>JADLSH010000395.1:4430000-5676046 GCA_016169945.1 Trachythela sp. YZ-2020 | reverse complement strand
ATAATTATTACTGGAGATATAAACAGATTGAATATTCGCGACTTACTTAATCAATTATCTTTTACACAGTTGGTTAAATCATCTACAAGAGGTAACAATATCTTAGATGTTTTTGTCACAAATGCTCCTCATTACTGGAAGCAAACAAAAGTTAAGAAAAGCTTGGTAAGAACTGATCATAATATGATTATTGCATACTCGAGAAACACTATAAAGGCAAAAAGAACAAACTCATTCTTTAGAGATGTGAGAGAACATAGAAAATTAAATATGCTAAGAGAACTAGAGAATGTGGACTGGTCCAAGATAACAAAATATGACCAAGACCTGATGAGATGATTAAACAACTTTATGAAAGTCTCTTGCCGAGATTCGAGAACAATTTTCCACTGATAAAAGTCCGAACATCGTCTCGCGATCCACTATTCATGTCCCCTCTTGTAAAACATTTGTTAAAAAAAAGGAAGAAAGCTGTAGGCGTAGGTGATGAAGAATCTACTTTTCGTCTACAAAATCAAATTAACACACTAATTCGTGCCAATCAACTTAATGCTGTCCAAACAGAGAACCAAAAACATAAAACTGGGACAAAGAAATGGTGGAATAATGTTAATAACATTACTGGCAGGAAAGAGAAAAATTCTACACCTGTTAGCTCTCTGATTGATCCGAATGTTATAAATGCCTACTTTCAAACTATTAACACTGACCCTAACTATTCAACTCCTCAGTTATTAGAAATTCCAGAAGGAACTAGAATTCCGTTTCTTTCTATTGATATTGTCTATAACTTCCTAAGAAAACAGAAGCGTTCATCATCTGGCCCGGACGATCTACCATATTGGTTCTGGAAAACATACGCAGCTGAATTAGCTCCAGCTATAACAGAAATATTTAACGTATCTCTGAAAGTCGGAAAAGTCCTGAAGTATGGAAGAGAGCAAATGTAGTCCCAATACCAAAAGAAAATGTCACCAACTCAAGTTCTCAACTGAGACCTATCTCACTAACAGACATCATAATGAGACTATTTGAGAGATGTATATATAAAAATGAGATTGCAGATGTTATATATTATTCAATCGATTCTGACCAATATGCATATAAAGTAGGACACAACTCAACGATGGCTCTAATCAAATGTCAACATACGTGGTTGAAAGGGTTGGATAATGGTGCCAAATACGTGAGAGTACTATCATTTGACTTTAGCAAGGCTTTTGACAGTGTTCCACATGACATACTATTTGAAAAAGTTAAGAAATTGCCTTTTAACCCATACATCATAAATTGGATGATTGATTTCTTAAAAGATCGTAAACAGAGAGTAACAGTTGATGGCATTACAACCGAGTTCTTGAAAATTAATCGTGGCGTGCCTCAGGGAACTGTTCTAGGCCCGATATTATTTTCAATAATGGTAAATGACATTAAATCAGTCAATCCAATCAATGAACTCTGTAAATTCGCTGATGATATAACAATAGAAGTCCCGGGCTATGATGAGGATGATACAAGTACAGAAGAGGTAGAAAATATGAAATCATGGTCAGATGAAAACCGAATGGTGCTGAATATGAACAAAACATATGAAATGATTGTTCGTGGGAGAACATCGATACCTCTACCCAGTTGCATTCCGTCCATTAAACGGAAAACATGGCTCAAGATACTTGGAGTTACCCTTGAGGAAATACCAGAAAATTGGGATAGACACTTCGAAGAGATGCTCAAGAAAGCGAGTGGAAGAATGTACATTTTACGAGTGTGTAAATATTATGGTTTTACAACAAAGCAGTTAGAACTTCTCTTTCAAAGTTTAATAATGTCATTATTCACTTTTGGAATTGAACTTTGGGGAGGAGCATCCTATACTAAATACATCAGTCAGATTGATAAGTTTGTAAATCGTGCATACCGTAATAGGTACGTAACAGAGAAATCTAATTTTAGAGAAATAATAAATAAGAGAGACAAGAGGTTGTGGAATAAAATATTAGATGATGAAAATAATGCATTAAGAGAACTTTTACCCAACAAATTAAATCGAACTTTAAGGCAAAGGGGACATGACTTTGAGCTGCCTTTAGTGAAAACTGAAAGATTTAAAAAATCTTTTGTAAATAGATGTCTTTTCAATTTTATCTAGTGTATGATATTTTAATAATTATTAACAATATTGTAGAATTTTTACTAGTTTTATTAAATTATTGATGTAAATAACTAATGAAAAATAGACTATATACCTTATTTTTACAATTCCATGTAAACTCGGACGTGTGTTTCGAGTATTGATTAATAAAGACTATTATTATTATTATTATTACTAAGACAAATATTCGAATGGCAATGAATTGAAATGAGTTGTGCTTTACATGTAGGTGACTCACATATCCAGCAAAGTAAGAACAGAATGATGGAACAACGCTTTCGTTTTATAGCTTTCCAAACGCAAAATTATTTTGCGCACATGTATATATTTTAACAAATTGAGGGTCTAAAAGATATAAACAAAATCTCGACGTTTCGAGCTAAAGCCCTTCGTCAGGAGAAATTAGTAGACAGATAAACACATTACATCAGCTTTTATAGCAACGCTATAAAAGCTGTCACGTGGACAAAATATTAACCAATGAAAATAAAGTAGTCATAACAATCATAACAAAATAGAATTAATATGTAAAGATATAGACTGCGTGCAGGCTTCGGCCCGATAATAGGGTCGAAGGCCTGCGCACAGGCGTTACACTTATCAAAGCGCTATAAATGTCGTACAAGGGAAGGGGAGAGGGGATATAGAGGAAAGTATACAAGAAGTATTTAAGAGAAAAGAATGAGCTAGATGAAGGAGAGGCGCTCATTGATACCATCAGGCTGAATGGTGCCAAGTTTAAAAATGAGACGCTTTTCTTGCTTCCGACGGGTATCATTACCACCAATAATGGGATGAATGGCGCATATTTTCATATCAGAAAAGGAGTGGTTGGCACTGTTGAAGGTGCCTAGCAACAGGTTTGTTTTGCACATTGTTCTTAACATCACGCAAGTGCTCAGCAAACCTATCGCCTAAACGTCTTCCAGTCTCTCCGATGTAGAGCAAGCCACATTTGCTGCAAGAGATGCAGTAAAAGAGGTTGGAGGAGATGCACGTGAAACTGTGCTTGATGACAAACTGAGATTTTGGAGCCGAAATACAGGTGGCGGGGTTTAAATGCTTACAAGTGTAGCACTTAGCACGACCACAGGAAACAGTGCCAGCTGGTGACACAGAGTCCTGTCGCAGTGAGCTGTGCACTAGGGTTTCCCGGATGTTTTTACTGTGTCGAAAAGAGACTAGTGGGGCCGGAGAAAATGGAAGACGTTGCAGGGTCATTTTTAAGTAGATTAAAATTCCGGCAAATGATGTCCCTTACTTTAAAATTGAAGGGATGAAAGGTTAAAACTAAAGGTACTTTTTGATTAGAAATAGCAACCGAAGGTTCTCTTAAAGTGCTTATAAACCCAAAATGGGTTTTTATTGATTCGGATAAGGCATGAAAAGTTAGTTAGTAAGTTCTAGATTAGTTTTTGGCTTAGGCTTTTAGTTTCGGAGATATAAAGGCTCAAACAGGCAAATTTTGGCATTTTCTGAAAAAAAGTAGCGCGACCAAAATATCACCAAGGGGCCTGGATCCCAGGAACCCAACTTTGATAAACAACTAAGAAATATATGGCGAAGATATCGATGTATTGTGTTTTTTTGCATATTTTGTCTAAACGATGTTTCGTTTGTGCGTGATATTACACAGAAAGTACCAACAGTAATATATCTAGCTATCTGACACCTTTTTTGGATGATAAATCACCTACTGCGGCTTTAAACCGATAGAAAAGAGGACACCGAAACTCATCTGAATTTGCCTTCGGATTTGGTGGCAAATACAGGCCATAGTTATAGACCTATAAACAAAGACTAATGTACCCAGTTGTCCCAACATAGGACAGGAATCAGAATACAGGTAAGCTGTGATTTTAACAAATGCAATGATGTCTATTCGCGCGTATGAACTTTGGATATTTAAATATTTAACGTTGAATCATGTCACCTAAATTTGCATATTATTTGCTTAGAATACAATGTCATTGAAGCCAAATGAAAGGTTCTGCGCCGGACATGTCCGGTGTACAACGGTGTTTGTTGGCACACAAATCGATTGAAGTGCTTCTACCTCTGAGAGATTACATACTGCTGTTATAGAATAATATATCATATATGTTTCAATGTGAAAATTATCACAACTTTAATGCCTTTATGGTATTTAACTAATATAAATTAATAGGCCATTCTACTTTTAGATTTCAACCTACTTTATATGTGGACTTTCAGTGTCTTGTATTATCCTACACATGTGGTCAATGTCAAATGTTTTATATGACAGTGAGATACTGATGCTATATGTTTGATTGATACATGTATTTGGCACAAAGTTGATCACCAAGTGCTGCACTGTCCCACTAGTGGAACCACCTTAACCTGAGTATCAGGCATTTCTGCAGTTAGGCCTTGGTTTGTTAGCCACCTATGTTGAAGAACCTTAGGGAGGCTAAGAAAAAATTCCCTGAATAGAGAGATACACTTCAAAATTGTATAGCCCATTAAACTATTTGTTTGTGATTTCATCTAGATTATCAGTGAAGTAAACTGGAACCATCAGTGAAAGATGAATTAACATTTTTAATTAAATATTTATTAAACATCTGTCATCTTTATCAATATATGTTGTATTGTGACTCTACTGTCTCTTGGGGGCAAGTGCACTTTTAATAGCTCAGCCCCTTGATTGGATCGATTGGCTTAACCCATTAATTGGCAAATTTTACTCATCAGTGGTAGAGTACTGCCAATTAATGGGTTAACTGCGCTTGATTGGTTGGCTAAACCTTAGCTGCTTTTTGGGTAATGGGTTACCTAGAAAAGAGCCAGACTCCCACTATGGAGGAACTTTACCCATCTGGAAGGAGAGATTCCACTTATAAAATGTGCAAGGACATCTGGTAGGGGAGGGGGTCAACATCCATTTCCCTCCATGGAGAGAAAGTCATTTTACTTGCACAGAGAAGCACCTTTCCGAGTCACTTAAATCAGCTACAGTATGTGGGCATGCCAAGAAAGTTGGATGTGTGTACACTGAGTAAAGCAAGCATCACTCTCGCACCAGACATCTAATGTGAAAGTTGAAGCATGTTTGCTCTGCCCACACAGGCAAAGCTACTGTAATAGAAAGTATGATGTTTTACAGATCACATACTGGCCTTATGGCTTATTTATTAAATTAGATATGTTTCCCCACTAAAACATTCTCAAAAGATGAATATTATTCTAAGCCTATTTATGTGGCAATTAATGTTTAGTGTTGTCACAATAATTCCATATATATATATATATATATATCCAGTTTATGATATCCGTGTATTGATCATCTTTCAGTTACATGGACAAAGATGACAATCTGTCAACCAATCTTCCTATGAAAGGTTCTGTGAGAATATACATGGGGGCCAATTTCATTAGATTGTGGGTTGGCCAGTTGCAGTTAACCAGTTATTATTCTTGAAAATGTCCAAATTTTGGGTAAATTTGGATGTAAAATTTGTAGGGAAACAAGCTTCCTTGCTAAAGTGAGAACCAACTTTAAAGCAGGTGTAGAAATCAGAAATGAAATGCAACCGATTCCCATGTCCATGAAGGCATGAAGACTATACAATGCAGTAAAAGGTTTAAGTTCCATTCCAACAAACTTTTAACCCTTGCATTCGTTCATTTATTTCTTCTTTCTTTATTTGATACTATACGAAAGAATTTTATAAGCAATTGGTTCGCCAGAAGATTCAAGAGGCATCTATGTCCCAGAATTTATAGACATAAGTTACTGCAAGTGTCATGGTCGTCTCCACGATCGACTTTGAAATCGCATTTAAATCCATTCCTTCGTCTATATTCCACGATTGACGATGCAAACCACTAGAAGGGTTACTTTACACACTCAAAAATGTGTTTGAGTTCAAAAATGTGTTTTTTTCCTCAAGAAATAGCCGACTTTTCAAGATGATTTATCCAAATGTAATTGTTTTTATAGTAAAATTAAATACACACGTTCCTGGGACCCAGTCCCCCGGAGACGCTACTTTTTTTGCAAAATAGCGACTTTGAGCCTTTATATCTCCGAAACTAAAAGTCTAAGCCAAAAACTAATCTAGAACTTATTAACTAACTTTTTATGTTCTATCCGAATCAGTAAAAACCCATTTTGGGTTTATAAGCACTATAAGGTGTCTGAACGGGGTATAAGGGAGGCCTTGTTAAGGGCAGTATCTAAAAGGTGGGAAGGATAACCACGATTCACAAAAAAGCTTCTCATTTCTGAACATTTGGCATCAAAGTCGTCGTCTTCACTGCAGAGGCGACGAAGACGTAAGAATTGAGAGTAAGGGATAGCAGTTTTAGTGTGCTTAGGATGACAGGATGAGAAGAGAAGATAGCTGTGGGAGTCCGTAGGCTTGTAAAAGACAGATGTGCTCAGCCTATTACCATTGATAGAAATGAGAATGTCTAGGAATGATACACTGGTCTCACTGATCTCCCATGTGAACTGAAGTGCTGGATGGAAATCATTAACAGATCAGCACAATTCAGATCAGCACGCGAGCATGATGCAGTGCCTAAGCAATCATCAATGAACCGGCGACAGAAGTCAGGTGAGGGACCAGTGTATTGTTCGAAGATTTGTTTTTCCACATAACCAACAAACAAATTGGCATAGTTGGGTCCCATTTTGGTACCCATGGCCACACCACTTATTTGTTGGTAATGCTCACCATCAAACGAGAAATTGTTCTAGGTGAGCACTAACTCTGCCAAGCGTACCAAGGTGGTGGTAGATGGATCCTGAATTACCCTTTGGTCTAAAAAGTATTTTAGTGCTTGAAGGCCGTCTTGATGCGGGATGACAGTGTAAAGTGATTTGACATCCATGGTGAAAATGAATTTGTGTGGACCCTGAAAATTGATGTTGTCAAGAATTTTCAGGGCATGCTTGGTGTCCTTGATATAAGAAGGCAAGTTCTTAACCAAGGGCGCCATGATGTGATCGAGGTAGCTAGAGAGGAATTCAGTGGGGAAACCACAAGCTGACACGATTGGTCTGCCCGGGTTGTCGGGTTTATGAATTATGGGTAGGAAATACATGACTGGTGTGCGTGGAGTGGTGACTAGGAGATTGCCTGCCGTTGCAGGTAATTCCCCAGTCGTGATGAGATGGTTGATGGTGGAACGGATTATGGTGTTGTGTTTAGATGTCAAATCAGTATCAACCCTGCTATAAAAAGAGGTGTCACCCAGTTGTCTGTGAGCCTCTTGACGGTACAAGTCGGCCCTCCAGACGACTAGGGCACCCCCCTTGTCAGCAGACTTGATCACAATGTCATTCCGGGTACGCAGAGACCTTAGAGCACTAAATTCGGCTAAAGTAAGATTAGGGGGCCTTTTAGGCCTGAAACAGGGGAGCTGATCTATGTCATGTCGACATTTAGGCGATAGGTTTGCTGAGCACTTGCGTGATGTTAAGAATAATGTGCACAACAAACCTGTTGCTAGGCACTTCAACAGTGCCAACCACTCCTTTTCTGATATGAAAATATGCGCCATTCATCCCATTATTGGTGGCAATGATACCCGTTGGAAGCAAGAAAAGCGTCTCATTTTTAAACTTGGCACCATTCAGCCTGATGGTATCAATGAGCGCCTCTCCTTCATCTAGCTCATTCTTTTCTCTTAAATACTTCTTATATACTTTCCTCTATATCCCCTCTTCCCTTCCCTTGTACGACATTTATAGCGCTTTGATAAGTGTAACGCCTGTGCGCAGGCCTTCGACCCTATAATCGGGCCGAAGCCTGCACGCAGTCTATATCTTTACATATTAATTCTATTTTGTTATGATTGTTATGACTACTTTATTTTCATTGGTTAATATTTTGTTCACGTAACAGCTTTTATAGCGTTCCTATAAAAGCTGATGTAATGTGTTTATCTGTCTACTAATTTCTCCTGACGAAGGGCTTTAGCTCGAAACGTTTTGTTTATATCTTTTTATAGGCACACGCGAAGCGACCCTCAATTTGTTCTATATGTCCGTGGCCGACGCTGAATTAAAGTCTAAAATATAGTTTAGTATACTTTAGCTCTATTAATGGCTTTTCTCCACGTGCACTTCTGAAAACAGCTATAAGGGGTAACCAAATTATATACTATGTTTATGCACCAGATACAACACTATTGGAACCACATTCATATAATTTCATAGTCGTCAAAAATTCGTTGAGGACAAGGGATGAATGTTTGATCATGACGTCACTGTCGATACCAGTTCGTTGGATTGTCATGATTCGGTGCAAAAAAAACTCACAGATATGGTTCGATAGAGAATGTAAAGTTTTCCGTGCCAAACTCAGAAAAAAACATGTAATAATCTTCATAAAAAAATACTGCGAGCAGAATATCACACAGTCACATTATGACCATTCTCAGTTGGATGGTTCCAATTTCCAAACGGTCGCCACTAGTTTCCATCTTCCATACTGATGTGACGTCATTTTTTCAAGATCGTGAAATAGCCTTGTAACTGACCCTAACCCTAAAACCTACCCTAACCCCAACCCTAAACCTAACCTTAACCCTAAAACAATCCCGGAAGAAAGGGAATTGAAATTATTACTCGTGCCCAGGCCTGTGGGAAGCTGTTATGATATAAAATGCCATGCATATAGGTTATAAATAAATCCAATATTACTCGAATTAATGAAACACTTTAAAAATGAATCTGCAATCGCAATTTGCAACATCTAAGCCTTCGCTTAACGTATTGCGAGTCTATCACAGTTAAATTTGTGTATAATTAGTGCAACAAGCCTTTGCTATAAAAGCAATGCCTATTTATAGAAAGCTAAACAGTGTTTTCACTTAACCCAAATGGCCATTCTGTATATATATTAAATATTTGTACCAAAATCTTAGGCGATACAAGATTAGCGATGAGCACTTGCACGTACGGCCAGCGCGGCCGATTTTGCGCATGCTTTGTGACTCGAAAATGATCGCTAATCTTGATCGTCGCGGCTAACTTTTTGTACGTATGACAGTAGAACTGTATTCTACTTTCTGTGCGGCCGTCAAGTTTTTAACCAATCAAATTTCACGAAAGTATAAACACGTACGTGCGTGCAATTGTGCGTACGTACGTGCAAGTGGAGCCCGGCCTTCAGGAAGTGTAAAGACTGTAAAACCATTTGCTATCATATCTTTTTCTCACTTGCTCTGCATCGTTGCACACAAAGCGCAATCGGTTAAGCGTGGGGTTATATCGTGTGTTCATCCAACTTTTAGGTGGGTGAACTTCTAAGTTTTACCTTTCTATTTTTTTTCTTGTTAAAACAGAGTTATCAGGTTAACTTTCTTTTTCTGGTCGTCATTTTACCTGCGATAAAAAGCTAAAATGTTTTGTCAGTGGAAACAACGCAGAATTTATACAGAACTTGTAATTTATCGAACTAGATCCCAGACTCCACCGTGGTAAAATCAATATGGCGGCCAGAGTGCCATTCCTCTATTTAGCCGCACGTGAACGATAACTTGAGGATGGCCACCATGTACGTACGATTTTGAAGGATGACCACCATGTACGTACGGAGTCGAGAAAAATACCACTTGGAAAACATGGATTTACTCACGTTTTACAGTAGTTACAGCAACGACAAAAAGCTCAATACTTGGTTGGAACCGTCGAAATGTTTTAAAGAAGCTTTTTTTGAATTTGAATAGCTAGGTTTGTTTCAGCACGTACCAACACTTGCCATTTTTACCAGTGCCACACTCACTGCCACTTGTTTCCATCTCCATACTGACATGACGTCATTTTTTCAAGATTGAAGAAACGTAAAATAGCCTTGTAACTAACCCTAACCCTAACACTAAACTTAACCCTAAACCTAACCCTCAACTTAGCCCTACATCTAAACCTAACCCTAAACGTAAACCTCAACCTAACCCTAAACCTAACCCTAAACCTACCCTAAACCTAACCCTCAACCTAACCCTAAACCTAAACCTAACCCTAAACCTAACCCTAACCCTAAACCTAACCCTAACCAAATTGATGAAGAAAAATCAAGACAAACCAAATTGAAAATCGGGAAAATTGCGCTGTGTAGAACAGAGAGATATCCAGAAAACAAGGAACAGTTATTCTAAATTGAAACATTCGGATGAAAAGACGGATTTTTCTTGCTGATTTTCACTCAAAAACAAGCTTTTGACTGAATTTTCCACTCCTCTAAACTCTCCCTAATCCTTTTGAAAGTGCGTTTTCCCCGCGCGGTTCCCTCTCTTAGCTTCAAATTGACTTCATCCAAATTGGATCCAAGTTCTAAACTATATTTTGTTTACAGAACACCCTACACGGCTGGTTCGGGAAATTTGCTATTACGCGCTGAATTTTTAACCAATCCATTCGGCCTCAAATTTGCACCAAATGTTGCAAAATAAGCGCTCTACATATTAGTACCATCAAATAGACAAGATATTTAATAGTTTGTGAAATATTTGGGTGTACCTGAAATCAAGGTAACTATCGTCCGCGAGTTTATGTTCCCTCTGGTTTTCAGTCAAATTCTCTCAAAATATCTTGTCTACACTGGGATTTTTTATTGCTTTAGGCGTTAACAAGCTAGATGTAGTTCTTTCTAGACGTATGTTATTACGCGAGACAATGACTTACAAAGGCCTGTAACTTACTTAATTTTGATTTAAAAAGAATTCCCAGACAGATGTTTGTAGCTAACATATATGTGGCAATATTATGCGAAATTTTGAAAGAAATCGGTTAAAATGCGCGCTGTTTTTAATCCTTTGAAGGTGTGCATAATTCGCAAATTCATTCGGCCGAAAACAGGCTGTAAACATTTCGCGGATCACACTTCGATCATGCTGATATCTCCGCCTATTGCCATGGCAACAGAGGAGCCAGCACAGTAGATGACATTGTAGTGAGTCATGAATTACTAGAGAATGTTGATAATTTACAGCTAGACAACCACATGCTGGTTGAAAATCCGATTCACAACTCACATGCTGGTTGAAAATCAATAAATTATTTGTTCTCATCATCTGAAAAAAATATATGTAAATCTCAATTTATTTGATCTCCCGAGAAATTTGTCCAGTCTTTACAATCTAATCCAGTACAAAAACAAACTTTGAATATAATAAAGAGGGCGTCAACAAAGCAGTTCATATGCTCAATAAAATTATGAAAACTCCTTTACAATTAGCCCGAATTAAAAATTCCAAAACAAAAACTCGCAGATATATGGTTCGATAGAGAATGCAAAATGTTTCGCGCAAAACTCAGAAAAACATCTAATAATCTCCATAAAAAAAACACTGAATTTCGATGTGCGAACAGAAATCATACTTTATATATTCAATATAAACGATTATATATTCAATTTATGCAAAGCAATAAATTGCGGTTAATGAAGTAATATGTTCAAGAAGATTCCATTTGCCCTAAGGCCTTGCCAGTCTGTCAGCACAATTAGTGCATGCACCAAATGTAGCTCAGGTTTTCCTGTACTGCAGGTTTTTTCTGGCCTCCCTGATTATCCAGCCTTAGCATAAGTGTTGGCATCATGTGCACGGCATTCTAATATTAGCCCTCAGTTTTTCGATTTCCTTCTCGCACTTAGATACGTACGTTTCCTTTTGAGCATGGAGTAATAACTGATGAAAAATTACTTTCCAAATGGGTCTTCGTAATAGCAACCAAGTACATAATTCATGTTCGCCGGTTGTTTCGGTCTTTCCACAGTTTATAATATACAAAGAGAACTCAGACTTGAACTTGCCCAGAAACGCAAAACAACCCACAATCAGAAGGGTATTTGCCATCCACTTATTCCCAGCCCTACATAAAGAGTAAAGATTGGAGAAACTATCTAAGACTAGTTAATCGTGTAACAACGAGCCAAATTGCACGTGATGATATTACTAAGTCTCTCCCAGATGCAAATAGCGAAGGTCAAGGGAATTCATTTATAAATCAACCTGGCACTGGTGATGACAGCATACATCCGTGTGACCCTACCCATGACCATAACCAACATTATCCCATCCCAACGCGCATCACTCTACGTACCTCATCAACAAATCGTTTGAGAAGAGAGTCTAGCAAATCCTTAAAAAGCAAACAGGCTAACAGAGGAACAAGCAAATGGGCTAACAGAGACAAGTTTTTTCGATCGCGCCCCATGTATCACCAAACCGATTGGCTGAAAGACAAACACGAGCGGAAGAAATGGTACAGCTATTACTACTAGAAGAACATGCACCACCGAGTAACGCACGTAAATCCAATTTAATTAATATTCCTTTGGAAAGAACAACGATAAATCAAAAAATGGGAAACTTCTCCCAAATGTAATGCTTTTAAATGCAAGATCACTTATTAATAAAACAGATGAATTGGAATTATTGGTTATTACTAATGATATAGACATAGCTTGTATCACTGAGACGTGGTTAAAGGAAACTGTTCCCGATAAAGCTGTGGCTGTTTCTGGAATGACATTGGTTAGAAATGATAGAACGTATGGTACAGGAGGGTGTTGCTTTATATGTGAACAACAAAATACCATTTAAAATTCGCAAGGACTTGAATGACCCCTTGTTTGAGTGTCAATGGGTTACATTACGTCCAAAATGGTTACCAAGAGCAATTTCAAAATTGTGGTGTGCTGCGTATACCTACCACCGAGTCATAGCGAGATAGACAGTTTTTATGATTACTTTTATAATTGCTATGACAAACTCTGTACTGAAAGTCCTAACTCAGCTTTCATTGTTTCGGGCGATTTTAACCCAACGAGTAACGGCTTTCAACAGAGTCGATTAAATAGACACTGTAGTCTCAAACAAGTTGTTAAGGTTCCGACACGGAATAACAATATACTTGATTTGATTTTTACAAATATCGCGCATTTCTATATAAATCCTGAGGTCTTGGCACCTCTATCAACATCAGATCATAACATTGTGTTGTGGAAAGCGAGAACTGATGCCTCTGTAGTAAAGGCTGGAAACATAGTAAAGGTAAAAGTGAGAGATCTCAACCATACAAGTACGGAACAGTTTGGGGTTTTTCTAGAGAACTATGACTGGAGTGAACTTTTCTCTAACAAAGGACTCGATGAGAAAGTTGATGCTTTTCTTCATTTTACTAAAGTGATTATCAACGAGTTTTTTCCCGAAAGAATAATAAAAAAGCATACCAACGATAAACCCTTTATGACGCAAAAAATTAAATCTCTGATGGATAAAAGAAATAAAGCTTTTAAAAACAATAAAACCGAGCTCTTCAAATATTTACGTAGACAAGTTTCAGCTGAGATAAAGAAAGCCAAGCTGCAGTTTTATGATAAAAAGGTAAGACCAAACCATAGTTCATGCCCAAAAGCATGGTGGAAGCAAGTTAAAAGATTAATTGGATCAAGGAAAAACGCTGTGACTCTAGTAGACTCCGAGACAAATCTCCAAATGAACGATAAACAATCGGCAGATTCAATTAATAACTTCTTTGCTAATTTAACGATAAATTATCCACATATATCAAACGAGTGGCTAGAAATGCAATGCCCGGATGATCTACCGTTAATCAGTGTTGAAGAAGTTGCTAGAGAATTGAATGCAATTAATGTTAACAAGGCACCTGGGCCAAATGATCCACCTTTGAAGATTCTGAAAATGTTTTCGAAATTGTTTGCCGTTCCCCTTGCTGAAATTTTTAATGAGTCATTTCAGACAAAGAAATTTCCTGAAACTTGGAAAAAATACAAAGTAACTGGGATTCCTAAGATCACACCATGTACAATCGCTGAAAACCTTAGACCGATTGCATTAACCAGTGTTTTATCAAAAGTTCAGGAATCCTTTACCAACAAGTGGATAAATGAAGATATAAATGGGAAAATTTCCAATTCCCAATATGGAGGGCTCCCAGGATCTTCGACTTTGTATGCCCTTCTAAATCTACTCCACAACTGGTATAGAGTAATGGACGAGCCACAAAGAGTAATACGAATAATTTTTTTTGACTTTAGAAAAGCGTTCGATCTAATTAATCATAATATACTGCTAAGAAATATGAAAGAGATGGGAGTTAGATTGGCCTTAATCCAATGGTTTGGAACATACCTCAATAAAAGATCCCATTTTACTAAATTTGGGAATGATACGTCTGATTATGCATATATCAATGGCGGAGTGCCACAAGGAAGTAAACTCGGACCAATTGCCTTTGTAATAAAGATTGATAAACTTCCCTCTGTAATAAAAGAAGAAATCCAACTCATGATATCAACCAACATGGAAACTAATGTTATACTTGAACATGATACATTAATGTTTATGGATGACACTACATTATACGAGGTACTAGATGTCAGCCACCATATTTCTGGGAAGCAACTGGGTGGTGCTGAAAGTAAAGTTAAGAGCGTTTTAAGGTTTACTGAAGAAGATATGATGGAGTTAAATCAAACGAAATGCAAAGAAATGATAATTGACTTTCGAAAAAATGTAACTGTTATTCCACCGCTAGAAATCAATAGACATGTATTTGAAAGGGTTAAATGTTACAAATTACTTGGTTTATGGATTGATGACAATTTGAAGTGGTCAACTAACACATGCTATATTGTTAAAAAGCGGTAAAAGACTGTATTTTCTGAAGATGTTAAAGGTTATGGTGCACCAAAGCAGGATTTAAAGCCTTTTATATGGCTGTCATAAGATCGACACTTGAATATTGTGCTAAAATTTGGCACGGAAACTTAACCAAGGAACAGTCTACTGACATAGAACGAGTTCAGAAGCGTGCGCTTAGGATAATTTGTCCTGGTCTGACTTATGAAGAAGCATTACTGGACTGTAACCTTAAAACATTAAAGGCTCGCAGAGAAGAGATGTGCGGAAACCTTATAAAAACAATGACAGACCCTAGACATAGATTACACAGTTTATTGCCAGAAACAGTTAATCAGATAAGACAGAGACAAACTAGATCAAATGGAGAAAAACTGTATAATTTTAGATATCGAACTGAACGATTTAAAAATAGCCCAATTGTGTATGGGATTGAATGTTTTAACCGAACGCTGGAGTCGAAGTAAATTTATCGAATTCTATCAAAAAATTTTCAAATTTTATTTAAGATTACTTGTAAATATTAACTCTTAACATTAGTCTTAGTATATTTTTTTATACAGTTTAAATGTAATTCACATTGTAAATTAGTATTTAGTATTTACTATTTAATGTGAAATTCTAGAAAGATTAAAGATTAAAGACCAGTTTCAGCATGGAAGTCAGAATATATCGATGCATCAAAGGGCAAAACGAACATAAATAAGAAAAATTCAACTGGTCCAAAAGCTACAAACTGTATAATAATAATAATAATATAATTCATTTTTATAGCGCTATTTCCCAAAGCTCAATAGCGCTTAACATTAAAAGTTAAATATATACAAAAAGTTAGGATATATATAAATATATATATAACATATATTAACTACAAACATTTAAATCACTATATATGTTTTTTAAGATCATAAAATAGTTTTGCATAATATATTACGAATATAAAACAATGAATATTTAAAATGTTGTAAAGTTACTAATACTGTGTATGCTAGTCATAATACTGTTTAAAAAGATATGTCTTTAGCCTTGTCTTGAAAATGTTTAACGATTCACTTTTCCTAATGTACTCTGGCACTTCATTCCATAGTTTCGGTGCAATATATGAGAACGATCGTTCACCATAGTTCACCAGTCTTGCTGAGGGTACAGTAAGAAGTCCTTTGGACGAAGAACGTAAATTTACCGATGGTGTATAAGGTTTTAACATATTTCTAATGTAATGTGGAGCCATACCATTCAGAGATTTGTATGTAATAAGGACAATTTATAGATAACACGCTGATTAACGGGGAGCCAATGTAGTTGTTTCATTAAAGGAGTGATGTGATCATATTTTCTGCTCCCTGTCACCAAGCGAGCAGCACAGTTTTGTACGTTCTGTAGCCGATCAATAAGAACTTTAGGCAATCCATACAACAGAGAGTTACAATGATCTAATTTCGATGTAATAAAAGCATGAACTAATGTTTGGATGTCTGAAGTAGATAAATACTCTTTTATTCTTGCTATTTTCCTCAGATGGTAAAAACAAGTCTTGCAAATGTTGGTAATATGTTTATCCATAGACATGTATTGATCAAAAGTTACACCAATGTTGCATACTGAAGTACTTGGTTGAATTCTTGAATTAGATGCTTCTATATGTTCAATAGCAGGACATAAACAATTTCGTGCCCTAATTACCAGTAGTTCAGTTTTTTCACCATTCAGTTTCAATTTATTTTTAACCATCCAGAGATCAATGTCTTTGACACACATTTCAATTTGTGCTAATGCACCAGATGTTTCCTCCGTGGTTGATTCAAAGGCAAGATATAATTGTGAGTCATCTGCATAAAAATGAAAATCAAGACCATGTCCTCTGATGATATCACCAAGAGGTGAAGTGTATAATAGATACAATATTGGGCCAAGAACTGATCCTTGTGGAACCCCACAGCGCAAATCCCTAGGGGTGGACTTAACACCATCAATTTCCACACTATAAGTTCTATTCTGAAGATAAGACCGAAACCATTTCAACACTTGCCCATCTATCCCAAATTTGTTAAACATTCGCTGTAATAAAAGTTCGTGATCAATAGTGTCAAATGCTGCTGACATATCTAGCAATAATAATGCAACACATTTGTGATTATCAACGGCCACAAGAATATCATTTTGTACTTTTAATAAAGCTGTTTCCGTACTATGTAGGCGTTTGTAAGCTGATTATAAAGGTTCTTGTAGATTGTTATTAACCAAATGTTCCAGAAGTTGACCAGCAGCAGCCTTCTCAATAACTTTTGATAAAAATTTTAGATTTGAAATGGGTCGAAAACTTCCATATTCTTCACACTCCAGCGAGTCTTTCTTTAACTTTGGTTTCAACACGGCTTCTTTTAATTTTCAGGCATGTGACCTAACTGGAGTGATTTATTAGTGATCTTAATAATTACAGGTAGAAGGGTATTCTTACAGCCTAGGAGAATCGTTGCGGGAACTGGATCAAGTCCACAGGATTTTTTGCCAATTTTTCCAATAAAATCCTTAATCTCTTGTTCCGTAACTTCTTGAAAGTTACTAAATTTAGTGCACGGCACATATTGTTCTTCTTGATCTTGCTGATTGTAACAGGAAGAACCAATGACTAGTTTTTCCTTTATAATAGTTATCTTATTGCTGAAAAAATCTGCGAACCTATTCACAAGTTCAGTCGTTAAAGGGCGAAGATCATTTGGGTCGTTGGAGGGATATCCAAGGGGGCGGCGTTCACCAGACTCTCGACTTCAGCGAATACCGTTGACATTTCGTTCCACGATAACACTTGCTGTCCGACTATCACTCGTAATGCTTTCTTCGTCAGTTTGATAGGACTTTCGAAGAATCCTCCTTTTGACGAGGACTCAGTGGTGTATTGAATCGCCATTTGACTTTGTGAACTACAGCAAAGTCTTCGATTTCTTGTTTTCCTTCTTGCAGTAATTTCTTCAACTCTCGTTCAGTTCCCACGAATGACGTTCCGTTGTCCGAGATGATAGTGTTGGGCCATCCGTGGTGGGCTGTAAATCGTCTCAGAGCATGGAGAAAAGCTTCGGTTGACAAATCTTGCACGATCTCTAGATGTATGGCACGGACTGTAGCGAACGTAAAGAGAGCTCCCCAAGTCTTGACTTTCGAGTTTCGACCATACTTTAAATAAAACGGGCCAAACAGGTCGACGCCAGTAACTGAAAACGGTGGTGAAAAGGATTTCAACCTCTCTGGTCGTAGATCTGCCATCAGGGTAGTGTGTGTGTACTGTCGAAGTCTGCGAAAGGTGACGCACTCTCTCACGATCTTCTTCACCACGTTTCTACCTCGAGCTAACCAAAACTTTCTTCGAGTTTCGCAAAGGGTTCTCTCGCTACCTGCATGAAGCACGCGGTTGTGCGCGTCTTTGACGATCAATTTCGAAACAACGTGATCTGCTGGCAATAACATCGGGTGGTTCTCGTCGTAGGATAAGGGTGAATGCTTAAGTCTTCCTCCGACTCGAACGATCTTGTCTTGTAGGAAAGGGGTTAGGTCTTTGTAGCGATCTTTCCAATCTCCCAACTGGGTTTGAGCCGACATAATCCAATAACGCTCGGCTGATTCTACTTCTTCCGGAAGAAGTGGACCGCTTACACAGTGCAAAGACTTCGCGTTGTTGATGAATCTAATACAATACGCTGTTACTCTACATAATCTTTGCCAATTCGAGAACCGAGATGGATCAATAATGGTGCTAGGTACGGGTTTCAACGCGTAGATGGGTTTACCGACTTTAAATTCGGGAACTTCTGGGGTTTCTTGGTTGGTCTCGGTAGGCCAATCTTCTGGTTTCTCTCTAAGGAATGATGGACCGTTCATCCATCGTCCATTCATCTCACTTACTGCAATGCCACGACTCAAGTCATCGGCTGGGTTTAGCTTGGTTGGAACGTGTCTCCAAAAGGTTAGGATCCCAAGTCTCCTGGATTTCTCCCACTCGTACGCCTACAAACGGTTTCAGTAGGGAGGATTCAGATCGGAGCCAAGCGGGGACGATCATGGAGTCCGACCAAAATACTACGTTTGAAGGCTTGATCTTGAACTCGTCATGAATGGTCTTTGCTAATCGCGACGCTAACAGGGCTGCCATGAGTTCCAAACGTGGGATGGTGGTTTGACGAAGGGGCGCAACTCGAGCTTTAGCTGCTACTAGGCGGGCTTCTTTCCCATTGACGGTGGGCCACACGAGATATGCTGCTGTCCCATAAGCAAGGATACTGGCATCAGCGAAAATGTGTAACTCCGGCGAACCAAACGAACTTTCGGGTTGAAGACATCTAGGAAATTGCACTGTTTTTAGTTTTTCGATATTAGCAAATAACTTTTGCCATGACTGCTGTGACTCCTTCGGCAGAGGGTCGTCCCAATCAAATTTCTTCATTTTCCAGATTTCTTGGAGTGCTATACGTGATCATATTGTGACTGCTGAGGCAAGTCCCAATGGATCAAACAATCGCGATATGTTTGACAGAACCACTCGTTTCGTGTACACTTTCGTTTCACTCAACTTGACTTCGAAATTGATTGTATCAGTGTTCGGGTTCCAGGAAACTCCGAGCGTCTTTACTCACCTTCTCCGTCTAAATTTACATTACTCACTGCAGGCGATTCCTCTTTCGAATGTGAAACTGATTCAGACTCGGACGTCATTCTCATTCTTTTGTCCATCTGATCTTGTAGCTGTGCGGAAGAACAATGCCACTCTTTGATCTTGAAGCCACTGGTGTTAAGGATCTTTTCGATATTTGTTGTTTTCTCGATGGCGTCTTCCGTTATTGGACACGAATGAATAAGATCGTCAACATACCTATCTCGCTCGAGGATCTTACATGCTTCTGGTGCACTGGCTTGGTTTTCTTCTGCAATCTTTAACATGACAAAACTCGCCATGTCCGGGGATGGTTTGTCGCCAAAGGTGACGCGAAGGAGAGCGTAGATTGACGGCTCTTGCGAAGTGTCCATGTTCCTCCACAGGAATCTGTGCACTTGACAATCTCTTTCTCGTAAGAGAATCTGCAGGAACATCTTGGAAATGTCCCCGGTAAAGGCAATCGGCTCTTCTCGAAATTGAAGAAGGACTCCGAGCAAATTTCCAATAAGACACCGACCTTTATGCAAGAAGGAGTTCAACGAAACTCCTTGATTGAGGCAGGCTGGGTCAAAGACGACTCTCAACGGTGTACTTTTCTTCTCCGGGCGGTAAATACCATGATGTGGTATATAGTAGACTGGACCACTGGCGTTCTTGATTTCTGCATCTGTCAGTTTCCGAGCCCATTCATTCCTCTCATACTCTTTAACAGCGTCATCGTACATCTTCGCCTTACTAGGATTCTTTGCCAGACCAAAGACTCAAGACGTCGTTTTGCCACAGTGTAATTGTTTGGAAGCTGCGCTGGATCTTTCTTCCATGGAAGGCCCATAACGTATCTTCCATTTAATTTCTCACAGGACGACTCAAACAACTCCATCGCCTTCTTACCATCACGAGACATCGTTTCTTGTGGGAAATTGCAGTCAGGAGCTCGTACTCCGACGGTCTCAGCTCGAAGTCGTAGAACTTTTCCAGATTAATTTTCTTAGCAAAGTTTACGTAGCTGACAGTCGAATCTTTCGTATTATCTGGACCAAAGACGTGCCATCCTACTTCGTCCGCTTTCCCAGTGGTTGAAAAGGTAGACCTTCTCGAACTTCGCTTTCAGCGTGCAGGTGGCTGTACTGAACACCGAGGATCAGGTCTACTGGACCAGCGCGGTGAGGGAACTCGATGTCTTTCAAATGATCGAACGACTGCAGCCAGGTGTGGTCGAGAGCAGGAATATTGATGATGGTATTCGATTTCGTGGGCTTCGATAGGGTAAGACTCGTTTCCATTCAGGGGCGATAACCAAAACTTAACTCTTCTGCTGTTATTCTGCGTTATTCTTTCGCCGCTAACAACTGAAATGTCGATCTTCTCTCTCTTCCCTTGTAAACCGAGGGCTTTCGCGAAGTTTGTCCGAATCACGGTGGTGCCAGCACCACTGTCTACGAGAACGTTACCTTCACGAATTCGTCCGTTTGCCGACTTGAAGCGAACTCTCACCACTGGCATGATGCTGTCTTTGTCGAGCGCAGATGTTGCTGAACTCAGAGGTGTTGTCATAGGAGAATACGGGAAATCTACGTGCAGCAAACGGTGGTGGAAGCGAGGACATCCTTTAACTCCACATTTCTCTTTCGATTTACATTCTCTTGTAACGTGTCCACGGTTTAAACACGAGAAACATAATCGCTGATCTCTGGCGTGTTGGATCTTTTCGCCGTTGGAACACTGGAAAAGGTCGGGCACTCTGCTACACGGTGGTCTTCGGAACAAACGTAACACTGGATCCCCGATTTCTTTGGTTCCCTTTGACCCGAGTGAATTCCCTTTCGATCTTGTCTAAAACGTCGAGAATCTGATTTCTGAATGTCGCCAAAGTCCGGGTCAAATTCAGCCTTTACGCGTTTCCTGATGAAATTGCTTATGTGTTGAAGAGAGGGCGTTTCCCCCTTTTCTCTGAGGCCAGATGCCACACCTTTCCATCTGTCAATAAGGTGATCGGGAAGTCTTTTCACAATCTTTCGCAGATTGTCAGTCGCGTTGACATCTGCTAGGTGATTAATTTGCTTTAACGTAGCTACCACATCGAAGGAAAATTCTTGCAACGCTTGTCGGTCGTCACTTTGGAGTTTCCGTTTCTCTACTAGCTTATTTATGTACACTCTAGCAATGACGCTTGGCTGGCCGAATTGTTCCTTTTAGCGCCGTCGCGTACATTGTTCCCTGCGAACCTAGACCACTATTTGTACTAAGTTGTACTATTCTCAAATCGTCAGACAGATGGGGCCGGTCATGAATGTGGAACTTGAAACGCTCGATAAATTCTACATAGGTAAGCGGGTTTCCGTCATATTTAATAAGTACAATACTAGGAATATCCTTACTAGACTCTAATTTGTACAAAGCTCCCGCGATTGACATTTGAGACACCTTAGCCGGCCGTAAAACTGTTTCTTCAAATTCAATTAATTTGTCTATCCAGGTGTCAAAAGATTGCCGCGATGACAGGTTGGGATTAACTTTTCTCTTTGCGCAATCAAGTTCTTTTGCCACAGAATTACACCCTATATTTTGGGGTTTATCGGTACTTGATACAGTTTTATCGCTGTTTAGGCTGTTACTGATGGATTGCGCGCGTCTCATGAAGTGAAGCTCCCTCGACTTCCTCGTGACTAACTGGCCCGTTGCCTCCCGCGGCGGCTTCGATAATGTTACCATTGGCTGCTCTAAAATCTGTTCGCTCGTTGAGGACATTGGGCTGGCGTGTTCGGACACAGATAGGGACATAAGAAAGGTATCAACGTTCTCTTCGATATCGTATACATCGTTAGTGAGTATATCTTCCCACTCGTCTATCGTTGATGTTTGACATTCCCCCACATATTCATACATCTCAGCGTCGGGCGTGACACTCACGCGCTAGCTCAAAGTCCTTTCGTATCTGAATAACTTCTTTTTCTATACGTTTACGCTTCTCTGCGCCTTCTTCAATAAACTTTCTGACTCTATTTATTGATCGAGTAATCTTACCTCTGAGTTGGCTTCGCTTTTTCTTTTGAATACTCATTTGTGCGTCTGACTCACCATGCGCCGTCTCTTGTGCTGCCTCAGCCGAGCCGCTTTGGCCTCCGGTTTCGCTCATGATTCTATCCAATAACCAGTTATTTGTCTGCTAACTCGACGCCAATGCTATTGATTCATCTTCAGAACATGTTACCAAGGATTGAACCACGCACAGACCATAGAGATTTTTCGTAATATATAAAATAATATTCTACAGTAAAGGATTAGATTCTGATTAGATTACAATTCAAAGTATTACATGCATGATTAATAAATTCATAAACTATGACTTAAAACAAATTATTAATTACAATACGCTGTACCTGAAGAGTGGATCTCTACGGCTGTAAACTCTCTGTTATCGTTCACTCGCAGTACTCTCATCACAAAACTCAGTTTTAATGTTCCAATGTTATTAAAATGTCTTAACTATCTACGTCATTAAATATTACTATCTGTCATCGCCTAAAATGCTGAATCATATTAAATCAAGTTAAAATTACTAAAGTATAAAAGTTAAAGAATTTAACGTTCATGCAGACTGTCCGAAACATCATGACCTATAGAGACTCGATGGGTCAGTCGTACATAGTTGAGTACCCTGCGCCAATGGTTGGTCACCAGTCCAACTAGGACTCAATTTCAACGAGCTGACTGACCTGAACGGGGGTCCGCCTGTTCCCCTGTTATCTAGAGTTCCACCTGTTCCTCTAGAAAAACCTACAGTTTTTGCATGCACTGTCAGGTCTTGAGAGCCCTTAGTCTCAGTATAACCAATGGTGGTCTCTAGACCATCAGGCCTCAACCCACTGAACAACATGCACAGAGCTGGCTCACCCCCTCTGCAACCTAGAGGTCCTCCTGTTCCTCTAGGTAAAACTTAGGTTAGCTAGAGCCTCTAGACTGTTCGAGCACTTCCTTGCCCAAAATATATGCCACAAAATGCGTCTGTTGTGTTTGTTGTCTTGATAATGACATCATTGAATCACTAATTAAAGAGAAAAATACCAAGCAATTCTGGTCCACGCTAAAATTAGCGGATAACACAAAAAAAGCTGTAACTGAGCAAACTATCCCCATTGATAATTTATATAACCATTTTAACAATCTGCATTCGGCCATTGATAAGAACCGCTGTACTTGCTAAATATGTCCCAATAAAAGATCTCGTAAATGAGTACTTCTACGGGACTTGCAGCGTATTAAACCGTTTGACCGAGTTTAACTTCTAAACATTATCACTTTCTTCATTATTCTCTTCATCAAAATCGTAATCCTTTAAAAGTATTTTTTATAAGAAATTTCCTCTTATCAATGGCAGCTTCTAAAGCTTCCTCTGGATCAAAATATTGTCTACAGTCAAGTTGCACAATATGATAATCATTATGACATCTTATAAAATGTTTACGTCTACTGGTGCCCCACATCGACCTCACATTGACCCAACATCGACCCAACATCGACCTCACATCGACCCAACATCGACCTCACATCGACCTCACATCGACCCAACATCGACCTCACATCGACCTCACATCGACCCTACATCGACCTCACATCGACCTCACATCGACCCTACATCGAACAACATCGACCTCACATCGACCTCACATCGACCTCACATCGACCCAACATCGACCCTACGTCAACCCTATAGCAGCCAAAAATTTAGCATTTTAGTAATTATTCGCACTTTTAATTTATTTATTTAACTTTGCCAATAAACATGCTACATATAAACACATAAAGGACATATACTGTATGTAGAACATAGATATTCTAATGGCAGGGAACACGCTACAGCTTTCGCCAATTACAGCGGCCCTTTATACATATACAATACGACGTCACAAACACTTTAAACTAATAACAACACAATATTTCACGGGACAGATTACGAGACTTCTTACAAGACAAACATATGGATTTCCATGTTCTTGGATCATCTTCAATTTAGTATATGATTTTAAATAAATTCTAAAATAAATGCAAGACCCCTCACCGCTTATTATATTTATTTTACTGTATTTTATTCACCGTACCTTGCATGATTCTCTCGTCTAGTTACTGTCACTAAACCTTTAAACATCGGACAGCTCCAAACAACGGACAGCAAGACTAGCAAGCTTCGGTCGCAAGGTGTCCGTTATCATGGAGGTTCCACTTGTAGGCTATATCAGATACAAGAGACATGCTCAACAGTATTCAATATTATGCATTAGGGCTTGCTTTTCTGCGTGTTAAAATTAGCTAACATTTTTTACTAATATGCTGAAACAATCAGAATTTTATTGTTGAAAAATTTCATTTATAAATAGGTATTATTTATTTATTTTTTCAGTGGAAGAGACTCTGTTGATGGCTCTTACCTAGTCAAATCAAGAGCCCATGTTGGCTTTGCTATTACATTCTGCGATAACGATGTCCCTGGATGCCCAGGGCAAGGATGGACGAGGGTTGCGAACCGATTGGTCGGAGATGACAATGCCGTAAGTAGATTATTATCATAAGTTATAAAAGCGAGGACACATCTTTATCTTACAAGTTTTATCAATTATGGTCCCCTGTATAACCTGTCGATGGCGCTCTATATAAGAATGGACTTGATAAATAGAGTGTACCACACCCGCAACCAAAGCTTGTATGCCACCGACACCGTGCAGAGTTTTGTACATATTTTCCGGTGTGCCGGTATTTAGTAAAACTGATTTCGCCTACTTAATTATTAAATAGATAAATTTGGAAATCAGTTAGATTCAAATCGTTTATCATAAGTATAAAGAGCCAAGGACCTAATTTTGTTCCTTGAGGAACTCCGGAAGGAACTTTTCCCCATTCGGAAAAACAATCCCTGGCGAGTTTAACTCGTTGTTCCCTAGAAGTTAAAAAGTCGATAATCCAATTGATAATAGGTAGTGGAATTGAAAGCTTCCGGATTTTGTTAACCAAAATGTTATGATCAATCAGGTCGAAGGCTTTACGGTAATCAAACAAGAGGACACGCACGGATGCGCCAGTTCCGTCAGTCGCTTGGGCACCTGTGTGAATAATGCTGATGAGGGCTAGGGTTGCTGATGATTTAGGGATTCCGCCAAATTGATCCTGATTGACTACCTCCAAAACTGCGTGAGAGACGTATTTTTCGATTACGATGTCTTCAGCTAACTTTGATAAGGCTGGAGTTAGTGAAATAGGTCGAAGATGCTTGTTTATATCACGGATTGGTTTATTTTTCGGGATGGGTATGATGTTAGCTTGTTTCCAAACGCTTGGCAGTTTTTGTTCTAAGTAAGAAGAGTTGAGAATGATGGAGATAGGATTTGATAAAATTTCTGCAAATTCTTTCAGGATCCAATTAAGAATGCCATCTGGGCCTGGTGCTTTAGAACGGTTAAGTAAATTGAGCTTATGATTTATTAACTCAGGTGTGGTTAATGCATTGATTGGAAGGTCTTCAGTCAGTGAAGCAGTTCCGGTGATCGTGTCGCTAAGGGCGCAGAAGTCTTGCATAGGCTCAAGGAAGGTGTTGTTGATTAGATTAGCTAAATCTAGTGGTGACAAATGATCTGTGTTTTCTAATTGGAGCTGGGAAGAGAAATCTGTAGGATTAGAAACTGGGGTCATGCCACTGAGGCGTTTCACCTCACGCCACCATTCTTTAGGTTTCAACTGTTTCAAATGTTCTACTTTGGAGATGTAAAACTTAGCACGACAGGATTTTCTCAATTTATTTACTTTGTTCCGATATAACTTGAAAGCGATCGAGTTTCCAGAGGAAAAGGCGCGTTGTCGTTGTTTAATCAAGCGTTTGAGATCTTCAGTAATCCATGGTGGATCGTTACGATGGAAGGTGACTGCTTTTTCAGGCATGATGTAGTTTAAACCTGTAATGATGATTCCGGTGAACAGGTCATTTTTTTCACTACAACTAGTGAGCTGGTCAAAGAGGTGCCAGTCGATTTGGCTTAGGTATTTGCCAAGCATTTGTTTCCGAGAAGTCGAATGTCTCTTTTATAGATTACTTTATTGGTAGTAGAATTGAGATCTCTTTGCTTTGGGTATAATGTTATGACACAGTGGTCAGAAAGGCCAAATGGTGGGTGGGATGTGGCGGAGTTAGATTCGTAGAAAGAGTGCAGGTTTGTTAAGACGAGGTCCAGCGTATTCGTGCCACGAGTAGGCAGATGCACTAATTGCTTGAATTGAAACTGGCGAGACAAATTCTTGATATTTAAGTGGTTAAAATCTCCAGCAATGATAATACCAAATCCGGGGAAGAGACCCTCGATGTCAGTTAAAGATTTTGATAAATATTCCAACATTTTGTTATCATTTGCACTTGGGGGATGGTAAACTGTTGCAGCTACTATACATGGGATCCAGAGAACTTCCATGTTAGGACTTTCAAATTGTTGAAGTTGTTTAACCTTAATACGCTCCTTAGAGAAAAAGCAAACACCTCCATGTTGGGCTGAGCTGCGGTCTCGTCTTTTAATATTACAACCCGGCTGTCACAGAATTCGCTGTCTGCTTCCAACGAATTGACCTGCGTAGACGTTCTCAATATACACACACGCGTTTCGTATTTTACACGTTTTATTTTATATAAAAAGACACATTACAATTTACAATTTACAATGCTGGTCAGTTTCGGTCAATCAGTTCAGTACAAGCTCAATTTATTCAGTTCTCTATTCGATTTCAAACCCAATCTCAATCTCTATCTGCGTATCTCCAACTTACATTCATACACTCACACTGACCCGAAGACTGTTTGTACCAAAAATATATAGTTACGGTCAGGAAACGACACTGACACATTTATCTTACACATTTGCGATAACATACAACTACAATAACGTGATTTACAATTCTTGGCTACAGCACTTTTGGCTGCAGCACAACTTTACTAAAACTATTAACAATTTCCGACATCATATTAATTACCTATGGCATGTGTGCAACTTATGCTATTTTTTGGACATGATACAGACATAAATGACATAATACACAAACACACTACAATAAGCAAAAGTTTATAAAACAACCCAATATAACATCGCAACAAATACAACACCCCCCCCCCCCCCCCCCCCCATCGCCTTTGTTTTCCACCTTGCATCTAATGCCGCGCTCCTCTTCACTCGTTTTTCTACTCCTTCGGCCTTTTCTTCAACAACATCAATTTTCACTTCACGAACCTCCTTAACCTCATCCACATCCTTTACCTCAACTGGGTACAAATGCTGAACAGCCCTACTTAACAACTGCCGCCTTCCATTCGTCATCACACACACTCTAGCACCACGAACAACCTCATCTTTACCATGAATCAATTCCTGCACAACACCTGTCTTCCACTCTCCCCTTTTCTTACCCAGCTCAAACACAATCACAAAGTCTCCATGCTTCACCAACGCAGCTCCTTTCTCACAAACGCCAACCTTATGGAACTCTCTCAAGTTTGTGAGATATTCTCGTTTCCACCTGTTCCAGAAATGCTCTAAAAGCTTACTTAGATACTTAAACCGTCCAATACTATTGTTCCTATTTGAACACTTGTCTGCCGCTATTTGCCCGTCTGGCAATGAAGTAATTCGCCTACCCTGAATTAAATGTGCAGGTGTTAATACCTCAGAACTTACCTCATCGTACTTGCATGTTAAGGGTCTCGAATTTAAAGTTGCTTCTACTTCAACTAAGACTGTCCTTAACTCATCGAACGTAAATCTGGCGTGCCCTAATATTTTCCTCAAACAAACCTTAGCTAAACCTATCATCCTTTCAAAAAACCCTCCCCACCATGGGGCCCTTTCTAAATTAAATCGCCAATCTATACCCTTACTGGTCAAACAATTCTTTACTTCGTCGCTATCAAACAATTCGCGCAATATTCGTTTCGCTGCCTTGAAAGTTTTAGCGTTGTCCGAAACTATAATTCTCGGCGTTCCTCTTCTACCAGTAAATCTTCTCAAACATCGCATAAATGTCGCTGCGGATAAATCCGGAACTAATTCAAGGTGGACCGCACGCGTTACACAACAAGTAAATAGCGCTATATATGCCTTACTCGTACCATTCTTAGTTTTTACGAACAAAGGTCCCGCAAAATCTACACTTGAGTTTTCAAACGGCGCTGCTCTAGTAACTCGAAATTCCGGCAATGCTGCTTCCTGCGGTTTCGCGCATGCCATACTATTCCATCTTTTAAACAACCCACATGCTCCTATCACTCTTTTTACCTCTTGTCTACCTTTGGGAACCCAATATTTTGACCTAAGCTGTGCTAACGTAGACCTAACTCCACTATGCATAACACGATCATGACACTGATCTATAGCTAACTCTGTAAATTTATGACCCTTTGGCAAAACTATTGGCTCCCTCGCTTCTGCGTCTAACTCGGACTTGCCTAATCTACCTGTACAATGCAATACTCCGTCTCTCTCTATCAAACCATACTGACGCTCCAATTGACTATAACCTTCTTGATCTTTCAACGCTAACTGTGCTACCTTAATCCATTCTAACTCAGCTTCTCTCAACTCACTTACCTGTAACGTTTCATCAACAATACTATTGCCTAACTTCTTTCTCTTTAAATTGCTGACAAACCGCTTCACCCAGGCTGTCACTCTCAACAACCTTGTGAGCGAACTAAACTTTGACAAACTTATCAAATTTGAAATGCCAAACAACGAATCTACATTAATTAATAGATTCACAGAAAACGACTTTTTCTGTTCTACTTTGCTCTCCAAAGTCGGAAGAATACTCTCTAAACGTGGCCAGTCGGTGGGATTACCCTTCAACCAATCAGGCCCTAACCACCAAATACTGCTGTGTTTCAGTTCTGAAACCAAAACTCCTCTGGATCCTAAGTCCGCTGGGTTCTCTTTCCCGGGGCAATGTCCCCAATCGTGCTTGTCACTTAGCCTCAAAATTTCATTAACTCTATGTTGAACAAACTGCTTCCAATCTGCCGTATTGCATATCCAACACAGTGTCGTCTTACTGTCAGTCCAGTACTTCGTTCCTTCAAAACTATACTCAGTTCCTAATGCATTTTTTACAGCATGCATCAATTGAGCCAAAATTCTAGCCGCCATTAGTTCCAATCTGGGTATAGTTAATTCCTTAATTGGTGCTACTCGAGTCTTACTAGCAATCAATTTAACATAAGTCTTATCATTTACCATTGTCACAAGATACACTACCGCACAGTATGCACGTTTTGACGCGTCGCCAAAACCATGTAACCAATGTTTAACCTGTCCTGTCTGAGCTGAACTAGCTTCTTCACTTGCGTATCTCTGAACTGTAACTCCCTTCGCTTCACTAAAATCCTTTAACCACCTTTCCCAACTATCTCTCAAACTTCTACTTAACATATCGTCCCAATCTAGACCACTAATACAAATATCTTGAAATAGAATTTTAGCCTTCGCAACAGTTGGACTCAAAAGCCCTAGGGGGTCAAATATACATGCAATAAAACATTGCGTTTCGAAGGTTCCGTGTTCTGCGCTCTTTCAATCAAATGCGCAAATTCAAACCTAATTAAATCGCGCACGCAATCCCATTCCAATCCTAGTACTTTGCCAACTTGGCTACCTGCCTGGCACGCAAGCTGTTTTCGCATACGTTTCATGCTCCTCACTATCTTGGGCAAAACCTATAGTTTGCGCTTCTATTCGCGACCTTAACTCTTTGTCATTTGTTCGCCACTTACGCAGCCTAAAGCCGCCTTTTGCCATGCGCTCATTAGCCTTAGTGTAAAGCAAATACGCGTTCTCAGTATTTGTCTCTCCGCTAGCCAAATCGTCTACGTAAAAGCTTCGCAACAATTTATCACTAAATTCGGCGTCACGCACTGCATATTTACCTATATGGTGCCTTAACGTAGCATTGAGCAAAAACGGTGATGAATTTACCCCAAACACAACCCTACAAAAACGGTAAACTGCAAGATTCAAGTTATTGCGCAAAACATCGTCAACCCACAAAAATCCCAAACTGTCTCGATCCCTTTCATGCACTTCGACATTCAAAAAAGCCTTTTCTATGTCCGCGACTAGCGCTACTTTTTGCTCTCGAAAACGAAGTAAGATATAAAACAAAAGTGGGTTAAGAGATGGCCCAGCATGCAGACAATCATTTAAAGAAACACCAGACTTTTGCGCTTTGGCACTCGCGTCATAAACAATTCTAACTTTCGTGGTTTCCGCATCCTTACGTACGACAGCTTGGTGCGGAATATAGTGAACTTTTGACTCAAGATTTATACTTTGGGATGCACTTACCTTCTCTATAATACCCGATTCTTCTTGCGCCTTAATTATCGAGTCATATTCACCCAGCAATTCTGGGTCTTTATTTAGGCGCCTTATCTGACCTTTCATACGCTTTAAACTTAAATCGTAATTAGTAGGCAAGGGATCATGACTTTCCCTCCATGGAAGGCCAACTGAATAACGCTGCCCCCTAAAACTTAAATCGTTAATTACAGACTCATGCACTTCAGTATCAGGCTTAATTCCTGTACTTTCTAAATCCCAAAACCTATTTAGATTATCCAAATCTAACTCCCGAACTTCACCAGTCACAAAGTTCACACGAGCACAACCTTCCTCATCCAAATCGCCAAATCCAACAGGTCCTGAAATCACCCAACCCAACACAGTATCAATCGCCACAGGTTTGCCAGGATCACCACGCAAAATGCGATTCTTTTGAAACATCCACAAATAATCAGCACCCACATGAACATCAACTTCCAACTCGTCATACGCCTTACAAACATCCGACAACCAAAGTCCCTTCAAATGCGCATAGTTCTCCTTTACAACTTCCAAATGCTGGTTCCTAATGAACGAGATTTCTGGAACAACATACGCCTCAATAGAAACAACCTTATTACCACGCAAAGACTTCAAATCTAACCGTACAACCTCTCGCGTCTCAGACTTCAAAGCCGCCCTTTGCCCAAACGTGCCAACACTCAAAGCTTCCTTACGCAAAACCGCACAACCCAACTCTCTAGCCCTCTTCACAGTAACAAACGATCTTTGACTCCCTGAGTCCAACAACACTCTAACTCGACCACTCTTTCGTCCGACCAACATCGCCTGAGCCGTCTGCAATGCAACGCTACATCCCGACTTAACAATACTATTTTTAGGACTAACAACTAATGTGCAGGTACCTGTTTTCCCAACCTCCCCATCTACCTCGGGTCCCTTGGGTTTATCTTCATGCACTCTACTTGAATCACACAAGGCCGTGTGATGTTCCCTTTTACACGCACTACATTTAACTTTTACACTACAATTACGAGCCAAATGACCCTTACGTAAACAGTTAAAACAACGTGAGTACTTTCTAATCAGTTCCTTACGTTTCTCGGCGTTGTCCACCCGCTTGCAATCTTCATGGCGATGTGCTCCAAGACAAAATGCACAGGCTTCTACTCCACGCGTAAAAAAGGCTTGCGCTGACGACGGACCCCTTTTCCAGCTTGGTTTCGCGACATTCTCTCGTCCGTCCCTAAGCTCCGCTTCTGGCTCTCGGTGTTCCTCGCGCAACTCGACTTCGTTCTTTAGCGGTACCAATAAGTCCTCTAAATTCCATTCGTGGAAGTCTTTCCCTCTCGTAACAATAAGTCGCACAGATTGAGGCAACCGATCCAGTACCACAGGCACAACAATAGACGAATATGTCTCCTTCGCAATACCCAACGCTTCCAAACCCCTGTAGTGGGTTTCAACACTATCGCACAGACGCCTCAGCGACACGATATCCTTGTCGTCTTTCACCCGATCCATTTTCATCAGCTGTTGCATGTGCGCACGCTGAACAGCTGATTTCTTGCCATATCTCTCTCTTAGTATATCAACCGCCGACTTATAATTTGCCGAGGTCAAGGAAAATAATTGAATTTATCCACGTCTGACAAAGAATCATTCAAATGGATCGAACTTTCGAACGAGTCCCAAAACTCTTGCCATTTACACACGTTGCCACCGAATCTCTTCACCTCTAACTTGGGCAATCTTGCTCGAACTTTAACTCCGCTCGCGGCTAGCACTCACTTGGCGATAATATCTGAATAGCATCATCCCGACTTTCTTCGTCAAAGTCGTCGACCAACTCTTTCGCTTGAGCGAGTACTTTCGTCATGTACCCACGATGACCGCCTCTAATTTTTCGCATTTTCGATAACTCTTCCATATTATCCGGCTTCTCGAAGGACCACTTGTCACAGAATTCGCTGTCTGCTTCCAACGAATTGACCTGCGTAGACGTTCTCAATATACACACACGCGTTTCGTTTTTTACACGTTTTATTTTATACAAAAAGACACATTACAATTTCAGTCTCGGTCAATCAGTTCAGTACAAGCTCAATTTATTCAGTTCTCTATTCGATTTCAAACCCAATCTCAATCTCTATCTACGTATCTCCAACTTACATTCATACACTCGCACTGACCCGAAGACTGTTTGTACCAAAAATATATAGTTACGGTCAGGAAACGACAGTGACACATTTATCTTACACATTTGCGATAACATACAACTACAATAACGTGATTTACAATTCTTGGCTACAGCACTTTTGGCTGCAGCACAACTTTACTCAAACTATTAACAATTTCCGACATCATATTAATTACCTATGGCATGTGTGCAACTTATGCTATTTTTTTTGGACATGATACAGACATAAATGACATAATACACAAACACACTACAATAAGCAAAAGTTTATAAACCAACCCAATATAACATCGCAACAAATACAACACCGGCAATTCGACATGATTGTTTCCGATAGATTCTTTGAGCCACGTTTCTGTGATGAAAAACGAGGTCTGGATTATGTTTGGAAACGAACAAACGGACTTCGTCGATTTTGGGGGCTAAGGACATGACATGACGTTTGATGAAAGAAGGCTAGGCACAAACTCTTTGCTATCGTTAGCAGGTGAGCCTTGGCTCGCAGTTGAGTTCGTAACTTTTAAAGGGATATTTATTAGATTACTTCTGGTAGTGGAGAAATGTTTGGTTGTTGGGTTTTTACGGAGTTTTCTTTGAGATACAATTGTTGGAATGTTCACTCTCGTGGTGTGATCGGTGGACTTCATTAGGCTTTCCGTTATGATATCGTCATTTCGCTCACCATATCCGTATACTTCCAACGGCGAGATCTCCGGCGAGTTTTCCGCCTTCCAAAATTTCCAAGAAAATTCGAGTTGTTATTTGTTTCGTTATTCGGTATATCAATCAAAGGCAAGCATTTCAACCACTCCGGTGGTGTCGGTCGCGAGGCAGTATCTCTAGTTTCTCCGTTCACAGTTTTGTGAGTGATTTTCTGACTGGCGGAAGGGTGACCTTTATTCTGCTTATTATTTACGGAATCGGGGCTTAATTTATCGCTTAAACCTTTGTTGTTGATGCCGCTTTTGTTATTTGTTTCGTTATTCGGTATATTAATCAAAGGCAAGCATTTCAACCACTCCGGTGGTGACGGTCGCGGGGCAGTATCTCTAGTTTCTCCGTTGCCAGTTTTGTGAGTGATTTTCTGACTGGCGGAAGGGTGACCATTATTTTGCTTATTATTTACGGAATCGGGGCTTAATTAATCGTTAATTAAACCTTTGTTGTTGATGACGCTTTTGGAGTTATTTAATAATTGTTTTTGTCCGACTTCTTGTAAATGTGTTTGTTTCGCCTCATCAGTAGTCTCGCTGTTTTGTTTTGTTACCGGGTGCAAAGTTTCACTGATTTGGGCGCAATTGACAGGCGAGTCAGCTGGGCCATTAACCTGTTGCTTACTTGTTTGTTGTGGTAGGGGATTTTCAGGTTCGTGACCTTTTGTTGTTTTAGCCAATTTAGGTACACATCGCTGATTTGAATGATCGAAAACATGTTTTTGTTCAGCTTTATGTAAATTTACTTTCAATTTTTCCAAATCTGAATGTAGAGAATTTACTTTATCAGCCGAAAGAGCGATATTTTGCGTAATACGAACTGGGTATGCACACTTATTCTGAGTAGGAATTTCATTTACCGGGTTTATGTCCGTTTGTGTACCAATCTCACACACCGATTTCTTTAAGTTTATGTCTTGACTATTAATATGAGCAAGATTTCTACTCACCGGGTTTATGTCCGTTTGAATACCAAACTCAGACACCGTTTTCTTTAAGTTTAGGTCTTGACTATTGATATAATTAACTGTGAGGGAGGCATCGCCGTAAAGTTTATTCATAACGCTTGACATATTTTCTTCGCTCAGCTTAACTTCGGCTAATTCGTCGGATAAACGGTCATAACACTTTGACCCTATGACGCCATACAACCACCGGAAGTAATTAGTATGCAAGCAGTCATAGTAAAAAATGACGTCATGAGGGTGTGCGCACTTATTATGTCGCGCAATATTAATGAGTTGTGACGGATGTGCGCACTTAGGGGTGTGCGCACTTATTATGTCGCGCAACAATTGTCGCGCAACACATGAAAATTAATGAGGTTCGCACGACGCTAAAAGTTTCGCACGACGCTGTACGGAATGTTTGTCGTCAGTAGAGAGAAATAAATAACAGCAGAGAGTTTTGTGTTTGATTTTATTTAAATTACACACAACAATTTAAATGTTTCTTCTAATAAGAAAGTCGTTTTACAGTTTTGGCTTTATTGTTCGATAGCCATGGTTTCCTTAACAAAGTCTCGGACCGTAGGCTCGTCTTCGTGCAGATTCACCCATTTTATATGGCCTGTAGATTGGTGCCTTGACCTATTGACAGGCCAATAATGTTCTTCGTTGATGTAGACACCCGGATGGCCAGGATCAAAACTATTGCGCGACGATTTATACATCTGTATGATAGCATATCCTTTGGGAATGACACGAACGGTATCGGCTTTGTTGGTGTAGTTTAGCCACTCGGGGATAGTTGCATCCGACCATATAGTATATCGCTGATGTTTAGGTTGTTTTCTTCCAGGCTTGGTTTCGATGCCAGAGACCGGTGTGGGTGTAGTACTGTTCACTTTAGTTTGGGTGGTGAAGAGATAAACACGGCAGTCGCCAAATAGGTCCCCAAGAACTTGCTTATCGGTTGGTGTGTCAGGCTTGTTATCCACCAACAAGTATCCAAACGGTTTTTCGGTCTTCTTGTAATAGGCAGTCATGAAGCGGTCTCTATTCTTATCAAACATTCGCTCTCCAATAATTCCAATTTGTTTTCTATCACTAGGACTTCGGAAGAGAGCAAGATATTGGGCATTTCGGTTAATATCTGAATTAAATTTCCCCTTAGGAAACATGTTCCGAAGCAAAAGGATAACAGCAGCGTTTCTATGACGACCCTGGGTAAATAATCGAGCTACCACAGGACTGTCTGTCGCTTCGGCCATTAGATCATCCAGTATAATTATGTTGTTGTACTTGGTATTAATCTCACTCAGATCCTCCGACAGCTCGGGAAGACCTCTCTCAAACCGGATGCTTTTCCCAAGGGATTTTTTCAAATCGTCGTAACAATCTTGCCATTGATTGTAGCACCAAATAATGCGAATTCTTCCCTGCTCTTCGTACACGATACGATTGTTTTCCAACATTTGTTGGACAAAATACGTTTTTCCACTTTGACTCGGACCCACGACTAATAGCGAAAATTTATGACGGAAGTTGAATTCTGGATAGGGTTTGATGGTCAAAGATGATTTAGCTTGTACTGCTTTTGGTTTCTTAGCTGGCAACGAGTGTGCACTTCGGCTTACACGCTTTTCTCCTGGCTTTTTGGAGTCCGGATATGGAGATTGATATTGCCATGATGACACATGGGCTTGCTGAAGAACGTGTTGTCTCTCCTTGGATGGTAAGCCGTGAACTTTTAAAAGATGTGTACTGATGTTCTTTAAATTAGGCCGGCCGCATGTCGGACAGGTCCGAGGAAATCGTCTCGGCATGAGTGCTCCTGCAAATGATTCAAGTTTATATATAAATTCAGCTCTATATGGGAATTCTGTAACGGTTCTCTCGGGGTTCCCTGCGGGTTCTCTCAGGGTTCCCTGGGGGTTCCCTCGGGGTTCCCTGGGGGTTCTGTAGGGGTCCCCTGGGGGTTCTATCGGAGTCGACCTATGAGAGCTTTAAGCGTCTGCTCATAAAAGTGCCGTGCTGCCGAAAACCAAGTCATCTCCAGACAATCAGTGGTAACGGAATGAGCTGCAAATTTTGCGGAAAACAATTTAGCCGCGGTTACAATCTACGCAGACACGAAAAGGAATACTGTCCACTACGCGAACAAGAAAGAAACATGTCTCAAACAGACTCGGATAGCCAGGAAAGGGATTTCCAAGACGATGTCTCGACAACTTCAACTCATGGGTCTGAAATTTCGATGACGACTGATAATGAGTCCGAAACTGAAGAAGCAGAAGAAATGGATCCTTGGATACCAATGATAGAAGAAGCAAAGCAAAGAAGTAATACAGCTTTTGAGGAAATGAACAGCGGTCTTGATGAGCAATCTGCTACCGACAAAGCTTACACCAATATTCTGCCTGAACTCCAGATGGAACTTGAAAATATTTATATACAACGTCTCATGTGGATGAAACAACTAAAGAAAGATCCCGTACATAGGAAAATAATGAAGACAAAGGATGCGCTTGTGGAAAACGATGACTTTGATCCAGGGGAAGCTTTAGAAGCTGTTATTGATAAGAGGAAATTTCTTATAAGAAGACTTTTAAAGGATTACGATTTTGATGAAGAGAATAATGAAGAGAGTGATAATGAATAGAAGTTCAACTCGGTCAAACGGTTTAATACGGTCCGAGACTTTGTCAAGGAAACCATGGCTATCGAACAATAAAGCCAAAACTATAAAACGACTTTCTTATTAGAAGAAACATTTAAATTGTTGTGTGTAATTTAAATAAAATCAAACACAAAACTCTCTGCTGTTATTTATTTCTCTCTACTGACGACAAACATTCCGTACAGCGTCGTGCGAAACTTTTTCACACCTCAGAGCGTACGTCACCTCATTATTATTCTTACTTCCGGGCGTGACGTATGAATACTACGTTAAATATTAATCTCCATTTCAAATATTTATAGTTTAAAAAATAACACAAACTACTGTACATGATATCAGTATTAAAACGTGTTTAAGAGTAAAGGATAAAATGTTTAGGTCCCGGGAAGCCAATTAGCCAAAGGCTATTTCAGAATAGGATAAATTTGCTGCCTATATTCTATTTTTAACAGACACAATTTTACATCACATCTGAGATCGTATTACACCATCACCACAGAATAAAGATCTATACAGAACGGCCACTCAGCGGTGCAACGTGTCCTCGGTTTAAAATATGCAGTTTACTGGCCAAAGTAATGGCGGACCAGCCAGTTCAGCGTGCTTATTGGCCAGAAAAAGCAGGCCAGAGTAATGGCGGCCAACATGCGTAATGCGATATATATATGCGCGACCCCAAAAACTTCAACGGTTCCGACGAGAGTGAACCCTCTATATAATATGACTCTATGCCATCACCATGCCATAAGAATATTTTGGTTCGGTCGAAGTCGATAATATATATCTAAACCTTAGGCGATTAATATCAAGCAACAAAAGCATAAACAAAATGCCTTAATGCCTATATTATATACAGTTCGCCTAATCGGCTGGGTTTCGACCGTAGTAATATGCAAAAATTGCAAATTTCGTCAACATAGCCAGCGGGTCATCGCCTCACGCGCACAGATTGCTCTGTAAATACAAGTCGAAAATCACCACAATAAATGTAGTTAAAATAGAATATATTTACCTTAGGGCCGTAGCCGTACAAGACTTGTTCCTTTCCCGAACATACTTCGGAATGTACGATTCGGCACCAAAATTTCCGCCCAAGCAGAAGCTTGTGTTGTTGATAGCGCTCAACAGCTCTTGGACAGACGTCGATTCGCTTCCTCATATCAGCTTGAATTTCCACCAGACATTGCTCATCGTTGTTCTCAAACATGGTCTAACGGCCTCGTAAATACTACGAGACATTGCAGTATATTCGTATTAAATTTTCCGAGCTACTTCGATTGAATCTTTGCGGTCAAAGCTGCGATCAGAAAGGTCATAGTCATAGAATCATGCCGTATAAACTGAAGCCTGATGCATCTGATCGATCAAAAAGTCTAGCCAATGGGAATTCAGATTTTTTTAAATTTAGCCAATCGGATACCTTATATACTAGCCCCTGACCGCTGAACTCCCCACAGATCGCGCAAAAAGCAAATTGGCCAATCAGATAGCTGGAATCTGCCTGCAGAGCGAGCAAAACTCACGCGCTAGACCGCTGTTCTGCGTGTTATGTATCGAAGGCCTGGCCGCTGTATGAAACTTGATAACTTGACTACGAACCACTGATCTGAAAATATAGTACCTGGATCGAGCTTCTATACCTATGAAAATTGAAACCAGTTTTAGATTTGGCGGCCATATTGGAGGGATCACCAATGGCCGTCGTACAAGGAGTGCAGTACGAGGAGATATTTTCAATTTGCGCTGTGTTGGGCGATGGAATTATTGAAGTTTAATTGGAAATATGTAAAGGATTTGGTATATTGTTAAAAGTAACCGATTTGGTTTGATTTCGGGCGTTTCTCGGCGAAAAAACTGTTCGCGTGTGTATGTTGTTGTCAGCCATGAGTGAGCATATTCACGTGAAATTTTGGAATAAATCGCCGTACTGTGCCTCTCGGCGTAGTAATCAAAGAAATTACAAGAAAGGAGACAGTTCCACATCTGCAAGTAATACTGGACAAATAGAGATGGTGAAAGATCGGCCTTAAAACAGGTTTTTGTGACGATTAAAGTCGACGAACTTTGCGTGTTGCAGCTACAACAATTAACAATTGATTGTTGTTGCCCGGACGTTGTTGGTCCAAGAAAATAGTTCATTGTTTGCTGAGGCACAATAAATGGAAAGTACTTATGCTGTTATGCATTTTTTCTTGTATTTACTAAATTTAATACACTGGTCAGATTGATAGAATTCGTCAGAATGTTCCACTACATGGGTTGCACTGCCAATAGTTGGATTGCAATAAATGCCACAACAGCATACATGGGGCAGCTTGGGCAACAAGTACAAATTCATATATCATTTCGCATATTTGGAATGAGCTGCCAAATGTCATTAAAAACTCCGATTTGTTATCTGAGTTTCGAACTTTAATATCTAAGATTGATTTTACTGACAAACTTAATCTTGGCTGTAGATGTACGAGATGTACTTAATTTTTAATTCTAATACTAGTAATAGGTTTTAGTATCAATTGTAAATAACTCTCTTTAATATCTCGTCTTAATATCTGTATATTTTAACTTAGAGTAAATAGTCGAGCATTTGTAACATGAGCCTATGGCTCGGGAAATTGAGCAATTAAGCAGTAAAATGCATTTGCGCATGAGGAAACCAAATATTAGGAGAATGCCAAAAAGCTCAGATTTACAAAGAATCTTAGCACTGTAGTGTATCAGTAAGCTTGAAAAAGAGAATGCCGCTCTCGCTGACCTTAAAGCAACGTCAATGCGATCTAATGCTCAACAATTTAAAAGTGCCTATGTCATGGATTTCTTCGCCGTTTCAAAACTACACGTGACGACAATGACTGGCATATTTATAAGGAAGCTCGGCAAACGGCAAAAACCACACTAAACGAAGAGAAAAACTACATCCGTAATGAGGTACAAACTCACAAAGATAAACCGGGTTGTCTTTGGAAAATTATTAACAACGTCATACCATCCAAGGAGAGACCTACTCTAACATATAGTAAAGACCATAAATCGGTAGCAGACGATTTCAACCAGTTCTTTTTGTCAGTAAGGAGAAAAACAGCTGAAGAAGCTACCCGGCTAGCTTTGGAAAATAATATTAACATTTCCACCACCAGCCTTCCATCCACACCACCTGGAAATTCCCCTGACGACCTGTTCTATATTTCCGTCCTGTTACCTGCACAGAAGTACAAAATATTATTATATCTATGCCCTCCAACAAATCTTCTGGTCTCGATAAGATCAATATGCGGGTCATTAAAGATTCGTTGCCAGTTATTCTAACTGATATAATCAATTGTTCCCTCAACACATCTACATATCCCAATGCATGGAAAAAGGCTGAAATAATACCTCTGCCAAAAGATGGTGACCATGAGCAAGCTTCAAACAATCGCCCTCTTTCTCCAACGCAACAGAACAGAACAACACTGAGATATAAGAGTTTCGGTTTTTCCATGTGTCGATTGACTATTTAACAAAAGTATATCCTTATAAGCTTCAATGATCCAATTGATAGCCAGAATGAGTCAAAAATCAATTTAATGGCCGGGTATGGTTTTATGGCGCGGAAGTCCGGCAAAGACGATTGTTTTGTGTGATGTGTCAAGTTACAGAAATTATATCAGGACAAAATGACAAAAACCCTTGTGGGCCCTAGCTAAGCCTTTTGAAGGCGAACCTATTGGTATTATCCATGCAGACTAAATTGAAATTTTTTGCGAGCAAAGCCGTCATAGAAATTGACGGCTGCATAGAGTCCTTGAACAGTGATTTTTCCTTGATGAAGTGACCACTGTTCTGAATATTCTGCTTTCCATCCATCTGTCAAATTACATTAAGTTGCTTCATGCTAATATTCTTTAAATTCTCTTCCTCTAAAGTTGCTTTATATGTTGTACCTATACTGTAAATCCCCAAATAAGACTCCCTCTCACTTTAATGAATCCCTCCTTCACAATCAAGAAACATCATACGTGTATACTGTCTGTTTAAATTTATTAATTTTCCTGGAAGTTCATATTAGTTTTTAGTTTACGGTATAGTTTTCATATTACCATGCAGGGCCGTAGTGAGGGGGGGTATTGGGGGTGACGCACTAACTTTTTGAAATTGGAATATTCGGAAAATTGGGTTACTCATTCGGAAAACTACGGCAACATTGGATAAACAAAATCTGGCCAATTTCCAACAACAAGAGTGTTTACAAAAAGAACAAAATCCTAACATTTTGCTTTGTCTAGTGTCTATTATTTCCGGATTTAAACAGGCTCACGACCGCGCAGGGTGTCTGTTTTCACTTTTCCGCAATCTGGCCAATTTCCGTAAAAAAACGTTGTTGAGGAACTTTTCACAATTCACGTGCATATCCAAATATCGAGTTTTGTTTAACGTTATGCCTCCGAAAAAGAAACGCTTTAAAGTAGAATGTCTCGTTTGTCACGCTACATTTGACTCGGACTGTCCGAGGAAACACAACGAATTGTGTCATGCATAGCACTCATCTGAAAGCGCACAAGCATATTGGGTTTAAAGTCGCTGGCGCACCAGATAACCCATTTAAGGTGCGTTTTATAATTACATTTTGTTACTTTTTAAGAGGTAGTTAGGTAGTAGTTCAGTTATGAGTCTATACCTATGATGAGTAAATCGATATAGGGCTTAACAGTTGGTCCCGAAGACGACTGAATTAGCGCAAAACGTTGCCGTTGTGAGTCTGGCAGTCTGTGTGTTTGCATGGTTTACCGGTTTCACTAAATATGGTTGGTTTATACAATCATACATTTGGTGAATAGGAACAGTAGGAAATGACTAACATGAAGACATTAGTCACATTACTCTCTTGGAAATCCTATTCCCGTTGATGAATCGTATAATTTTTGCATTACGATTTATGCTCTTTTTAATTAGAATAAATGTGTATAGACGATTAGACGTATATAGTATACCGGCACCGCATGAAAACTGCAATAACTGGCTTACTATCAATTTAACTCAGAGTCAGTAACTCTAAAAAGCAATTGTTATTACAAATTAACCATCATAGGGACATAGCTATAATTACGATAATATCGGATGTGAGAAAGAACTGATACAATCATAGTATTTTACTTTAGTTAACATAATTCGGTTTACTACACTACAGGCAGCTGCGCCATCAAGTTCATTACACAAATGTAGAAATGTGCAGGGAAATTCATTATTGCTCTCAGAATGCGGGAAATGCCATTTCCGGGATCCTATAATTGAAAATTTTCCGGGGGAACATGCCCCCGAACCCCCTAGGTTAACGCCCCTAGGTTACGGCGCGTACCCCTACTTATTCGGAAAACAATTGTGTGATTCGGAAATTTTCGACTTACACCCCCCCAACTTTTACCTGCTAGCTACGGCCCTGTTACCATGTATTTATTTCACCATCAGTCACAACTCACAATAATGGCAAATCGTTGCCTCAATATTAAAGTAAGGGCAGTTAGGTGTTTTAATTGATCTAGAAGTGTTTTTATGCCCTTATCTATAGTTAAGACACTGGTTTGTGTGGTATACGAATCAAAATATTATATACATATAGCGTCAAGAATCAGCCATATGGTGATATATGCAATGCCAAAAAAAGCCACCATACATCTTAAACCTGGATGTTATACAAAGCAGAACAGCAGTAATTTCTTTAATAATAATAATAATATGAATTTATACCGCGCAAATTCAACATATAGTTTTCAAATGCGCCTTACATGTACAGTACGTATCAATAATAAAAATACAATTTTGAAACTTAAGATTAGGAAGATAGTAATATATCATATAAAAGCTAATGTGTAAGATACTATATAAAAGCTAAAAGTTCTTATCAATGCTAATTATGCTAATTTAAATCTAATTAAAATAATGCTTTATTAAATAGGTATGTCTTAACTTCTCTCTTAAATTTTTCCATCGAGGTAATGTCCCTGAGTTCAGATGGAAGTGAGTTCCACAACTTGGGTGCTGCGGCTACGAAGGCTCTATCACCAAGGGTTGGCAAGGTCTTTTTTGCGGGGGGCATCACTGATAAGATTTCTGCATTTGATCTTAGAGCGTACTTTGATTTTCTGCATTTGATCTTTGAGCGTACTAGGTTTGACAGTCACCAAGTCACAAATGTATTTATGTGCAAGTTTATGGATTGCTTTAAAAGTCAGTAAAAATATTTTAAAATCGATACGGAAACTTATAGGCAGCCAGTGTAGTTCAAGTAAGCATGGAGTGATGTGGCAAAATTTAGGGGCACAAAGCACCAATCTTGCTGCTGCATTTAAGACGCGCTGTAACTTCTTTAGTTGGAATTTCGGTAGACCATAGAGCAAAGCATTACAATGATCAAGGCGGTTGGTTACAAATGCATGGATTAACGTTTCAGTTGAGTCTTGACTAAGAAACTTCCTAATTCGAGCAATATTGTGTAGATGGTAAAACGAGGATTTGCAGATGTTATTAACATGTGTGGACATTGAAAAATTACTATCGAACCAAGAACCGAGGTTTTTGACAACATTTGAGGCAGTGATATCACAATGTCCAACAGATAGTTTACTAGAAATACATGCTTGCAGTAACCCCTCGCCCCAGCTGAACATTGCCAGACATTACATTCCAAAACATTACTATTGCTAATCTTTTTTATCAAAAAATCTGCCATGCAAAGGTTGTAGGCGAGTCGGATATCTGCGTTCAAAACAAATTTTTGGCATAGAAAACAAAATTGGATCCTTGGCTCACACCCCTCTTCACGACGCAATCAAAGGCTATCGCCAAATGAAATGTTTTACCTGACGTAATCACTGGGCCATCACTGTGGCTTCCTTTTAAATTTGCCATTAAAAGAGTGGAAGGAAACAATATTATTTTGGGAAATTTATTTTGAAAGAATAAAAAATGGAAAATTTGTTTCAAGAAGAGGAAGCACAGTAGCCATGGCAACACGATAAAATAAACTTCTTTTATATATGGAGTACAAAACAACAGGTTACAAAAACTACAAAAATAATTAAAATATTAGTTGTTTTAGCCATACAAATCTGAGATATATGGTGTAGGTATGTTCTTATGCATTCTATAAGCTTCAAATTAATGTTTAAATGCAACCTTCCGTTTACTAAAAGTAAAACGTTGCCAAAAGTTTATAAAACTAAACTGCCTTTTATAAATTAGTTTTTGAAATTAAATCAGTAGAAAATATACAAATTCTCTCGTGTGAAACGATTTCGCTTTCCTTTTAAGTTGGATTTTGATAGCATAAAATATAGGATATTTTAATTGTGAAAAAATGAAAATCTATGTAAATAAAACAACATTCTTACGGCTATATCAACAATTTAATATAAGAAACTTGCCATATTTTTTCGACTATCTATCTCTATTTATCCTTTTTTATAAAGTATAAACGATAAATTTGTTCCGCAGCTTTTCCTGAAGTCCCAAAAAGACTTACTGATATGACTTACTCATGTTTTTTTATAATTTGCTCATTCCACTCCTAACAAAGATTAGTGAGATGACCACCCATCACACCCATGCGCCCGCAAAACTTGATGAACTTTGGATTTCCCATTGCTTTCCTTTTTTTCCGGGTGTAAATATCCGCGCGGAATTAGTACCCTCGCACGGCGCTTCGCGCCGGCTCGGGGATTAATATTAACTTTCAAGTTGCTGCTTGGTACCGATCAAAAGAAACTCGGTTTTTCCATCATTGATCATCAGTTTGTCTTTGATCATCCATCTTCTTAACTCATCAATACAGGCTTCCATGGCGGAGACCGCTGATCAGTTGTTGTGATATATCGTTGTTAGGTTTGAGTTGCGTGTCATCAGCATAACAGTGTGCTTGTGGTAGGTGATGACTAACAATCTCAAATAGGTGGTGGGTATAAATGGAGAGCAGAAGTGGTCCCAGGCAAGAACTTTGCGGAACACCGTACTTAAGGTCAAACCTATTTGACGACATGTTGGAATCGATTTGAGAGATAGGAATGGAACCAAGCCAACGCATTGCCAGAGAAACCAAGCATCGATTGAAGGCGACGAAGGAGTACACTATGATCAATGGTATCAAAAGCGGCGCTTAAGTCTAAGAGCACTAGCAAGGTAACATGTTGAGTGTTCATGTTCATCAGTATATCATTGCGGACTCTCAAAAGAGCAGTTTCAGTGCTATGACCTTGTCGATATGCAGATTGGAACTCCGGGTAAAGATTGTGCATTGACATAATTGTGATCAACTGTCTGATGAGCAACAGCTTTTTCCGTTAATTTCGACAAGAAAGACAAGTTACTGATTGGCCTAAAGTTCTCAAATAGAAGGTTCGCCTTGGGTTTCTTTAGTTTAGGATTAACTAATGCTCCTTTCCAGGTATCCGGAAAGTGTCTATCTTTAAGCGATAGGTTAATTGCTGTGGGAACGACTAAAAGGAGAGTTAAAATTGGAGAGTTAAATCGGAGAGTTAAGATTTCGGAGAGTTAAGTTCGAGCCACGCCCACTTTTGTGAACGACCACGCCCACTTTCTTAACTCTCCCGATGGTATATTTGAACTAACGTCAGAGAGTTAATTTTGATTTAACTCTACTGCTTAAAAAAATAAAAATGAAGAGAGAGTTAACTTTGTCGTAACTCTCAAAATGCCAAAAAATGCTAAGCGAGAGAGTTAAGTTAGTTTTTCGAATAAAATGGTGTCCCATACCGGATATGTTGTCAGGATGATCACAAACGATTCATAATTGTCGTAACTTATCTAACGACGACACATAACTTATCTAACGACGAGGCATACCTTATATTTTCGTAATTAAAATATTGCCTATTTTTGAATGTCCTTCAGGCAATATGTTCTAAATTATTTGCGTTGTCGCACTGGAAGGGCTTCTATAGTATAGTCGGTTATTATATACGGTTGTGATATACATCTGTTATATTCTATGACTATGAGTATGTACAAGTTATTGTCAAGTTTCATGTGCCTGTGGCAGTGCCGGCTCTCACATTCTTCCGCAAAGTCAAACAAAGCAGTTAAACATGAGCAAGTTTTACTTTTACATGTTTTATTTGCGGCAATGCCCGTGTGACAGTGACAGTATGGTACCGGTACTATATCTATGAGTCTATGAGTATGACTATATGTCTGTGGAGAAATGTGGCAAAAGTCTTTACGGGCGGTCTGCAAAGATTAATGGGTAGCGAAATTGTTTATATATACTATGCTCTCTTTGTTTGACTCGGATGTTGCCTATTAGTATTTTATCACTATTGTCACATCAATATCACCATTTTATTCGAAAAACTAACTTAACTCTCTCGCTTAGCATTTTTTGGCATTTTGAGAGTTACGACAAAGTTAACTCTCTCTTCCTTTTTATTTTTTTAAGCAATAGAGTTAAATCAAAATTAACTCTCTGACGTTAGTTCAAATATACCATCGGGAGAGTTACGAAAGTGGGCGTGGTCGTTCACAAAAGTGGGCGTGGCTCGAACTTAACTCTCCGAAATCTTAACTCTCCGATTTAACTCTCCAATTTTAACTCTCCTTTTAGTCACACCCAATTGCTGTTGATATGATATGATAGGAAGAGGTTCATCTAAACAGCTTTTTACTATCTGGGTAGGAACTGGATCACTGGGGCACGACTTATTTGGAGAACTAGTGATAAGTTTCTGAACGTAGTCAATGTGAAACCTGATCAAAGCAGGTAAAAGAGACTTCGCAGGGTTCCACTATTTCCAGGTCCTCGTTATTATCATTATCAGATTCGTTATCTAGTTTGGTACGAATGTCCACTATTTTCTTAATAAAGAATTTACCAAAGTCATTAGCCAGATTAACCGAATCTGCATGAGGAGGGTATGCAATATCTTCACTAATGGCCAAGTAGTCGATTCGCAGCCTTAAAAAGTTTTCTTTGATCTGTGCTATTAATTTTCATTAATAAAATCGGTGTAATGCTCGCGCCTGGCCTTTACCATTAGATTTGTTGTTTGGTTTCGCATGAACACAAACATCAGCCGGTCAAGCTCAAGTCCACTTGATCTCCATCGACGCTCAAATTTACGACGCTGTTGTTTGGCTTCCTTAATGTTATCGTTAAACCAAGGAACTCGTGGGCGTACAGTTACTGATTTTTCGATAAGTGGAGCATGTTTATCAAGAAGAGTAATTAACGTAGAGTTATACAATGTAACTAAACTGTCGAGATCAATATTATCCAAAGTAATATGACAGAGATCAGATATACACTCTAAACGGCCGGGAGAAACGACCGGCGAGTTTGTCTCTGTAGTCACAACAATCCGCATGTATTGGGATTTCACCATAGGTCCTGTCACTAACTGATAACGACTTTGCCCTCCCAAAAAATCCCCTTCAACACTTACTTTGTTATATTCAATTTATGCAAAGCTAAAAATTGCGGTTAATGAAGTAATATGTTCAAGAAGATTACATTTGCCCTAAGACCTTGCCAGTCTGTCAGCACAATTAGTGCATGCGCCAACAAGTGGCGGAAGATTTAATTGACCACGGCGTTCTTGCAAAAAAGTTATCCAGTTATAACATTCCAAGGACAATTATGTGTTGGATCTTGGATTTTCTGATGTCTCGAAAGCAGAGAGTGAAGTTGAGCAATGATTGTTATTCGGAATGGGGATCTGTCCCGGCAGGTGTACCGCAGGGGACAAAACTCGGTCCCTGGCTATTCCTAATAATGATTAACGACCTGAAAGTGGATAACGTAGATCTTTGGAAGTACGTGGACGACACCACTCTTGCAGAATCAGTGAAGAAGGAAGATTTTAGCTCCATGCAAATGTATGTAGATGAACTTATTACAAAGACTGAGGTGGACGGTTTCCAACTTAATGAGACAAAATGTAAAGAGCTACGTGTTAGTTTCTCGAAGTCTAATAACGTGTTTGAGCCGATTGTAATCAACGAAAAGAACGTCGAAATTGTCCCTTCTGCAAAACTGTTAGGTTTAACGATATCAAACGACCTAAAGTGGAACACTCATATCGCGGAGATTTGTAAGAAAGTAGCATCGCGTTTGTACTTTCTTAGACAGCTTAAACGTGCTAAACTTCCAACCAAAGATCTTACTCTATTCTACATCACTTGCATTCGCCCTATAACAGAGTACGCGTGTGAAGTTTTCCATGGCTCATTACCTCAATATTTATCCGACGATCTAGAGAGTCTACAAAAGCGTGCCCTACGTATTATACACCCCGAACTGTCTTATAGCCAAGCTTTACGAACGGCGAACTTTGGAACACTATCCAGTAGACGACAAAGTTTAAACGATAAGTTATTTCAGGATATTATCGATGATAATTCACACAAACTGTATAAACTATTGCCTCCTAGAAACAATAGTACCATATGCTTACGTAACAGACGCACGTTTCAGCTTCCAAAATGTAAGACAAATAGATTGAAAAACAGTTTTATCCTATACAATTCCTATAGATACTCGTATTAAGAATGTAATCATAATTTTATAAAATTTTAATGTAACATATAAATTTATACTTTTTAATGTAAAGGTTATTATAATTCAGCCTTTGTTGCTGTAAGTTATAACTTCAATAAACTATCTATCCAATTATAGCTCAGGGAAAACTCAAGTACAAGGCGCTTATTCTCGTGTCCTGTTAATAAATATAAAATATGATAAGAACTTGAACTTTGGAAACTTAGCATGTGAACAACTGATGCAAACTTGGGTCTGGCCAATCAAAGAGTTCTCCCAAAGATAGCTGTCACCATCATGCATACAATGGCCATCTTTGTACTAAAGGCATTTGGGTACAGTTTATGCGTGTGCTGCTCATTCGCAAGATTTCCTTCAGTGCTAGTGAAATTTTTTCAAAGTTTGTTTCAAGGTATCAAACCTTGTACCACAAAAAACCCATCCACCTCCCCATAGGCAGAGCCGAGTACTGATCTATCAATTCAATTTACATGCTCAAATATATTCCAAGATTATCTATATGTACTGTAACTTGTAAATTTGAAACTAAATTGTTCAAAGAATTGAATTAAATAAATAATGGCAGGGAAGTGCTGTCCTTTGGGACAACACTTCGCCACGTGAAGTGCATTTTACAGGTCGTTCAGGTCGTAAATGCGACCTAATGACCTGACCTAGAGACTCGATGGGTCAGTCATACATAGTTGAGTACCCTGCACCAATGGTTGGTCACCAGGTCCAACTGTCCAACTAGGACTCAATTTCAACGAGCTGACTGACCTGAACGGGGGACCGCCGTCCCCCCCGCGTTATCTAGAGGCTCACCGTCTCCTCTAGAATAACCTACAGTTTTTGCATGCTCTGTCAGGTCTTGAGTGCCCTTACTGTCTCAGTATAACTAATGGTGGTCTCTAGACCATCAGGTTTCAAACTCGCTGAACAACATGCCAGAGCTGGCTCAACCCTCTGCCATCTAGAGGACCTCCGTCTCCTCTAGGTAAAAACGTAGGTTCGCTAGAGCCTCCAGACTGTTCGAGCACTTCCTTGCCCAAAATATATGACTTAAGGTGGTCTTGGACAAAAAATCCAATATTTTTCAATTTTTAAAAAAATGAAAAAATGCAATCGTTACAGCTTTCTTTATCATATCTGTATAATTTTAAACGCAAAAGTATACGCAAAACCGAGATATACAGCTTATCTCGCATCTTAGGGTAAAACCATGATTTTACCTTAACTGAACAAATAATGGTATGTGGTTGGTTGATTCTATTGTCCCTTTCTTCTATTATATTAGTTTTATTTAAGTTATTCTAATAGATGCAAAAACTTTAAACTCGGTTTTCTCAAGTGATCATTTTACAAGTCGCGGAACACTCTACTGACTTTAATACTGAATAAATCTGCCCAAATTTGAGTGTTGTATAATTTCTAATAAAACTATGATGTGAACCTCAAAAATCATATAGAAGCAAAATATATTTTGTAGCAAAGCGAATTTAATTGAATCAATTTTGCGATCGTTTCAAACAAATTAAATGTTTGAGATAATAAATTATAAATATCTATATTTTTGAGGTTTACATGTTGGATAAACCTATTGCCTATACTTTAACTTGATTATATGTTTTTCTATTCTTCACTTCTTTTGCTATTCTGTCCCGAACAAGCGCGGGCGAAGCGCCCTTAATCAGACTGTTGGGGGCGTTTCTATGTTACCATGGTAACAGTAATATCGTATTTAATATTTTCATTCCAAAATATGTTTGAAAATATAAACACTGAATTGAACTTAAAATTTTTTCCAAGACTATCTTAAAGAGTTAAAACCAAGTGTGTGAATTATTGTGTCTCGGCAGGCTACAAGTGATGGCAGCGGTAAAAAAATAAAAGAAAAGAGCAACGGAACTATGTCAACTTGCATTTTCCCACCAAAATTCTACATAGATATTGTCGCATTATGCATGCGCTTTAGACAATGCCTGGATAGACGACGACAAGAAACTGCCAGCAATCCCTGACGCCATGACAAAGCTGAAACAAGGCCTGTACCCAGGACTGGAAAGGGAGAACTATTATGTAAAATTTGAAGCCCGAAAGCTACATATCGGCGAATACTCGTCAGTTTACAAGTGGGAGTTGGAACAACTACTAGAAAAAGCTGACCCAACACTCGCTGACGAAGCCGAATCTACTCTTTTATCCCTCCAATTGATGCATGCGTGGTCTACCGAGCAGCACTGATACGAAGAAAACATTTGGCTCACAATCCCACACCAACCTTAACCGAAATGCTATTAAGTTTTGTTCAGCGTTATCGTGCGATTGAAGACCACAAAGGTACGGACATTTCGCCCGCGAATGTGGAAATTATACGCCTTTAAACTTCCAAGTGTATGGAGTCTCGAGGAACCACAGGCCAGTACTGGCTGTAGACAGCCCCGAAACAAGTTGAAGAACTGTGACTTTCTTAATATTATTAGTAATGTTTCTAATGATAGTTTGCCTGAACACCCATTCAGTGTAGCTTGTCTCATTGGCGGTGTACCTTTCAATGCTCTTTTATACACTGGATTGATGAAGTCTATTATTAGTGATAAAATTCATAATATCCTAGATTTTGAATGTGTTCGATTAGATAAGTCACAATCACAGCTGTATCTCATGCAATATACAGGAGGAGACTTGTAGGAAACATAATTATCTCACAAGGGTAACCTTTCAACATTCTAAACATAAATATCGTAGTTGTTTTCTTGTACGTAGTAATTTTCCCTACGATTGTGTTTTGGGATGGGACTTTATTACGCAGTTAATGAAGTTTAATATGTTGAAATATATCGTAAAGTACTTTGGACAACTGGCAAATTCAGCAAGACAACACACACAACAGACGCATTTTGTGGCTATCTAGTATGTGCAACCTTCTCTCTATGTGTGCACGCTTACTCTCTAAAATCAGGACTCTCCTTATGACTTAAGGTGGCTCAATACAGTTTTTTATAAAATGGGAAATTCACGATTTAGATCCGAATTTTTGGACAAGCATTACTTGTTAAAAAACAAAACGTATCTTACTGATGTAAAACTACATCTGAAGGGTTTGAATTTTTTCACAAAAGTTACGCAACTGCCGTTGCTATGGCAACAATGACGTTTCAAGATGGCGGATATTTTGGCTTTAAAGTAATTTAACTCGAAAACGACATCGGTGACCCCCAAATTTTATTTCATAAAATGATTTCTCTTAAAACATTTAAAAACAATTCTGTCGAGCCAAAATGTTTCAAATTTAGTAATTGTGGTTATTCGTAATAATTTTTTTCTCGCTCGACAGAATTTTTTTTAAATTGTCAAAATTATTGAGTATACTAAGGGAAATCATTTTGTGAAATAAAATTTGGGGGTCACCGATGTCGTTTTCGAGTTAAATTACTTTAAAATCAAAATATCCGCCATCTTGAAACGTCATTGTTGCCATAGCAAAAGTTATACTTTAGGAAAAGTTATACTTTAAGTCCCCCTCCCAGTCTGGATAGGGTAGGCTATTATTCTTTTTGTTGATTTCAAGAAAGCATTCGACAGCATACACAGAGGCAAGATAACGAAAATACTGCGAGCAAATGGTATACTTCAAGAACTAGTAAACGTCATCACATGTCTATACAAGGATGCTAAAGCCAAAGTACTAATTCCTGATGGAGAGGCTGACCTATTTAATATTCATGCTGGAGTCTTACAAGGTTAAACTCTAGCACCCTACCTCTTTGCCATTATGATTGATTATGTAATGAGGCAAGTAATTGGCAACAAGGCAGAAGAATTCGGGTTCAGAATTGAAATGAGGAAAAGCAGAAAAACACGAGCGAAGGTAGTAACGGACCTGGTGACATTGCGCTCCTATCAGAAGAAATTAAACAAGCTCAGGAAATCCTTGACAGTGTCGAGGAAGAAAAGGTTGGATTGCACGTTAATGCCAAGAAGACAAAATTAATGCAATATGGATACCAACAACCAGTAGTCATTAACACAAAAGCTGGGAAGCAAATCAAGGTCGTCGACAACTATAAATACCTTGGAGCTTTTGGATGAACATTTCTGAAAAGTATATTAATGCCAGGAAGGTGCTTGCATGGAAAGCGTGTCACAAACTAACGAAGATATGGAAATCATCATTGCAAAAGAGCATCAAGATCAAGCTCTTCATTGCAACAGTGGAATCCATGTGAAATGTGGACCCTCACTAGGACGCTAGAAAAACAACTGGATGGTATGTATGCACGCATGCTCAGAATGGTCCTCGTCATATCTTGGCAAAGTCACACCACCAATGCAGAACTATATGGTGATCTACCAAAACTGACACAAAAGATTACACAGCGCAGACTACGACTAGCAGGGCACTGCGTTAGGCATCCTCAAGAAATTGCTTCAAACTTGGTCCTTTGGCAACTATCTCATGGAAGGAAAAGTGTTGGAAGGCCTACCATCAAGTTTACAGACGTTCTCATGAAGGACATTGGATTGGCATCAACCTCGGAGATACGGAACATCATGTTGGACAGGACTGAACATCTGGAGAGAATATGCTTCCTTGGATTGATTCGGAAAAATCGACCAAGATGAGAATAGAATAGAATATAGAAAATAATGTTACAATAGTAAATCACTACTTATGTATTGTAGAGAAAGCAACGTAGTTCTCTTTGGCAACCACGCCACTTTTATGTTTCCTAACACCCTTTTTACCCCCGTTTGCTCAAGTACGCCAAGGCACACCCTACAGTAATTAATTACAGTGAATACATTATATATTAATGACTTGAATATTAAATGAGATCAGTCCCCCTCACTCCAATAATTTTAATACTACTGAGGTCGGTATAAAAACATTTGTCAAGTACTGACCGACCTATAATATAAAATTTCATGATCAATGTCAGCGAATGTTGGTCGATACAGGTGTACATCGTGCTTAACCTGAACTCCAGTTACACTAATTACTTGTTTTTACTATTCATTATCCGTTACAGACCTCGTAATCAATCTTTCAGAATGCTCTATGTTTTAGTTAAAATTAGTGACGGAAATAAGAAAGTATTTTATCATTTTAGAATACAACCTCGTATGAATCTACAGTTTGGACTGAAAAAAGAGAACAGGAAGGTTTCAATTCACAATTTTGGAGTGCTAATGTTAGCGAAGTCTGCCTGTATTCAGTGGATTTGGACTTTGGTACTCTCTTTCCCGTGCAAGCGCCGTCATTGCGAAGTTTGTTCTTCGGAAAAACGGTTTTGCAAATTAATGCCACCGAGGCGGTAAATAGATTCCCAACGCCAATAACTCCCGCTCCACAATTTGTAGAAGGATGTTATGAAGCTGGTTTTAACGTGGGAAATCAAGATTACGCTCAAGTTCGATTGGGTTTTGTCTCTACGAACAACCAAGGTAGTAAAGATCTACAATATTAACATAAAACAATATGCAATATAGTATTCTGTTAAGCAAAACTCTAGACTTGTTCTCAGTCATTTAGGCATGGGAAATAATGTTGATCGAGCGCCTTCGAGACTCGAGTCCAGTAAAACTGGATGTCAGATACAAATTTGCAACAAAGGGCTTGGAGGGCCCCTCTAGTCTCTACCGATCTCGTTGGCGCTGGTCGGAAACTGAGGGCACAGCCAAGATGTGTGCTCTGTCTATCTGAAATTTATCCAATGGCATATCTGTCAGTACATCTTACATCCCACGTCCAACCAGAAATCCTGTGTTTTTGACTTCGTACTCTAGTGTTATGAATAGAAGCGCATACGACGGTACAGTCAGGCTACGATACAGTAGCCATTGGCATTTCCATATCGAGACATTGTTTCTGAATTCATGCTTTGGGAAGCTGGATTCCTTTGAGAAGCTTTGGGAAGCTAGTTGGATTGACCTTATTTTGGTTTCAATTTAGGTGCGGTGTTTTGACCCCTCGATTGAAAACTTTTTTCTGTCTTTTTTCGGTGATAACCGTCCGATGACATTGGCGGGATTTTTCGGGTTCATACTGTACAAGACATAACTTTCAAAAACTGAACGTCAGCGTTGATTGGTTGCCGACCAAGTTCAATGGACTTGGTGTTCTGTTTGGATACTGTAAGCATCATAGCCTGTTCGCAGGCGTTTTCGTCTGTATAAAATTGATAAACAAGAATTGGAATGTCTGTAAACAAACATGATTTTATATGTGTAACGGTTTCTAAAGGAAGCCTTTCAGGGAGTATGTCTTGGAGTAGTAGACATAAACAAGGCTATTTGTATAAACACATATTCTTGTCATTGAGAAGTTAGAACAGTTACACCTAGTCAGGCAAAAGAAGGCAGGAAAACCAGTTGGGGAAAACTCCACATGCGCATAGTGTCTAGACGGTCTGACGTCAAGGATAACGATTGGCTAATATTTTTGGAATATGACAGCCTATGCATGTTTTCCCGTCATTGTCTTCTCGTCTAACTCGTCGACAAAATATGAGTCGGATTCCCTGGCATGCAATAACCGAGCGCCCCCCCAGATAATGCCATTTAAATGATTAGAATAATCGTATTCCTAACACAAGAGTCGTTAGTATTGGAATAAAACTCTTGTAAACATAGCCAAGCCATAGCAGCTTATAAATTCTCCATGAGTTCAACAGTCATCACCTGGTTTATGCACTTGTCATCGGAAACCCCTATCGCACCCCCTCCCCCCCCCACCACGGGGAAACATGGGGGATTAGACCTTTGCAAAAACTAATGCAAGGAAATGCCCCACCTATAGTGGCATGCAATCATAACGAGTAAAAGCCCCACTTAGAACAAGATACTAATTAAAAGTATTTTTATTAATAGATATTTATAAAAAGTATTAGCAGTGTTGCAATATTTGAGGTTTGCGGAAATTGCCTATAAGCCCCACCCCATGGGGCACATTAAATAATCCAAATCCCCATCATCCCCCACCTATTCCCCATGTCACTCCGAGGTGGGGGGTGGGGGTTTCCAATGACAAGTGCATTATGACCAGGAGGGATTCACTAAATACCCCGTTTTCACGACTGACTACCTACAACAAGCCTTAGGCATCCGAAAATATTAGAGGCGTTGCTCCACTTTTTCTCGCTGACGTACTAAAATATAACGAGTAAACTGAATGGTCTTAAAAATATTCTATTTCCATTACTGCATGGTTAAGCGGTCGTTCCAGCTCCAGTTTCAAATCCAAAATGGAACAGGCTCCGTATTCGCGAATATGGAGCTGCAATATGAAGCCAACTGGCTCACGTCGCCAATTCCTCCGTCCTTTTCAAATTTCGGCTGTGCCGTATCTGATCGTATTTCAGTATGCGAGTGATCTCCATGAGTATTCGAACTCGAGTCGGAACCTTTGATGCAGTGTTTTGATTCCCACGCTGACGCAATTCCACGCGCCACGCAAATATAATCAGTGCTCTGGCGCGTGTCTGGCAAGTCATGTCACTCGTCGAATTTCCTAACAAAAGTATGGGAGAAACACTGTTCGAAAGTTGAAAAATGCTTATTTTTAAGAAAATTTTCGAAAATAGCAGTAAGTGATCACTTTTGTTTGTTTTAAAAACATGTTTGAGCTTCTCAACAACTTCTGCTATCGTTGAAATCATGCAAATATACTACACGTCGTTTCTAATGCTTTCAAGCTGCATTGTATTCTGTTTTGAAACTGAACACATAGGAAAAGATAAATTGAACAATTTACAAACCGGTTTGTAAATTAGCAAACATGTACAATAGGTAATTATAGCTTCCCAAATGTAGCTATTGTACATGTTTACGTCTTCCCAAACCGGTTTGACATATTTTTACAAAAAACCAATCGCGGTTTGACATATTTTTACAAATAGCCAATAGCATGGAAGATTCAGTATGGAAGTGAGATTCGCAATATATTTGAGCGGAGCCTTTCTCTCCTCCGCCGTTATTTTAACGTATAGATCGTTTTCACGCTGCGTCACAAAATTCTAAAATTAAAGCTACAAAGCTGGCTGTTTTATATGTTCCGTATATATCGTTACTAAGAGTGTTCACCAATACAGTCAATACAATTATTTCCCCTTAACTTACGGAGTTTTGAAAAATAGTATTATTTTCAAGAAGACTAGGCAAACCGAAGATATATATTTTCCTGTTAAAATTTTCAAAAGTATGCTCGCGAAATGAAAATTGACCACATTGTAGTGGCGCGAATGACAACGACGTGCCCAAGCATGAATCTCGTACTTGCAGTCACTACAAAATTTCCTAATGTCGTTATTTCTATTGATTTAGGTTGTAACGCAACACTGGTCAATGGCCCACAAGCTATTGGAGTAGGAATACGTGCAGCGGGCAGTCAGTTGTATAGCGCGCATGGTGTTTTGGTCGGGACGAATACGACTGGTGCCTATTCTGATTTCGAAATTTATGTTCGTTCACGTCCTGAGCCTGAACCTGAATCGACAATTGCATAAGAGATGGAGTGAGAGACTCGCACGATAATCAACAGGTTTCCAAATTAACTTTTACTATTTTGATCGATAAATCAAATCCATTGCCTTTTTAGAATTGTATTTTAGATATCACGGACCTGGTTGAACAATTTGTATCTTTTGCACAACATAATAAATAATAATTACGCTTGTACTACCAATAGTGGATAATAAAAGGAAATGTTAGAAAACTTGATGTCATATAGTAAGATAAGTTGCTATGCATATGATTTCAAAGCCGTCCTTCGAATTCATATTGTTCCACACACGAGTTTTGCTAACTCTCGCGTTTGGAAAGTAAAGTATGCTTAATAAATTTCAAACAAAAATTATAGGCCGTGAACTGACGACCTCGAGAAATTAATGATTTTTCAATTAATATATATAGTTGGCTTCTAACTTCCAGACGAAGGGCCTTCGCTCGAAATTATTAAAGCTTAAAATTATTAGATATAAGACCAATTAAGTTAAAATGTTAAGTATAATTATTAGATTAAAAGATATATATGTATACTTATATATGAATATATAATTATATAATGACATAATAATTACTGATATAATAATGCTAATAATATTTTATGGTAACAAAGTTTTTGAAACGTTCAGACATTAATGGAGGGTTCTGATTGGCATTCGACAGTTCGTTCCGGAGGATGTAATCATGAGTGCAGGACCTCGGACGAATTTCCATAACTTTAGTTAAGGGGTTTGCAGCTGAGTTTTCACGACGCAAGGATTCAATAAATTTCCTACACGACACGTCTCTTCGTGTGCTCAGCCGTTGGAGGTTGGAGATTTCCAAGGCCGCATCGTAGGATAAATCTGGATAAACAATCCTTAAGGCCCTTTTTTGTACTGAGTCAAGGTGGTCCGACGAGGTTTTAGCTATTGACGACCAAACTGGAGACGCGTATTCAATTCTGGATCTGATGAATGAGCAATACATTTGAATGATGTCTGACGGCTGTAAACCAACCCTCTTTAATAAACGCAAGGCGTATAGACGGGAGTTTGCTTTCTTCAAGACTTTATCTACGTGGACATTCCACAGTAAGTCATTTGATAACCATACGCCAAGAAGTTTAAAACAAGATACAGTTTCAACCGGGTTACCAGCAACAGTAATTTGTTGATTTGTGCCAGGTGCTCCATATTTAAGGAAGCTTATCAACATCTGCTTGCACTTTTTTGGTGATCCTCGATCATTGGCAAAATCCGAAATATCGTTAACCACTAATGGCATTAAACTTGGTGAGTATCGCGGTACAATCTCAAGAGCAGAGGAGTCATCGACAAATTTTATTCTGCCAGGCCAATCTTTAAGTAGTGAATTTACAAGAACAGCAAACAGTAATGGACCTAATTTTGTACCTTGGGGCAAACCACCGTTCGTTTTCTTCCAAGATGAATTTGAATTTCCAACCCTCACACATGATTGTTCTCGGTTGGAGAGGAAAGCTTTAATCCACCGAATAGTCACTGGGTGTACTCCAAGATTAGTAAGCTCGTGGACAATAACATTGTGATCTACTAAGTCGAATCCCTTTTGGAAATCAGCAAAAAACAGCCGGGCACTGCAGGAACCTCTCTCAAGGGCGGCCAAAATTGAATGTAGGAGATACACTAGAGCATGAGTTGTCGATTTCTTAGGCAGGGCAAATTGTTTAGTGTCCATTTTATTTACAACTTACAAGGTACATCCCTCCATGACCTTTGCAATTTGCGAGGTCAATGAAATTGGGCGTAAATCATCCTCGATATTTGAAGGGGGGAGAACCTTAGGGACAGCAGGGCGTCTATAAGATAGGGCGGCGAAACGGCAATGTAACCCCTGATCAATGTGTGATGCGCGGGACCCCCCAAATATTCTTCTTATGCATGTGGAGACATTTTTATTTGTTAAAGAAAATTACCACAAATTTGTTATATACACAGGCCAGAAATTACTATTGTTCTAGTTCGGGAAAACATTGAATAGAACAAAGGTTACTAAGCATTAGAATGATCTACATGAGTGAATAGCTCTTATACATAATTCTAATGCTTAGTTACTTTTGTTCTATTCAATGTTTTCGCAAACTAGAACAATAGTAACCAGGCATGTGAGTTATCCGAAGTTGTGAATTGGGTAGCAACGACGTAAACACACTGATGTAAACAGCGTTAGCCAAATTTGTCTATTGCCTGTCATACTTTCCCCATTTAAATGACCGGTTGGTGCGCATTCAATGGCAGGTAGCAAAAAAAGTTCAAAAAATTAAGAAACGATATTTATACCAAATATACATCTATTAATGGTCTAACTGCCCTGGGATTTACTAAGTTCTGGTGCCAAAAGAAGCGGTTGAATTTTTTATAAAACCAACCGGGGTTGGAACTGCCGAAGCTCTCGTGATGGATGGAATGACCCTTCGTCTTTACAAAATCTGCAATATCTCTTCAAATGTTTGTTTTTGGCAAATGATGTTCTTATGGTAAGAAGCGTATATATTTTTGTGTAGATTGAAATTGCAAAAGTGGTCTTAGTGTGTTTGACTACCTTTGAAATAAGCGAATTTTCAAAACAGTCGAACAATTTTTACACTACAACCCAATTTTTATGCTGCAGTTGACATGCTATAGCAAAAAAAGTTCAAAAAATTACACGACAAAATTGGGCAGGAATAAAGTTTAATTCGTGGCAGTGTTGTCTTAAAAAAAGCTACGTTCTAGCTCGATTCTAAGGTACGAAATTAGTAAATTGTTTTGCGAGCGGGGCGAAATTGGACAGGGAAGTCACAAATGTTTCGAGATTTAAAACACAAAATTTTATATGTTAGATAGTACAGAACGCCTTAAAACTTGTTGTATGAACGCTAAAAGGCTTGAATAACATCTTGAAAAAATACAGCAACAATCGACTGAATACTTTTTAAAATATTAATCATTTACTCGATCCACCTGGAGTTTTTTCCACTCCTTGTTGTTTTTTTAAAAATTACACAGGGGCCGCGTCGCCCCAGTCCCAAAGCGCATCACACATTGATCACGACATTATCTAGCCGTTTCGCCGCCCTATCTTATAGTCGCCCTGAGGCAGGCACAACAACAGATCTCTTTAATCCCCCCGGGAAGACACCTTGTTTCATAGATGAGTTATAAATATCCGTGATGATCGGAGCAAATTCAAAGGCAAAGGACTTCAAAATTATATTTGGTATTTTGTCTGGCCCAGGGGATTTCGTGGTTTTAATTTCCCGGAGTTTCTTGAAGACCTGATGGGAGTCGACAAGGAGATCATTTGGTACTTCCAGGTCCACCTGATCATCGTCAGACGGAAGAGGCTCAAAATGAGACGTAAGGCCAACAAGGAAGTTGTTAAATGTTTCAGCAAGGTCGTTGCAGCTCGGGACATCATCGGAGAGTAGTTGGCGGTACCAAGAATTTTTAGATGACAAACCACTTAGCGCTTTCAGTTGTGTTTTGATTTCGGTTGTACTGTAAAACTATGAAAATTCGTTGTTCGGTTGTGAGCTGCACCATTATTAGTTTAGCTGATTTGTACGATTAGAAGCCATTTTGAATTCCCAGGGGCCTAAAATCTATTGTGCTTGAAAACAAAGTGAATATCTTAGAATATTAAGTGGTTGCGTTTTTTTTATACACCCTGTAGACATACATAGGTACGCACAGCGTGGTTAATTAACCCAATGGGCAATGGGCAGTAAACAATAAACTTTGTCATATGAACTAACATTTGAAAAGAATGTTTGACAACAAGATCCAGACAAAGATATAATATTTATTATAATGCCTAATTATAAGTTTTCAGAACCCAGGTTGACTGACCTGTCAGCTGTTCCGCAATGGGCAGACTGTCTGCCACGCAGGCTAGAAGTGATTAACTGGCAGCCAGGACATAAAAGAAAACAATATTATTGTCATGAAGTTAAGTATAACTTATATATTGCATGATTTACCAAAAGATACCTTGAGTGGCAAAACTGGCAATCAAAACATATGATATTAATTGTTGCACAATTGCTGTCAATGAAAATGTAAATGTAATCTATTTGTTGTCACAGATGAGAAGGTAGGGAAGGTTGGGTTTTTCTTGTACGTTTCAATTACTATTAGTTCAAACACCACGATGACAGATGGACAATTTAAATGGTTTTATTCAATAATCAATTTGTATGTTGTTTACGTGTAACAACATAAAAAACTTGATTTTACATCGATTGAACGCTCCCTAATACTATACTCATCCAGGTTTTGAAATTAGCACTGCTGTACGTACTGCAATCCAGCTTGTTTCAAAACGACTGACAACTGTCAACGACGATTCAGTTACGAAACTGCATTGGGGGTGGGGGGGGGGCAAACAACAAGTTCTTACCCGAAATGCCAGAATTTGGATAATAACATATTGATAACAATAATAACCATATGCTGAATTTTCACTTGTGCATTGCTTCTGTGAACTCAACTGATATGAACGTTTACAAATTGAACTATCTATGAGTAGGAGGTTACATAACTTAGATAAAATTTAAGAAATAGAAAACATTTTCCGTGTTTCTATACACTTATAGAAACACGCGTGGGAGTTTGGGAGAACGAGAAATAATCAGTGGGAAAACGAGTTTTTCCACGTTATTTCGAGTTTGTTTGAAACTCTGTTTGAAAATTCATATTACATTGCATGCGAAGCCTTTTTGCTCATTTTTCGCGCTGCAAAAACAACTCTGTTTGAAAATTAACAGTCAAAAATGTGTAAAAGTATTAAAATTGTTTTTAAATAGTATTGAAAGTTTTATAATTCGCATTAAATTTATTTTTTTATTATTTTAAATTTTGGCGGGAAAATTTCCGTGTTTCTATACAGTTTTAGTATAAACTTAGTAATAGACTATCACTTTTCCTGCGTTCTGATTGGCTACGCTACTCGTAGACTATTAGTGATAGTCTACTAGTAGCAAAATTCAAAACAATGGCGTGAAAATTCACGTTTAAAATTAATATTAATACTTTTGTTTACTTTTGTATTGTGTTCCCTAGTTCTCAATAAATGCTATAGTTTATACTAAAACAATTAGACAACTCGGCCTCGTTGGCTATGAGCGAATAGTCAACTCGGCTTCGCCTCGTTGACTATTCGCTCATAGCCAACTCGGCCTCGTTGTCTAATTGTTAATTAGTAGAAATTTCCAGGTGACTATCGATTTTCCTGCATGCTGATTGGTCCAAATTGAGCCTCTAAAAAGTGATAGTCACTGGTCAGTGACTATCACTTTTTTTTTCAAAATGGCTTCTTTGCAAGCTGCCGAATTTAAAACAAAAATCTTTTTTTGAGCCTGATTCAAAGTTTTAAATGAAAAAAACTGCCGCTAAATTAAAGGAGGATATATTTTTGACATTTTTAAAGGTAAGCGATAACAAATACACTATTTTTCTTCCATGAAAGGCAGAGTTTTCTCGCTGTTGAAATGAACATGTATAAAACTTTTTCCGTACGGCTCAACCACAAGTGTTTATTTTGAAAATTATTCGTTTTATCCACATTTATATCGTGATATTCAGCAAAACCTAGCTGTGATATATTTTAAAACCATTCTACTTTGTATTTGAGCCTTTCCAAAGTATTTTCTCATGAAATTGTTTGTTTTTGTTTCGCTTCGATATGTTTTTGACACTCGTCTTTTGCCGGCATGTTTGTAATAACCGGCCGCTGAGAAAAGCGCTGAATTTTGTCCTATAGCCTTTTCAACTGACCTCGTAACTTTCTGTGTTTGTTTTTCTCTTTTAAATTTCTACTAAAACAATTAGTCGCCTCAGGCTCGGTGATTACAAGCCTATAGTCACTTCGCCTTCGGCTCAGTGACTATAGGCTCGTAATCACCTCGCCTTTGGCGACTAATTGATAATTAATAGAAATTTCAGGTGACTATCGATTTTCCTGCATGCTGATTGGTCCAAATTGAGCCTCTAAAGTGATAGTCACTGGTCAGTGACTATCACTTTTTTCAAAATGGCTTCTTCGCAAACTGCCGAATTTAAAACAAAAATCGTTTTTGAGCCTGATTCAAAGTTTTAAATGAAAAAAACTGCCGCTAAATTCAAGGAGGATATATTTTTGACATTTTTGAAGGTAAGCGATAACAAATACACTATTTTTCTTCAATGAAAGGCAGCGTTTTCTCGCTCAACCACAAGTGTTTATTTTGAAAATTATTCGTTTTATCCTCATTTATATCGTTATATTCAGCAAAAACCTAGCTGTGATATATTTTTAAAACCATTCTACTTTGTATTTGAGCCCTTCCAAAGTATTGTTTGTTTTTGTTTCGCTTCGATATGTTTTTGACACTCGTCTTTTGCCGACATGTTTTTAATAACCGGCCTCTGAGAAAAGCGCTGAATTTTGTCCTATAGCCTTTTCAACTGACCTCATAACTTTCTGTGTTTGTTTTTCTCTTTGAAATTTCTACTAAAACAATTAGTCGCCTCAGGCTCGGTGATTACAAGCCTATAGTCACTTCGCCTTCGGCTCAGTGACTATAGGCTTGTAATCACCTCGCCTTCGGCGACTAATTGTTAAATAGAAACACGCTTCTCGACCAATCAGCACGCGCGTACTATAAATGTTATATTATAAACCTATTTAGTAGAATCATACTAGTACACTATTGCAAATGCTGTAATTTGATTGGCTACGCTACTCGCTATCTAATTGTCGATAGATAGCGAGTAGCGAAACAGCCATCTCCTCGGCGCGATTTTTAACGAATTTATTTCAATAAATTATGAAAAACGTTTTGAAATACTGTTTTCTTGCTGGTTTCTACTAAAACAATTAGATTATTCGCTCTCGATTTCTATGAGATGATTGTTCATTCGGGCTTCGCCCTCATCAACTATCACCTCATAGAAATCTTGAGCTCATAATCTAATTGTTAAATAGTCCATGTTATTGACCAAAAGTGTAAATTATTTTCAGGTTAATCATGTCCTTCTTAATCATTTTGTTGGCATGTGCTTGTCAGGGCCGTAGCCAGCGATGTTAACATTGGGGCGACTAGTTTTTTCGAGGCCGAGAACTTGTAAGGGGGTCCGGGGGCATGCTCCCCTGGAAAATGTTGAAAAGATGAGCTCAGGGTTCTAAAAGGGTATTTCGTGCATTCTGAGATCACTCTGATACCCAGATAATACCTGGATAATACTTGTACTCATTCAAAATCGCGTACACTCATTGCCATGGTTCAATAATAGTAATAATCGTTCAGATTATAAGTTACTAAATAATTATTCAGACTAAAAATTATTTTCTGTGAAATAATTGGTCCGACAAATTTCTCCGTTCACCGTTGATTACGGCCGCGCTTGTCACTGTTAATGAGAGCGATATAATTCAAGCGTTCTTGGTCTATTGTTGTGCGAAGATAGGTTTTCATGCGCCGTTCTCGTTATAGCCGTTCTGCGGTCAGGCAATGGCATGCAAATGAATTACAGAAATGTTCAAATTATACTATAGTTTTCCAAAAACACGCAAACCAGACAAGTATACAGTACCTTAAATTATATAATTCTGTTCAGACTATACATAATTCAAAAACTCATTAATAATTCATAAGCATTTTAGCCTATGAAATCAACCATAATAAGTCACGTGAGGTGGCTTTATACATGATAAAGTACCATGAACCATGAATGCTAATTAGGATGGCACATTATATAATTTTTCACGTTCATTAGTATTCTTTATATAATGTTTCATCCTAATTAGCATTTTATACATGGAGCTAATTTCTCGTTTTTTCGCTACAATACACACTTCATAATATAACAGCACGCAACAAAATATTTTCTTTATTACAATAACTGAATACACTCAAATGGAGCCTAAATTATCCCTCCAAAATTAATGGAGCAATTGTTAAACACACAACCAGATAGTGAAGTCGACGCCGGTATCTCGCTTTGTTTTACTTGTACTTCTGGCATGGCGATGTTAGCGAGCACTTCGCCAGGAACATCAAAATCAAATAGACTGAAATCGGAACCATTATATTTTCCATTGTTTGTTTTTCCGCCGTACCGCCATTTACATTCGGTGCCTGAGGCCCTAAGACATTGCTTACTTTTAACGCTTGCTCGTCGCTCTTCTTCTCATACGCCAATAAAGCACTGGACCTGTGGCCTGTCCGTTCTCGGATTAATTTCTCCTCAACATTGGATTGAAAGAGCCTCGTAGCGCAAGTAAACAGTGGGACGTCTTCCTACTTAAACCAGCCTTTTCACACAAGTTCGGCAGAATTTGATGTAGCGTAACACAAATCGAAAGCTGTGTTTCTGCCATGCATATATAATTCCAAGTCAAATTTTGCATATTCAACGATGCGTAGTAATTTATACTAACTCAAAAAGAAGGTTTACATTGTTCTACGTTCAACCAAACATGCTCTACTAACAATGAGTACACAATTAAAACCAGAAGATTACCTTACGACTACAATGCGGCGTATTTGAAGTCATTCAAAACAACTCGAACTCGCGTTTTATCATATCTAAAACGCTCGGCTGCGCCTCGCGTTTTCAATATGATAAAACGCTCCTTCTCGTGTTTTAAATACTACTTATATTTTCCTAGTCAAACATTCGTGAACCATTTGCCCGAGTGACTTGAATCTCCAATCTATTCCATTTGAAACACGAAAGGTAATAATAGTCATTCGGTCAATAATAACTACTTATACACGAATCGCGAAATTCGAGCAAAAATCACAGTTAAAGAAAAACATGTAGCTGTGACTGGTGATTTAAAATATGCGTATTAAAGTATTCAAATGTTCAGTCATGCATTCGTGATTACATATCACAACTAAAAACACGAATGCATGACTAGTGAACATTTCAATACTTTAATACGCATATTTTAAATCATCCAGTCACAGCTACAGGTTTTTCTTTAACTGCGATTTTTGCCCGACTCAAAACGCGTCATTTGGATGCGCAGCCGAATTTCGCGATTCGTGTATTAACCGAAAGTGAGGTCTTGCCGAAGACCAAGGTTTAATATTTTACCGTGAAGACCGAACGTTTGAGGTTAATAAGTAGTTGCTGCCTCCCCGTAGGGAGGCAGCACACTATTCTTGACGTGCTAAGGTTTCTCCAGAGTTCACTTGCCCCAGTCTTTTACCCGACCTATATATTGTCAAGATTTGGATTTGGCGTCGGTTAAGATGGATATTTATCGTAATTCCGGGGCAAAAGATCGAGCTCGAAGTCATTTTTAAAATTAGGGGGAGTGAACGAGATATTGTAATTGTATGCGCACGCATGCATGTTTCATCAATATTTTGAAAACTTTATATACGGATGCGAAAAGATCGAAATTTTTCAGAAAATCTTAGGTAAGTATGACTCTGTTTGATGAACTATTTAGTGTTCAATCTAGAGAGAATCAATGTGCATACTTTTTTGAATGGTAGTCATGCTATTTTAATATTAGAAGGTTATATGATGGCCTTAACAAAGCAAATGGATGATTTCTTTCTATTTGACTCACATAAACAAACCCTTGAGTTTGAATAAGAGATGGAATCATGGATCCCTATTACAATTTTGGAATTTTTACTGAGCTTAATGTATTTCATTACACTGACTGGTACCATCTGAACAGCTGGATTACACAGAAATGTATATTTACTTGATACTTGATGGGTTTTTCAAAATAATATGGATATATTACATCATCTCTTATGTGGTGCCATCTGCTATACGAAGAATTATTATTATTATTATTACATTTAAACACTCCCAAAAGGGTTTTTCAGTGCTTAATTACATGATAAAGTATTTAAACTATAAAATGTTTTCTAAGATTACTATAAAATGTTATCTAAACTACAAAATGTTATCCAAACTATAAAAACCCCTCCAAGATTGTAGAACTATACTATATATAAAAACTATTCAAGGACTATTAAAAATGTCATTCCTGATCTTCAAAAAATTCTTTTAACAATAAACTTTTAAGTTCATGTTTAAATCGTTGCAAACTAAAATTATTGTCTTTCAACCATTCTGGCAAACTGTTCCATATAGATACAGCACGATAGCTAAAAGAACGTTGTCCGGTCGTCGTCCTGCAAAAAGGTATTTGTAAATTTCCACTAGTTCTCGTATTCAAATTATGTAGCTGCGATCTTGTCTCAAACATGGAGCACAAATATGATGGAGCCATACCTCTGATACATTTAAAAACCATTACGGTGTCTCTAAAACGCAACATGTAACTAACTGGTAACCAGTTTAGCTGTTTTAAAGATGGTGTGATGTGATCGAATTTCCTTTTTCCCGTGACGATACGTGCAGCAAAGTTTTGAACTTTTTGCAATTTTGCAATATTTTTCTTTGATGAATTTGACCATATAGTTGAACAGTAATAGAGTTTACTAAAAACTAAAGCGTTTATTATACGAAGTAATGTAAAAATATGCTTTGCTCTGTTAATTTGACATAGGCTTCCTACACAAGAGGAAACCAATTTAGTAATATGCTCGTCGTACTTTAAGCTGCTATCCAATGTAACGCCTAGATCTGTGGCCGAAGTTACAGGAATTAGTTCTTTCCCCAATAAGGAAATTTGAAAATTTGTAGGTATCTGTTTCAACATGTAACGAGTTCCAAACATGAGCAGTTTCGTTTTCTCTGGATTAATGAGGAGACTATTTAACGAACACCAGGAAGCAACTCTTTGAAGATCCTCGTTAAGTTTGACAACCGCTGACGTCATTTCGTTGATTGGAAAGGACAGAAAAAGTTTCGAATCATCCACAAACGACTTTAGGGAACATACTTTTGGTGCCATCGGTAGATCATTTATATAAATGTTAAATAACATCGGTCCAAGAATCGAACCCTGTGGAACACCATGGGTAATTTCGCGTTCTTCAGAGAGTGTCGATCCAAGACGCACAGCCTGTTTGCGTTCTGTCAAATAACTTTTGAACCAACATGTTGCCGTATTTGATACGCCCAACACATTGAGCTTCTTCAATAGTAACGCATGATCTATACTGTCAAAGGCCTTAGAGATCTAATAAAACTATAGCCACGACCTCCTTATCATCCATGGATTTTAAAATCTTGTCCGATATTAATAAATTTAATGTTTCGGTTGAGTGCATCTTTTTGTTTCCATTTTGGTGTTCGCTTAAACATTTCTTCTGTGTCGTATAGTCGGTTAACTGTTCTAAGGCCACACGCTCGCAAATCTTTGATGCTGCCGATAACAAGGAAATCGGACGATTATTATTTGCTATTTCATAGTCACCCTCTTTTAACAATGGAATGACTTCCGATAACTTCCACGCAGTGGGATACGTGGATTCTCGCAACGAGCAGTTTACAATGTCCGTAAGGGGATGAAGAATGTAGGGCAAAGCATCTTTGATCAAAGACATGGAAACCTTATCTGGTCCGGGAGCCTTATTGGATGGAAACGAGTACACGATTCTGCGAATCACGTCACAGGATACAGGATGAAAGTGAAATTTGTCGTCTTCTGCACAAGGGTCAAACGGTATTTCAAGAGAAGTTCTTGGAAGATCATATGTAATAGCCATAGCTCTCGAATCTACAGACGCTTTTGCCCCAACCGAGGTAAAGAAATCATTAAATTCATTTGCCAACTCACTAACATTCCGAGAATACACTGGACGTGATATTTCTTTCCTAGGAATACATTCTCTAATAATTTTCCACAAGGAGTTATTGTTGTTATTGATTTTATTATGTACAAACTTTCTTTCGGCTTCTCTCAATTTTTCTTTAACCTGATTCTTATACGATCGATATCTGTCCCAGTCCAAAGCCTGACCAGTTTCACGAGCGATTCTGTGAAATATTTTTCTCGTTTTCATCATTTCAACAATTTCCCTATCGACAAAAGGGCACAAACGACGTTTGATCTTTATAGTCTTTATAGGAGCATGCATGTTTAAAACGTTCAGAAATTTTTGATTAAAATTATCTGTTTTTTGGTTAATATCATTATCAATAGAGTTTTCCTGCCAGGTAATTTGTGCCAAATCTCTGGTAAATCGTTCAGGGGAGTAATTCTTGAGACTTCTTGTGACTATATAACCAGACAATTGTTTTGGTAATTTATGTATTTCCAACATGTCATGTGGGTGTGGATCCTGTGTAATGTGTTTGAAAGTTGTTTTGGAGAGACACCATTATGTTGTTCATTAGTTATTCAAGATGCCATTGAAAGTTATTCAAGATGCCATTGAAAGTTGTTTTGGAGAGACACCATTATGTTGTTCATTAGTTATTCAAGATGCCATTGACAACTTTGAAGTACAATGACTACTATTGACATTTGATGTTGGTACCAAGAGTTCCATTAACAATAGCACACTCAGATATACTGTATACTTAATACTGTATAGTATATACCATTTACAATAGTATAGTGTGTCCTATTGTTGTAGTTACAGTGTTGTAATCTCAACGTTTCGACAACAAAATAAATCAACACATACAGTGTATCATTAGCAATTTCAATAAGTTTAATATTTAATACTAATTATGTTCTGGAATTTTCCATGCACTTTGTGCGTCAAGGCAGCACTTTCCTTGCGATAGTAACTCCTAGTTTATTATATGGCACAACCATAAGTAGTAAAATAAGTAGTTTATTATATGGTCTGTTTTTGTTGTAGGGCATTAAAAATTTCCGGACCGCTGATTAGTCAATCATATCGCATAAACTACAGGAACTAGCGCTTGCCATATAATAATAAGTCTTATGATCAGAAGTTGTTTGAAGCGCGATTGTATGCTGTTGCCAAGTTGCGATATCATAAATATTGAATACTTTTAAATGGCGGTCAGTTGTGTATCAGCAAGCTCTGATAAGATTTGATGCATCATTTAATACAGCGCGCGGTTATTATTTGCCAAGTGAATTCAAAAACCAATCTAAAAACAATAGCCAACACGCCCAATTTTCGCTATTTTATTTGAACATAAGACTAGAAGTATATCAAACAAATTTGACTCCTTCAAAAATTTGATTAATACTTTAAATACACCTTTTCAAATAAAAGGCCTAACTGAGATTTGGCTGAATGACAACAATCTGGACTGTTCAAACATATCAAAAAAGGAGAGGCGGGGGGGGGGGGGTAGGTTTATATGTTTCAAAACAATGAGAGTTTAAAGGTCGGAATGACTTAGATAACAACTTAGATGATATAATTGAAACCAAATTTATTGAAATAATAGATAATAATTAATGGCAAAAATATCATTATTGGAGTGATTTATAGACCATGACTAAATGTATTTTTAAATCGGTTAGAAATAAAAATAGACTTTACAAAACTTTTCTTTGGAATCCAAATAATAAAAATGAACAAAAATACAAAAGATATAAGAATAAACTAAACCATATTATAAAAATGACAAAGAAAACATACTACGAGGAACAATTAATAAAATATAAACAAAATTCTAGAATGGTGTGGAAAACACTAAATGAATTACTTAATAAGCCAAAGAATACATAAAAATATCAAAAACCTTTGTTGAAACTTGCTCATCAAATGTAATAGACGACCCGAAAGAAATAGCAGACAAATTCAGTGACTACTCTATTAATGTTGGATATGATGGTATTAGTACTAAAATTACCAAACTATCAGCTAAAGAAATTTCTAAGCCATTAACACATATATTTAACTTAACATTTTCAACTGGAATTATTCCAGATAATTTAAAAATAGCATTAATTACATCAATTTTTATGGAAATGATGATAGAAAATTTGAAAACTTTCGACCAATATCGGTTCTTACTTGTTTTTCTAAATTACTGGAAAGACTAATGGTCAAGCGACTATCAAACTTTATTGAAAAAAAAACCATATTATCAAAACATCGATATGGATTCAGAAAAAATAGATCTACGGAACTTGCAATAATTGACTTTGTGGATAAAATTACCAAAGCAATTGACGAAGGTAAATACTCAGTTGGTATTTTCCTTGATTTATCCGAAGGCATTTGATACGATTAATCACAAAATTCTGATAAGAAAATTAGAACATTATGGCATTATGGTATAAGGGGTGTGGCCAAAAAATGTTTGAAAATTATCTTTTTAATTGAAAGCAAATTGTAAAATATGGCGACGTACAATCTGAGGAAATTACCATTAGGTCCTCTATTGTTTATTCTATATATAAATGATATTCAAAATTGCAGTAAGCTTGTTTCACTTGTTTTATTTGCGAATGACACGAACATACTTTATAGTCATCAAGGCTTTAAATGAGATTATTCAAACTGAGATGAATAAGATTACAGATTGGTTGAAAGTTAATAAACTATCCATTAACACTGAAAAAAACAAATTTATTCTTTTTAGACCAAACAATAAGAAACCTAAACATGTTTTAACAATCTCAATAAATAATGAAAAAGTAATTAAAACAATTAGTAAAAAACATCACATTTCTAGGAATTGTCATTTATGAGTTTTTAACATGGAAATCGCACTTGGAATTGATTTCTAAGAAGACTATGAAATCTGCAGCAATTATTTCCAATATTTGACATTTCACAAACCTAAATTCTTTAAAATTAATATAATTAATAAAATTAAGGCTTATGACTTTCAAATCATATTTTGATAGCTCTGAGCCAATTTTTAAAGTCTTACTCATACTCAACGTATTTCAAGTAAATGAGTATTTAACAAGTTTGTTCATCTTCCGGTATTTCTATCTTCAAAATCTACCAGAAATATTCGTCAATTATATTTTGACCAATAAAGAAATTCATAGTCATGACACAAGAAACTCATCATTGCTACATAAAATGAGTTATAGAACAAATTATACAAAACACACTCTTGCAAACAAAGGAATAGAAGTGTGGAATAATCTTCCCACACAATATAAAAAACCTACTAGTAGGTCTTATGCGTCTTTCAAAAAATATATTCAAAATTCTTCTTATATAACTAGATTAACAAATATCAACCTCCTTCAAACTGTTAGATGTAACTGGTTGTAATATTGAAATATGTACGTATGAAAACAAGACAAATCAAAATCAAGCCAAGCTCATTCCAATGCATATTACCAGGAGGGACAATTTAGACAAACAACACAATAACAATAAATAACGTGCGGGAAATATCCATGAAAGCACAATAAAAAGCAAAGATCATACTGATACTAATCAATTTCAACAAATCCCAACACGCATAACCAGGAGAAAAGCATTCAGAAAGCGTTATAATGGCATACAAAATGATAAGAGAGGGAGAAACGTCTCGGAAGTTTTTCGTATACATGCAACCCCGGTGGCGCCAGAGGCAGGATTGGGTCAATTACCTAGAGTCGGTACGTCATATGACAATGACAGGAATATTTCTGTAGTTACAGCTGTAGAATCAGGTATACCAGGTTATCCAGGAAATGAGGATTGCTGGTATAGTTTCAATAGTATCCCCGTCAGGACTATTCATCGGCCTACCTTTTCAAAACAAAAAAATACCGAGCATAAGAGTAACGGCCATGTACCCTCGAATTGCATTTATGTTAATATGGGTACCAAAGTTAAATCAAAACTGCCTTCTTTCCTTGTCACCAATACCTGTCACATAACTAACAAAATTGACGAATTTATGAGTGTTGTAGAATTAAACAATGCTAGCGTAACTATTGTGACGGAATCATGGCTATCAGATTGTATTCCCTCGTCCGCTATTAATATTGGTCGATCTTTTAATGCGTTCCGCAAAGACAGGTCTACTCCTGGGGGCGGTATCCTTGCTTATATACATAACTCTATACCAACTAAGAGACTTCAAAACCTTGAGACAGGCGATAAGGAGGTGCTTTGGCACTTCAAGGAAGTGAATGTCCGCCAACGAAGCCAAGGAATTTTTTGACTATCTGACTAAATGTCTTGACTCTATACTTAACTATACTTAAAGAGAGACCTTCAGCAGGCATAGTCATTACTGGGGACTTTAATCATTTAAATCCAAGTCAAATATGCCAGAGGATAGTCTACGTAAGGTAGTGCACGGCCCTACTCGTGGCGCAAACATACTGGATCAACTCCTTAACAACATGTCAAAACTTTACAACAAAGTACAACATCTTCCTCCCTTGGGCCGATCAGACCATCAATGTTCTTTTTTGCACCTTTAAATCAGGAAAGTCAAAGTAAGACGATATTTAGATCTTAAGGTAGAAGGTTAGGTGCTGGATAGTTCGAGTGAAATAATATATATACAATATTTTAGACCTGAACAGGAACAGTTGCGAAACATCCTCCCTGCGGCCCTGCGATTCCGGTGCAGCGCTCTGACCACTGAGCTACAGAGTCCAGTTGCCAAGCGTTAACCGCAAGTTCATATTGTATATATATATAGATGCGGGTACTGCGGGTTGTGATAAGGTAAACTACAAGATGGTTTTTTTCTGCATCTCACTCGATTGAAATTAAGGTAGAAGGTTAGGTGGTGGATATTTCGAGTGAAATAATATATACAATATTTTAGATATTTAGATCTGTTAGATCGTTACGTCCAGAGAACATGAGAGCGTTAGACATCATTAGAGCTCAATTTGGAAAATTGGGAGGCTGTTTATGATGCAAGCGATGTAGACGCCAAGGTAGAATGTTTTAACAAAATTATCGAAATTGCTTTGGACTCCGATGAAGCGTGTACGTATGCATCCAAACGATAAAGTTTGATTTCGACTGCCAAGCGTAGGTACTATGAAAATGAGGCAAGCTCTCCTCGTTCCTCTAACCCAAATAAATGGTTTAAGTGTATTTATTCACTTTGTGGTGCCGAAAAGCAATCTTCAGTACCAGTTGTTAACACAAAAGCAGAGCTAGAGTCAATCGCGAATAAGCTACTCGACGCATTTATTGCTCCCTGGACCGATCGACAAACGAATCTATCGACAGTTCCACCATTACCTAGTATCGGACAAGTCAAATCAATCCTAGAAAAGCAACAGGTAATGATGGTGTTCCCGCTTGGACTCTCAAACGATTCCATGAGAAACTGGCGCCGGTTATTCATGAAATTATCTGCGCCAGTATATTGCAATGTAAATATCCAAGCTGCTATAAACATGCGTTAATTAGCCCCATTCCGAAAGTAGAAAACCCTGTGGACTTAAGTTCTGATTTCAGACAGATTTCCGTTCTACCGCAAGTCACCAAAGTCTTGGAAAAGATACAACTACAGCAAAATCAATCAGATCTTAAAATTAATGTAAGCCAGCATGCATTCACGAGGGGGAGATCGACAGTCAGCGCACTGACTAGCATAAGTCAAGGCTGGTACTGACCAAGGCAGTGTATGTGGTGGTATGCATGTGCTGTTTGTAGACTTCAGGAAGGCGTTTGATCTTGTTGATCATGAGATCCTCTTGACGAAGCTGGCTAGTATGGGGGTGAGTAAGTCCTTTTGGTTATGGTGTGAGAGTTTTCTGATTAATTGGAAACAGCAAGTTAAGCCGTTCCAGGTGTTGTCTCCCACGGCGGTGTCATATCACCTACACTATTCAATGTATGTATTAACGATATGGAAGATGGCATGCCAAGTGAACTTTCAATGGCCACATGCAAGTATGCTGATAATTGTAGTCAATATGAATTTGTCTCTGCTGGATACGACAGAAAAATGAAAGAGGCAGTGAACTTCCTGGAAGATTGAGCAACTGAGAACAGAATGGAGGTGAATGTTGGTAAGACTAAAGAAATGTGGATAAGCTTTACGAAGTCAGGCCCTGTCTCCCCAACCTCTCAGTATAAGCGGTACAACAATTGAAAGAGTCACAAAATTCAAACTTATTGGGCAGTTACTGTTCAGAATGATCTTAAATGGAACTCACATGTATCTGCTATAGTCAAGAAAGCGAGTAAAATAATTTAGTTTGTGCGTGCATGTATGAAAGAAAATCTCCCAAGCCATGTTGGACTCACAGCCTACTGTACCAAGATAAGACCCTTACTGGAGTATCCGAGTATGCAGCCGACTAATCTGGGTGCCAGGCTTTGCCTGACGTGACTAGTTTAACGAAGATATTGAAAGGGTTCAAAATCGTTGTTTGGATATCATTGGCTTACCGAGAAATGCAATTGAATCATTGACCTCAAGGAGGGGCACAGTAACACGTAAATAATATAAAAATATTCGGGATTCAGAGGGTCATCCGTGTAGAAGGTTTATTGGTGAGGCTACTGAGCATAAATATAATTTAAGAACAGGCTCAAACCCACTGATGGCGCCAATCTCCGCACGGACAGGCACAAATATTCCTTCATTCCGAGATCTGCATGGTTAGACTTTCAAAATTGTTCTTAAATATTTTTTATCAATATTATTATGGTAAATTAATTAGTAATTTTTTTAATATGTAAATAAAGAACTTACGTTTTTATACTATGGAAAATCTTTTAATTGTAATACCACTGTAATTCTTTGCCAAAGTTGGTAATAAAATTCTCTTACTCTTATTATTATTAAATATTCAAGCTGCGACGATTGTAGCTTTAACTACCGAGTATACGGCTTTGCGCAATACAACCAGCTTGTGTGCGTTTTCATGAGATGAAGTTAAACAAGACAATTTGGTCGTCGAAGATAAAATCTGCGTTCAAAATGTCATGTATAATTATCGTAGAAACACTTTACATGTAATGACAAACTGTTGATATCCAAAGACGAAATTTCAGACTCCGTAGGCAGTCACGATTTCAAAGGGTAAAACTTTCTAACAGTTGCTACTCTGAATGGGGTCGAGTTACGTCAGGTGTGCCATGATAAATTACCTTAAAGTGACTGATATGCCTACTTGGAAATTTGTCGACCACACGACCATCTCCGAAGTTTTCACAAAGATTCCCGCAGCCAGGTACAAAAAGGTGTGGACGTCGTCGAGAACTGGTCTCTCCAGAAAAGATTACAACTTAACACTGAGAAATGTAATCGACTTTAAACGTCAGAAGCAACACTTTGATCCAGTAATGATTGGCGAAAAACCAATCGAGGTAGTTCACCATGCAAAGATCTTGGGTCTTACAGTTTCTGACAATCTATTATGGAACAATAATGTGAACAACGTAATCAAGAAAGCCAATAAACGCCTGTTTTTCTACTGTAGTTCAACTGAAGCGGGCTAAAATTCCTGCAACTGACATCGTCAACTTTTACCGTGCATGTATTCGACCTGTTCTAGAATATGGGGCACAGGTATTCCATTACGCTTTGCCAGAATATCTCCAAGAGAACTTAGAACGAGTCCAGAAACGTGTATTACCTATCATCTTTCCAAGGATGACATACGAGAAAGGCTAGAATTATCAAACCTTGATACGCCTGCCACGGCAACCAGCCTTGATCAGAACAAAAAATGTGAATACTTTGGTAATTTGGCTGATTTAAATCCAAGTGCATCTCACCAAGGTAAGTGCGTTTTTATTTTACATTTTGACAATATTAATTCCAGTTTTGTCGTAGCATGTACATCAAAATGGCGCACGTAAAAAGCATCCGTACATAAGTAGTTTCCTTTCAAATCCTGGAACTTGACAAGAACGCTATCACTTGTCTTTTACAACATATATTTATCATGTCATGTGCAATGTTAATGCAAATAGGGTAGTTACAACTTTGTGCTATATGCCAATCTTGTACAAACGAGGCCAACGAGGTTTTTTGACGCCTCTGTTTGTGGGACTACGAGAGGATCGCAATTTATGTTGTCCTCACTTCAAACCCTGTAACTTCACGTTATATATATTTGAGGACTATCGACTATCAAACTTTTTGATGGTTTAACAAAGCTAAAAAACACCATTGAATGCGTGCGTTCCCTTGTTGACTACAAAAATGTCGCCATTGACATTGTTGTTGTCAGTGTTTGCACCTACTTCAAACCCTGTAACTTCACTTTAAATAAATTGCAAGACTTCTCATTTACATATTTTAAACAAGAATAGAATGACGATCCAACTATCGCTTTTTCAAAGTTCCCTTGGATTTAATAAAGCAAAAAATCACCTTTGAATGCATGCGTATTATTTTGAACTACAAAATAGCCGCCTTCGTCCTTGTTTCTGTACAGACTTACTTCAAACCCTGCAACTTCATTTTAAATATATTTCAGGTTTCTCATCTATATATATTGAACAAAAATATAAATATAAATGCAGCTATCGCTATTTTAAACTTCTCCTGGGTCTAACCAAACAAAGAATGCATGTGTATTATTTTGAAATACAAAAAGCTCGCCATTGTTGTTGTTTCTGTACACACCTACTTAAAACCCTGTAACTTCACTTAAAGTATATTTCAGGGTTTCTTATCTATATATATTGACCAAAAATATAAATGTCAATGCAGCTATCGCCTTTTCAAAGTTCTGTTGGGATTACCAAAGCTAAAAATCACCTTTGAATACATGCGTATTATTTCGAACTACAAAAACACTCGCCATTCAGTCATTCACGTTGTTGTTCTACAGGCCGTATCACGGACAGCACGCGCAAAACAATGACGTTTCCAGTCCCTGTCTTCTATATCAAGCTGCCAATATGGAGCTGCACCAAATTTGCTGCACCACTGATCTGATCGTATTTCAGTATATGAGTGATCTCCATTATGTACCTGGAGTAGTATTTTGTTAACATCCTGACTCGCAACGCTTTTTGGTATTTGATAATTGTTAGGTGCTGACCGTGGAAGTATATTTGAAAAATCAAAGAGTTTAAAAAGCTTGCAGTTCTTTGGTCATCGTCATCGATAAATCTTCCTATGCAAAAAATATATTCCATTTTCGTCGAAAAGACCAATATTAAAAGCTCACGAGTATCAGAAAAACCTTTCTAGGGAAGATGATGATTGAAAACCCTCGGTAAGCGTTGCTTTTAGTATTTTTTGACTGATTAAAGTTCATCACTCCTACAAAACGCCATATTTAACTACGTTTTGGGAAGTTAACTATGCCCTTGAACATAGTTAACTTTTATAACTACTTTTTAACTGCAGTTAACGCTAACTAGGTTTTTATACAACCGACTTAACTACGTGGTTAAAGTTAACTACCATTTAACTAGAAAATGGGTAGTTAAAACGTAGTTAAGAGTTTTATACAACCAGCCCCAGGAGCTAGTTGGATAAAACCCTTAACTACTTTTTAGCTACCCGTTTTGTAGTTAAATATTAGTTAAGCCTAGAGTAAACGATTCTGATTGGTTAACTTTCGCACTAACTATAGTTATCTTTAACTGTTTTTTAAACTTTCGGGGAAATAAATCTAGCGTAGCTCTCCGAGTTGGGATGGGGAGGGCGTTCAACTAAAACATTCAAAAGATCAGTGTTTGTTGCTCAAGCATCGTTGGACTTGGTTTAAACCGGGGAGTGATATGATAAAATACTGATCAAAGATTTTATCTGGCATGGGGGACCAACCACTGACCTATACTAAATGGACTGAGTGCTCGAGGTCAAAAAGTGTCCCCACCGTTGCTGACGTCATATAGGTCCTCGCATCGATGAAAATTACCGCATACCGATATTTTCCTAATGTTATTTTGTGCTCGCGGGCGAAATTGTGTTTTTGAAATTTAACGAAGTTTGTTTTTAATTATTTTTCAATTCTGTGTTGTTTTTATTGCAAACTTTGCTGTTTTTAGTAAATATTTACTACCTTCGAGTTGAGAACAACCTTTTCCAAAATAGGAGTATATTTTCCTGTTGCAAGTTTGAAAACAAACATTTTAATTTTAAATAAAACGATGGCTTCGGTATGTTTTTATACACGACCACAACAAGAGCTTCGGGCCATCGATGATTGCTGGTATTTATGATATAGTTTTTCCATAAAATTTGTCGTGTTATGTAAGTACTAACCTTCTGTTGACACGAAAATTTTTTGCCGACAATCTTTCCTGGTATTATACTGAGTAAAAGACTGTTTTTGTCGAGTTTTCTACGGCTATTTGAGATTTTTTTATAAACATGTATACGGCTTTAATTGAGAGTTGAAAACATACTTGACAGCCCGCCAATTTCGTAAAGATCACATTTAGTATAAACTGACTTACTTTCTACAATGATTTCGCAGCAATTTCTCGCCTCAAAAACACAAAATTAACAATTTTTTTGAGTTTGAAACAAATAAAAAAATAAACCGAGCCGTTTATCAACGCATTTGTAAGTCAGCGAATTTACGCATGAGAGCAAAGACCTATGTGACGTGAGCAGTGGTGAGGACACCGAGCTCCTGATAAAATAGATTGCGCGCTCAGTCCATTTAGTATAGGTCAGTGGGACCAACCCTCCTAAACCACACACCCCTTCTCTATTACACCCCAAGGCGTAAAAAAAATACCTGTGGTTCCGGTTTCATATCGTGAGAAAATTAGGGTAGGTAAGTCGGAAAAATTTATTTTTTTGAATATTTTTTTTCATGGTTTTGGCGTTTTTTGTTAGGCGATTTTCAGTAGAGTCCCGACATGAATATTAACTAGAGATACATATTTCGTATGGACGAATTTAGGCAATTTGTTGTTGTTTCGTTTACGCGTCTTAATTATGGAAATGGCCGTAAGACGCGCGATGTACTCGCGTTTCGTACGCGTTTTGGCAAAGTTGGATAGTTCGTCTTAATATACTTTAGGAGACAGATTAATGCGTCCATTCGATAATGTGGTTCTACACTTAGCATAAAAATGGTCTTCAGACCAATGGTTGTAAACGTGATCAGACACCACAATAAATAAACGTTTCAAGAAGCAGCTACAGTAAATGTTAACAATTAACTGTACAGCTGTCACTTCACATGAAAAACAACTGTCAGAAGTAAAAGAGTATATAGCATCGTCAGTGTCTCTTTATTATAAAATAGTAAATTTCAAAGTAAGTAAATTTCAACCATTAAAACATGAATTAATAATAGAAGTGTGGTCGTGTATTTACTATAATATTTGTTAACAGGGTGCTACAGACTATAGCATGGTTTTTTCCCAACAAGTTCCTCATCTACCATAAGGTCGCTGACAAACTGTGGTATGTCCAGCCTCCTTGCAGACGGAGCACATCGGAAGAACTGTCTTATACTGTTTCTTAAGCTCTTGATCCACTATTGCATTCACCCCACCACAAATACAGCAGACATCCTTTCTTCCAAAATCTGACCCATAGTATGAGTTCTCAATGGAAGACTCGCATGTAATTGTAAGACGAGCAAAAACTTTCCCCATCAGTGGATGCTTTGGTGGGCAAATAGGCGAACCACAGCTGTAATCATACTCAGACATCATCAGTGCGCACTGCATAGCTTGGCGTTCAGTAAGTTTGCACTTAGAATACATAACTCTAGGCTTCTGGCATTCAATGCAATTAACAACCATGCGTGCATTCTGGGCTGTGTACACAGATGGGTCACCTTGAAGTCCCTGGCATTGCTCTTCTGAAAGAAGGGCAGTCTGAAGATCTCTGCTCGCTGATTTCTTTGTTGTAGAAGATGTATTGGACTTTTTTCCATCCTTTGCATTGCTCTTAGTCTTCAGAGTTGGACGGTCAGATTCATTAGTATTTCTATTCCATGCTTCTTGAAATGGTAGGAAGTGCTCACCAGAAGCATCAAGCATAGGATCTGGCAACCACTTGAGGCTATCTTCAGAAACACGGGTTGCAGTGCAACATGACCGGTCGTTACACTTTCGAATCTGGAAGATGTACTGCCTCTGTCGACAATGCTTGGCAAGCCATTGTTGGTATGATGCTACTGTATGTGTATGCTGCTTAATAAGCTTGTTGGTATCCAATCCATCAAATGCGCTGAGATGACGTTGAAGAGCCACTATTTTCTCCTCTTCCACTGGATCTATAGTAGAAACTGGCTTTTCCTTCAATGCTAATCTTTCAAATCTTCCACGAAGTAGATCTTGCACACCGGATATGGATTTATTCCATTCCTCTTTTATCTCTGGGTGCTTACAGGCCTTTTCACGCACATTTTTCATTGAATTACACACCTTCAGCAACTTTTCCACATCATCTGAGCAGGATGCACGTCCAATGGCACAATTCTGCAGGCCAAGGTTAAGAATTGACATTACCCGTTCAGCCGGATTGGTCCAGCTTTGACCTGGAGCACACCTTCCTGCAAAAGAAAAAATAAACCATCAATATTTTTTTGAATATTTTACTTGTATTGGACACCTGGAAAACTAACCTGCAATCAGTAAGTCAAGATCAAGCTCTTTAAAAATGCAAATGAGTGAGCACTTCACTGCTTCCAGAGTGTTTCGCTGATCTGTTCCACCATCAGAAAACTTAAGAAGAACAGGGGGCGACTTTATATCCTTCAAAAGCTTTGTCAAAACTGCAGCATGACGAAAAGGGTTGGACGTTTCAAAAACTGCATCATTTACCACTGTGGTAATTTGCCCCCTCACAAACGATTTCTTTGGATCACAGGGAATATCACAGTGCAGATACACAGAGGGTGTTAAAGAACCTTTGTGATGCATATCATGGTCTGCAGCTGACAAAGTTGAGCCACTTGGGGCCAACGTTTGCTTGCCACGAACACCTGTTGATACAACAATGCCAGGTTCACCAACATTTACTTTGGCTTTATCATCACAAAAAAACAAAGAACACTCTTTTTGAAGTACAACAGAAAGATGTTTTATGTAAAGAAGAATAGCAGCACAGTAATGATCATCTGGATGAGCTACCCGAAGCTGACGACCCTGAATCTTATATTGAACTGAAAATCGTCCAGTGAAAGATAGGGCTGTGTGAGCATAGGGGTTTCTCGGAGTGAACTGGAGACGAACAAGGGCTTTTGATGGAATAGGTGTTCCAGAAGGGCACTTGTCTTTAGCTTGAGATATTAAGTCTCTCAAAGAAATCCATTGCGAAATATGGGCTACGTTGTGACGACGCTCATCAGCTGCACTTACGCTTTCAATTATTTCACTAAGCTTCTCAAAAAATACATCAAACGTCCCAGTTGGTCTCCCAGCATTTAGGTGACGCAGATCAGCAAGCAATCCTGTTTCGCCAAGGAAGATCATTCGTAGACGCTGTTGAGTATCTGGGTGTGATGCTACACTGGAATCAATGGCCAAACTCTGGTAGATAAATTCAGCAACACTGGGAGAGATAGTGACAATATTGGCGAGCTGTTGCTTGAAGTTCTTTTTCATTGCTCGGGTATGGAATTCTGGAAATCTTGGTTTAATTGCTGCCATCACCTGCGCAGTCTGGGTAAGTTTTTCGTTATCTGAACGGCTTTCGTCAACTTGAATGAGACATACAACAGTTGTGTACGAACCACCAGGTGCATACTTGAACATATCAACTGATACAGATAACTCAAGTTTCTCCAGGAAACGAAATCGCTGAGCATTAGTTTCAAATGGTTCAGGGATATGTTTGCATTCGTCAAAAAAGACTGGGCGGAGGACACCTGCTTTTTTGACCTCCTCATCTAAAATTTTGTATTCTGCTCGAATAGGATACAAAGTTTTTGCTTTGGCCTCGACTACACACTCCTCAGATACTTGTCGAACAGGATGATCCAATGTTCTTATATTTCCCTGTACTTCTTTCTGCTTGGTTAAGTAATTCTTATAAGCAACCAAGCAATCAGCAAGACCTTTTATGCTTTCCTGCATTTTTTCCCACTCAGGGTTATACTTCATCACAGGCCTGTTACAAATGCTGTATAAAGCTTGGGAATGAGTATAAAGCAAACTGCTAGACAATGGTTGATCCTTTACTTTTTTACGTTTAATATCATTATATCCTTGGTATTTCTCAAAAAAGGGGGGGATTTCATTTAAATATTTTCTCCGTGCAGCTGCATCATTTATGACCATGTGTTGATTGGTGATATACCATAAACTATTGCACACAACCTTGATAAAATTTGAAGAGTGCAAGTAAATATTTTGAATTTGCTCTTTGACAGGGAAAATGTATTGTACCCTACTTTATTATTTTACTCTGTCTAACGCCAGACGATTTTACTCATCAAGGGGAGAACCCTGGTGCTTAATAATAGCTCAACATAAAAGTGAGTCAGACCTGTTTTACAACACTACGAACCTGCATAATGTAACTGCCTTCGCTTTCTTTGGTAGATTTTGGGAATTTACATCCTTCTGATTCAAATTCAGCCAACAAGTCATTATATAGCTCATCTTTTCTGGACAGGCCATTTTTCACCCCAGAACTAGAAACAAAGCCAAGAGCATTTCATACATTAACTAAGATTTTAAATAAATAATTTATTACAAAATACAAAGTATTATAAACAAATGGAAAAAAACATGTCAGTGGTCACACGAGATAATAGATTCATACATATCTTCCTAGGGTTGGGTGAGCTTTCTGTCAGAGTATTGCATGAATTTGCATGCATATTTGACTTGTGAAGTTCTGCAAATATTTATAGTTGATTTACTGTAAATTTATGCTTATTTTGTGACCTTTATTGTCAATTGTCATTGCATATAAATCTATAAGTTACAACAATCTAAACTGACCAACTATTAAATCTTTTTATGTGCAGCATTTTTAAAAATTTACCCTCGCCTTTTCATTCGTATTTATACAGTAGCAAAAACAAAATGCTGTAATGCCGAAATGCTGTAATGCCGAAATTAAATACAATATTAAATTTAGTGAATTCACCTGCTTTTCCTTTTCTGTGGCATGTCATACTCCTTCGCCATTAAAACTGTAAATGCGTTTATCGTGGATGTCGCTACTACATTCATTGTAGATTCTTGCTGTTTGATCGTACAAGATATCTTCAAATATTTTATTTTAAAGTCGGAAAGTGATTGTAGTGTCAAATTCGCATTTTCAATTGGCAACAATGTCCAGCACAAGTTTTCTTCCTGTGCTGTTTCAATTTCACAATCAATCGTAGGAAACCCATGGTAGTCTTCCAATAACTCAGTGAACGTTTTGTTGTGAGGCACTGATGCGAAAAGCCTTTTTCTAGTCATATTATTGTGAGTACACGGTTCAATAATTACTGTGACAACACACGCCATTTTGGCACGCTGCCACAGAATAAGGATAAACCAGAAGTGTAACTTCATAGGAATTTGTGTCCTCAAAATTTCCCCAAATGGCGCTTGCTAGGAACATGGCGGCGTGAAAAACACGAACGTGGCCTTTTCTTTCGTGGCCTTTTTAGATCGAAATTTTTGGATAAAACAGTTAGAGCATCATTGTTAAATGTTTGAGCTGGTTGATAGCAATGAAGAAGTGAGAAAAGACGAATTGTCGGCTTTGTCGCACGCTTGCTAGGAACATGGCGGCCGTGGAACAACTTTTTACCTGAAGTTACACATCTGTATATATTTCATCTGTGACGCTGCCACGCTGTATGAGCAGCCCGCAACCACCCGGAGAGCGTCTGCTTGTTTATTATTTGAAGATCGCTCATCTGGCTTTGGTCACAACATTGAAACATTCATGTAACTTTAGCTTGGAATAGTTCATGAAAATATTTGTTGGCAGCATTTAACTTCTTTATTTCGCGCACATGTATATATTTTGACTATCACGATACAAAAGTTGCCCGAAAATATGCAAATTTGCTTACGTGGCAGTGTCATATTACTCGGGAACATTGATGTACTGCGCAGCACCTACAGCGCACTACCACAATGCAATGCGTTAAAAAAGCTTGAGATAAAAATCCCCTATATACACAAAAAATTAGATCTTCTAGGCTAACAGACGAAATATACATATTTTCAAATTAGTTAATATGCGTTTGGAGAAAACATCACTTCAGTTTTTACATTATTATTTTTAAAATTATCTATAACAGAGAGATAAACGCGAGATCAACCAGACAAAGTAATTTATTGCATTTAACCAAAGTTAGAACGTCTGCGTTGTTTTAATTATCATTTTATGCGTAATTGTGATGTTATGTAATCTTATATAGCGTAATTCTGCTTGTATACTTATAGTGACATTCTAGCTCCATATTAGTTTTGTATTGTATTAGTTCTTGAATTATCGATTTTTGAAGGCAGAGATATGGTATTAAAGATCCGATTGAGACTGCCATAATTGATGGTGAGAATGTCCCGATGGTGATGGTTCAACAGCGAGAACATCTGCTAAACCACAAGAAGATAATTCCCCGACCACTAGTACTGCCACCACTAAGCCACCGACCAGTGCATCCAGGAGAAAAATGAACTTTATGGACTCCGCTGATGAGTCCTCATTAGATACATCTGATGAAGAAACGAACTTCAACCGACAAGGATACCGCCTAATACAGTATAAATAGACATAGACAAGCTATCATCCACAGTTTCTGAAGCACATGTCTGTGGTGAAGGTAAGGAAGAATGTAAATATCCGGCACATATTTATATACAATGTTATGTTCACTTGAAATATTGTTATGTGACAGTTCTTTACTTCATATTTGTTTGGAAGCTCTGTTTATTTGAATTGTAAACACTAATTTGATACCGTGTTTCATATGGTGTTCAGAATAATAGATTGACTGTATGAAAATTATGTATTGAGCTTAAAATCTAATTAGGCTTTCCGACAACTAAATTTAACAAATTTTTATTTTGTAGGGAGTTTGACGATTCATGAAAATATGTCTGGAAGAAGGGGTCTCATGAGTGACCTCTCAGCAACTTGCAGGTCATACCAAGAGGAGTCCCCTTTAGAGACATCTTCTGACATAACCATGAAAGGAAATTCTGCGGATGTTAACCGGCGTGTGGTGTACCATTCAGTGGAGACTGGTGGTGGTTATGAAAGCTTGGCATCATTTTGTAGTATAATGAACATGCCTTGTTTGACAAAAAGAGCTTACTGTACTATCAGCAATTAGATGCATGTAATTTTAGATGCCCTTGAGGTAGAAGCAAACAAGACATGAAGAAGGCTGCACAAAGGCTTCGACAACACATTTTGAAAGAAAACGGTTGTGAAGATATAGACGCTGTTGTGGATGCTGCGGATAGCTTCGATCGTACTTAGGCAAAGAGAAGGTTTTATTACATCCTTACTGGAGTTGTGTTCGTTATCTCTGTGGGCACTGGAGAAGTCCTAGATTACCATGTGATCTATAAAGCCTGTCAGCGACGCGCATTGAAGAAAGCACAGTGCAAATCAGATGAAGAATTTGAAAACTGAAAAACTGAGCATGTTGTATCAAGTGAATGTGACATAAATTTCGCTGGTAGTTCACCTGCCATGGAAGTGGAAGGAGCTGTACTTTTGTGGAGCAGGTCTTTGGATTTTGGATCTCCACAACATCAGATACAGGTGGATGGTATCTGATGCCTTCAGTTCTGTTGAAGATACTTATGATGGGATGAAGGTGGAGGAGCTGGATTGTGTAGGGCATGTTTAGAAACGAATGGGCGGAAGCGCCTCCTAACTCTGAAAGCTGCAACCAAAGGCAAACTTGCTGATGGCACGACAGTTGGAGGACGTGGTCGTCTCACAGAGGAGAAGATAAAGAAAATTCAACGGTATTATGGGTTAGCCATTAGGCAAAATGTCTACAACAAATCCAACAGAAAAAGATGTTGCAGTAAGTGTATACACAATGAAAAATAACATAATTGCCATTCTCCATCACTCTGTCCAAGCCAAAGAAGAAACACCGGTTTTGTCCTGCTGGAGAAAATTCGTGCTGCAAATATCAGCAAGATCTCGCCAGGGGAACATCCATGTATAAAGGTGATGATTGTTTGCCAGCAGTTTTTCGGAAGCTACTGCGGCCAGCATTCATTGCCCTCAGTGAGAGTAAGCTTTCAGAAAGATGCATTCGTAGTGCAACTCAGAATAACCATGAGTGCATCAATTCATTGGTGTGGTCTCGGTGTCCCAAACATAAACATCATTGGGGTAAAGGTTGTCCGCTGTGCTGTAGCATCTGCTGTTTGTCACTTTCATAGTGGTGCTGCAGGCAGAGAGAGAGTTATGCAGAGACTTTCGATACCAGCAGGTAAATTTACCAAAATGGCCTCGCGTTCACGAAAACTGTGAAGAAAAAAAAAAAGTGAGAACAAGTGAAGAGACAGAAAAGAAAGAACCGCGTGCGTCAAGAAGAGCAACTCAAGAAAACCCGTGAAGAAGAGGCTCTACGCGAGGCAGAAAGGATAACTTATGAAGCAGGAGGCTTCTGATTATCAAGGGTAACTATTGTGTAAAAAAATGCTACCTTAACTTCCTGAAAAACAATCGTGATTAACTTTTAATGACGTTTTAAACTTTAAAGCTTCTTTTCTCATTACATGTCTTTTCCGGCTTTGAGAAAGGATATAATTGTGTTTAATCAATTGACCTGAAATTTTCAGTGCTGTTTCATTTCACAGCGTTTTGTGTTATGAGCATGGAGTTTGTTCATATGTTGTTTCTAAGTGAAGTTCTTAGAGAATGAGTGCATGTTAAAATGTAGGTGAACTTTGTACCCCTGCTGCGGCCGCTGAATTTAGCGTCCAAAAAGTTATATGCTCATAACACACAATGATGTGTGTGCTCTACACTAATACAATTTCTATCTCATTTCCTACCAGTTTGTAAACAGGTATATTTTTCCAACTGCACCCTAGTTATGCCCAGCATGCGATAAATGTATTTGGGTGGTGTCATGTTACAAACCAGTTTAGGCATAAATGAGTTAATTTGTATCTTTTGCACAATATGATAAATAACAATTACTGTTGTACTGCCAATAGCTGGTGGATAATAAAAGGAAATGTTAGGAAACGTGATAATAAGATGTTATGCAATGCCATATGATTTCAATGCCGTCCTTTAATGGGGCTTCGGTGGCGCAGTTGTCAGAGCAAGCGCCTTTCACCTCTGAGTCTTGAGTTCGATTCTCGCTGAGGACATTACTCATCACACTCATGTGAAAAGAGCAAGTCAACGCTCTACCGAAAGTCGTGGGTTTTCTCCGGGCACTCCGGTTTCCTCCCATAGGGAAAGCTGACTGGGTAGGTTAGGATATACAGATTAGCGGAAAGTAATATCACAATTGTTGTAAAAATAGATAATGTAGGCTAAGTACATAATATAGGCTTGCGTGCGCATAATTAACAAATACGTTAATTTGTGATCTCATAATCAAGCACCGTCGTGATTGGTAAGTTTATTATTGGACGATTTCTGCTAATTACCACATTCTGTGGCTGCGTTTCACCGAATGGAACAGCGCGCTGCTTTCGTCGAAAACATATCAAAATCTGTAGCCTAGGCTGTGGGATGACTCATAAAACTATTTTCTGTACAACAATTTCAAATGGGCAACAAATTTTCTGTTGGTAACTACGTTATTTATTGTGGCTTTCCTGCCCAGCGCCGTCGATTTAAACAAAAGGAGGCGGAAATGCGCCGTCAACTGGATGCTAAAGAGGCATCACAAGCATTTCAACGTGCGGAAAAATTTAAAGCAAAGTATCCTGAATACTGTCAAATGGCAGGTCTCTCTCCAGCAGCTGGTGCCAGGCAACCTCAGGGTGGGATGGAAATATCAAAAAGAAAACAGAATACAAACATGGACGTCAGTTGTTGGTCTGGAGGAATGGATGCAGCAAATAAATGGACGTCAAATTAAGTGAATTTGGAAATAATTTTGTTTGCTTTTTCAATTTGAAATAGGGCGTGTCATGATCTATTGGACATCGGCAATGGAATTAGTAGTAGTAGTAGAGTCTTTATTTAATGACGGTGGTACGTAAAAGTGCCGAAGCACTAATAAACTTGTAGCCCTCTTATCTAAAATATACAACAAATTTTATAAGAATATCTCTAAAACTAGTATAAAATTAATTTATCCATAATATGTATCTATATTTACATGAATATATTATGTATACCTACGAACTACACTATGCATGCACAGTGCTGTTAAAAATGGCAAAGAGATTGTTGCAGCATGCTGTTCATATAAACTATCTACATATTTGTTCTTAAAAAGACGGACATTCAGCTGCCGTCTTAAGTTCAATGGTTACAGTAAAGGTTCTACCACCTTCAGTTTCCCGTGTGTACTTTGGGCAAATAAACTTCACTTCGGCGTATCTTGTATTTCTTGTATGTTGTTTTCGATTTAGTTTCAATATTTCACCTAAATAAGGGGCAATCTCACCTTTTATGCTCTTAAAAGCGAATGCACCCTTATTTACTTTGACTTCTTCGTAAAACAGTATCCATTTCAACCAGTTGAAGAGTTGAATGGTCGATGACAAATATGGAGAAATTTGACGTCAGAAAAATCTCTTTAAAACTGTAGTAAACTCTATTTAAAATTTTCATATTTTAGATAAGATGACGTAATTTTCAGGTAAAACTGTCATTTCAGTTTCAATTAATAATATGTACTTTTGACCTGAAGATCAGTCCAGTCATTGTCCTGAAATTACCAAGATCGTGACAACCCGGATTAAGGCACAATATTTCCGACACAACGCTTCCAATAAATTATAGGCACTTGATAGTAATAATTTTTGGCTACTTATGAAGAAGTTACAGATATATTTGTATCCCAGAAGGTTAGGTATTAATTTTGTTGCACTTAGCCTCAAGATATGAATAAATATATCAACAATTTTAACTTGAATAATTGACGAGAGGTTGAGCCAACATCAATTCTAAAATGATTAATGTTAATACATTTTTGTCAACATTTTTTGTCTGAAACATCTTCGATAAAACAAAATTTATTACCATCCACCAACAATCTCATAGAAAATGAGAAATATTCACATACTGTATAACTATTCTCTAATCACAGTAATCGGAAATGGTTTTGGAGTATATAATGAGTTAGGCGAGTGCTACTATTCGTCGAAAACATCAAAACAATGTAAAATCTGCTTAAACTAAACGTACATTCTCAACGGCTCAACTGTTTTGGAATTGCTTGCAGCTTGACACTGTATACAGGAAGCAATAAGCGTTTCAACCTGATGATCTATTCCAGGCCACCATACTTTTGTTCGAAGTAAGGTTTTGGTTTTCACGATAACCTGATGTTGCGCATGTGCAATATTTCATGTGCGGTTTCTTAATTTCTTGGGCATAACAAGACGGTTGCCTCGTAGTACAATACCGTTATCTGCAACTATTAGTTCATTTCGAATACCCTTATAGGGCGTTAGATCGATGTTATTATCGTTAGTATTTTTTACATTTTTCCTTGCTGGTTTTCTTGGCCAGCGGTTTGTTCTAATAGCTGCTATAAGAACTTGAATCTCTGCATCATTCTGACATGCTTCTTCAATCATGCTTCAGGTCAGTTAAAAAATTTACATGGTCTTCTGCAATGGTGTTCTTTTCCAGTGTCGACAAAGGTTTTCGGGATAAAACATCAGCTGGATTCGTTTTACCGGGACGGTGTCGTAGTTTAAACTTGTATTGCTGTAACCTGAGGACCCATCGTTCAATCCTCGCGGATGGTTTCGCTTTAGGATGATATATAACTGTAGCGGTTTATGATCCATATCCAACTCGAATTCAATTCCAATAAGGTACATATGAAATTTTTCACGACCAAATACTACTCCAAGTGCCTCTTTTTCTGTTTGTGAATATCTTTGCTCAACCTTACTGAGGCTACAACTTGCATGTGCAACAATACGCTCATGATCGTCACTATCAAACTGTGATAAAATGGCCCCTAATCCGACTGGGCTCACGTCAATGCATATGGCATTGCATAACTTTCTTCTTTGACCTTGTTGAAAGCCTGTTGGTGTTTATTTGTCCATTTCCAAAGAACGCCTTTGTTGGTTAACTCGCGTAACAGTGCTGTGATGGTTGCTAGGTTATTAATGAACCGTTCACAATATGTTGCCAATCACAAAAAACTGCGCAATTGAGAAACGTCTTCTGGCTTTTTCATAGTAACCAGTGCTGCGATTTTGGCTTTGTCTGCAGAGATGCCATCCTTTGATAAGGTGTAACCAAAGAACAAGATGCTGTCTTCATTAAACTTGCATTTTGCAGCATTGAGGGCAACATTGTTTTCTGAGAGACGTTTCATGAGAGCTTCAAGGTGTGTATCATGTTCTTTCTGGGACATTCCCCACACAATGTTTCTTACTCCCTCCAGCCCTAGAAGTGTTTGTTTAATAGCGTACTGAAATTGCTCTGGTGCTGAATTTACTCCGAAACACAATCGTTTATATCGCATAAGACCAGTATTCTACAAACAGTGGGTGTGAAATGTGGTAAGTGATCGTGATTCCTCTTCAAGGAGCAACTGGTGAAATCCTGCGGTAAAATCCACCTTTGAAAACTTTGTAGCACCAGCCATGTCTTCAAAGAGTTCCTCAACATTAGGGATAACATTTCATTCTCGCTCTATCATTGGATTCAAATGTCGCATATCTATACATACTCTGACTTCAGCTGAATTATTAGGCTTTGGTGCTACAACAAGATTTGATACAAACGGTGTAGGTGTCCCTGCTGGAACAAATTCAATAATGTTATTTTCTTCTAGCTCTTTAAGTTTATTTTCTGTTTGTTTACGGATATGGAATGGTATTTTCCGGGGTTTTTGCACAATAGGTTTAGCATTATCCTTGAGGTGTAGGTGTATTTCACGGCCCTTTATTTTCCAATACCACCAAAAACAGCTGAGTATTGCTTTTTAAACTGTGACATTAATGGTGAATCAGGGATCTGCAGGTGGACAGTTTTTTGGAACTTCTGGATTCTCATTGCCAAACTGTATATGATCCTCTCGAGGATCAGTGTAAGACTTACAGCTGGACTGGGTACGTGACAGCATGCACATTCATTTTCACGATATCAAGCTCTGTTGCCGTGGAATAACTTAGTAATGAACCACTGTCCCCATTTACCACATGAAATGTTGCAACAGCCATTCTGTGTTTTGACTCAATAAGTCCTTCAAATTTCCCAAGAACTGGCAAAGGTTGAGGTTGCATGTAAGCATACATTTTGTGGGTTGATTATTGCAGGTGTAAATTGGGATTCTTCTTTTGGATTTCATTAAATGCTTTGGAATCTAAAATGTTTATTGTTGCCCCAGTGTCAACAATCATTCTTACATGAGTATTTTCAATAATACCTGGAATGGTTTTGACCCCCAGTGTTGCTGATGGAACCTTATTTTCTACTGGTGGAACCTTATTTTCTACTGGTCGAGAAACAACAAAAACATATGAATCTTCATCAGAGGAATCTGACTGTCTTTCGGTATGGTTTATATCGAATGTTCTCTCTTTTCTGCTCTGTAATATTGTTCCGGAGATTTCGACTACTACGGCACATAGCAGCAAAATGATTCCGTTTGCCACATGCAAAACAAGATTTCTCCCTAGCTCTACACTCACTAAGATGACCTGCATGATAATTGTCACCACAGTTATAACATAGTTTCTTACCATTGTGTTGCTGTTCACGTGATTTTTCTTGCCCCTCATTTTTGGATTGGTAAGAATTCCGACTGTTTGTAGAATACTGGTTGCCCAGTTTTTCTTGTTGATTATGTATAGAATTGGCTGCACTCGAGGCGGAAGCTAAATGACAAAAATCTTCTTCTAAAGTTTTAACAGCTTTATCTGTTATTTCAAGTGATCTTGCATATGCTAATATGTCTGCCAATGACAAATCATCCTGAATGGCTTTTCTTCGCACTCTCGATGATAAGCATCCTTCTACGAGCTGGATTTTAATCTCATTTTCGCTGCTAGAAAATTCACAGATCATGGCTTGCTGTCGAAGTCTAGTACAATATTGATCAATTGTTTCCTCTGACATTTGTTTTAACAGGCGAAATTTATGGGTTTCAAAAAATGGTGAAAAAATACTCTTTTAGCTTTTCAACCGCTTTCTTGTAATCTTTCTCTTCCCCTACATCAGATAGCGTCGCAAAAATCTTTTCGACTTCGTTTCCTGCAGCATATAATAAACAGCAAAGCACGTTTCCGTCTTTTATATCCATAGCAACCAGAATTAAACCGTTCGTACCTTCGTAACCATTCTTTCCACCGTAAAGATAATGTAATTGGATCCGAATAAGGATCGAAGTTTCCCAAACTTGACAAATCTAAACCAGTCGCCATATTGAAATTCCAATTTAAGGAGGCTCCCTACAGTTTTAATTCTGTAGCACGCAAATGTGCTCTAAGGTCCATTATTTGCTCATTTTGCAAGGTATGATCACGAAACTTGGCCATCAGATTGCCACAATATTGCGGATTACGAAGAACAAAAAATGTTTCTAAATATTTACGTTGCCATGGTAACAACGCGATTTAGAGATTGTCGTATTTTTATCTTCTTTCTTAATTTTTTGGATTTTCTTTCGGTAAAACTTTTTTATTTTTTGCACACGAGCACCTAAAGTACAAAGTATTGAAATATGCGATTTAAAAAAAATTCCTCGGAGCCGAATTTTTTTAAATCTCAAAAAAACGTTTTTTTGCAATAAAAAAAATTCGGCTCCGAGGAATTTTTTTTAAATCGCATATTTTATGCATTTTGTGATTTCTGTGTCGTATGCAAATTTAAAAAAAAATTTACCGAAGGAAACAGGAGAAAAATGTATTTATAGTTTGTGTGTGACGTCAGAAAAATCAGGATTTCATTTTTCACGCGAGACAAGCCCTCGAATACCCACGCGTGTGGACAACGAAATTTTGGCGCAATCGTGATTCGCAATCGTAATTTTAAAAAACCCGCCACGCGCACACGGTCAAGTCCCGCGTGTGGTTGAAGATCCCGCGCGTGAACAAAATCCCGCGACACAGAATTAAAACTGTAGGGAGCCTCCTTAATCGATTCCAATGTTCAAAATTGATAATATAACAAATGCAAACGTGTAACGTCTCCCTTATGGAATTAATTACTTTTTGACGCAAGTAGTTGTAATTGTAATTAATTCTTTTTTGAGCAGTAATTTTGCAGCTCTTCGTTTTTAAGACATTTCAGTTTGTATCTACAACGTCATACTCATAGGGAGGATAAAAAAATGGAAATCCTAAAAATATCCTGACAGCATTGAATTGAACCACCCAAAACCAAAACATATTCAAAAAATTTAAAAAAATAAATAAATAGAAAAAATATATATAGTTCAGTTGCTTAATGAAAAGATCGTCACTAGGGCACTCATATGCTGAAATACATCATTTAGACTGAAAATGAACTTCAGGAGGCGTGTCCAAAAATTTACAATGATGGGGTGTTACCTGTTAGTAACGAAACGTATTTGATCTTTAGGCAGTGTGATGTACGAGCATGGGTTCACTTGTTATCTTCACTTAAGTGTTCTTTTTTACTCACCGTGCATCTAAACCGAAAGTCGCCCGAATGCTAAATGGATTGATTGTAACGTGTGCATGAGGCTTAAATGTTTGCAATATTTTCTCAACACAAACATTCCAAGTATGTGCGTTATTATGACGAATAAGGACCAATCTGTGAATGGTCCATGCTGAGTGATGTATTGCTCAGTGGGAAATGTTCAACACTTTAGGCATCAATTTATACATTTATAATGAAGTAACTGTAGAAGAGTGGCGGCCGATTTGTTATCAGATTTAGTTATATAATTATATTATTTTTTGTGTATACTACAAATTGAAACTGATTAATTAAGCTGAATGAGAAAGGAATTCTACATAACGACATAAAGTTATCAACAAGTGATTAAATCGAAATAACATTTCCATTCGAAGTTCCATCTAAAACATATTAATTCCAACATATTTCTCAATTGAACATGCCGTAACTTGTAAACTTGTTGTTTAAGGATCGAGAATAAGTTTGATGAAAAGATTTTTAACGACTGAGAAGCGAAAATTGTGTCCATGCCATGGCATACAGGTGTGCATCTCAGTGGTCTGCATCTCAGTGGTCTGCATCTCAGTGGTCTGCATCTCAGTGGTCTGCATCTCAGTGGTCTGCATCTCAGTGGTCTGCATCTCAGTGGTCTGCATCTCAGTGGTCTGCATCTCAGTGGTCTGCATCTCAGTGGTCTGCATCTCAGTGGTCTGCATGCATGATTAGTTACATACACCTGTCTCATGCTTGTTATTCTTAGCATCTTTGTCCAATTTTTCCAAAACTACACGCCAGAGAGAGTGTGTAAGAGAGAGAGTTTAAATACCCACGTATACACCACTAACTATAACTGTTGGTTAATCCATATCTACCCACCACTGCATTGTATGCATGAATTTCATCAAAGGTTGCATGTTTATAATTTAGCAGCTCTCGTTAATCTTACTCGGCTACAGATACAAGAGGTGAAGAAGTGAAGAATTTAAAAAAAATTTAAAAATCTTATGAATTTTGTTTATATAAAACATATGTCATGGGGGTACGGCGATACGCCATAGCAGGTTTCTCACTGAGTTCTGACAATATGTAAAACATAATGATAGTTTATGTCTTGCGTAGGTTGACCGGTAAGGAAATACAAACGGCTGCATGCAGGCTAACAATGACTCACAAAGCAACTAATATAACTCCAGCAGAAGTTGATTAACCATGAACAATTAAGCAATTTCCCATCAGGTTTTCTCAGTTAGAAACAAAATATATAAAATCACCTGCATGTATGCATCTTGCAGGGCATATTAACTTTACTGTATATTTTGCTAGCTATATGTCAAACTAAAGTTGCTACCTTAATTCACTTTCCTGGCGGTATCTCCTGATTCATATATATATATAGACATATGGTACACATATCACGTCCAAATGTACAATCCGAATACTTCAAAATCACTAAGGGTAAATAATGAAAAATAGAATGTTTAGAATAATGCAATGAAAGTGGTAGAGATCGAATACATACCTTGATATGGATATCTAATTATCCTAATACGATTTATGGACTAGATTATATAATCTGCAGCAGTATTATATCCGGAGTGAGAGTCTGAAAATTTTATGTATAGTACACTATTCGCAGAAAACTTGAAATCTCTTGCACGTCTTTCAATTTAGAAAGGTTTATTTGATCGTTTTTGCTAACTTTATCTTAAGACATCCTCCAGTTTTGTTTTTCCGTTTATGAACGTTGGTTTAACTGATCAAGATTGATAGTGACGACAACGCTATGATTTTTAAGTTCAAGTTCAATACCATGCAGCTGAACTGAATCTAGATAGTGGGATACGGTATACTTTGCGGTCTTTTCAAATGCATCTGCATGCGTCTGATGAATGCAACAGACAAGTTGCTATCTACTATATCTTGAATAATTCGCACTCTATGCATTGTATTTAACCAAAGTACGCGTGTTTAGAACGGCCCAGTTCTTATTCTGCGCTGCATGCAGAAATAAGTGAAGAATTTCAAAATTGTATAAAAAATCTTATGAATTTTGTGTTTATACCAAACATGCATAATGAGGATATACGCCATGCTGGTTTCTCGCTGAGTTTTGACAATGTGTTGAACATAATGGTAGTTTGTGTCTTGCGTAGGTTTACGTACTGAAATCAACAAGCGGTAACTTATGACAATCACACACAAAGCAAATATAATAATTCCTACGGAAATTGATTAACTTTGAACAATTAATAAAACAATTTCTCTTCATATTTTCTCAGTTGAAAACTAGGCATTTGTGCCAACACATATAAAATACTCGCAATACACATATATCACGCCATACAGGGCAAATTAATGCATATAAACTAAGGCAGTTCTGAACATTTATTAACATGACTAACATCAACAAACTTCTCTAATTTGATAAACAGACTGCCAAACAAACGTCTCTCAAACAGGCGTAGCTTATAGACCAACAGATGAACACACCATAGATTAGGAGAGAATTGATTTCCGCTTATAATCATATCATTTACACACACAAAATCCTATGAATTTGGTTGATACCAAACACTGATCATGCATGGGATATGTCATGCAGGAGCTGGTTTCTCACAGAGTTCTGCAATGTGTTAAATCTAGTTTAACCTCAATGAAGCTGTCTAAAATCAGTAAAAATATATACAAATCATCTTCAATTAATAATTTGCCTATGATGGATCGAGATGTCATTGTGCCCACATGCAGGTGTTTAAACGAGGCAAAGCCAAAGGTCACTAAGTGCTGAGCTGTATTCATCTATGTTTGCCTGCCTTTTGTTTTCCTACGACAACGTGACTGTTTTTGTACTCAAAGGAAAGGGGGTTGGAAATTCATGCAGCTGAAAGTTATATTTTTAGATTAGAAAATGTGTTTATTAGCCTTGAATGAATGATGAAGCAATAGACTGGGTATGAAACGGAACTTGTGATTGTCTTCCCACAGGAATCCTCACTCCCTTAAGCTGCTATAGGAGACAAATAACATTTTAAAAATTTGACTGAGTTCTACCACATATACTTACCTGGATATTTAAGACGCCCATGCAATGTCGTGTGTTGGCATGACCTTGGTCAGAAGACAGGACGTGTATGTGTGCACGTGCACCGTGGGATGTGACAAGCCGTATTCGAGTTTTATCCACTAAATATAAGGTTGGCTTACAACCTACCTTAAACAATAATCAGACTTGTATATAGTGAAAGTAATGACGCCGAATAAATTAGATTATCTGACATTTATAAACATAGTGGACGACGGGGAGAGAGCTGAGAGGAATACTTGAAGCAAGTCTTCTGTTAAGTTTGCCGAGATCATATCAGCAACCCTATAAATATATTACGCCAATATTCTATAGAATATAAATTATTAGCTCGGAGCTAGTAGATCCTATTACCTTGTTTTGGAAAAGGTATATTTTGTGAAACATAAATTTTTGTTTATCCAAGTAACTTTAATATGTTTGTTTTGAACTGCAGTATAGATCTCTCTAGAAGCAGCTATGCATGGTTCGAAAAACAATCGCAATCTACCAAAAGCGGATCCCCTACGGACTATGGACGTCCCACGCTTTATTTCATATTTGAAAACGCTTTGTTCTCCTTTTCTACTAGCTCAACGGGTCATTCAAATGGTTATTGAAACCGGCGAAATAGAAATAGAGCATTAACGTTAACTGTTCATTAATTTTGACTCTTAGTTTTGTGGGCTTAAGTAATAAAAGAGAAATTGTAAATATGAAAATATGTACTTTTCCCTCGCATAGTTCTTATGGAAAACTATCGCTTGCAGTTTCATTGCGAGTGCCCATGTATTCGTTCTTCAACTTGCGCAACTGTCAAGCTTTAAGATAAATCTCCCTCCCACTGTTTTCTACAATGACCTGAAAGCAAGACATTTGGTAAACTAAAATGGACAAACAACAAAAATTCTTCAATATTTTTCTTCGCTTTCCGTTCCACTGAAGTATATATTCTTCCAAAATGAATACGTAAATTGTAGTGAACAATCTCCTGTATATATTAACTCCTACTTTTTACTTTCATGAACTTTAATGACTTCGTTAGTACTTTCACATTGCCGTGTAATATTTCAAATATATAAATATTATACTCGCTAAAGATCTCTTTGAGGTACATGCATCACAAGCACCTGCATGTTTCAGATCTTAATTTAATACCCATTGAGGATTTTTGTATAGACTTGCAGTATCATGGAGTAGTGGTAATCTAACCAATGTAAACTGTACTGAGTTTGACATAGCGGCTGCATAGGCCGGTTTTTTGCATGCATTGCTTATAAATGGGAATCAAAACCAAAAATGGCTGGCTTAGAGTGACTTAAATGATGGGGAAAACAAATGGAATAGAGTGATCAGAGTGATGTGTAATCAAGCTAAATGTGAGCCTGGTTGCCATTTAGTCGTAACTGTGTTGATGAACACATCAAGGTCACAGTATAGAGACGACCAGTAGGGCCACTCATTTGAAATTTTGTGTGGCCGCTCATTACGCATTGGCAGCCAGTCAATTGCTTTTTCTGGCCAATAAGCAAGCTGGACTAACTTTCCTGGCCAGTAAACTGCATATTTTTGCATAAAATGCCGGCTACATGTTTCATAGCCGAGTGGCCCTACTGGTCGTCTTTATACTGTGTCAAGGTGGCAGATGTTATAGAATGCCTATAATACCTCTGAAATCACTAACCATACTGATTTGCATAGAGCACACAAAACACAAGATAGATGCAGACATGACTTGTTCACGACAGTTATTATTGGACCAATTGGAAACCAGGCTTAATCTGATAAGTTTCTTGTGTTGGGTACCTTTGAATCGAGTCCCCTTGTGCACTTCAAAGTTCTGAACTTGTCCCTTCGTGAACTGAACTAGCTGTGGGTTTTCTGTAGACGAACACAAAGGCAACATCAAACACAAAGGCAACGCCTCTGCGTGGGTATATAAGACTAGTAAGTTCTCGTCAGCCTGAAAACTCTAACATAGTATAATACTAACATAGTTTTGATGTCTTCTTAGACAACCACAAGTGGACCGCTTCGGAGGAAACGCGTGACCATGAACGAGAAAATTACGACTTTGAAAAGTCTACTATCTTCTTTGCACTCCATCAGGGTGGAGACATAAACCCGATTTCTTAATATCAGGGTGCAGGGTACAATTAGCCAGTCACTAATCTAAGCACTTATTATACCTTATAACGATATTAATACCATAATTGTATACGTACAGTCACTAATGCATCTAAGTATAGCGTGAATCATAATACATAAATATATCCTTTACAAATGAATTGCATCTTTGTGCCAGACGTTTCATTGTGTAAGATGAATTCTTTGTAAAATTTTCCATTAAAGGTATTACCATATTTCCCATTAAAGGTAACTACCAGTTCAATGTATACTTTATCTCGTACATCTTAGCTATAAATAATTGAAAGTGACTGCGTTAGTCACTCTGTGTTATAGTCATTTAAATGCAATTAACTCAAATTGGTTTTGATTAAAATAACAATCATTACAGTGGATTTGATTTTTGGCATTGTTTCGTTTCCATTTATCATGTGCCAAGTCCTATCTAGGTGGCACAAATCGTTTGTTATTTAGCAGTCTCCTGCCGTCCATGTATTTGAAATATTGAAAGTACACATGCAGTTCTATTCTTCTGGATACCTTCCTGTTGTGTATATCAATACACATATAGGTTTAGGTCTACGAAACGCAAAGAGTGCTCGACAACATATAGTTAGAGCAAATTATAGATTTTCGCTTACCAGTTTTGAGGTAAGCGAAAATATATTCTCACTTCCCTTGTGGTCGTTTGAGCACTCTGGCCCCAAGACACTTCACGCATGTCTGGATGCGCATGTGTCTGAGTATTGTACCACATGCGCTTGGTGAGGGCAAGAGTATGGTGTATAAATACGAAGTCACTCGCATCTAGACTGCGTTACAAGCTGCACTGACGAGCCGTTGAACGGCGAAACATGCATGTCTGCAGATTTGACTATATATATATATATATACAAGATACAATCATGCATGTGTCATTTTATAGGCCGGACGTTATCAAGTCACATCATTGCCTATAGTTTTACTAGATTTAATCCTTTGACGAAACCATGAGCTTTCCCTTCAATCTTTTTCAAGTAGTTTCGACCAAAACCATGAAGCCGTTTTTCTGTGAAGAATACCACCTACACTGGACCCCCGCCAGGAAGATCTTGAGATGCATTGAGTCATTTAAGTAAACGCAATAACAATTGAATGTTCGGTTGCCACGCGCTTCCTACTCCCATGCAGGGAAGAAATGAGAAGAAATGCGTGAACTGAGCATAAATTATATTAAATCGAAAATTGTAAATAAACTATATGTTTAAAAGGACAAGAAGAGATGATCACATGTATATATATTTTTATAATTTATTAAGTTTCCTCCTATTAAACGTTACAGACATTTACATGAAAGACTTATATACATATCAAAAGGAATAATTGTCTATATAGAATAAGTTATATTTTCTTCAGTTCAGTCCTAACTGCTTTGAATTCATACTCCACTATATAGTGCATTGTATCCACGAGCATATTTCAGTATGAAACACTATAGCTTTAACATGTCATTCAGTGATTATTAGTTCCACTTCATCACTATAAGTTAAATTATTTACATGCAAAAGTTGGCAGCTTCATAGCCTGTAAATAGCTAAAACGAGCCTGTCAGCCAATTACCGGCAGATCTACTCCGTATGAAAAGTTGTCGCCTCGAATCCACGACTTTCACTTGGTTTTGTAGCAAAATATCTCGACCCGATGCTCTATATATCTGCATTAACAAATCTATAATCTTGCTTCAAGAATTTACAATAAAATAGCGACAACGGGTGATCTGCAGGTGAAGTTGCCAATAACATACTAGTTAATTAATCTCCATATTGAATCGACTCTGAATGATTAGCTCTGAATGGTGACGCCTGCCACACATTAGCTCTGTCGAAAATCAAAATCTGAAATGAAATAAAACGTTAATTGAGTTTGTTTTGCTGTATTACTGGCTAAATTTTTGTATTTATGTTGTGTCAATAGTGAGCATTATTGCTTACAGAGCCTTGGACTGCATGGGTGGATGCAATATCTATATACCATCGATACATGACATATATTATAAACCTTATGGTGCAGAATGAATGGTACAAGAATAAACAGCGGCATGCCAATGATTCAAAGAAAGACAGTGTTATAAAAGAGTTGTTTATCTACAGCATGTCTTTTCTTTTGGTGTACCGATCGATATTCTGCTATATCAGTATGATGAAGCGTTATTTGAAGGTTGAAGATATACAACCAACAAAATTTCTGCAACGTAAATATTTCATTTTAACATGCGTTAAAATGAGCTCTTGTTGCATATTGCAGGAATTTTGTTGCCGTCGTATCACTTCACCATAATTATATGTGTTTCATCAATTTGTATACTTTATTTAAACAGACATTAACCCATTAATTGGCAGTATCCTACCACTGACGAGTAAAATCGTCTGGCGTTAGACAGAGTAAAATACTAAAGTAGGGCGCATTGCAAGCTAATGAATTAACAAGAGACATTGGCAGATAGTTTTGTTAACCCATTAACTGGCATGCAGTACCCTACCACTGACGAGTAAAATCGTTTTGCGTTAGACAGAGTAAAATACTAAAGTAGGGCGCATCTGGGCACATTGCAAGCTAATGGGTTAAACAGCTTTCAAATAAGTTCCTGCTATGTTCGGAAACAGAAAGCTAACAAAGAAGAATTTAATCACAAAAGAAGTAACTTTTCTGGTTAATAAAGTAATCAATCTTTAGAATAAACCACTTTCATAAATGGCAATTTAAAATCCTTTTATGTTCGTATAAGGTATAAGTAGTCCAACTGCATAGTTTCGGAGTATCATGTTAACATTTCAGAAGAATTTCCACCGTATATTTACGAATTGATCCGGTTAACATGCATCAAATAAAGAATTCTAAATCGGCAGCCATCTCAAAAAAGTGGTCTATACGATGTCCATGATAAATGCTTTGAAGAGTTAGGCCTACAGGTCTTTTGCAGTACTTATTGATAGTAGGGGGACCAAATTACGTTTACGACTATCAATTAAGAATTATGCTTGGAACGATACTTCATAAGCACTTAATATGCTTCATCATATTACACCATGAATTTTGTATATTTACGCCATTTAATTATTCTGTTAGTTTCATTGAAATTGACTACGAAAGTTTTACCTGAATCTTGTAGTGAAATAAGTAGCATGTACAAACATTGGAAAATACCGTGTAGATGTAGTCGTTAGCGAAGTTCTATATATTGATCAGGCGAAGAAACTATATCAAACACGGTGCTTAATGAAGGTGTTGTTTGTTCCAAAGCTGATAAAAGCGATTAGTTTCAGCCAAGGTCGATGGAAAATACAGAGCAAAGGCTTAACTATAAATTTAAAAAGATTTATCTAATAGGTATGGCGGCCCATTGTGGGCTAAATATCAAAGCAACAATAAACACTAATCATTGACGTAAATTGAATTTAAGCAACGTGAGTTCAGTGCCATATTTTCATAAATTCGAAATATCACCACCTTGTCACCGAGTTTTTTACTCGTTTTGTTTCAACTCTCTTTAGCTCCAATATTTTATTTTATTTTATTTAGAGTCTATGTCATTATATATACGTTTTTGGCGTTGTCGACAGAGTAAATTGTCTAGTTTACCAAATTTGGCCCCTTAATAAAGCTATTTTTAACATCTTTGGACAATTACAGTGAAACAAAATCATTGCAGTTTCAACTGTAACCCATAACCTGTAGAGTTCTAAAAGTGATAAATTTCATAAAGTAGGTTGCTTACCAAAATTTGCCATGAAAATGACTAAATAGGCGATTACATGAACGTTACAGATCTAAATTATCAGGTCCATCACATCCATCCGAGTCACCATGATTATCGATCATTTCATCGTCGCTTGTTATTTGATCTTCACAGCAGAAATGTTCGTTTTCCACACCTTGCAAATCTTCACCGTCTTGCAAGAGTTGCATGAGCGACGCAATGTGCCGGGCTGCCAAGCGAACAATTTCAATCCGTGATATCTTTTGATCGACAGACGACAGCGGTAAAGCGTTCTTCAAACTAACAAAGGCTGTATTAACCACCTGAAGCCTTTTCCGTTCCCGTTCATTCGCCAGCCTCCGCTGTTTGCTGATGCCTGTTAGCATTCTCTTGCGACGTCGTTTACGTTGCTTTGGTTTCGTCTCTGTTGCTTGTTGTTCATCTTCATGAAGTTGAATTTCTTTCTCAGGCATTCTCAACTCAGCGCAGTCTTTACAACTCATTCGACAGTGTCAGTGTCTTTGCTGTTTTGAGGCAAATTATCAACAGTGTGGTTAATATATATAGTGTGTAAAGTACGGCCCAGCAGGACACACGAGGCGGGGTCACTATCTTACTGATTGTGATATATCGCCGCTGTTGTAAGTGCTTTTTAACTCAAGCTAGTTTCTTTGTAACGCTTATTTGTTCGCTTGTGTATAGGTTCCGGTTATCAAACTTGTCTGCATGAAATAATTATTTTATTTTGTTTATTGTACAAACAGTAGAAGCAGAGTGTATATTGTGAATCGTATTGTGAAAAGTATGACAATGGTATCTATATAAAGCTTGTTAAATATTTTTATGTAGGACTGATTTTAATTTGTAAAGGCCCACCTAAACCAGCAAGGACTATGTATTTGGCGTGGAAACGATGTTCTGTTGGCGCTACCGGCATATTATTTTCAGGTTGCACTTTAATTTTATCACTAAGCATTGTCATATTTAGATTTGTAGCATTTGCATGTAGGCATTGATATTGCCGCATATACCAAAACATTTAAAAAAAATGCAATGTATAATTACAAAATGCAATGTATTACAAATATTAAAAATTTAAAATTCAAATTCGATTGGATCCGTCCAAGCAAAGCAGTATTTGGAGTCTTTCAAGTCTGGATTTGACGTTGCGGTTAATACAGTCCTCAGCCATCATCATCATCATAAACTTTATTCGGAAAATCATCAGTAACAATATATTGCAAAATATTAAAAATTTTAAAAAGAATAATGCATGCAACATATAACTGTTCTACCTGATTGCCGTATGGGAGTCGAGGTTATTAGAGCAAAATGCTTTTAAGCCTGTTTTAAAAGCAGTAAGATTAGACATTGATCTGAGAGATCCCGGTAAACCATTCCACAACAACGCACCACTGTAGCGTTTTAGGTAATCGGTGCGCGGTCTGGGAACAATTAATTTATTCTCAGAATCTCTAAGACTATAGACATGCTCATTAAAAGTGAACATCTCTTGTGAGTAGAGCGGTGTACGTTTATTGATAGTCTTATGCATGAGAATTGCTTTTTGTTTTCTTCGGTTTATGGATAGTTGAATTATTCCAATTAAGCTCTTCCAGGAGAGAGGTCGATGAGATATCTTATGATGAACAGGTGATGACTCGGGCAGCCTATTCTGTAGTTTTTGTAATTTCTCGCATAATTCGCTACCCATGCCATCCCAAACGGAGGCACAATAGGTTAAATAGGGTTCAATCAAGCCTTGGTATACTTTAATGGCAGTTTCCCTACTAATAAATCTTCTCATTCGTCTGAGAGCACTAATACTCCAAGTCAAATTTTCATCCATTGTTAAACTAGAGATTCGGAGCTAGTAACCCTCTGATGCGTTTATTATCAACAAACACATCCAAATTAATGTTACCATGTGTAGCCAGCCTTGCCGAGAACCAATAACCATAAATTCAGTTTTGGTAATATTTAAACTAAGTTTGTTAACTTCAAGCCAAGAATTCAGATTTGTTAACTCGGCTTTCATTAAATCTTGTAGCTCAGCATACATTCTAGGTAAACCCTCATTCAAGCAATTTGGCAGGTCATTGATATAGATAAGAAACAAAAGAGGACCCAATACAGAACCCTGAGGAACCCCACAATTGATATTTCGGCAACTAGAGAGGTTCCCATTTACATCACATTTCTGTTTGCGATCAGTCAAATATGACCTAAGCCAAAGTAACACATTATCGTCCACCCCATAACATTTGAGTTTACGTAATAAAATTTCGTGATCGATTGAAAGCTTTCTTCAAGTCGATAAAAATTACACCATTGAGTAGGCACCAGTTGTTAGTAGTTTCTAGCAAAAGCTGTAACTGTACTAAATGAGGGGCGAAACCCGGAGAGAAAGTTAGTGTTCAGTCTTCGGGTAGAGTTAGTCTTACAAAATTTGGTATTTCGGAACAGTTTCTCACATACTGCTTTAGAAGCCAAATCCTATAGACATTAAATTGTAATAGCGAAAACCACTTATACACCATCATTTTGCGTGTCAACTATATTCTCGATTTAGTAAAATTTGAACACAAAGTTTATGAATAATAACGTTATAACCGCCGGAAAAATCTGGTCACACTGTTAAGGGCCCGGTTGGCCGGGAAGCTCACCTAAGTGCAGGGATGAATTATTTCTGTGCATGTGTTGATGGTTGTAAAATAAATCAGATTTTTTCTTTATGGAAAAATATTTTCAGTTATACAAATTAGCGATGGTGATAACACCAACACTTTGTCTAAGGGGGGTGATTACATAGGCCGAGCTAGTCCGGTTAACCGGGACAGCCCGGCGAAGCGAGACGACCTTTCAATTACAATTATATCTACTGAGCTAGTCCGGCTAACCGAGTTGAGTGAGTTGAAGCGTGGCGGGCTGGCGGGAAAAGTTCTCAGGCCGGTATTTATTTTGAATAAATCAGCTTCGTATTGTTTAGACTTATCCGCGTTAAAATCGCATGCAGTTTCTGTACTCCATAAGGGATTTATATTCAAGTATAATGTATTAATTCAGAAGAAGACTGGCCATGTCTGTATCCCATTTAAATTTCTTTATCTCGGGAACTGAACGCTTATCTTTCGTATTCGTCTTGGATTTACTGGTTTTACGCTTTGACACATTTTTGTCCGCCATATTTGTTTGCACGTGGAAAGATAATGAGAGAAACACGCATGCGTTACAGCAATTCCAGCCCGGTTTGGCGGGACGAAAGCAATTACATGAGAAATTTCAGCCCGGTTGCGACAGCCGGGATCTCGGCAAAGCGGGCTGGCCGGGCTAGCCGGGCTGAGTCATGTAATCGTAAAGTTGAAAATACATACAATTTATATAGTAAGCGGGCTAGCCCGTCCATGCATGTAATCACCCCCTAAATTAAGAAATTTAGTACAAGTGCAGTTGTTTGTTAGAAAATTGCCTATTATATGTCACGAATCGATGGATTTCAACCAGGAATATAAAAATGGTCAACCATCACTTGTCAGAGTGAGAAAATAATGTTAATTAATAGTGTTCTTATTGCTGCCGAGCGCAGCGAGGCAGCACACAATCTCATACCCAGAGCCATGAGTATAATATACTCATGGCTCTGGGTACGAGATTGGGCAGCACACTATTTTCGACATTGCTTGCGTTTCTCCAGAGTTCACTCGTGCCCAGTCTTTTGCCCGATCTACTGCCTCGTACCCAGGCGCTCTCAGTTTGCGGCAGGCTATATAAAAGGAATACATGAAGTATTTCAAGTGCACTCTTCCCAATTTCCCCTGCGCGCTTCGCTCGCAAGTGTAATACTTCATGTAAAAAAAACCATCATAGCTAATTTCTAAATAATGCTCTGGAGACGCCTGCGTACGAGGCAGCCCGATCTACTATTCTTGCGAATCTGGGCTTGCGAAAGCTTGCGACAGATCGCTTTACGCAAATACCAAACGTAATAAACGAATGTTCAATTCACTCCAATTAGCAAATTCCAATTAGCAAATTCCAATTAGCAAACGTAATAATCTCCTCACACAAGACTAAATTGTATCCTTAAAAAAATACATGTAAAATGTTTTTATTTATTACTTCAAAGTTTCATCAAGGCCATGAGCGTTTTAGTGCTCGTTCCAGGGGAAAGCAGTGCTCCTTTATGGCGTTATCAGCGCTTTTAACAGCACGAAATATCCCAGTGGTCAAGTGGTCCTCGAAAACGATTGATTATGTCTTACTGCTCTGGTCTTACTGCAAGGAGACAAGATGTATATATAATTTCAATGTGTTTATAATATGAATGACGTCAGAACGACAGTTGCAAATAAATGTTCTAAATTTTTTGTGTGTTGAGGCAGCACTTTCCTTGCGATAGTAACGCCTAGTATTAGTGGGAAACAACTAGAATTTTGGGATATACTGTATTTAGAAGTTCGAAAATTGCGGGGTGACCATTCGAAGCTTGGACGGTGTTTGGCATTTGGCGACGATGAGAAGCAAACAAGACACTAGTGGATACAAGACTGGCACTAACCCAAATATCCCTTAATCACCACAGATTACCTAATCTTACCATTCTCTTTCCAATATGGCGGACGAAAGGAGGAAAAAAAAGCAGAAGAAAACAGAAATTTCAGTATTAAATAGCGAGGACGTTAGTCTGCAAAGTTCAGGTATATCAATATCTTTTGAAAATATGTGTTTTATTTTATATATTAGGTGCTTTGGACCTTTGGTAGAGGGTGTGAATAAAAACTGAAAAGAGATTCTCGATTCTACAAGTTCAACTTTTGATATTAAATCCAGGATTCCAGGGTGGAAAGTTTGTTTTGCGTGCGCCGGAGATCTGCTCCAGGCACAGGCGGCCCAACCTTGGGTAGAGTTGTATTTATAGTATACTTATATAAAGATTGTATTATGGTAAAAATGTGTGATGAAAATATATATTTTAAATAAAATTTACTTGCCTAACTTGTTGTTTGTGTTCTCCTTTTATCCCTACTTTGTTGAGCTATGAATTCATCGAAAGTTTTTGCTTGATGCCTGCGGTCGACGCCGAATACTTAATAGGAGTTAAAGGACACATATGCAGCTTGGCCACCTGGCCTCCTCTACCGTTGAGATTTGCAGGGGGGTGCTATGCCAATCAGCGCACAGCATGCAAATACCAAACAGATATTTCCGGTTACAGCCAGCCAATCACGACCGCACTTGCAATTGCTTTACATTTTTCAAGAAAATTCGCCAGCATATATATCAAACACCGATGTTTTCATATATCAAGATACTTTAAATCTCTTGAGAGGCCAGGTGGCCAAGCTGCCTATGTGTCCATTTTCGGTCGTTGTCAGTTCAACAGAGTCGGGATTTTTATTTCTGTTGATCAAAAATTGGTTTAAAAATTGCCCGAGATGTTAAAGTATCGTTATATATGAAAAGATTGGTGTTTGTTCTACATGCTGGCGAATTTTCTTGGAGAATAAAGCAATTTAAGAGGGAGAATATTTGTATTGGCATGTTTGTCTCGACGGATCCGGAGCTGCGAATAATTAGCCTTTAACTCCTATTAAGTATTCGGCGTCGACCGCAGGCATCAAGCAAAAACTTTCGATGAATTCATGGCTCAACAAAGTAGGGATAAAAGGAGAACACAAACAACAAGTTAGGCAAGTAAATTTTATTTAAAATATATATTTTCATCACACATTTTTACCATAATACAATCTTTATATAAGTATACTATAAATACAACTCTACCCAAGATTGGGCCGCCTGTGCTCCAGGCTCAGAAATACGCGCCAGTGGCAAAGTAAATCCTGTTTTCAACATTCTGACATATGCCGCCAAGTCGCCATTCATTCACCCGTGGAGAAATAAATAATCTAAAAAGGTTAAAAGGGTCAAAAGGACAGTACTCAGACTTGGGGTGCTTTCCTTCTAATGGTCAGACCAGAATTTCTTATTCTGTATTCATGGAAAGATCTGCATAGGCGTACAGGCCCAAATTTTTAGGGGGGCAGTGAACATTTTCCCCAACTAATAAAAACTGAAAATGTCCGACTTTTAATTCAACATTACTACACCTCCCCCCCACCCCAACCACCCGACATAAGTTCCTAGTTGTTCAATATTTCCAAATGTTCTTTTACATGTATTTCCAAATTACACAGAGACTAGATTGCTTTGGTTAATTTTGTTGCTTTTCCATCTATTTCCCCCCATGTATTTTGCCCGACTTGGGCTGAGAATTTGCCCAACTTGTCAACCTTTCAATTTTTCCGCGGGTGCAGCTGCCCCCCCCTGCCCTCCGCCTGGTATGCCTATGAAGATCTGGTCCAGATTTGTTGAAAATCTAGCTAAAATGGACCTCCTTTTGATTTGATCCAAATTTTCCAGTCAGACCGGTCCTAAGCCCAAACGTTTTGTGTTCCTTTAACAATCTGATCGGTCTGACCGTGTTAATGGAAAGCGCCCTAAGAGCAATGACTAAAAATTTGAAATGCATATGGTCATAGTCAATGCGCAACGTACAAACTTTCCACCCTGGTTGATAATTTATATTATTAAAGTTTGTTTTTTATGGAAAGGGAGGAAGTGGGTAGAAACACAAAATTGATATCAGAGTATACTGTCGTCTGTCGGACCATAGTCAGACATACTGCATAGATTTCATCTAGCTCTTCTCCACCTGCTGGCCACTAAGCCAGGTCACTAGTCGGCAGTGGTCATCCAGGTGCCAGAGCGCATTCCATGTAAATGATATGCCAGACTTACCCCAAAGTCCAAGGCAAATTTGTGCTATGCCGAAGGAGACAGCAGTATTAGGTAGACTTGAGCTACCCTCACATTTAAACGATGATAATATCTATTTAGTTTAAACCATAAAAATGTATACAATAGTTGAAAACATTCAGTAGAGAACATGCCAAATGGCTGGAAGAAAATCTAGGGAAGAAAATCTCATGCTGCTATGCCAAGCTGTATCGTAACTCCACGCGTAACTTCAAAGTATTGTGCGCAGAATGCACCCTGGCCCAAGTGAATTTTCCTGTTAACCCTGACTGGAAAGTTTGGAAATTGTGCACCTGAGATTTAGAAATTTAATAGTAAACATATAGGAAACTTCAAAACTGCATGCCCGATATGTCCACACTGGCTGTGAACCAATGTTTGCAATCGATCACCTCATGGCCTGACTGGAATGTTTCAAAATTGTATGCCTGATAATTGGAAATTTAATAATAAATAGACAGAATAAATAAAGACTGCACAACAGATATCTCTATTGGGGGATACAACATCTCAGTTGAGCGACATGATATATTCTTCCACAATGGCCCCAGATGCATTTTGTGCACAAAAATCCGAAGATCTTAGGCGTTGGGTTATGATACTACAATTACCGTTCTGAAGTATTGTAACACCCTTGCGTATAGGTTGCGTGTACACGCAAACTCATTCAACCGTATCTTCGTGTAGTAAATTCATAACTACACACGAAGCTCTAAAAGCTTCATGTAGTCAATATTTCTCGTAGTCAACACTACACGATATTTGCGTGTAGTCAGCGTTTGCGTGTAGTCAAAGAGCATATAGGGTTAAGGTACGTTCAAACGAGGCCAACATCGTCCAACATTGTTGGTCCAATGTTAGACGAAAATTTTAAACAAAGTCAAACCTGATCCAACATCAGCCAACATTACCCAACATAGTGTTCAAACGAGGCCAACAATGTTGCATCCAACAATGCATGTTGAATGATGTTGGACCAACAATGTTGCATCCAACAATGCATGTTGAATGATGTTGGACCAACAATGTTTGCTTCGTTTGAACGGGCCTTTACAGAAATATTACTGTTGTCTGAAATCTTTGTGTGAAATCCTACGGATTTCATCGAACTGCGGCACGCATGAAAATATTTTGGCATTTTTTGTTTGCAATTAGTGACTATGTTTTCAACAACAGGTCGAAGATACGTGTTTAAAGTTAACAATTCAAGTGGTGGAATGAAGAAATCTTTCTTTTTTAAGACGAGATGAAAAGCTATAGAGTAAAAATAGCGGTGATACTGTGAACGTTGCCTATTAGTATTGCAAAACAAACAATATATCACAAAAACAAGTGTTTGGTTTGTATTCCTAAGTAGTTACAATACTGTCAGTTAATATTCAATGCATGCAATACTCAACTCGGTACTATTAGTATTGTCTCTATTTAAGTCCTTGATAGCTAAATTCATGCTGTTTTTCAGGACAAATATGCGAACAAAGAAATTTACGGCTAGTGGCTAGTATCCTGAAGCATGTCCTTGTTTTTCGATTATCATCGGTACAACTTTGTGAAGATGATTAATGTAGCGCTGACATGTCACTCCAAAATGTCTTTATTCCATTTACAAGCTCGTATTTATTGGAAGGGTTGACTTCTTTTCGCAATAAAGCTCTTCAGTTCGTGCCACATATTCTAATAATTAATCATTATTACTTATTTAATGACAGCGATTTTGAACCCTATAGTATAAAATGCGAAAAGAAAAGCTATTTAAAGTGTATATATGAATATACTGAAGTTTATGTTTATATATTTTTGTATGGCTATATTTGGTGTTATATATTAGGCATTGGCGTTATGTCGACTTCGCGATAAATGAAGCAATTATACCTGTATACGTGCACACGAAGCTCTTGAGAGTTTAGAAATGAAATGTATCATACCGAAACGTAGCGTATTTCTTTGTTTCCTGAGCACTCGGGTGGAACTAATGACTTTGACACAAAAGAAAATGCCTGGGTACGTTATGATACGTTTGAAGTGGAAGCTTGGCACTTGTTTACTTCGCAACAGCGTATAAAAATGTAAAATATCACGATCGTAATGTGTTTTTTAAACATGACTATACGCAAACTTCGACTGGCACTTGTTTACTTCGCAACAACGTTTAAAAATATAAGATGAGACGACTACACGCAAACTTCGTGTAGGCAGACTACACGAAGCGTCTAGCAGCTTTGTGTGTAGTGCATGGAGTTGGCGTGTAATTTTGATTGCGTGTACACGAAGACTACACGCAAATTTGTCCACGAAGGTGTTACAATACTTCAGAACGGCACTGATGCTTTTGTGTATTATTCTGAACCACTTTTTAGCATTGTGGCTAGCTAGTAGGTAGCTAGAGCATGAAAAATAAGCCAAGAAGACCTTGCCAAAGTGCAAAATGAGCAGCATACAGTATCTGTGTAACAAATTTGCATTGCGAATCATCGCTATTAAAATTGTCCAGTGTAATTGCAACCAAGACTGAAAACCGATGCTATCTTCAGCGATGCCAAGAGGCCCGAGGAGGCAACTTGGCTCGGGCCCCCAACCAGTGACAGGGCCGTAATTTGAGCCAGTGCCAAAAATTTAACAGAGACTCTATTTTGGGCATTTGCAGGCCTTTTCTTTTTCAAACAAAATGACACGATAGAGACCCCAGGGAAAATTTTGCCCTAGCTTCTGCGAAATCTCTGGGCAAGCCTTGCTTTAGTCATAAACTTAGGAATTGGCATTGCTCGAGAAAAATTAGCCCCATTTTGCGGCATTTGAATGCGAGGAGTTGATTACTCCCCACAATTTTTAATTTTGGGGGCTAAAATCCATGTCAAAACGAAATATTGTAAAAACGAAATGAAATTTAAGTGATCTTATATAATTAACGAATGTTGTCCCAGGCGGTGCGATCAAAAGAAAATTGTCACGTAAAGAAGAGAGAAGAGAGCTCCGCAACCGAAAGAAGACCAAAAAACATTCCTTCTTTTCAAGTAAAACTGGAAATAAGGTATTCTGACTATATTAAAAATTGATTGATACATAGACAATCTTGGCGTCCTAGAGTCGGACATGCCGATTTATAGCAGCTTTTGAACAACTTTCTGGACCATTACTTAGCGAAAACATGTGCTAGTTGGTTATTTTATTGCACCAGCAAAATTTGAAACCCTTCATATCTGTTCTATATTGATATCAACATACTCTGTAAAATCTAACTCTTTTAAACAACCATACTCTGTAAATCTGCTGGATATGTTTGCAAATTGAGTGTTTATTAAAAGATTGACCTTAATCAGAACTTTGGTGAGATAAATTATGTAGCTTGATAAATTATGTCACCTTTAAGTTGGTGGACACTCACAGTATAACTTTATGAACCATTCAGCTCTTCCAACAGCAGAAAATATAGCTGTACTTTTTGCACGTTAAAAGTCCTGAGCTTGTCATCTTACATCTTTGACTACGTATAAATTATAACTTAATGAAGGATGATGGTAAAGACAAGATAGAGCCAGAGGACAATGCCAATAAATTTCCTGAAAAAGTAAAACGAAAGAAGAAAAAGAATAGAAAAAAGAAAAACCAAGTGGAAACAGAGGTGAGCCCTTTACTGCATTAATAGGTTAGAGTATCATAAATTTATTGGCTCTTTCTCATATTTTCGTTTTTGCATTGGTGACTTTATATGCTTTAGCCACTCTCCTCTGCAGCGGCTTCTAGGGTATTTTAGCTGTTGCCATATATAGCGAGTATGTTTAGGATACCCTAGAAGCCTCTGCGGAGGAGAGTGTGCTTTAGTTATAATGTTTTCAATTTGACTGTTTGATATAATGAGAATATAACCTATGACTATGTTGAACAACTGTTATCGGTGAACTGTTGCAAGTTCAGATAGAGAGATAGATAGATAGTTTATTAAAAGCAGAATTACATAGCAGCCAGACGGCTGAATTGCGTAATTTGTATTTACAAGTGTTGAAAATATCAATATTAATTTATATATAGTTAAATAATATATTACAATAAAAATACTCGTAAATAAAGTCTAAGAATTGTTAAAATTAAGTTAGGCCTTTGAAAACTTCTTCACACGCATCGCTGGGATGAAAGAATGTTTGAATCTGCCCGTATGAATTTGTGGAAGATCATACTCATGACACTTACGAAGATTAGGGTTGGGACAATGTCTTGGTGGCAAAAGACTGAAGAGTTTGTGCGAAGGTACTGAAATTGTTTCAAACTGCTTATCGCAAAGTTTCTGACGTCTGTTATGTAAGGTGGTTAAACCGAACTGGCCCATATTACCATCGTAAGTTTGACTCGGGTTAATGATCGATAGCGCTCTCTTTTGTACTCTCTCAATATCGGCACTGAGGTACTGGGACAACGCGTGGTGAAAAACTGGTGAACGATATTCAAGGACTGGTCTAATTGTAGCACAGTAAAAGTTTTTTATGTCCACCAATGGGACACCTGCCCGTTTAAGGAGGACAAGGAAATACAACCGTTTATTTGCCTTCTTAATGGTCTCTATAACATGGTTATTAGTTCCACAATAAGTTGTTTGAAATTGTAAGACCCAATACCTTTGCTTTGGTCACAACCGGAATACAGTCCCCATCAATCGTAATTGGATCAAAAACTTGCTTATTCGTCTTAAAATCCACAATAAGTTCTTTACATTTACCAGGATGGAGTTGCATGTAGTTTTCACGTGACCAGTCTTCAACCGTTGTTACAGCAGCTTGTGCGTTACTAAGAGCTACTTTGGGTACTGTTTCGGCCACTGATGTGTCATATACGTACTTCCAAGTAGGAACATTTGAGACCTTGAGATCGTTAATCATCCGTAAAAAAGCCAAGGTCCCAATTTTGTTCCTTGGGGAACTCCGGAAGGGACTGACCCACACTCAGAGTGTCAAACCGTGGAAAGCTTCACACGCTGATTTCGATTTGTAAGAAAGTCAGTGACCTAGTTTGTCACCCAACGAGGGATATCCAAACTGTTTAGCTTTTGAACAAGAAGGTGATGATCTATCAGATCAAAAGTCTTCCTGTAGTCAAAGAGGACAAATCTGACAGCAGCAGATGTTCTGTCTGTTTCTTTGGACAGGTAATGTAGGTTTGAGATAAGAGCTTGTTCCGTAGATGATTTAGGTATTGCACCAAATTGGTCGGAATCAATCACTTTCAGGATAGCCGGACCAATATGGACTTTTATCACGAAATCCTCTGCAATTTTGGACACAGCGGGAGTTAAGGATATTGGACGTAATTGGTTTTTGATATCATTAATTGGCTTCTTTTTCGGGACAGGTATTACGTCGGCATTCTTCCAAGGTGCCGGCAAACGCTGCTCCACAAAACTGCTGTTTAGGATGGAGGTGATTGGATGAGAAAGGATGTCGGCATATTCCTTTAGGAGCCAATTTGGAATGCCATCTGGACCAGTAGCCTTGTTGGAGATAAGGCTTCTCAATTCATTCAGAACGTAGGATTCGCTTACAAACACTGATGGCACTTCGGCGGTTACTAGGGCACTCTCCAGACTTCTAAACGGTTGCATAGGCTCCAAAAAAGCTTCATTAATCTTATTAGCAATATCTCGTGGTAACAAGTCTTCGAAATCCTGAATATTTAATTGAGAAATCAGATCTTGAGATCCAGACATGGAACTCATACCAGAAATTCGTTTAACTGCACTGCACCACTGACTAGGTTTGGCTTGTTTTAGTTGACTGACCCTAGAGGTGAAGAACATTTTGCGCAGAATTTTCGATACTTGCGAAAGCGTTCGGTATCACCGGAATTGAAGGCATTCTGACGGTGACTTATCAATTCCTTAAATTTTGAAGTAATCCATGGACGGTCGTTCACGTGGAATTTTCCCGCTTAATTGGCATAATGTGGTTCAAACCGTTGTTAATAAGGTTTGTCATAAGCTCTAGTTTATCTTCACAATTATCAAGTAAATCAACGATAGACCAATTGATTGAATTAAGGTAACGACCAAGTTCAAGTTTTCTGCTGGTTCGTGTGTCCCGTTTAGCTATTACTTTCCTGCTTGGACCTTCTTGGGGGGACCTGACCTTAGGATGCAACAGTACAACATTAATGTCAGACAAGCCAAATGGGGGTAAAATTTGCACACCATTCTTGTCATACGTTTGAGGTAAATTGGTCAAAACTAGATCTAGAATTCGATCACCTCTAGTTAGGGAACGGACAAGTTGTTTCATCCTGAATTGGGTGGATAGTCGGCTAACATTCAAATGGTTGAAATCACCTGCAAGGAAGATGCCACAACCAGGGTAATGGCCTTCAATAGCGGTGAGGGTACATTTCATTATCATCAGCGTTAGAAGGGTGATATATTGTTCCAATAATTACACATGGGACCCCACGGGGAAGCCTCTTTGGCCTAAGCCACACCCATAAGACTTCCATATTATTAACTTGAAGGTGCGCTAATGATTTAAATTTAATAGAATTCTTGATATAAAGACCAACACCGCCGTGGATGCCCGTCGTACGATTCTTCGAGATAAAATTATATTCAGGGATACTGTATCTATATGATTGTCACTGATAGAGTCCTGTAGCCATGTTTCAGTGAAACAAGCTACACCAGGCTTCCAATCTAAGTCACAACAACGTATTTCGTCGATCTTAGTGGCTAAAGACATGGTGTTGGAAAGCAGTAGCTTTAATCCAAATTCTTTAGGTCTGGCACAAGCGTCATCATCAACAGTACTGCCCACAGAAGCAGACTGAATTGCATTGTTACAAGGAACAGTTAACAAGTTGTTAAAGTTTACGTGGGACTGCGAAGCGATATTTGGATTACGATCAACAAAAGTCATTCTAACGGATATAGACAAAAGTCATTCTAACGGGTACAACATCAGTTGAAGTATGCCAGCCTACTGTACTAAGATAGGATTGACCCTGCTTGTTTACTGTATTTTACGCGATAGAATGTGTTGTTAGCTCCCTCACTTACATGTAATGGCTGTCTATAATATAGTAGCTTAATTGATGAAAATGACGTGTACTTTCACTGATGTACAGTATAGTAGATGGATTTGCAGCATTATAATTACAACATATACTGTATTCCATTTAGGCTAATTTTCAAACTAAACAACATCACACGTCTATCTATGAGGATAACGATGACGTTGAAATTGAGAAGTTGGAACGGACGTTAAATTTAAATAGGAAGTCAAAAATACCAAATGTATTCTTTGAGGAAGGCTTGGGAGGTATCCTTTCAACAATACATGTATGCATGTTTCTCAGTCCAACAGCTCATCAGTACTACTATTAGATACGAGATAGTTTAGTATATATACATGACACATACGGCTATACTGTGTGATATATATGTGATGCAATACTCTTGAGACCAGAGTGCTCAAACGACCACAAGAGAAGTGAGCTTTGAATTATCGCTAAAGACACCCATTTGGTCATTAACCTCACTGGGCGCTCAACAATATCGAAGGGAAGTTCAGTAAGAGGTTCAGTAAAGAAAATTCCTTATTTGTCCAGTAACTACAGAAGGAAATCGGAGTACTCGGAACCTCGTTGAGGTACATTGAACCTCGGTTGAGGTGAAAGCTACCTGCACTAAGACCCAACTGCTATGTTTAAAGTAATAAGTAAACAAAGCTTACAGTATTTTGTTTCAAAGTATACCTATATTGATTTTCTGTACTATATAGTTATACAACTTTCAGTCCATGACATGGTAGAAATTCCTGGGGTTTTTGACACGTTTAAATTAAATAGAATCCGAAACGATCCTGAGCTATCAATATAGATATTCTTGATATGTGCAATGCCATTGAAACTGGGACTCTCAAGTCACAGGTGGAAAATTTTGAGGACCACGATGATGAGGACAATGATGCTGAAAAGGTACAGTATAGCACAAAAGATACAGTTCAGAAAATATAGATTTTCCTTGTGCAATTTATATTATATAACATGAACGAATTTTATCAAAATAAAAAGACAATACAATTTCGAACTGGGGTGCTCTCAGAGACTGCATATCTACGGGTTGCTTACTTATTTACATCCCATTTCATTCTTACATTAAATTTCTCCAATTTTCACACAAATTTAAACAATGAAAGTTTTTTTGATCGACGATTTTTTTGTTCGTGGCCTTCAGCCACACATTACCTCCAAAAACTTAATCTACAGTATTAAATTGTTCGGTGTTTTTTCAGTTATCCTTCTCAATGACAAACAAACAACAATATATTGCTTAAATCTTGTAGTTACCCGATGACTATCTGGAAGATTTACCAGAAGATGTCAATGATTCAGATGAAGTAAACTCTGCAGACGATGATGAGTCGGACATTGAAGTTGAAAGTAGCGGTGAATGTGGAGAAGGAACCGGGGAAGATGAAAATGAGGAAGACGAAGAAGAGGGGGAAGGCAAAGAGGAGGGGAAAGACGATGGGAAAGGTATAGAGGAAGAGAAATGGGAACAGGGGGAAGATGAAGGATCATCAGAAGAAGATGAAGTACCGCAGAAAACTGGGTAACCTTTTTTTATTTCGGATCATGTTGGTCACACTTACTGGCTCACCCCGAATGCAATAGTAAAAACCTTCAGGGCATTCCCATGAGCCTTTGCGTCCTATTCTTGTTGAAGTATTTCCATGCATGGATCATTGTGGATCCTGGATGATGTGCTCGTCAGATTAACAAAACTTCTCGACGGTTCGAGCTAAGTCCCTTTCGTCAGTAAAATTAGTGAAGCCTTATACGAAGGGAACTATACTAATTCTCATGACGAGGAGCCTTCGTTCGAACAGGCAAGAAGTGTTTTGATCTTTTTCGTGCTCACGAGCGAGAGATGAATTACGCTGAAAAAAGCGTACGAGGATTTTTAGGATTTCCAAATCCCTGCAATGTATGTGAAATTTTCTGTCGATTTTAAAGGAGATTTTTACTCGATTTTCGATATTTTGATAAGATTTTTGGGATTTTGAGAGGGATTTTTCGGATTTTATGGCAAATTTAGGGATTTTATAGGAATTTTCCGAACATTTTTGACAGGTTTCGGAATTTTTTTTATTTCTCTGGTGTACGAGGATTTTTTAAGTAATAGACCCCTCACTGACGAGTATTATCATAAAGGATAGTATGTTATATCTAATAATGTGCAACGGCCAACGTTTATAGATTTTAATCAGACTGAGTACAACCATACAGTGGTAGTATTCAATGTTATTAACAGTTGAGAGTAATCAATCTAGTTCTCAAGATATATATGGTGGCGCCACAGCTAAGTACGTTCCACCCCATCAGAGGCAAAATCAGAGTGACCACAAGCAAGCGAATGAAAGATTAAGAAAACAAGTGAAAGGTCTTTTAAACCGGTACGTATATGCACTCTAATTGTATTTAGAAATCTGAAATTTACATTTCATTAGGCCAATTCCAACTTACTCTTCGATTGAATGACCGTGAGTATCTTGAAAACGAGGCTTCGTGCAAATCTCTCGAATGCCTTCGCTCGAAACGTCGAAGATTTTTGTTGATTTTTCAGGTAGTTTGATCCTAAAGACCCGAAGCTTATTGTATAGACACTACCTACACTGGCACCACACGTTCAAGATATTTTGAATTTAGCATTTTGTAAAGTGAATCGAATTGTATTCTTGAAACTCGAGCGTAATGTTAGTGGGTGTATCAGGCATACCCAACGGGATGCGAGATCCCATCATGAAATTTTGTTCAAATTCTCAAACCCTGGGGGGCATACAGTATAATATCCTGAAACGTTTATGATAAGTATTCCTAACCCTTGGGTCATATAATGTTCAAATTCCCATGTTCAAATCCCCAATGTCCAAAATCCCACTGGCAGCAGCTTTTGGAAATTCTTGTTGGGATGCCCGATACCCCCACCCGCCCCCCGCCCCAGTATGGCAAACCACTGATTGGTGCTAATTATTGATAACACGTTCTCAAAGCCGAAACATCATAGAAAACTATAGTCCTGTACTGTATATTATAATATCAATATTGTCTCCATGTGTGTGTACCTGTTGATTGTTTTATATAGTTTAAGTGAGTCAAATCTTTCAACAGTCAGTATTCAAATGGAAGAGCTGTACATGTCAAACAGTAGAAATGGTTAGTCAAACCTCGATTCAATCGGCTGTTCTTTTTGACACGAATGATTTTACAGGCGTGGTGGACTAGGGTGCTGCACTAACGAGATCTTGGAGGATGTGCAGTGTTACAATTCTTTTTCAGAATAATGCTCACAGATGTATAAAGAATTTTTCATATTTTTTCTGAGACTGCTTTTTCTAGGCTTTACCAAATCCTAATTAAACCCTTCTTCTTTCCCTTACTTTTTTGTCAAGCTCTCTACTTGTCCCAGACTCACCCGGGAGATTCAGTTGCTCGGATTCTTGTTCTCCATCCTTTTCTATTCCTTGTCATGTCCACCGTCAGATCATTGATATTTAGATCATCCTTTAACACCGTCCATCCATAGCTTCTTTGGTCTCCCACCCTCCCTCCTCCTTTTTCTCCACCTCCGTGTCATGTTACTGATCGGCGTCTAATTATGACGTGTCGCATCTCACCCTGACTGCTATGTCCAATACCAACGAAACTGGGACCTACGAAATTTGTACGTGTTGTTGCGTCAAGAGAGGATTGAATCGGGAAAGTCAAAAGTATCAACAGTCTTTTAGATTATCTCATTTTGACTCAATCTTTTGCACCAAAAATTAATATCTAACTCAATTGTTTTTATCTCAATTTTCATTCTACCCCATTACAATTTCCAACCCTTGATCTTTGCTTGTCCCCCCTACCTGCTTGATGCTAACCCGTTATAACACAGCTTTCTTTACGTTCAGATCTGAATAAGATACTCTCCGATCTTCTTATGGAAGCTTGTATTTCATCATCATTAATGCCAGAAGGATTGTTACGTGAACACATCATGTTGATAGCTGTTCTTAATTCTCTCATTGGATCTGAAGTTGGTAAATATTGTTTCATATACGGTAGTGTGCAGTACTTTCGTTCATTGTTTATGTGTTCCGGCATTTTCTTTTATGTCCAAGTATGTGTAGTATCCAAGTATGTGTAGTATCCAAGTATGTGTAGTATCCAAGTATGTGCAGGGTTTTGTTAAATAATATAGAATTAAGGGTATTCTCTAATTACATGTAAAATGTTTGGCCTTAAAGGGACGTCCATAATTATAGGCATTTATACAACGGTACAGAGAGTCGTCTTCTCATTTCGATCCCCCTTCCCAGAGCGTACATTTGAATGTTTAACCTGAGAAATTATGATAATATATAGACATTTGAAAAAGCGTACATTGGTCGTTAACCCCCTTCAAGCCAGCAGCCCAGCGTACGGTTTGTACGCTTGCGAAAATGTTGATAATTATCGATGACCCTTAAAGATTTCCCGTTTCTACTCTTTACACCACATTTTCGATGTCGCACGATGTACTCTAATTTACTTTTAGCATCTCTATATCTTTTCAAAAAATTATCAGGATGATCACCATGCATGTATTATAAATAACAACTATGGACTAGGTCTTGTGTATATCTGATTGCTCTTTGTGAATACAAAATCTATTATGTTCTATTTTAGGAGCGTTTCTTCTTCAAAAACTGGTTGTGCAGTTTAAGAAGTTTCATTCAGCAGATCATGGCAGTAATGACGGAAAAGAAATCAATAACATTGTTACTCTGTTAGCATTTCTCTATAGTTTCAAGGTAAGTGTTCGACTGTTCGTAGTAGGTGTCCGATACAGCTCAAGTAAACTAATGGTGCCTGTAGTTAGAAGACATATGCTACTACAGACATAGAATCTCTTAAATCTAAACCAAGTTTTTAAACAAAATATTTCATCGTTGACCCTGCGTGCGTGTTGGATCGTCTCTTTCTGTAAAATACTGTTTTCTTGGAAACATCACCGATCTATATTTTGTAACATGTGAGATTATGGTAAGATTGATTGCTTTATCTCAAACAATTACAATGAATGTATTATCATAATATCTTACTTTAGATCATTGATTGTGCATTGATCTACGACATTTTCCGAGAACTGGTGACTAAATTTCAGGAAAAGGATGTTGAACTATTGTTGTTACTAATACGACGTACGTGAGTTTAACTCTTTTAATTCATGTTTCATGTTAGCATTAACTTTTGATTTTGAATTTTGTACTTGTGTTGGGTGAACCTGTACATACTCTCTGTCTCCTCATTCGTCCGTAATATGGTCCTTGTAGCTGTAGGTTTGCATGGCGGTAGGTATAATTGATTTCTTTTTGTGGAACCACGACGTTTATTTTGAAAAGCTTTCGAATGATATAACTATTTGCACTAATGAAGATGAACGCTTGTGGTGTTTTTAGGGCGTGTTCACACGATCCGATTCTCCTCTTGACGTATGTGATTTACTGGATTTACTGACCAGAGTAAGGCTATTGGCTCATACCTGGCGAAAAGTGTATTGTTGCTGTATTGTGTGAAATCATATACTTCAGGAGGGGAATCGGATCGTGTGAACAGGCCTGCACAAAAACAAATAAACTTTTCATTGTTGTCCTCCCTCCAAAGATAAAACTATAAATTCCTTTCATTCTTCGACATTACCTGTATCTTTTTACTCCGATAAGTTGTTATTTTATGCATGCATTATTTCCATGTACATCAAAACATTACTTTTCTGGTTTCTAGATGTTGGAGTGGAAATAAGACGCGAGAATCCAGAATCTTTGAAAGTATGTACATCCTTATGCCCTATTTTGATGTCGCGATGTAAGATTGAACTTCATATTTTTGTGGAATTGCTATTCTTTCCGTACGATAAAGTTACAAAACTAATATCGTTTCTTTGTATGTCCAAATAGACAGTGAATTTACCGTGAATTGCTCAACTATTTCCCAGTATAGTTACAATGTTTTTCGACTTTATTATTTTATATAAATGTTCAATCGACATAAATCTATTCTACCCCTCTTCACTATACATCAAAAAGCTCGCCCTAAAAAGACTTTGTAGAGAAATTATTCAAAAAATTTCTTTCTTGTGAGCATGGTTATCAATAATTTGAATACAAGAAAATTGCACGAATATTATGGACAGGCATGATAGAAAACTGAATATCCCCTTCTCAACGGAATATTCCTTCCTGTTTAAAGGAAATTATTCTTGAAATCCAAGCCAAAGCTGTGAGTGATTCTGAAATGAGTAGCAAGTGAGTATCGTATTCGTCTTATCATTTAACTACAACCTCCACTTTTGAGGATTGCAATTATTATTTTACATGTTCGTTATTATACCAAGTGTCAAAGTTAATTTCTCATGGTTTCTCATTGAACGAAATCCCACGCATGGCGGTCCAAAATTGAGATGTTTCCGCGTAACCATGGCAACAGTCGACATTACATTCGTTTATCGCTAGGGAAACTGAAGACGAGTTTAACTGTTTTTCTTCATTTTAATCGCAGATTTACAATTGGGCATATGACAATACACTTATTTACTGAAACCTCGAGAAGATAAGGTTTATATAGCCCCTCGATTACTCGTCCAAAAACAGGGGAAACATTCTGTTCCCCTCATCCGTGAATACTTGCTATTTAATTGTTGAAGGTTAAAATAACCGTAATTGAGATACAAAAACTTCCGATATATTCTCATAACTGTTGAGATTTACAAATTAAATATTCAGTTTACACTCACTCCAATTTTAGTTCAAGAACGAGATTCATGTTGGCAACAATCAAAGCTTTACGAAACAACAATATCCGCAAAATCCCTAACTATGACCCAGCACCAGTAGAAAGAGCAAGGAAAATATTCAAAAGCGTAGCAGGTGTGTCCTTATTGTATACCGGGTTTTTTTACTTGCAAGACAGTATAATAACAAATTTTGCTGTTAACTATGATCATTCATTTGTCGCCGGGTTGCCTATTTTACTTAGTTGCTATTACGTTACCATTGTTTCCTAAAGACTAATTTTTACTCTTAAGCTCTTGCAAGTGACGTCGCAACACACGATGTGGCTTAGTCTACATTAGTAAGGACGAGAAACAGCATTAGTCTACATTAGTAAGGGGAGCATGACGAGAAACAGCCTTAATCTGGTAAGGGGGGCATGACGAGAAACAGCCTTAATCTACATTAGTAAGGGGGACATGACGAGAAACAGCCTTAATCTACATTAGTAAGGGGGGCATGACGAGAAACAGCCTTAATCTACATTAGTAAGGGGGGCATGACGAGCAACAGCCTTAATCTACATTAGTAAGGGGGGCATGACGAGAAACAGCCTTAATCTACATTAGTAAGGGGGGCATGACGAGCAACAGCCTTAATCTACATTAGTAAGGGGGGCATGACGAGAAACAGCCTTAATCTACATTAGTAGAGGGGCATGACGAGAAACAGCCTTAAATTTTGCACTTTTTGTTACAATGGCAAAAATTATGAAGTACCATTGTAAACAACGGCGGAGATGGGAGAAAAGAAATTGAAATTATTTTCGTGACGATATCGACTGTCTTTTCGTGGCGTATTTAGAAACTATTGTAATAATATGAACAAACTTAGCGTCACTTAGCCATCAAAGCAAGGCTGCGGTTGTTGCCCTTGTGTGAAAATTTAGAAAGGTCGTTTTCTTTCCGAATTCAGTCGGGCGTTACCGCTGCTGTCCACAGTGCTCGCCATGATTTTTGCTATCCAGAATGGCGGATTATTTAACATGGAATTTCTCGCCTTTTCACTTTTGTCCAAGAATGGCATTTATATTACCATTAAACCCAATACTCTGCTAATATGACTGTGCGAGACAGTACTCGTTAACATGTGCAAAACAGTAAATAAATCTTTGTTGTCTTATAGGTTCAAACGAGAATACAAAACTTAGTATCTCACTATCAGATTTACTTTCTGCTGATGAGAAAGGTATGATTTTATATTTAAGTTCACTGACTGATGGAAAAAATCTTTTAAAACCACCTGGCGGCCATGTTTATTCACGCTGAACTTGATTGTCTTAGTCGCAGGTGTGACCACGTGGTGTGACTTACCTCCATGTATTGTTCTGTATATCAGGGCTTTTTTTAACTAATGTACTGGAGGGGCCAAAGCCCCCCCCAGCCCCCATGTTGGCCCCCCCAGTAAGCTATTTTGGCCCCCCCAGTGAAGGTCACTTTTGCCCAGAATATAAGCAAAAAAGGGAAAAACTGAGTTTAGAGGAAAGTTATGGTATTCTCACAACAAAACCTGGCTCCGTTCAGATGGGATATATCAAAAATTATCCCTGAAAATGCAGGAAATCAAGCCACAGAGACTCATGAATTCAACTTCCCACACCTGTAATACACCACCTACTTGTTAGGTTCCCTTTCGATGATGGTCCCCCACTAACGATTTATTAAAAAATGCCCTGCTGTATATTATATAGAAAATGTCCTTTACTTTGCAAAATAGCATTAAGCTACAATGCTTAGTCAGCGACAATCGTCACCTGTGCAACACCACTGATCTAATAATATCAGTGTGCAACACCCGTGCGATTATCACTTTTATGAGTGGCGGAAAAATAATAAAATACTATTTTATGTAATAATAATAATATATATTTTTAAATATTTTGTCAACGAGGGGGTGCTTATCTGTCTACTTACATATTTTTTTCTTTGTATCCCATGCAGGTCGATGGTGGGTAGTTGGTTCTGCGTGGAGTGAAAGAGAGAAAAAGCCTTCATTGACAGGAGATGATACTATGACGTCGTACAACAGTGATATTATTGAACTATCTCGACAACAAAGAATGAATACAGATGTCCGGAGAAATATATTTTGTACAGTCATGACAAGTGAGGTAATCTATTGAGTATTGGTGGGTTTCAAGTGCACAATATCAGAAATGATGACACTTATAGAAGCAATAAATATTTTCTTCGTCTCTCATTTCCATTTCCTTTGCTAATAAATACAAGAGAACTACATGTAATGGAGTGAACTAACATTTTCTCGTTTTGATAACTGACCACTAACTGTTGGACGATAGTGGTCAGTAAAACCCTGACTTGTACCCAGTCCCTGAATGATGTTCGAAAAAATAATGATGCATGATGGGAACGACAAAGGTTAGAAAATTGTCCTATTTTACATAAAAATAAAACAGACTAAAATACCAATGTTTCCTTGCTCTGTGATGGGTTAAATATTATATGCATCACACTTCTCAATTCACTGATCTATATATGTACGTGTATACTGTAGTTCTATTAATTAATTTAATTGACGACTGGGTACTAGGCAGAGTAAAACCCACCTATAAATACAACCACCTTTTGATATTTGCGCTCTACAGAACCATTATGTTACTTGGCTAAATATTTATGTAAGAATTACAAATTACAGTATATCCATTTCAAAATTCCAATCCAAGATCAAGTCAAAATCAATTCCATAAAACTCAGTAAATTGCGGATGCCAGTTCCCGACTACAAACAGACTTTGTGACTCATCGAATGCAATACTCGTAGAGCTTGCCATATTTGTGGTAATATTATTTAAAATGTATAATAATTATATTTTAGGATTATGTCGATGCTTTTGAAAAATTAATGCGGTTAAAACTCAAAGACAAACAGTCAAGAGAAATTATTCATGTTTTGCTGGATTGCAGTTTACAGGTATTTGGAACTGGAAGTTCTTTCATGCAACCAGTACATTTAAGTTGATTTAATAAAAATAATAATATAAATAATTTAATAATTAAGTTGATAATAATAAATTTATTAAAAGATATAATTGATGGTTAAAAACCCCAATTGTCTTGCAATTACTTGTAATCAAAAGTCAATATATTAAATAATCCAAACAAACATTTTCTGTATTTCATCGATAACAGATTTTCTTGTATTTATATAGGCGGGTTATCTATCCCCATTGAATGCATACTATAATAGGTTTAATTGTAACAATATTATTTGTAACTCCCACTTCGTTAACTTAATTATTCTCGAGCTCTTTACCTCATTCTCTCACTCAGTCTATGCAGTCATTTTCGTGCACTCAAAATAATGGGGTTATTGTGTGTAGTGTAAACCGTATTTTAGTTTAAACCATTTAAAACGTATTCAATGTTATCCGTAGGAGAAGTCTTACAATCCTTTCTATTCCTACCTTATTCAAAAGTTTTGTGAATTCAGTCGCAGTTTTCAGGTGAGACATCTTTTTATCTCTATGCATGCAAGGAACATAAGTAATCTAATAACCTCGTATCCAGGCTCTCTAACCAGTGCAGGTCAGAACGAAACTTGCAATGTTAACAAAGCTAATCAAAAACCACTCCTTGCTAAAATATCATACAAGGCTGTTCCTTATACGAGAAATAAGAATATCACAAATTTTAGTGGTCGGAGGGATTTCTTTTGCCTTGTCATCCCTGTGGCTATAAATTAGTGTAAACGTAGTCGTCTCTCAATCTTATCTTTGAAATTTGTAGGTAACAGTGCAGTACTCATTGTGGGACCGCTTCAAAATGGTCACAACGTTAACTCATCAAAATTTCTCCAATATGGCTCATCTTCTTGTCCATCTTTTGGTTACAAAGTCTCTGTCGTTATCTGTTTTGAAGGCAAGTATTTTGAATACCTTCTTCAAACTTGAGCGTTCAGCATCAACCGCGCGATGTATAGATATATGCAACCACTGCTGTTGATCATGATTGGTTGATCCTGGATAGTTCTCATTGTTCTACACCACCCAGAAATTCTATCAGTTTTGTATTCGTAAAATTGACAAATGTTTGCTCTTCAACCCCGAAAAGAAGTACTGTAAAGCATTTCGACGGTTCCAAAACTTGTTTTGAACTGAAGTCCAGGTATTGAAGTCTGGGTAACTCTCCTGACGAAGGCCCTTCGTTGGAAACGTCGAAACATTTTTAATATTTTTAAGGCTGACAAGAATCAACATACACGGTTTCTTATATCCTGAATACATTTACTTAATAACCAGTTTTAACACTTGCTTTAAGACGTGATACTTCAACTTACTTGCATCGTTTTCATGTGTGTAGGTTGTAGATTTTACGTCTTTGGACAAGAAACTTGTTCAGTTCTTCACAGAGATGATAACACATATCTTACTGGACTATCCTGAATCTACGACAAGGTAACTGCTACTTTTAATTATACGATAGAAAGAAACAGATTCCGAAAAAATTCATCTTGAAATTGAATATATGAAATATAACATTAACAAGACGAGTTTTTGAGACTGCAATTACTAGTATACTAGAAATACATTTAATTTATGCAAGATAGATAGATAGGTAGACTGGTTTATTTAGTTACCTTGCAGTAATACAACTGAGTTGCGTAACCTTTACAACATTTGTTATATTAAAATATTTTACAAAACTATTCTAAAATACCTAATCTTACTCCTAATTAAGTTAAAAACAGTAAAACCGTACATTGTTGATGAAACAAAATCACTATAGGTGACTAAGCAGGTGACAAAGGTATTAATAGGTGACAAAGCACTCGCATGGGAAATTCTGCTTTGGTTGCAGACTACTGATGTCAAACGGAACATAGATTGCGTGGGATAACTCAAGAGTCGCCACCATTGCCACTAACAGTCGTTATGGTCAAAGCCCTTGTTTGAAAGCGTGACATGTATGAATATGAATAATTTGAACCTCGAGTTTATGAGGAGACACGTTGTCACTTTAGATCACCCCAGAAGAACTGAAGAAGTCACCCGATTGAAGCGTTAAAACATTGCCATTGGGTCGTGGATGTAATTTGTTCGGGAATTACATTATTCCATTATTCATTTACTCTATTTAACCAGATTGTCAAAACATGCAGTTGTTTCAAATGAAACACCAATCACATAGTATTGTTTTATTCAGCTACGGAACAGCCAAATCGTTAAATGTTTTCGTTTACATTATTAGAGAGGTATTTTCAAGAATTGCCCCACTCACGAAATTGGATACATTGAAAGAAAGTTTAAAGTTATTTATGAAACATTTTATGAAACCAAAAAAGTCAAATTCTTCACACGAAGAAAAGAACAAAGTTGGGAAGATAGATAAGACTGTGAAGTTGGAGGAACGTATTAACATTGCAGTTGAAGCTTTGTCAGGTAGCTGATTACTATATTAATACTAATATGTCGCTTCATTAAATAAATAGCATTATATTATTTATATATTCCTAAAGCAATCGTTAGAAGGAAAGCGACAAAAGGGTTAACATGCATTTTTCCAAATCCAAAACAGAAGCGACTTTTGAATGAATTTATGTTGTTTAGCCCGTTTTTCTGAACACGGGGAAAATATTATATGGAGTGTTATACTACAGTGTTAAGGCAGTGACAGGAAGTAAGTTTGTTCGTTGACGGCAAATAGGTTTAATATCATTCATGTTTTCTTTTTTTTTTAATTTAAACAATATATAAGCTTTACATTTATTCCAAAAGCAACTTAAGGCTTATCGAGGGAATTTATGTAATTAATGACATACAAGATTTTTTAAAAAAAAGAAGAAGGATACGAAATGGGTTTGCTTATACACACACGAATATAAAACACACATAACATATACAAACACACAAGAATACTTATAGAAACCTTTTAGTTTCAGCAATATACGTTTGAACTGTTGTAAACAGAAGACTGTTTACACAAAGGGATTTACTTGGAATGCCATTTAACATAAAGTTCAATTTAGTGCGATTGGATGCATTTGACCAAGTATTTCCTGCTATCTGAGCGGCGGAGGTAAGCAAAATGTTACGAGGAGCAGCGAATCGGTCGCAATCTGCGAATCGGTCGCAATTTCGCTCTCTACTCTGATTTAAGTAAATGAATGCAAAACCTGATCGTAAATGTAATTCGACCAGGCTTTGCATTCATTTCTCTAAACCAGACTAGCGAACGAAAACATAAAAGAAAGTAAACTGGTGGTGACAAAATTGCATTATTTTGTATTTTGTCGAATTGTGTAGTTGAGCCTTCCATCCCATGCATGTATATACACACGGCGCGCTTCACGGCGCGTCCTCCGTTTTAGTTGCTGATAATTTATTCATTCGTATTGCAATTGCTAAATAATCTATTTTATTATACATTCAAACTTTATTCTCGTTCCTGATTGGTCAAAAAGCCCCGGATAATTTCATTAGTAAAATTACATAGGTGATTATTGAAAATTCTCAATGCTGATTGGTTGCGCTACCCCGGATTAATACGCGATAATCACCTAAAGCGTTTTTAAGGCGCTTTTATCGTAAATATTCAATTAAAATATTTTTGAAATGTGCATTTTTTATTTTTTTCCAAACAATCACCTATGTAATTTTACTTAAACAATTATTCGCCTCAGGCTCGGTGAATATCGGTGAATAAAAACCTCGACTTCGTCTCGGTTTTTATTCACCGATATTCACCGAATAATTGTTAAATATCCGGTAGTTCTCACGTTATTTCTGCAGCTGACGTCATCAGCGTGCAATAATAGTTTTTTGGATCGAAGTTCGATCGACAAAGAGAAAACTATGATTATTGCCATCATTCATTTAGCGCTCATATTGTACATTTGACTATTGTCTATGACAACCTTAATTGAAATAGCTGTATATAATTACTCGATGATACAGTATGTACAGCATATACATGAAATATGAATAATTAAAGCAGGGGTGGATCCAGCAGTGTTTTTTTAGGGGGGTGCAGGGTGAGTCGAGCGGCGAAGGCGCAAGATAAGATAAAATGATTTCTTTGTTTATATTTGAGTGTTTTTGATTGGTGTTTAAATATCTCTTTTTCATTATTGACTAGTTATAATGTTGGGCCTTTACTGCTCTTATAGTAGTACTGATTTAAATCCACCCCTGAATTAAAGTGAATAGTTATTGTCTATGTTTATTGTGTTTTTCACTCTGAGGTGGACGGAAAGCCTTAACAGATTTTGCACCCCAATTGACAAAGGTTCCGAGGGTTAGTTAGTCAAGGTTAATCCCTAAGGGTTAGTTTTTAGTGAGGGAGGAAAACCGGAGTTCCCGGAGAAAAACCCTCGAAGCACAGGAGAGAACCAACCAATCTCAACTTACATGAGTTTATCAAGGACACTGGCGTTACCCAACCTGAGTAAATCCGTGCCCTCTGCTGTATAGCCGGCTTAACTCAGAGGTAAGGGGCAGCGCGCTAACCGCATTTGCCACCCGTGCTTCCCATTGTCATTCCCATTGCTTCCTGTGCTTCCCATTGTCATTGTCATTCCGATGACGTCTTTTATAACAAAATTCTGCAGCCAGCATCATCCAAGACAAACCTACTGCAACACCCAGCACGACAAACATTCCTGATACATCATACGCCGTCATTCTATGAAATATATTGAAATTCCCAGTTTCTTCATTTCTATCACATGATGTTTTTATCCATCTATGAGCCAATTCTAAGAATGTGCCAAATTTCTCATATTGAAGAAATTTCTGGGTAAGTATGGATGTCCAAGTTGAATTTTTCTGTAAAGCAATACCATATCCTGATTTGAAGAAAGGTTCTCCTGTCACACCCAATGAACAGTCTGGATCTTGCGCCGCAATATAGACCACTGTGTTGTAGTCGCCAATAAGCACGTCTATCTGACTAGAAAACGACAAAAATGTCATCAATTATGTACATGCTAACTAATTAGCCTCCTCCGCAGGCAACTCTTTGGCAAAAAAACTTGTAATGTAATCCAGTGAAATTTGTGAATGCTTGTGATTTAATAGCGAATATTTATCGAATTTTTCCGAGCGTGAAGACTGAGTAGGGGTTAGTGTTAGACCTAACTTTATAACTCATTCTCCTTTAAAGCTCGGTCAAAACAGTAAATTCGATAATATTCGCTATTAAATCACACAAACATTGACAAATTACAAGTTTTTTGCCAAAGAGTTGGCTACTAACTAGAGGAGGCTACTAACTAATGTAGCAGTGCAAGTTTATCATTCGTATTTCCTCCGCAGGGGTCTCTTTTTACATAATTAAGACAATACTTAACAAGACGCCTGCTCAGGCAACCACTTCAGCTACGTAGCAACACCTGACTGGCACGGAAGGGATTGTTGCCGAACTGGATCGTTATATTAAAAACTGGGTCATCGTGTCGTCATGAGAAAAGGTGCAGGCGCCTTATCTTCGGTTTTGTCCGGTAGGTTGTCGTGTTTTTGTAGTTACGCAGAGCATTCTGGTTGTGAAGTAATAGTTCAAACACGAGTAGAAGGACTTCCTCCGATTTCTAAACACCGAGAAGAGTTGAATATACGAGGCGAAGCCGAGTATATTTTAACGAATTTCGAGTGTTTAGAAATCGGAGGAAGTCCTCCTTACGAGTGTTTGAACTTACTTCTCAAACGAACGTGTATTTTACGAGAAAACAGACGTGAAAGTTCACTTAATTTATGTAATTTCTTCCTCTGATTTCAAACCATCTTCCACGCTTATGATTCTCTTTGTTTTTGGTTCATGAATTATTAATGAGTTTGAGAAGTCAATTTCTCGACGACAAAAATACTAACAATGAAACGTGTGGAAACCTGGACTTTGTCTATGTAGTATCCGAAGTAATTCACGCGAGAATCGAGAGGTTTAAGGCACGTCTGGTAACGCATATAGAGCATCTTTGCACGCTTTACTTGAATGTAATTACCACTAAGCTATATACAAGAATATTTAGGTGAATACTCGCAAAGTGAAAGTAAATATTGGGAAATAAAAGCGACGCCTTGGAACGAGGCAGTATTTGCGTCACAGACGTTCGTTTCTCCCATTGTGTAAAGTCTTTTCATGAAAACTGTTTATTTGTTTTACTTACTTTGTTTTAAGACGTTCTACACCAACCTCACTGGTTGGTACATTGTTACCCTTCATGTGTTTCCAAATGTTGATAAATTTTGGATCAGGACTTGTACGGAAGAATCTTTCGATACTGCTTCCCTTAATTGTCGCTATTCTAAGATCATCGCTAGGATTCTGCAACTGTTAATAATAATATATTTGTCATTGTTGTTATTGGTTTAGATTTTGTTTCAATGCATCGTGTTCGTGCTTCTTTATGCATAAGCGGTTAACGCATGTTTATACTCGTTACCCCACAAGTGACAATTTCCCATGCCTATATAGTTGCCACTTCTATTATGTTGGCATAAAATGAAAGAAAGCTAATCAATCATTTAAATTATATATGTGAGTGAATTGGGCGGCAACGGGCATAAAGCATGCGATAGTTAATTAGGTTTATTGATTCCCCATTTACGTTAAGAGGCGGACGGGAAAAAAGGATAAAATGCGGGGACACACAAAATGAAAGAAGATGTGAAAGCACATTTGCTAACCAACAACACCCATCTTCTTGTGGTATGTATTTGAATTACCTATAACCTGTAATATTCTTGTCTTTTTCTTTCTATTAACTTCACCTTAACATTTACCTTACTGTCTTGTATTCCATCAGTAATTGGAGTTACGTGTAATTCTGCAACAAGGAAAGCAGCTAACTGTGCTGTGTAAGTTGTGATAAACACCAGAAAACATGACGCAAGACTGATAGCACCGATTTTTGCACTTGTGTTTGAAGGTCTTATCACCTTGTCCCGTGTACGGACTACTGTACTCCAGGAATAATGCAAACTGGCTGCAAACGAAAACTGGGCTAGTGTTTTCCTTCGTATTTCATGTTTGTCTCCGTCGTTGTGCGTGGCAAATTTATCCAAGACCCAAAACGCAACTCTTTCCATGACCCAGAATAAAATCCCCATGAGTGAAATTGCGAGAAATGTCGCAATCCACAACTGTGCAGCAACCGGTTGTAAGAACGCCCAGATACCGTGTGTAACACCCTGACGATCAACTCGCACCAGGACTCCGACGCCAATCTCCATAAAGGGATGTGTGAAGTCTACGACTCGGGAACGATCGTCGGTTATCGTCAAGTCGCCGATGGCAATGTCGGCTTCATTTCGTATCAGCTCCCCGATCATACCATCCCACTGGTTTGTCTTTTCATCCAGCGAGCCATATTTTCCATCTTTAGTAATGTGTACTTCGATATCTACAGCTACGTCTGTCTGTAAGAGATGTAAGATATCTATAATATAGCCTTCACAACAAAATTGTTCTGTATGGTTGCTTTCCTTTGGGTAAACATGACAGATCAAGCCTGTTCCACAGCTGTGTTGTTTGTTCACCATCTTGTTTCGATATACGAATGGTACGGACAAGGCTGTAACAGCACGTATTTTCTTGGGTATATTTATTTGACAGTTGGATGGCGGTGTTGTGACCAAATCGTTGTTTAGATTAGCAACCTAAAAATGAAAGATAATACGGAGTATTGAGATGGTATTGCTGAATTCAACATTGGCTGAACCAAACTCGCTAATCAACCATAACGCGCTTTCTATGAAGTACGATTCTTGGTAGTAGTTGAATTTGCTTTAATAGTAGATTGCTTACTCAAGCATTTATGGCAAATATTAGGTTAGTTTAATACGAGATCTCAAACCTCTGTAGTTTTACATATAAAGGCAAGGAGCTTGGAAAATATGTTAATGATTTTAGGTAAATTGAGAAAAGTATATAAAACTTAATACCAGCTGATATTCAGCATTGATTCTATTTCCTCTTTTATCGAAGGCAAGGTATCCAGTCTTCCCAACAAATGATTGCTGTACCATATCCCTAGAAAAGGTTAAGTAAAAAGAAGAGGTGCAAAACTCAGCTTTATAGATTTAGTTTTCTATTCGCATATTGTTGTATCAAACTGGCAAAATTTGGTGAACCAAAATAGCGACTTTGATGAAATTTTTCATTTTCATTCATATCTTTGTTGCCTCTTGAGAATCTTTAGTAAGGAAAACGTCTGCGGAGTAAAACGTACGCTACGTTGACAATTTCTCTGCAAATCATTTTCTAATAATTAGGCCTCAGAGAGATTGTGTTGGACGTTCCAGTAAAATTGCTTACTTTTACATACCTGTACAATTCTTCTCCAAATGATGGATCCACTGTGTTAAAACAACTCGTAAAAGGAACACTATCTCTTGTGTACTTGTTGCTGTAACTTCTAAAACCATGCTCAACCAAGTCAACCACATCTAACAAAATATTTTGAAATACAGTTGAATTTTTAGGTTGTAGAATGAAGGTACTGGATGGAAGAGAAATTTGGCTTGGTGTGTTTCCCCAGAGTAATATCCATTTGTAGTGTGTTCCAGTCATCTGCATCATTGACCCCAGTGTTAGTAGTTCATTGATATTTTCCTCGTCAACATAAACAACCAAAATTTTAATATTCAAATTTCTTATCTTCGCCAACATTTCAGCGACCGTCTGTGTACGTTTCTTTGATGATAGGCCTGATGTGAGGTGATAAAACTTGATATCGTCTGCTAATCTATTTGTATTATGATCCTTTATTTCTTCATATGTTTCTGTGTTACATATCACAGCAGCTGGATTCCATGTCCGTATTATTTCCATTACGTGGGGTAAGCTGTCCTTTGGACTCGGGTACAAGTTAATCTGCAGGTTTTCCTACAAAGGAAAACAAAATAACCTTCAGACATGTTTTCGCTTACTAGTCTGGTATTAATTTAATGAATGCAAAGCCCAGTGGAATTGCATTCACGACCCAACGTTTCAACACTCCAGTCTAGTTTCTTCATCACGGCTGGTGAATCCAATTCGACTGCGCATTCATTTACTTAAAACCAGAGGCAGAGTAGCGAGCGAAAATATAGTCAGGAAGGTGGGGTTTAGTAGAGAGGGGGGTTTATTTATTTTACTAAAACGCAGCAAGTAAGAAACGTAAAATTCCAGTGAAATTCATAAATCTAGTCAATACACGTGTGTTTCTAATTTGTTGTAAGGGCGAGGAAGCTTAATAGAGACGGGGGGTTTAGTAGAGAGACGAGGGGTTTAGTAGTGAGAGGAGGGGTTTAGTAGTGAGAGGAGGGGTTTAGTAGTGAGAGGAGGGGTTTAGTAGTGAGAGGGGGGTTAGTAGAGAGAGGAGGGGTTTAGTAGTGAGAGGCGGATTTCACAGTATATAAACATTTCAACAGCAAGGACAAGGTGCAGCACAGGTTGAGCAATTCGACCAGGTGATGTCATTGACAGAGGTTTCCATAAACATGAACAAAACGTTTTTCCGAGTTTCTAGCCATATTTTGATTGACTATTGTTTGATGGGAGTTTACATTTCACGACTTTTTTCTCGGTAACGACTGCTTTAAGAAAGATCTATATAATCAATGACTTTGTTGTGCTATATAAGTAGCTTAACCCGCCTATATGGCGGCAGAAGTGATTAGTATTCAAAATGGCGTCGCGTGCACACGGGTGTGCGCACGGTAGTAATTAGTATTCAAAATGGCGGGGTGTGCGCACGGGTGTGCGCACGATAGTAATTAGTATTCAAAATGGCGTCGCGTGCGCACGGTGTGCGCACGGTAGTAATTAGTATTCAAAATGGCGTCGCGTGCGTACGTGCGTATGTCTGGAAATTCTCTAAAGCTTCTGTGGAGCTTCTGTAAAGCTTCTGTAAAGCTTCTGTGGAGCTTCTGTAAAGCTTCTGTAAAGCTTCTGTGGAGCTTCTGTAAAACTTCTGTGGAGCTTCTGTGGAGCTCTCCAAAAGGAGGATAAAGGGGGTTTAACGAATACGAAAATGTATACATTTTTAGAGCAAAATATGAGTAATTAGTGACGCTTGGATGCATGCATAAATTAACACAGACAAAGATTAACGTTTTAAACAATTTATTCCTTTAGGTATAACAATTATTTACACAAATATACAGTTATTAAACATATTGTCCAGCTTTTACACTGTTTTCTATGCGAGGGTCGATGTGAGGTCGATGTGAGGTCGATGTGAGTCGATGTGAGGTCGATGTGGGGCACCGGTTCGAGTCCGGTTCGGTAGATGTCCCGTAAGACTGTTCCATGGCAAAACCTACACGTTTTGTCAAACGGGACCCCGGGACGTCGCTACGGGACGCATCTTAACGCGTCCCGACGTCCCGTAAGACTGTTCCATGGCGATACCTATACATTTTGTCAAACGGGACCCCGGGACGCCCTAAATATGTCCCGCAAGACGTCCCCAACGCGTCCCTTCGAGCGGGACTTGTTAAATATGTCCCGCAACAAGGTCCCGTAAATGAGTACTTCTACGGGACTTGCTATATATGTCCCACAAAAGCCCGCATATCGAAATAAATATTGTCCGAGTGGCCCGATTGGCCTTTGAAAAAAAAAGGGAACCCCGAGGAAACCCCGAGAGAACCCCTGCAGAACCCCTACAGAACCCCAGAGAACCCCGAGAGAACCCCTGCAGAACCCCTACAGAACCCGGAAATGTTTACATCTACCGAACCGGACTCGAACCGGTGCCCCACATCGACCTCACATCGACCTCACATCGACCCTCGCATAGAAAACAGTGTAAAAGCTGGACAATATGTTTAATAACTGTATATTTGTGTAAATAATTGTTTAAAACGTTAATCTTTGTCTGTGTTAATTTATGCATGCATCCAAGCGTCACTAATTACTCATATTTTGCTCTAAAAATGTATACATTTTCGTATTCGTTAAACCCCCTTTATCCTCCTTTTGGAGAGCTCCATTTTCGTATTCGTTAAACCCCCTTTATCCTCCTTTTGGAGAGCTCCACAGAAGCTCCACAGAAGCTTTACAGAAGCTTCACATAAGCTTTACAGAAGCTCCACAGAAGCTCCACAGAAGCTTTAGAGAATTTCCAGACATACGCACGTACGCACGCACGCGAAGCCATTTTGAATACTAATTACTACCGTGCGCACACCAGTGAACTCAATTTGGTTACCTGGAACGATAACTGGCGGTGAAAAGTGAAGCCAAAATAACAGTGCCTACGCCATCAAACGTGATTGATTTCACAACGGCCAAAGTTCAAATAAGTTCACGAAAATAGAAAAAAAACTTGAATAGCTGTTAAAACCTGCACGATAGCTTATCTTATCCCATATTTTCATGGCTCTCATAATCTTTTTGCACAAACTAGCTTATACGCCTTATACGACTGACAAAAAAACAAAATATTTTCGCTGTTTGAACAAAACACTGAGAAAACTTGCTTTAATTAACTTACTTCAGTGACAAAGATATGTTTTCCTCCTAGTTTTCCTTCTGTGATCTTTTTTAGCCAGTTACAAAGGAGAAACTACTTCGATTTGAAAAAAAAGTTTTTTGTAAAAAAAGAATACAAAAATAGAGTTTACGTACGGACCGCGCAGTAAATAAGTTGTGGGGGACTGAAACTGACGTACGGACCGCGTGAAATTGACTTTTGAGGGACTGAAACTGACGTACGGACCGCGTAAAAGGACTGGGATTTAGGCTTCACTTTTTTCCGCCTGAATGATTGAATGTTATCGTTCCAGATATTAGAGATTTATGGAGTTCACTGGCCCATACCAGTGAACTCAATATATATCTATCTGGAACGATAACTTCAGTCATTTCGTACGGAAAAAAGTGAAGCCTTGACCTCTGGCGTCAGGCCACAACGCCATCGTCGTCGCCATCAATTCGTTATCGTACGTCAGTTTCAGTCCCCTATACGCCATCATTGTTGCGCGGTTCTGGACGTCAGTTTCAGTCCCCTATTTTTGTTGCGCGGTTCTGGACGTCAGTTTCAGTCTCCCACAACTTATTTACTGCGCGGTCCGTACGTAAACTCTATTTTTGTATTATTTGTTTGAAAAAACAAGTTTTTTTGCAAATCGAAGTAGTTTCCCCTTTGTAACTGGCTAAAAAGATTACAGAAAGAAAACTAGGAGGAAAACATATCTTTGTCACTGAAGTAAGTTAATTAAAGCAAGTTTTCTCAGTGTTTTTGTTCAAACAGCGAAAATATTTTGTTTTTTGTCAGTCGTACAAGGCGTATAAGCTAGTTTGTGCAAAAAGTTTATGAAAGCCATAAAAATATGGGATAAGATAAGCTATCGTGCAGGTTTTAACAGATATTCAAGTTTTTTTTCTATTTTCGTGAACTTATTTTGAACTTTGACCGTTGTGAAATCAATCACGTTTGATGGCGTAGGCACTGTTATTTTGGCTTCACTTTTCACCCGCCAGTTATCGTTCCAGGTTAACAAATTGAGTTCACTGGTTAACAAATTGAGTTCACTGGCCCATACCAGTGAACTCCATAAATTTCTAATATCTGGAACGATAACATTCAATCATTCAGGCGGAAAAAAGTGAAGCCTAAATCCCAGTCCTTTTACGCGGTCCGTACGTCAGTTTCAGTCCCTCAAAAGTCAATTTCACGCGGTCCGTACGTCAGTTTCAGTCCCCCACAACTTATTTACTGCGCGGTCCGTACGTAAACTCTATTTTTGTGTTATTTTTTGGAAAAAAACAACAGTTTTTTTGCAAATCGAAGTAGTTTCTACTTTGTAACTGGCTAAAAAAGATTACAGAAGGAAAACTAGGAGGAAAACATATCTTTGTCACTGAGTGACTGAAGTAAGTTAGTTTTCTCAGTGTTTTTGTTCAAACAGCGAAAATATTTTGTTTTTTGTCAGTCGTATAAGCCGTATAAGCTAGTTTGTGCAAAAAGTTTATGAAAGCCATAAAAATATGGGATAAAATAAGTTATCGTGCAGGTTTTAACAGCTTTTCAAGTTTTTTTTCTATTTTCGTAACTTATTTTGAACTTTGGCCGTTGTGAAATCAATCACGTTTGATGGCGTAGGCACTGTTATTTCGGCTTCACTTTTCACCGCCTGTTATCGTTCCAGGTAACCAAATTGAGTTCACTGGCCCATACCAGTGAACTCCATAAATTTCTAATATCTGGAACGATAACATTCAATCATTCAGGCGGAAAAAAGTGAAGCCTAAATCCCAGTCCTTTTACGCGGTCCGTAAGTCAGTTTCAGTCCCTCAAAAGTCAATTTCACGCGGTCCGTACGTCAGTTTCAGTCCCCCACAACTTATTTACTGCGCGATCCGTACGTAAACTCTATTTTTGTGTTATTTTTTTGAAAAAAAACAACAGTTTTTTTGCAAATCGAAGTAGTTTCTACTTTGTAACTGGCTAACAAAGATTACAGAAGGAAAACTAGGAGGAAAACATATCTTTGTCACTGAGTGACTGAAGTAAGTTAGTTTTCTCAGTGTTTTTGTTCAAACAGCGAAAATATTTTGTTTTTTGTCAGTCGTATAAGCCGTATAAGCTAGTTTGTGCAAAAAGTTTATGAAAGCCATAAAAATATGGGATAAAATAAGTTATCGTGCAGGTTTTAACAGCTTTTCAAGTTTTTTTTCTATTTTCGTAACTTATTTTGAACTTTGGCCGTTGTGAAATCAATCACGTTTGATGGCGTAGGCACTGTTATTTCGGCTTCACTTTTCACCGCCTGTTATCGTTCCAGGTAACCAAATTGAGTTCACTGGCCCATACCAGTGAACTCCATAAATTTCTAATATCTGGAACGATAACATTCAATCATTCAGGCGGAAAAAAGTGAAGCCTAAATCCCAGTCCTTTTACGCGGTCCGTACGTCAGTTTCAGTCCCTCAAAAGTCAATTTCACGCGGTCCGTACGTCAGTTTCAGTCCCCCACAACTTATTTACTGCGCGGTCCGTACGTAAACTCAGAAAAAAACTCTATTTTTGTGTTATTTTTTGGAAAAAAAACAACAGTTTTTTTGCAAATCGAAGTAGTTTCTACTTTGTAACTGGCTAAAAAAGATTACAGAAGGAAAACTAGGAGGAAAACATATCTTTGTCACTGAGTGACTGAAGTAAGTTAGTTTTCTCACTGTTTTTGTTCAAACAGCGAAAATATTTTGTTTTTTGTCAGTCGTATAAGCCGTATAAGCTAGTTTGTGCAAAAAGTTTATGAAAGCCATAAAAATATGGGATAAAATAAGTTATCGTGCAGGTTTTAACAGCTTTTCAAGTTTTTTTTCTATTTTCGTAACTTATTTTGAACTTTGGCCGTTGTGAAATCAATCACGTTTGATGGCGTAGGCACTGTTATTTTGGCTTCACTTTTCACCGCCAGTTATCGTTCCAGGTAACCAAATTGATAGCCTGAAAACAGACCTACGTTTCGCCCGCCCTAAAATTCACGGGTCAAGGAATGGCGAAACGTAGGTCTGATGAAAATGTTGTCAAAACGCTGTGGAATCCGACCGCCTGGCGGTCGGAATAGCTGATTGGATAATTCTCGCCGATAAGGTGTTTGATTGGTCGGTCGCTTACATGAAAGGTTTAGAATTAGTTTGGAAAGGTCAGCAATTTTCAGCAAGAAGGTCAAGTTGACAAAATTATGCTACGAGTTTATGAATCAAAATTTGAATATAAATCTACATAACAATAGCTGTTGCGTGTGGACATGTCGAAGGACGAGTTGTTTAAGAAGGCATTGGATTTAACTGTAGCACAATTTAACTACCGTTCGTTAAAAACCGAACAAGAAACGTGTATTAAAAAGCTTGTGGTGGATCGTGAGGATGTATTTGCTGTGTTGCCAACTGGCTACGGAAAGAGTCTAATTTATCAGATATTACCATTAGTGTTCACCGAAATGGATGTGCTTGAATACGGCCAGTGTAACGATACTCACACTGTTATTGTTGTTATTGTTAGTGTTATTGATGACGACGGAGACGTTCCGACTTGAGAGGAAAGTGAGTCATTCTTTTTTACTGCTTCACATATTTCCATAAATGTATTATACATACTTGTAACTTTCCGCGCACATTTCTTGCACACGGATCTGCGGTTGAACTTATCTTTTTGAAGTTTTATGCCGATATGTGACAAAAGAACACTCAATGTAACTGTATCTACATTTAACCCTTTTATTAGAGCGACAATTTCTTTATTATTAGTGCCAGTGAATAGCGGAACACTTGTGTGTTTATTGCCGCGAATTTTAAAATTGCCAAAACAAAAGGCACACTCGGCCGACATATTCGATATTGTTTACAAAAAACTATTCTAAACTTCTATTTTTAGGTGTTAAATGTGTCAATCTCATTGTTAATTATTACAAAATGTAAAGTGGGCGGAATGCACTTTTGACAACATTTTCATCAGACCTACGTTTCGCCATTCCTTGACCCGTGAATTTTAGGGCGGGCGAAACGTAGGTCTGTTTTCAGGCTACCAAATTGAGTTCACTGGCCCATACTTGCCTGAAGCCAAGATGGCGGCCAATAGAAGCTCGTTACTATGGTGATTGTAGGTATAAATGTGCGTGTTTTTTTGCGTGGGCCTGTCACGAAGAGTCGGAGCACTGGAGCGAGTTAAAATTTGTTAAAAGTTTTTTTCCAGTTTTTGCACGAAAATACTCATTTTTAGTGATATATAACCTATATATAAGACAAAAATTAAATGAAAAGCTAACATTGATGAAACTTTAGTCCATATTACTCTTTGTTCTTTTCAAATTCCTCACAGAAAGTCCTGAAAAAACAAAAATTTGCCGATGTTTTTTGGCGCGAACTTGTTTTTCACTCATCAAATATAAAGCTAAGTTGAGATAACTTTGCTATCTATAACAAAATGTTTCTCAAATTTACTTACTCTGAAAGACGACTTTCTCTAGTTTCCCAGAGGCATAAAAAAGCTCGACTTAACAAACAGTACGCTGAAAAATTATATAACTTTCCGATAAAATGATGCAAATTTTTCGTACGGAAAGTCGGAATTTAGTGAATTTCCGCGCAGGGGCCTGGATCATACCTACAAGACGAAGCTTCAAAATTCGAGCCGCAGTTATCGTTCCAGTATATATAGAGTTCACTGGACCTGCATGATAAATCCAAGATGGCCGCCATTCAGGGCAAAAAGACTATAAACTCTACGGGGAAAACCATATTTTTTGCATTTTGCGTCGTCCCAGTGTTTCGAATTCACTTCGATCAAACTTTTTTGGCAATAACTACTTATCGTGAAGGTTTTAGACGCAAACTGGACAGCTGGGGATGAATTGATGTAAAAATATCGCTCGCCGAAATTTGTACGAAATCGTCACTTGGTCAGTTTGAGTGAATTACTCTGGTTTAGAGTGTTTTCAAGGCCAAAGACGTATACCTTGAAGGTTTTGGATGCAGAATGGGCCGTTTGGGATGAATTATATTAAAATGTCGCTCGCCGAAGCTTGACATGAAAATGTCACTTGCTCAGCTCGAGTCATTTACTGCAGACAAGTACTTTAAATGTACTTGGTTTAATACATTTAGTCATTAGATATTTTGAGGAATATTCGGAACATTACTTAGAGGATAAAAGCAGTATTTAAAAGTTAAGTCCACTGTTAACTGATGCCAAATATCACCTAGAGGTAAAATTTGACACACAGACATGGTATGTGTGCAATGCAGCCTATTTGAACTCACTGTATGAAATGGCAGGTCTACAGCATTACTCATGAAAGGAAGAATTCTGAACATTATATTGATTAGGCTTTTCCCAGGGAGATCATGAGACCAGACTGGGTAATATATGGCAGATTTCGACAAGGAAACATTTATGTGAGCAGGGAAAAATTCAAGTGTGACAGTGTGTAGTGTGCAAAATTGTGGCAATTGAGTGTTGTTTCTGATTTTCAGTATTGTTTTAAAACATACAGTAACAGTGTGCAACCTGTTCATGTACTGAAAAATATCAAGTATGCATCGGCCAGACTTTCCATGGTGGTCGTGAAATATAAACCTCTATAAAATAAATTCAGTTCATTAAACTTACAGTTTCATGTATGCTTGGATGAAATCTGTACATTGTTATACTACTATTAATTATCATGTCTATAGTAAAAATATATTAAACCTTCAAGTAATTAATGGCAAATTTTCCTACTTTGTTGAACCTCAATAAAATGCATGTCCAAAACTAAATTTCTTGACATGTCATCTAGTGAGAATGAATGTCCAGATTAGCAATATGTTAGTGTTTTCTATTTATGGTTCTTTTTAACACGACATTTAGTAAGCTATATTTTCCAAGGCTGCCCAGGAGGAATTGCTCGATGAGCCCCAGATTTAAGTGAGCCCCAAAAATACTATAAAAGGAAACAAAAACTGGGGAAAGAAGTCAGAGGGTTGTAAGAGGTGGGGGAGGGACCATAATCTCATTTTCCATTCCCAATTTTAATTGCTATTTTTATTGCTTTTTGTAATCCCAGTCGTCTCAGCAAGTAAAGCCTGTTACAGACATTACTTTTATCCTCTAAGTAATGTTCCGAATATTCCTCAAAATATCTAATGACTAAATGTATTAAACCAAGTACATTTAAAGTACTTGTCTGCAGTAAATGACTCGAGCTGAGCAAGTGACATTTTCATGTCAAGCTTCGGCGAGCGACATTTTAATATAATTCATCCCAAACGGTCCATTCTGCATCCAAAACCTTCAAGGTATACGTCTTTGGCCTTGAAAACCACAAATGTCCTTTATAAAATACTCTAAACCAGATAGTCTAGGACCTGTATAGGAGTTTGTATGCATTTCATTTACCACAGGCAATCTCAACTGTTTTAGGGTAAAATGACCATGGCGGTCAACATGGCATATGTGCCAAAACCTGAATCCGGGACGAAAGTCCTGAAAATGACCCCGCCCTGAAACGGCAGTGCCGACATAGCTCTAACTTCCGAAAAGCAGTTCACTTCTAAGCGACAGCCTTTCTGAAGTGCTTATAGTGTTTAGAAGGTTGCTTTTAAGGGTAGTTATTGGAAGGAAAAATTTGTCTAAGTATAATATTTTACAAGAAAATGACCATGCACCACCCCAGGTCAACTGCTAATTATCCATGAAATAACTAATATACCTGGCAGAGATTAAATTTTCTTATTTCCTAACAATTTTTATCATGGGATGAAAAACTATGCTTAATTTAATATAATTATTGTAGATTTCATAAGGATTGACATTGTTTTGTTTAAATATAATACATTTTATTTCACTTACCCCCCCACCAAAACACGATTTCAGCCATATTTTACCGTCTTGTTTGCTTTTTATCGCCGAGTCTCGCAAGTATCATCCAATTGTTGTACTTTTACATAATGATAGATGGCTAAAGAAGTTTTCAACCAAGTTTCGTCAAGTTTTGAAGCAGTGCAGTGTATTTTATCTTCGATATTGTGTCCTTCGATATTTCGTCAAATAGCGGCCATTGCAATGCCTCGCCGCTTCTCTTCCCGATAAATGCCACTTCTTCGTCTTCATATGTATTTAGATTACAGTATCCAAGAGTACTTCATTGTAGAATAGTCCCAATCGAAAAACTAGAGTAGTATAGTCCCACTTGAAAGGAAAAAACCTCCCATAACAAATTTAGGATCAGAATCAAAGACACAAGTTTAAAAATAATTTGAAAGTCACGCGCAATCTTCGCGAAAACTCCTCGTGGGCTACTTGACAGGGGGGGCAATATTTTCACGAAACGCTGGTTCGCCACCACAGAACCCAGTAAATATATTATATTTATTGTATTTTTATGATTTATGATAAAAACAATAAATATTTGCGTATTTTCTATTGTAAAATATTATACTTAGACAAATAAAAAGCAAACAAGACGGCAAAATATGGCTGAAATCGTGTTTTGGTGGGGGGTAAGTGAAATAAAATGTATTATATTTAAACAAAACAATGTCAATCCTTATGAAATCTACAATAATTATATTAAATTAAGCATAGTTTTTCATCCCATGATAAAAATTGTTAGGAAATAAGAAAATTTAATCTCTGCCAGGTATATTAGTTATTTCATGGATAATTAGCAGTTGACCTGGGGTGGTGCATGGTCATTTTCTTGTAAAATATTATACTTAGACAAATTTTTCCTTCCAATAACTACCCCTAAAAGCAACCTTCTAAACACTATAAGCACTTCAGAAAGGCTGTCGCTTCTGCTTTTCGGAAGTTAGAGCTATGTCGGCACTGCCGTTTCAGGGCGGGGTCATTTTCAGGACTTTCGTCCCGGATTCAGGTTTTGGCACATATGCCATGTTGACCGCCATGGTCATTTTACCCTAAAACAGTTGAGATTGCCTGTGGTAAATGAAACGCATACAAACTCCTATACAGGTCCTAGACTAAGAGTAATTCACTCAAACTGACCAAGTGACGATTTCGTACAAATTTCGGCGAGCGATACTTTTACATCAATTCATCCCCAGCTGTCCAGTTTGCGTCTAAAACCTTCACGATAAGTAGTTATTGCCAAAAAAGTTTGATCGAAGTGAATTCGAAACACTGGGACGACGCAAAATGCAAAAAATATGGTTTTCCCCGTAGAGTTTATAGTCTTTTTGCCCTGAATGGCGGCCATCTTGGATTTATCATGCAGGTCACGCATCGGCTACGTATGAGTCAGCAATCTAGGTTTATTATATCTATGGTGCGCACACCCCAGGCACACCCGTGTGCACCATTGAACTAAATATACCTGGAACGCTACCTCTGACCGGAAATGTGAAGCCAAACTTGTAAGATATTCCCAGTCTTCTCACGCAAGTGAAGAACGCGGTCAATCGGTCATGCATTCTTGAAAACCGGCTTAAAATTTGCAAAAAGAAACATTTTTACAAGGTTCAAAGCTTTTTATTAATACTTTCATTCAGGTAAAACTTCCTAGTATACTTTACTTGTATTTTTTTTCTATTTTTTGTAAAGAAAATCTAAAAAAAGAACTTTTCTTCTTGATTATATGTAAATGCTGCTAGTTTTGACATGCATTCCGACCTATTTCAGCAAAAAGGCATGTTCACTCCTTGAAATGGCCTCGCAACATAAACACGCGTGTTTTTACCTCCAGACACGCGTGTCTGGAGGTAAAATTTGGCTTCATGCGATCTTAGGCGAGTTTCTATGGAGGTAGCGTTCCAGGTATATTTAGTTCAATGGTGTGCACGCGACGCCATTTTGAATACTAATCACTTCCGCCGCCATATAGGCGGGTTAAGCTACTTATATATATATTTAATTTTTTTTCAATTAAATTTAATTTATTCCGAAGATACCAATTTTGCAGTTAAAAACTGAATTACACTGGTTTACATGCATATGAGTAAAAAATGTCTACGAACACTCCTTATTTACACGTTGTTAATTTTGATAGTTCTAGGTAAAAATGTAGCCAAACAATTATTATTTAAAACTAGAGTTGTAGGCCTTACTACCGGCCATAATAAAACTATTAGCAAACCTACTTGTCCTATGCTTTGGTATTGAAAGACAATTATCATTACGTAGAGAATATCCAGTTTTATGTCTTGGGGGAACGAGAGAATGGAGTTTATGCAGGGATGTTTCTTCACACATTTGAACGAAAGGTTTCTCGCAAATGGTCTTTCTCCGCAAGAACAATGACACCACCCCAGCGCGTACCAACGCATCTTCATATTTAAGATCAGGGAAGATTATGCGAAGGGCTCTGCGTTGAATCCTCTCGATCTCGTCGCTCAAGTATTGCGCCAAGCTATAGTGCCATACCTCGCACGAAAACTCTAAAATTGGTCGAACGCAGGTAGTATAAACCCGGACTAACTATATATTTATTGAGTTGCATAAAGCAGACAGTATAAGCATGGAAGATGTAAATTTTTAGTTTTCAGACAATGTAATCTTTAATATTTGCATGAAATATTTTATTCAAAATTGCTGTTTTGTATATTAGAAGATTATATTTTCTTCTTCTCTATCCGTAATCCACTCCATAAGTCTATATTTTTTGTTTGTCCAGCAAAGTGCCAAAAAAGCTGCTTAAAAAGTTTAATGAAGTAATCAATATTACCTGCGTGTCTTCTGAAGAATTTGGCAAATTCAACACTGGAATTGCAAGATGTTTCGCAGTCAATGTGAATTCAATTCTGTTTTCAAACTTAGGAGGGAAAAGGAGTGCAACCACTTTCACTTTCGTTAAAATTTCACAAAATGTTTCAAGGTTTCTTTGAACGCTTCCTGTCATTGGCAGATAACTGACACTAAGGTTCACATTAATTAATTCACTGTGCCTCAGTTGACGTGTAGAGTTTCCTCTAATATTTGTATCGCTGTTTACATAAAACATCCATAGCTCATTTTCTCTGTATATTTCCGTTACGCCGACAATGTGACTGGCAAAAATAAGTACGAGAGAGCAATAAGATATCAAGTAATCCATTTTATAACTAACCGACACAGAGGTGGCTAATTGAAGCCATTATTTTACTCTTCCTTGCTTTTGGCATTGTACCGTAATTTTTCATCAGCGTATTTTGCTTTACATTTGGTGTTTAAGTAACATTGCGCAATATACTGTAATAAGACGTTGATGTTTCTTCTGATATATAAGCTCTTCAAAAGTTTTTACCTTGCACTTGCAGTAAACATATGGCATTATGCATATGTTCCAACTAAGTGTTATTTTCAACGACAACTTTAATTTCAAACTTCAGCTGTTCTCTGATAAGAAATCATAAATGATTCATGCTACTTCGTCTGAACATTATGAGCAATGTTATAACTTTTACGCTTTTTGTTTTGGTTTTGTTGAATTAAGGTCATGAGTAACAAATTAGAATTTGTTATATTCTTTTGGGCTAGAAATCGTCTGATTTATTTATTCTCGAGCTGGCTCGGTGGCTACGATCTACATAGCATTAATCTGATTGCAATATGCCATATGGGAAGATCAGTCTAAGACCGAATGGGCAGGTTATCCATGCATTTTATTAGATATTATTAGCTGTACACGAAGGTGAGTCTAAAATTTTATTATTAAATAGACGCGTGACCTTTCCATACCTCATAAGAACAAATCAATTATATATTTATCGACCTACAAACCTATTAATAATATCTAGTACAAGAAATCGAGAATTGCGTTCGCATTCATGATCCAGCCTGCACAAGAGGCGGGAAGGGTCAGGGAAGAGGCGGGAAGGGTTTTGTCGCTCGTTCACTTTCATGTGTAAAAAAGAGACATCTTCAAGTAGGTGCTTTTTAAGAAGGTTAAAACTTTGTGATTTCAAGTTCTTCAGTCAGGGGCGGACTGAGCGGTCGGGCAATCGGACGCCCGTAGAACTTTGGGCGCTCGGAATTACTGCAAAGAGTCTATTCAGACTATTTCCTTTTGCTGAAAATTCACCTGGCTTCTAAGCTATGATTCTTGGAAAACGATTGGCCCCTTTCGAGCGTAAGCTATTCCGGCTGCCAATTTTGTTAGCGAAAAAATGGAAAATGAGTGAGCGCGGATGAATCTTCCCTCGACAGCTGTGAAAGCACTCACAGTGTGTTTGTTTACTTTAGAGTCCAGAATGTTGTATGCCCCAAAGATTTAAAGTAAGGAAATTTTATGTTACATACTAACTAACATAATACTTAAAACACTCATACATGGGCCCGGATTTTATTCCTGACCGAGGCCCAAAAAGCTGTCAGTCCGCCCCTGTCTCGAGTGACATGCAAGACGCTTTTATTCGGAGTGTCGTTTGGCAAACGAAAAAGATTCCATTTTCTAATTATATTGGAAATTACACCCTTTGCTTTGACCTTGTGATGTAGTTCATGACTATATGTGTTCGATCGTTATGTTTTGTCGTTTGACATTTCACATTTGTATTCTCTATCAATATAGACCAAAATTAAATTAATTTCATATATAAATTTCATATATTTTCAAACAAATATCAATGCGCCCTAGCGCTAGAAAGTGGCCCGGTATAAATAGCCTCTGCGGAGTATAATTGACGTAAAACAGCATTTAGCAAGCTGTACCCATGATGCCAATTTTAAGGTCTCTCAGTGATAGTTGAGAATGGTTCTAGACTCTGTCTATATCGTATTTAGGGAAAATTTCTACAATACGCTGTGTGCTTGACTTAACCTTGTTACTTCAAATGACGTTAAGGTTAATATTGATTTATTTTTATATGCGAGGGGTGCATGTACTACTCCAAAAATCCTCGTGATACTCTTCCTGAAAAATCCCAAAAAGTCTTCCAAGACATTAATAATCCGCTGGAAGAATTGCATGCCGATTTCTGAAATCCCGAAATCTTCGTACGCCGAGTAATACACTCCTTGCTCCGATTTGTCGGATCCGATTCTCCTCTTGACGTATGTGATTTACTAGCGAAAAGTGTAGTTGTTGCTGTATTGTGTGAAATCACATACGTCAGGAGGAGAATCGGATCCGAAAAATCGGATCGTGTGAACACGCCTTTATACGCGTTCAATATGGCACTTGTGGGGTCGTAGAGTTTTTAATTATATATTGGAATAAAATATTACCATCAGATAACGCGATTTTCATGTACACGATTGCCATCTGAGGCGAAATAACTCGATTTAAAGGGTTAATAAACTGTAATCTGTATGCTTTAGCATCTTAAGTTGCCATGCGAGAGATCATTAATCAGTTTTTCTGTCAAACGCCATACGAATTTGGCAAAGCAGGGAGGAAACACTCCAGCTGGCCTGCTGCTACATATAACGCCCCAGGGGCAGTTTTCAAGAAGAAAATGTATGGCCACTCTTGGACACATTTGACGTTTGACTACTTTTCATACAATATTTTGCTCTGAGGATGCGACCAAATTCAAACTTCTTTTTTAATATATCCTAATAAAAGTAAAATAAAAGTCGCATTTGCTGCAGTGCGGCCATTACTGTGCTGGGCGAAAATTAGTTCAATATGCAGGTGTTTTCGATTAATTATTAAAGGTATCTGAAATAAATATGAAATCCCCTCTCAAGCCTATATATTTACTGTAACTTTAGTCACTATTTCTGTAATTACCATATATATCGAGTCGATGCATGACGTTAAAGTGACATTAGTATACTTTTATATAGCTCACAGGTAGGGGTTCCATCAGTCTCAGCCTGCCGGAGATTTGTCATAACTAAAATTAAATAATCAAATTTATCTTCTCCAAATGATTATATTGAAAAATATAAATCATTAGCCTCGATTTCGTTGACTTGATATCTGTTTCGTTTTCCTGGTTTTAGATTGAACTATTTAAGAAAGCAATGTCAAGACAGCTGAATTAGTAGTTTATGCATAGGAAATGTCGCAGTTCATAAAAATGACCTGTTACTTGTTATCACACATTTATTGTATTCTTCATAACACCACATTCGACGCATGATGACGCATCTTTTTGTTTTCTTCGTATTTGCCTGTTTATGGCAAGGCCAGTCTATTTCCGCTCCAAACAAAATTCAAGTTGTTATCTTCAGACAAGAAGAATCACCCAAGAACAACAGTTTATCCGGGTTTGTTCCCTCAGAAAACGTCAGTGATGGCCTACGTTTTAATTTCACTGTCGTGGAGTGTCGTGGGGAGTCGTATAAAGAAATGATGGATAAATTTTGCAGGATTTTGAAGAATACTGGAGTTTCTGTGATTATTTCGCAAGATATCTCGTCACATCCCAAACCTATTGATATCTACGCAAGTTACATAGGCATCCCTGTGATAAAATTATTCCACAGTCCTTATGAACAGCAAGTTGTCAAGCAGGTACGTTGACTTTACTAGGAAACACTATTTACTGGCCATGTTTCCGGAAGGTGGGCAAATTAAACAAGGAAACATCTTTTCCACAACAACAATCACACTTGGGAAACAAGCCAGTTGATTCAGTGGCAAATAATTCTTATCATTTTTTCTTTAAAAATTACGTCAAGAGCTATGCTTTCATGGAAAATTTCGAGCTTATATTTTGGTAGCGTTTTAGGTTTGAACAGTAGCTTCAGAACAAGTATCAAAATATGTTTCAATGTTGCTTCATGTGTTAGTAAGTTGTTTGCCTCATTATTAGTAGAAGTTATTTTAAAGAACTTGGCTTGGCAAACTAGGAAATATTGTTGCGGAAATATTTGAAAATTTATATATATGTTTCCTCCAATATTTCCTCGTTTGCCCACCCTGAAAACATTGTGGCGCAACAATATTCGTTAAACCCACATGAATATAGTTAACACCTTAACAAAGCAGTTTCTACAATACTAATGACGTGAAAACGCAGGAATAAAACGAAGTTGAAATGCTACTAAATTACATTCATATTTCATGATCACAGTCCATCATTTGCTTAGTTGCTTTGATGTTCATTATATAGTATTATTTCTGGATGATTGTTGTGTTTTTGCATCCATTATTAACTAAATTTATTATTGGCCGAATTTTTCAGCATATACTGTGTGTATTTAGCCCTGGCCAAACGAGTATGTCGGATGAGAGTCAATGAGAGTTCCAACTCTCGCCGTCGCGTTTGATCGTCAACTTTTATCAACTCACATGCATTCTCATCAACTTTGAACTGGTTCAAATTTTGATGAGAGTTGATGAGAATTTTCCCTCGTTTGACCGGTACGCGCGTGGTAATATCCAATCAACTCTCATGTAACTCTTGTTCTCGTTTGATCGGGGCATTAGATCGAGTTGATGAAACTCTCGCGCAAACTCTCGCTTACCTTGTTTCTGACATCATAGATTCATTTGTAAAATTTCTTTCTTTACAAATCGTTAGTACAAGTTCTTCGCTAATGTCCTTAAAAGAGTACTGTAAAGAAAATGCTCGGTACCACAGAAACCTGTACTTACAGTTTTAGATACAGTTTTCAAAAATTCAAGCGTACAACATTTTGAAATTTTTACATTTCCGTATTTTTAGGTCTTATTCGCCAGATATCGGGGTTTTCAAAGATTTTTATGTTTCTACCTTCAAGTGATGTTAGTTTTAGTAGTTTTAGTAACACATAGTTAGCTGCTATGGCAACATTGACGCGTACGAAATTCACTCTAAAATAGCCTATCGCCTCGTGTAGTTGGAAAAAAGAGAAAAAAGCCAAAAAATTTCGTGCATTATTTTACTTGGAAGACAGACTAACAATAAGCAAAATATTAAAAAATTCTGTAAAATGTCGTTTTCCTCGATACATTATTTTTGCCATTACAGAATTTTATTATTTTTTGTATAATGAAAGATTTTTGCGGTACAATATAGCGTGCAAAATTTAAACATCGGTCACCGGAAGTTCATTTTGGAAGTTCTTGCATTAATATTCCCGCGGGTTTATTCATGTAGCATAAAGTTTTATTTTCGCAATTCTTGGATACGGGATTTCGTGATTACTATATCGAGCTACCTTAAGCGTAATTATACTTGAAAAATTAGAAAAATATTAATGTCGACGTTTCGAACGAAAGCCCTTCGTTAAGTTCGTTTTTTTCGGGTATACTGTATAGTTACATCCTAACAAAGAACGCTTACTGAAAATACTTTATTGAGTAAGTCCCTCTAGAGGAGTGCTTTCGTTCTAACGGTGAACTCTTAGCAGAACTAGAAGTCGACCAAAGTTGTTAGTCTCTACGATGGGATATTTGACTGTGCAGACGGCGAGGATTTAATAAGATATATTAAAACAAAAAAGAGATATAAGAGATGGTGGCAATCTTTTTAGAATAAAATACTTTATACTGCTTTCGATATTTTTACAGGAACAAAGTACTCTACTTCACCTGGACCCAGATCCTAGTACACGATTTGTGGTTATCACGGAAATTTTGAAAAAATACAACAGGAACGATCGAGTCGTTGTAGTTTCACATGAAAAACAATCAACATGGGCATCAAAGCTTGTTGCCGGGATACGTACAACTAGCAATTCAATCAACGATGTCTTCGTAAATCTCACTATAACGGAAAACGACAAGAATTATTTTAAGATCTTAAGCATTATGTTAGCTTTGAATATAAGAGCTGCTGTCCTCTCATTGGAACAAAGTTTCGCCTTGGATTTTATGGATGCAGCACAACAATTTGGGTTCCTAGACATTGATTGTATATGGATCTTAGAGCACTCTCTTGATGGAAGCAAGCGAATACCACTATTGGGGAAACTTCTTGGAATAAGATCATCCCAAGAACACTTTAGCGATAATAGATCACGTTCGTGGCGAGAGGCATTGATGAAAGACGCTATCAAAATTCTGGAAAAAACGTTTCAAAATGTAAGCAAAGCAGAGTTTGTAATGTCTCCACCACCAAAAGATTGCACATCTGCGAACCGTTGGCTGTTAGGAACATCGCTCTACAGGTAAGGCAGGGTTTGAGTGGCATAACTATATCTATATGTGTGGGAATGTATAGACACACCAGATAATGTGTTACTGTAGCAAGCAAGGCCAAGGGGTATAATTTCAGATTCACTTTATTTGAAACGACATTCACATTTCTCTTATATTTATTACCAAGATTCTCAGGGACGCCCAGAGGGGAGGGGGGCCGGAAAAGGCGGCAATTTGCCCTGGGCCCCCAACTAAATATGCATATACCTGTATATATTACAGTAAATAGTCTCTCAGATTGCAGGAATTTTACATTCCTGAAGCCCTAGATTTCAAAATTTCCCCCCAGACCCGCTAAAGTAAGGGTGGAAAATATCTATGGCCCCAAAATTATTTTTTGCCCCGGGCCCCCAAATTTCTCTGTGCGGCGCTGAAGATTCTTCATGTCAATAACCATGTTTACCATATTTCTCATTTGTAAGACCATTTTTTATGTTGTCCATTTTTCTCACTCTCGAAAAAACTCTTTTACCTCAGTATCCTCTCACTCTGCCATTCCTCTTTCAACGTTGCCGTTTTAAACCATAGTTATAAGGTTAGATATTATAGTTTAACATCATTGTTAGTTTCTTCGACAGTTTGTGAAGGTGTAAATATCTTTCCTTTAATTCGATAAAAGTGTCGAAAAAAGAAGTTTTTGTATCACACTCCAGTTCGTCGTAGATTTTTAAGTACGCGAGATGATCCATGTGGTCTAAAACCAGACCATCACTGAAAGGGCAAATAGACATTCCAAAAGCGTGTATAGTACTCTTCTCTTCTGCAGGGGGACCATAATTCATAAATATTTTTTTGCTGTTTTAGGGTCATGAAGCTTGTTCAGATTGAGGGGAACACTGGTTGGATTGAATTTAATGAGCAAGGTTACCGTACTAATGTGGAATATGATATCGATTACTTCTATAAAGATGAAAATGGGACCACTACCAGAATTATTTTAGCTCAATATCATAACAACAAATTGACTGTATACCATACAGGCTGGCCACCTGCAGAGAAAAACCTAGATATACTAGAATCAAAACTTGCAGAAAACATACCATTGAGAGTTTCAGTTTGCATACAAGAGCCTTATGTTGTGATAAACAAAAACTCTGCTCAAAACTATTCGGATGAAACCTGTGCATTAGGCTGGCCTTGTGTGGGACTTGACGGGAAACAATCTTGCTGTTCCGGGTATTGTATTGACCTGTTGAAATTACTTATGAGGGACATTGGATTTTCAGTCAGAATTCAAGTAGTTGAAGATGGTAAATATGGTGCATTGAACCACACTACAGGACAATGGTCAGGTCTGATAGGCGAGGTTTCTCGCGGTGTGGCAGATATAGCGATATCAGATCTAACTATCAATGAACAACGTTCCAAGGTAGTTGACTTCACACATCCATATATGGACGCAGGTATGGGTGTTTTAGTTAAGGTGTCGCGTCGTGGTAAGAATAATTGGACAGGTTTTATGGATCCTTTCGCTGCAACTTTGTGGATTGCACTTATTATTTGTATTAACACTGCGCTGCTTTTTATGTGGTTGCTAGAGAGGTATAGCCCATATGGTCAGTGGGAACGTGGAAAGGTTTTGAAAAGAAGTAAAGAGTATTCTTTCGATTTTGTTCAAGCTATCTGGTTCACATGGAGTATGGTGTTTCAAACCTTTGATGTTGGTACAAAACCGAAAAGTTTTGCTTGCCGTATTTTGGCCTTGTCTTTTGCGTTCAGTATGTTGATTGTGATCACAAGTTATACGGCGAATTTAGCCGCTTTCCTAGTGGTGGAAGAGGAGATATTGCCGCTGAGTGATGCTGGAATACGAGATCTCAAGGTACAGTATAGATGTTACATTTTTTGTTTTGTTTTCCCCCTCAGAACTTTCTTAAGTTGACTATTTACCTACTTTTTATCAACTTCTCAAGCCTAGACCTAGATATTTACATTAACCCCCTTCCCCCGAAAACGTAGCATGTTGGGAAGGGGACCGGGGGGTGTAAAGAGCCTGGCTTACGTAGTTAAGCTATTATTTGCATAAAACAATTACTGAGTTCTTATTCGCCAGGAAGAGTGTTAATTTTTAGCAGTATAATGAGAAATTATATTACTTAATTGGAATATCTTTAATTAGATATTTATATCTGGATATACATATATTCTAATTGAGAATATAATATTTATATACTTTTCATTATTGTTGTATGCTGATATGAGGACTAGGACGCTTTATCAATTAATAAAGTAGACTGAAGTAGAGGCGTAGAGCTGGCATGGAATAGTCAGTTTTTACTATTTTTGTGATACGGATATTAAATATTTATTAAAACATTTAAGTCATTATCTTTTAGCTTCAGAATCCTCCAGGTGGTTTTCGAATTGCCACGATTCAAGACTCGAGTTTTGAAAGATTTTTCCAAAGTACAGATGATCCCATGCTAAGCAGAGTTTGGCAACATATGAAACCTAACAGTGTGAAAAACTTAGCTGAAGCAATAAAACAAATGAATTCTGAGTAAGTGTTTCGCTTATGCCTTATGAGTTATGGTGAACTGACTGCGGGGAAACGTTAGTGCATGCACTTTCAGCTGTCAGGAATTCGCGGCCGATTATTCAACATCATATGTTTAACATAGTCGGCACTATAATGCGGCGCTAGCATAGGCTTACCCGCCCCCCCCCCCACCCAACTTTGAAAATGTAGCAAAAAAGGGCAAAGGCTCCTCCAAGTTACGGGTTATAATATACGGAGCATTCATAATTCTCCGGTATACCTGACTTTGATATATAACACTTGTTGCAGTGGTCGTTAAGATTTTGCCTCAATGTTAGTCCCAAAATGTAGTCTGGGGCTCTTGATTTCAAAGTAGCATGATTAGACAATGCCAATGATCATGGCGTCAGATTAAAGTCATGCACCTATCGTAACAGAAATCAACTAGTGAAAAATATAGGATGTAGTCTGAAGGTACACGTCATAACTGGCTTAAACAGGTTAACGTTTGTCCACCAAAAGGTCCAAATGCTAGACTATGTTTGTTCCATATATCTATTTTCTGGATCTTACTTAAATACTTAAATTAAATGTAGCTCACAGGTGCATATTTTATGTTTTTAATAGAAAGCTTCAAGCATTTGTCTCGGATTATCCGACACTTGAATATTTCGCTGCGAAAAGTCGAGATTGCTCGTTCAAAATTGTAGGAAAGTCGTTCTTTCAGTCGGGATTTGGTCTTGCCGCACGAAAGAACTCGTCTCTCACTATAAAGATATCTCAAGTATTGATGCAATATGAAGATTATGATATTTCACGGACGTTAAAACGTCGATGGTTCTTGGGACAATGCAGTGTTATGGATGGTGATGAAAATGCGATGTTTGCACGATTGTCTATCGCCGACTTGAGTGGATTATTTCTCGCAATTTGTTTCGGAGTCATTATTTCACTGCTGTCTTTTACTTTGGAATATTTTAAAATTGCTGTTAGCAGGTCATCCTCGTATATATTCCGTCAAAAATAATTAGCTGATTTTTATAGCAAACATATTACTAAGTAGATTTAAAAACACTGGAAGTGATAAAAGTAATACAAGCAACAAAATTGCTCCACCTGCACCAAAAGCTGATTTCAACGCATGATATGTAGAAATGTACACACATGTTGCCTCATATTACTTCACCTTATATAAGGAAGGACTGTACAAGCTGTTCCTGAAGTGACAATGACTTATCTCACACAAGTGCATGCTGGCATTCTAACTATAGTTCTTGCCCAATAATCTCTAAAAATGTTTCGTTATTTAGCTTGTATAAAAATAGGTACCCACTGGGTACGTGTGTCTACTGTGTCTGCAGTTTGAATGGACACCACAAAAGCATAATATAAACAATTTAGGGGAGTACGTGCATTGTTGTAGCAGATATAAACTGAGAAAGAAACTGAATAATTATACATTTCGGTATTTTCAAAACAAGGTGAAAAGCAAAAGAGCTATCCACCCACTGGATGTAGCTATTGTTATGCTAAGTGTTTTAGCCCAGCTGCAAAGGGCCTATTCCCAATTTCCTTGAGTACTGTATGTTAATGTGAAGCATATTATTAAGGTTAGGTATAATCCTTCCACCTGGCATATCCGGGGCAGTGTTACCCATAGCGCGTCGTTCTATTGTTTATGCTATGCACATGCACGTTCAAAGCTTGGTCCACACGTGTGTGATAAGCATAAGGGGAAACAAAAGGCTAAGCAAAGAAATACGGTGAAGCATGCGACAAGACGAATAAGACAATCGACATAGCACAAGACAATCGACATAGCACAAGAGCTGAACAAAAGACGGCACAAAGGAATTGATTCTTAAAGTCTTTATTGTTATTTTTGCCATGGGAAGTCTAGGAGGAAAATCATGCCTTTGTTTTGGTACCGATCTTGTGCTTATGCTTCATACCTCAAACGTCTGAACAGAGCGTAGTAAGGCTGATTTCCATTCAGTGCAAAATGTCGCGCGATCGACCTTTTGCGGTCGTTTTCCTTTGAATTATGAGCCCTCGACCGGACCGTTCCAGTCGAGGGCTCATACTTCAAAAGAAAACGATCGCAAAAAGACGATCGCGCGACATTTTGCACTGAATGGAAATCAGCCTTTACTGTTTGATCGGAACACGTTAATTATGTTTAAAACCACGATTACGTTGAGAGTGAACAAGCTTTGTTTGCGTGTTAACCGTACTATTCTCGGTATTAATAACATAAAATAACTAATGATATAATATTATAAATTGTATCTCTTAACACATACAATAACGCCTGGTAACATCACGAGAATTTATTAAGTACGGTCCTTTTTTAAAAGATCTTGGGTTTGCATCAGTAAAAATGTTGAAATTTTTGAAAATGAAAGACCTGTTGAAGATTCCATGTATGCTACCAGCGCCGCATAGGCGCATGATTTTGAGCGCTGTCTCAAAACTACAAACACCTCAAACGAAAACTAGGCTAGAAATCGAAAGTCCAGACTCGGAAGAAATGTTGATCAAGAAAGTAAAGAAAGATAACAATGATACCTCCGATCATCATCGGTCGAGCAACTTACAACCTAAAAAACTGTTTACAGAAAAAAGTCCTTGCTTGTCGAGTCAGCCTTCGTCTTTGGACAAAGTTAACCGGAACATCTCGTCGATTCCCACGCCCTTGGAACGGTATGCATCAAAACAAAGAAATGCTTTTCGTGATATTGAAAAGGAACTGGAAAAAAAACGAAGCGATTTGATGCGTCTTGACGACAACCTCTCCACAAGAGGGAAAAGCCTGGGTACGAGGATGTCTTGACGATAGATTAAAACAGGCGTCAGTACAGAATGCGGGCCATCTATCTGCGTGCAGTAACTGTCATCTTAAACTGGGTCACACGAAGAAAATATGTACATTTTCCCCATGTCAATCAGCATATTCGTGTGGCTTTTTGTCGAGACACAGCGACGAGAAAACAGAAAGGACTGCATTGCAGAAAGAAGTAACACGCATACAAAGTAAATTGAGCAACGCAAAGAAGGATTTGGACAACGCGGGACGTGCAGCAGAAAAAGTCGTCAATTCGAAGTCAAAAAAAATCGCCAGACAGGTATGTCATGAATGGCCTTCGAAATTGGGTTTTGCTAAGCAAGGACGTTTCTACATTGCAGAAGCATCTCGGAACGTTGCCATCGCGAGAAAACGTTATCAAATTTCTTTATGAAGTGGTTATTGACGATGACGAGGAAGAAAAAAACTTTGAGTGGGATTACTTTAAAGCAACTGATCACAGAATGACTTCCCAGAAAAAAATATTAACAGAAGAGTATGCTATAAAATTCCCAGCAGCTGGCAGAAAGAGATATCAAAGTAGTTGCATCAATCCAAGCCTCCAAGTGTTGCAAATACTCAAGTAGAAAGTGACTTCAAATTAGCTATTAAAATGCAGCATGAAGAGAATGAACAAATCCAAGTTAATAGTTCGCCGAATACGGATTCTGTAGACGTGGCCATCTCGGAAGCGCCGGCGATGGATTACGATGATTTTTTTACACTAGAAAAAAATGAAGAGCGTGTAATTCAAGTAAATTCTACTGAAGAGAATTTAGTGTCTACAGAAGCAGATATTACATTTGAAGCTGATGCTGCTGCCGCATTGTTGCAGTTGCGAAGACGGGAATCGAAATCGTAGATGTAAGACGTCCCTCAAAAGCATGGGTTGACCGGTTGACTAATTAGTTTGCTATTGTCCGACAGGTAAACTTTACTGTAATGAATACTTTATTTTTAGTTTGTTGTTGTTATCTGTTAATTGATCGCCATCGGGTCGAAAAGTGTTGCAAGTATAAATTGTAATACTGTAAATATGTAAACCTTTTCAGTAGTTTTAAATCCTGTTCGGGTCTAGCCTAATTTTATAGTTTCGTTTATATTACATTTTCACATTCATATTGCCTATTGGGGATATAAATTCATATTATCTGTAAAGAATAGAGTAGGCTTTGATAGCAAAACTTTGACGTTAACATGGCTGGCATTGTAAACTAAAAATAATATTTATATTACGTTACATCACAGCTGGAGTTTAATATATCTAGGCTATGTCTATGACTATATATTGCCATAGTTTACACGAGCAATTTTTATACTGTATTTGGCAAATTGTACTTCATTTTACTTTAATGATCATGCATTTTTAATATTTGCCCTTGAAACGAGTAAATTGTGACAAGTAGAACATGTGAAATACAAGTCAGTTGCAATATATACCTGAAATTGCTCGTTTACAGTCGATTTCAGGTCACTTTTCAAAACACGGTTCCCAAGTTTGTTGTGTATATATTGCCAATTACATTTCTAAATTTGGAATATTGGGCGGCAACTTGGGAAGCCAACTTCGCAAGTTGTTGATACGAGTACTGAAGTACTAAAATAGATTGACGTGTTGCACTGTTAATAACCGCGTTTTTGTACTGCAAATATGCATGGAAAACGATTTGGAGGAGTTCTTCAGTATATAGTTTCAAGAATAAAATATAAGAAACTATAGTTAGCAATGATCACTACTACAATACCATACTACAATACTATACTACAATACAATACTATACTATACTACAATACTATACTATAAGGTTAAGTTAAGGATCCAAATATCCTTTAATTCGAAAAAATTCGTGCATATCGCCTGGGGTAATAAAACGAATTGCTTGGTAAAGCGATTGGCGCAAGTCATGGTTAAATCCCATAGTCTATGTCTCAACATGCATTTCATTTTTCCAAAAACGTATTCTGTTGGGTTGAAATCTGGGCTGTAAGCAGGCATAAACACCAACTCGATGTTTAAGTCTTCCAGAAACTCTCGCAGTACTCGTTCGCCGTCGTTATGATGAAAAGGACAATTGTCCATAACAATAGTGTTCCCAACCTCAAGGCAAGGTCGACCAGTGTTCGGATTTACCGAATTACTCGCCTCTTCGAAAAATCGTAAAACTCTGTAGTATTAGATGGGCCGTCTATAGTATTCATGTAGCTTACACCAGAGAGCGAACACAAAACATTCACTGTTGTTATTCACATTAAACAGTCTTCCCGAATCCGCAGTAAATGAATTACTGTAGAAGCCGTGGCAGTTAGCAAACCCTGACATCTTGTATAATACTATGATAATACATACATAATATTAATAGTATGGTTAACGGCTCCGATATTAACAGAACTCCTGTAGTCCTGTTTTACCGATCTTCGACTGCTAACGTGAATAACATGCTTATATATATACCGTGTAAACATAGCACTGTTAACAGCCACTATGTTAACAGAAATGTTGTTCACAACTTCCCGAGTTACGGCTGCAAATATTTACAACTTTGTAGTTATGGTCGAGTAAATGTTGACAACTTCGGAGTTACGCTGTAAATGCTGACAAACTTCCGGAGTTAACAATAGTAAAGTTACGGAAGAAGTTACGCTGTTACACTAGTGAACAAACTTCCGGTTACGCTTAACAGTATAGTATACAAAAAACCATAAGTCTGCAATATCCCAGGTGCATGTGCACAAATAGATGTCTTCAGTAACTAAAAATTTAACGAACACCCATTTACTTTTCATCGTTAAACAAACAACATCGCACACACAATCGAAAGAAGAAGCACAATACTGGTTGTTTGATTAGAACTTCCAGCCACAGGATCTAGTTTAGCAAAAATACGAGCTGGTCCACCGCTGCCACCCTTAATCTTCATCGGCGACACATAGACGATCGCACATTTAATTGGGTGGAAGCTAGGTTTTCGATATTTGCGACATTTTCCAAATCAAAAAATTTGTTTCAATTCAATTCAATTCAATTTAATGATTTATCACCCAACAATTATACAGTACATTGAACAATAAAAAAATAAACATATAGATGGGTGACAAGCTAACTGTAATAACCATTTATTAGGCTAGTCTGGACAGTTAGCTAGTCACAGAAATGACTTATATAAGACTAGAGGGTTGGTAATAACTAGTATACATATAAATACAAAATAACATAATAAATTAACAAGAAGGACAGAACACATCGACAAGAGTCGAGTGGAAAATATTGGAGAAAGATATGTCTAAACAGACTGATCCGGTTGAAGTGTACAATAAGTAATTAAAAGATTGATGAGAAGGAATATTTTACCTTAACAGCTCAAATAGAATTGAAATACTGCTGGATTATATACCATTTATTATTTACACTTTGAACGGAGATTTTGTTAGTTTTTTGGTTGACTCACTGACCGAATTCCAAATCTTTGCACCAATAAATCTTATATTAAATTTTCCATAATTTGTTCTGATACTTGGGATAGAATATGATGAACTAGAGGCAAATCTTGTATTATGACTATGTTTTGCATCTAGAAAGAAGGAATTGAATAATTCCGGCAAGCTATTATTATGAAAATCATACATAAAGATTGCAGTTAATAAGAAAACAAGATCATGCAATTTAATGATCTTAAGTTTAACGAATAAAAGATTCGTATGGTCATTGTAATCAGAAAATGTCATTAACCTAACAATCTTTTTTTGCAATATGTAAGTATTATCCCAGGCAATTAGACAATACGTTAAGTATGGATAAACCAAAGCATAATAAAGGCTTTTAAGAATATCCAAGTTAACAAAGTGTCTTATTTTTGAAATCGCACCAATATTACGTTTAATTTTCTTTGATATATGGGAGACATGATCCTTCCAATTCAAGTGGCAATCAATGACGACGCCTCAGTATTTTGTTTTATAATCACGTTTTAGAAATTGACCATTCAAGATCACCTGAAAATTATAATCGATTTTTTTCTGAATTGGATGGAAAATAATGAAACTAGACTTTTCAATGTTAAGCGACAGTTTATTAGCACACAGCCATTTACTAACACACTGTATCTGATCATTAATGGATGACTCCAACCTTGAGAAATTTTTATCAGTGTAAAAAATATTGGAATCATCTGCAAACAAATGGAAATCTAAGATTTTGGAGCAATTGTGGAAGTCATTTATATATAACAAAAAGAGAATAGGGCCTAACACTGAACTAATAGAGGTTGGTGATTCTGTTTCCATGGTAACGCAGTTTCGTCACCAGCCTTCTTCAGACCTTGTTAATTGCTCTTTAAATTCACCAAACACATTACTCTCATGTCCTCGACATAATTATGTCTCGACATAATTTGCAGTCATCCCAGGTTCACGAGGCTTTTGGTTCTTGTCGCATATTGATGTATGGTGTTTTCCTTGGCAGACTTGACATTTGCCCTTGCTCTTTCACTCCGCAGCTCTGTGTTTCGTACCGGCACAGTTGAAACACAAACGTTTCTCGGCAAGGATTTTCTTCCTGTCCTCAGATTTCACGACCTTGTCACAGTTAATTGCCCGATGTGCCCCACTGGAACAGTACAGGTAACCCTTGATTCCATGACTTGAGGTGCCGTCTCTGTTAGCAAAGAATGATCTTCCTCTTTCTTTACGGAACTATCCACTTTGATTGTCTTTGACGGGATTGTTATTCGTCCATTTTTCAAGAGCATTCACAAATTCAATGAAAGTCCACTCACTCCAGTTCTCTATGGTTGGCGATTTGTTTCTCTATGGTTGGCGATTTGTTTCAAAATTCAACAGAAAATATTTGTTCAACTTCAAGAGTTTACACAACCTCGTTCCCAGGCTCTTTACCTACGCTCACCCCCGCTGCGGAAAAGACCCTAGTTCAGACTGGTCACGTGACACCCCAGAATCTGGGGTGTTTTTAATTAGCGCTTTGAAAACACTGAGGGAGGGGTGGTTGAGAAAACATGTCAATTTTACACTATTCATGTATGAGTGAATAATGGCGTAATAAATACAAAAACATGGGCTCAACTTAACCTGTCCAGATTAGCAACAATCTCGTACCAGAGCCATTATACTCATGGCTCTGGGTACGAGATTGGATTAGCAATGGCTCAACTTAAGGAAACACCGAAAAAGATATACGGAAAATTAATTTCAAACTCCGAGTCTATGTGTCGACTTTGTTGCGGCATATATGAGCCAAAATATACAAAAAACCTGTACAATAAAGCAAATGTCAAACTACTGGCCTTTGCTGAAGCGGTCTATGGTGAGAGAACTCCCTTCCTCGTCTTGTGTGCCGAGCTGGTGAAAGACGACTGGATAATTCTGGAAAATTCCAAAGCATGATATGTGGGAACCAAAAAACTATGATGCAAACAAAGAGATGTATTGATATTTCGCCTTCAACGCGAATCACGGAGGAGAAAAGGGCAAGAACTAGTCTGGAAGGCGAAGTGCGATCAACCCGAAGCCTGTCATTTTCATCCAACAAAGAAACTATACAATAGGCCTATCGAGGTATGTTATATTTTTTATATGATTCATCATTTATATAATGAGATATTCTATACTATAATTTATGTGTAGATTTCCAATTTCATTTGCGGTATACACTGAACTCTAAAGAGTAAAGTTTAAAAGCCAATAAAAGGTTCTAAATATCTCCTATACACTACAGGTTGTCAACGATCCTGTTTCCAAAACCGCGTCGTATGATTCCGTCCCGTTTACGGATGTCCTAAATACCGTCAATGACGAACTGAGATTCTTCGTAAAAGAAATTTTGAAGGAATGAGTTCGTTCTCTTTGGAGGCTACATCGTGGACGAGTATCCTGTATAGTATTCAGAATTCTATCTGAATTGTTGGAGTTCAACTACAACACGGAAAAGAAGATCGCTCCGTTATGTTTGATTAACAGCGTCATAATGTTCAAACGATGCCATGAGTTGAGTTTTTTGCAGCGCATTAATACAATTTTAGTGGCCGACAGTGGCGCTAACACGGAGGTAAATTATAATTGTACAGTTTACTTAATTGTCATTTGAAAAAAAAAGAAAAGCTTTATAAATGCATATCAGTTTTTGCTGAGTTGTTCCGTGCGCAATTTTATATTGTCCACAGCGATGCTAACACGGGGGTAAATTATAGTTTATTTTGAATATATCATGTTTACTCTTTGGCTTGTTACAAATTATGTCAATTTCGAGAACAATAGAATAGACATGAAAAAGCTTTTTACGCGTTTGCCAATGTTTACTTAGCTGTATCGGCATTTTATTTTGTACATATAATGTTCGAATCATGTTGCCATTGACATTAATTGTAACATAAATGTTGGTCAATTTATTTTTCGCCATGGTTTTCAGTGCATTAAACCTATGATTAAACTGACAAGGTAGATTTTTTATTTGATTGAACTAGTTAAGCTGGTTACAGACGAGCAAGTTTTATGACAAGTTTTCATATGACAAGTTTTACTTGCTCGTTTGTATGGGTACTAAATTTTGCCAATTTTTTCTCAATGACAAGTGGCGAAGTGCACTTTTGCCCATGCATACAGACGAGTAAATAAAACTTGTCGTATGAAAACTTGTCATAGAAAACTTGCTCGTCTGTAACAAGGTTTAGGTCAGTCAGTGTTACTTCATTTGTAGAAGAGAAATTTCAAACCGCAATCTCTTCGGCGCTTCGCTCTTTCAAAAGACAAAACAAATTTTAAATTATTTAATATCAAACTTGTAATTCTATATTCTACAATATATAAGTATCTTTTCGACTAATAAGTTTGAGTTACGAATTGTTTTTACTCTAGTTTTGACTGTTATACTGTTCATATAAGGTTGCCCAATAGTTTATACTGTAGTTGCTTTGTATATTAATTTCTTGTGGCAAAAAAATTGTTATGGACTATTGTTACTGTTACTGTTACTTTAGGCTTCTGTGCTATTTTATAAACTCAATTTAGAGCCCTTTTACATCTTTAAAAGCGATTTTTTGTTGATTTATAGCCTTTATTTGATTTTACCGCTCCTTTGAACACGCTTATTTCTACCGGAAATGACTTTTGCGCTTTACGCGTCTTAGCCTACCCTCCCACGGGACAAAGCTGTGGAAGGTGTCACGTGACCAGCCTGAACCAGGGTCTTTTCCGCAGCGGGGGTGAGCGTAGGTAAAGAGCCTGGGAACGAGGTTGGAGTTTACATTCATATTCAACAAATATATTCATTCAACTTCAACAAATCGATTCAACTTCAACAAAAATATTCATTCAACTTCAGCAAAAATATTCAACTTCAACAAAAATATTCATTCAACTTCAACAAAAATATTCATTCAACTTCAACAAAAATATTCGTTCAACTTCAACAAAAATATTCATTCAACTTCTACAAAAATATTCATTCAACTTCAACAAAAATATTCGTTCAACTTCAACAAAAATATCCATTCAACTTCAACAAAAATAATAACAGAAATTAAATTTTTATTCAAGCTCAAAAAAATATATATTCAAGGTTCGGCGTGCTCGCGGGCATGTTAACGCGAGGATCACGCGAGAAGCCGTGCGTGGTAAGGTCGTGATATCATGATTAAAGATGGCGTCTTCCCCCAGGTGAGGGGGAAACAAGAAGTGACTCGGATCGCAATGAAATAGCTGGTATTATTCGTCAATGTGCACGCGAAGAGATTGAATTTCAACGGAGTGGAAGACAAGGAACGTCCAACATCCTGCATCGAACGAGAGATCTCATTGCAAATGCCACAACATCAGTATCTCGTGAGTTCGAAAGCAGACGTAGTTCTTTGCTATCGTCATCTACTTTACCTTCAAGTAGTTCGACACCCGACCGGCCTCCAGTTACCAACAATCCACCCACGCCAAAGAGAGCTTCAACGAGTGGGAATTCGTTTCATCCGTGGCGTTTCAAAAAAAAGGAGGAGTCTAAAAAACCAAAACAAGGGAGGGTCGTGACAAAATCCGTTTGTTTGATTGATGAGCCGCCTGATCATGATGATAACGAGTACGTACCTGACTATACATTGGGATGTGATATGATTTTAGTTAAAGGCTATTGTGATCTTTCCACCAGCTACACCGAGGCTGAGATACGGAGGGAAATTTCTGAAACGTTTGAACAAAGGTTTCCATTGATGACTCCCACCTTTTTTGATTTTGTAAAGAGAGAGAGAAATACGATCATCACACCGGTCGTCAAACTTAGTCATAAATGGGATTTTCAACAAGTGAAGGAGTTGTGTGGTCAGGGAAAGCTATACCTCCGCTTAAATGTGAGCAGAGAAGCACTGGAAATGACTGAAGATCCAATACAAGATGAGAATGTGAGAGACCAGTGACGGTGAATGAACGTCAGCATTCATCATCTAGTGCAGTGGCCACAAACCCAGCCTTTTCGAGAGAAAGTTCCTGCAATTCAGTACCTGTTGCTAGTACACTCCTGTTCCTCTCAAAGAAATAGCCCAGAAGTACACAATGTTATCAAAATAAGCAGAGAACTGCCAACTTCAAATGATTCATTGCAAGAAATGCTTCCCACTTCATCTGCACAAACAATTGCCGAGACCCTTTCCAGATGTAGAGGTGACATAAACTCTACTCTAGATAGTTTGCTCAACAAAGAAGAGTGTGGCCAAGAAGAGGACTTGGGTGAGGTGAAGTCTCTGTCTGAAGTACTGCAAAAACTCAAAGACAAGATGAAAAGCAGACCAGCAAAATTAACGATCGACCATGATGACCTCTTCAATGATGCGGTTGCTTTTTATAAGAATGTGGCTTTTGATCCAGAAACACCTTTGCGCATTACTTTCATTGATCAACCTGCAATTGATGGAGGTGGTCTTCTCAGGCAGTTCTTTACTGATCTGTTTTCATGTCTTATTGAAGGGAAACATAATTATGTCATTGTTTCTGGGAGAGTGTGGCCGGAAGTGCCCTACCCATAGTCCACAAGTTGTGTTTTCAGGCATAATTGAAATTGTTGGAAAAATCATTGCACACTCTTTGGTTCAGGGTGGACCTGGATTTCCATTTTTATCTCTCCCATGTTATTATTATCTGGCAAGTGGTGATGTGATTGGTGCGATGGCTTATTGCGATCCATGGGATATACCAGATGTAATCACCAGACAATGGATTCTAAAGGTATTAAACTGAACTGTTATACTGTAGCCCTAAATATCGAAGACGTCAGCAATATTGGATCATTTTGAAAATATAGACTTGATTTATGCATTATCATCATTAGCCATAACTGCTTCTATCATGCTTTTCTATATTGTTATAAGGCTGAAGCTTATTTTCAAACATTTACGGCTTAGAAATGATCCAATCATCCATTCAAAGCATAATGTTATGAGTTAATGTTATAGTTAAAACAATGTCATTTCCTTATCTTTTCTATTATGCACATGGTGTATGTGCATGATAGTGATGGTTATAATCAGTACAATTGATATTTATGGATTTCTGCCAACCATCCCACTTTACTGAGAAGCACTTCATCTATAGATAGATAATCTATTCTGAAACAATTTGATATATTTACACCCTACACTCACACAAACAGGAATAATATGTACCAAAGAATAAAGTTCAGTTATTTTAATTATAGCTAATAGATGCTAGCAGTGAATCTGATATGGCAGACATAGCTACAAATGATCAGTTTCTTGATGTATTGTCTTCATGTGGAGACACTAGTGTACTAAAGGTGAGTATTCTTGTTTAACAAAACTATCTGTCAATGCCTCCATTTAGGCAAAAGCGCCCTATTCTTTGTTATTTTACTCTAATGCCAGGAGATTTTGCTAATTGTCAAGGGGAGACTCTTGCACTTCAATGAGTTAAATATGTTACCAAGACTCTCCCTTGACACTTTGATGAGTAAAATCATCCAGTATTAGACAGAATAAAAGAATAAAGTAGGGCACAATGGAACGCTTTTATCAGGCACTGTTGCCATATGCTAACTTACAATTCATCTCTGTCTAACTCCAGATAATTTTAATTTTTTTTAACATTGAAAAATCACACTTCTTGATAAGGTGATGCATGTGTAAAGGCATTCGCGTGTGATCACACACCTTCTCAGGACAACCTGAAACATAACTCTTTCCAGTTAACTCTTTCCAGTTAACGTTAAGTTAACTGGAAACATAACTCTGGAAACAGTTATGTTAACGAAACATAACTCTTTCCAGTTAACGTTAAGGGTAGGAAGACTTGCAGCATGACATGTTAGTAAGAAAGTTTTTTCAATTTTTCATTGGCCTTCTATGATCGACTATTTAGTCACACCTCAAACAGCATCAGTTAGATTATTAATGGATTTTTATTTTAGATATCAAATAAGAGAAAAATAATTCAGTCGATAGCAAGTTTTGAAGTCATTGGTAAGCGCAAAATGGCACTTGATCAGCTTCGTAAAGGGATGAAAACCCTTGGCCTCCTGGATGAGATGGAAAAATATGCAGGTTTATTTGAAAGTATCTTTAATCGAGGACAAGAGAAGTTAACACCGGAATCAGTGAAAGACCACCCACTGTTTCCTCAACCACAAGAAGCAATACAGCACATGCTTGTAAGATTTGTAGACGAGTCGCCACTGCAAAGGTTGGAAAACTTTCTAAAGTTTTGTACGGGGAGCAACGATATCTTGCCATTACAGGATAAGAAGATAGAGGTGGAGTTCCATGATGAGAGCTGTTTTCTCTTCTACTTGTTTATTAAAGCTACAGCTCCCTAAAAACTTTTGTACATACGATGTGTTCGAAGTGGCACTGTTAGCAGTTATGCATGATTGTGGTAAGGCTTTCACTACCACATAGAATCTGGAACCTGGTTAATTTTAAAACATTCATATTGGGAAAACATATTTTTGAGTTGTAGTTGCTTTAAAGCATTTTTCATATTTCTGAAAATGCATGTCAGACTATGTTATTCTTAATATTTTCATAAGCATTTTATAGGCTTATTGAATTGTTAAAGTTGAAGGCAGTGGTCTACATTCGATAGATTTTATTTTCATGTTACAGTACTTGTTATAATTGTCTTAGAGAATGGTTGTACCTTCCCAAACCAATCCCACAGTGTTTTAATTCATCAAGACTGGGGAACTCAATTGCAAAGAGCCTTTCTTTTCATTTGCAGTGGACCCTATAATAATTATTATAGTCACTAAAAAATTAAATAATATCACTAGACTAGAGACTAGAGTTGATTCTCTGGTGAATGTGCAAGAAAAAAACAAAGTAATTGTAGTTTAAACTCATTGATCTATGACCATTCTCTAAGACAGTAAAGGATGGTCACTTGTGGTCTAAATCCCATAGAGCACACATGCCCATTCTCCAACCTTACATAATTTGTAACCATATTGATATTATACGAAAACAAAGCTTTAAATAATCTGAAAATGAATGAAATGGACAACATTTTTCAACCAGGCAACCAGAGCCCAATCAACCTACAATTCATTATTTTTAACTTATGGGATTACTTATTTCACAAAAATTAATAGAGCACTTTCACATGATGTCACAGGAGCCATATTAGTGTTACAAAAGAATTGAACATTATATACATTGGTGTGTGGGGAATTTATTCTATTCTTATTTGAATTTTTCCCAGCAGTCCAAAATGACTGCTTATTACATCAGTGAAATGCCCTATAGGCCTAAGTTTATAGCTTCAAAATCAAAAGTATACCATGAGCAATCAAAATTTAAGGGGAAAGCATGTTTTCAACAAGATCCAAAGCTACTTGATAGCAATCAATACCAAACGTTGCAGATTCCAAGCATGGGTTGACTTCCTGATACAACACCTGGATTATTTCTTCAGGTAGGTCAACTTGAATTTCATTGACCTCTACAGTTGACAGTCCATCATCTGGAGGAAGGGGTGCATGAGGATCCTGGCCAAACCAATCCAAATATTGGACATCATTGTTTTCATCTCTGACATCAGCCACAGCTGATAGATTTCGGTTAGTAACGTCTATCATCCCATTTGTCCACATTCTCTCAGGTGACCAGTTCCTTTCCGTCCTCATGGGATGTCTGTTCCAAGCCCTAGTAAAGCTCTCAATTGCAACATTTATTCTTGGCAAGTATATGTAGTGGAGAATAAACAGATGCAAGGTATTGTTGCGATCAAGTATGCCTGCTTCCTCCATTGCAATAAAGGTGTAGTAAAATGTGCTGCAGACGCATCGAAATAAATCTCGCCACAAGCGTTCAATTCGTTGGTTTTGTGTTGAACTTCCGACCAAAGCAGATCCCCGGTTCTCACCACGTCTCACAAGCATGTGTTGCCATACTAAAGTGTTCTCACCACCATAGTCTGTTCTTACACGTGATGGCCAAGAATACTTCTCAGTTGCTTCAATAAACAAAGCTTCAACAGTTTCTTTCTTATTGTTTGTAGAACACTTTAAGAAACAAATAAGCCGTGAAAATCCATCAATGGCACCATGAACTACGAATCCCCAATTAATGAGGCTGTGGTGACCATCTATGTGCCAAAGACTATTGGGACCAGGTACAGAATAGGTTCGTCTAGTAATTACTGTGGCCCATCTTAAGCCAGAGTTTTCTGGATCAACTCTTCTCAAGCTAGCACGAACACGATCTCTCTGCACTTTCAAACCAGTGGAACGAATATGACCATAGACCATAGAAAATCCAACATGGGAACCATGGGTATCAACAAATGATTTAACAAATTGGTCAAGTTGTTCATCAGCTATGTTAGAAAAACCTGTTTCCTCTCTTATTCCAAGCTCTGCAACTCTTCGCCACAAAGTCGTTCGCGAAACAAGAAGAAGAGACGATATTTCTTTCCAGGAGTAACCCAGGGCTCTAAGATTAAGTAATACTTCCTCTGAAATATTGTACTTCGGTCTTCCAGGTCCTTCTGAGGCCGCCACTTGTGGTGGATAAAGCGAGTATACAGCTAAATGGGTACAGTTAGGTGGACGTCGTAACTCCAATTCCTGAATTTTCCGACACCAATCACGATGGATAATCTGAAGGTTTGTGCCAATTTCGTTAACGACGCTTCTACTCTCAATTAGCAATGGAATAATTTGCAGTATTACCTCTATACTCAGTTCTAACTTGCTTATTATTCTCTCGATCAAGGGTCGGAATATCGTATTTCTTTCTTGGTCGCACATACTGAGCAGGTTATCGACATCTTGGAAGAATTGCTCTAGCTGCTGCGAAACGTTTATATCTTCGTATTCTTCCAAGTTGTCCGCCATGATGAATTGTGATTTGTAGCCTGCGAGCAGGCCGACTTGAGGGTTGAGGCCTTGAAATCCTTGAATATATATTTTTTGAGCTTGAATAAAAATATATTTCTGTTGAATGAATATTTTTGTTGAAGTTGAATGAATATTTTTGTTGAAGTTGAATGAATATTTTTGTTGAAGTTGAACGAATATTTTTGTTGAAGTTGAATGAATATTTTTGTTGAAGTTGAATGAATATTTTTGTTGAAGTTGAATGAATATTTTTGTTGAAGTTGAATCGATTTGTTGAAGTTGAATGAATATATTTGTTGAATATGAATGTAAACTCTTGAAGTTGAACAAATATTTTCTGTTGAATTTTGAAACAAATCGCCAACCATAGTTCTCATTTGTCATCGCAAGTTCTCTCTTAATCACCTCCGATTTGTCAAATGTAAACTTGACAGCAGCATCAAGTTTACTTAGACTGTTCAATGTTTGCAAAGACTCAACATTGTACAGCAATGATTCATAGAAGGTGTGTAACATGGTAACACAGGTCCACAAGGATCAAAAGGGCGAAAAGGTGATAATGGACCACATGGTCCAAAAGGTGATAATGGAATTCAAGGGCTACAAGGTGTTACCGGTTCCAAAGGACTAACTGGTAACACAGGGCCCCAAGGGCAACAAGGACTTACAGGAAACACAGGCGCACGCGGGCCTCAAGGATCTGGTTCGGGATCAAGCGGTACAATAGGTCCTAAAGGTGACACAGGAATTCAAGGAATGCAAGGTGTCACAGGTCCCAAGGGATTAACGGGTGATACAGGCCCGCAAGGACAACAAGGACTTACTGGTAACACTGGTCCTAAAGGATCAAAAGGACTTAAAGGTGATGATGGTCCACACGGCCCAAAAGGTAATGTCGGTATCCAAGGAATGCAAGGAGTCAGCGGTCCTAAGGGGCGTACAGGAAACACAGGACCACAAGGACAACAAGGGTTACAAGGTCACACAGGACCACAAGGACCACAAGGTAGTTCTGGATCTGGTTCAGGTTCTGGTTCACAAGGACCAAGAGGTCCAAAAGGAGATACAGGATTACAAGGAGCACATGGATTAATTGGTCCAAAAGGATCAACAGGTAACACTGGTCCAAAAGGGCAACAAGGAGTAATTGGGAATACAGGACAACAAGGTCTTAAAGGTGACACAGGTAACATTGGACAACAAGGAACAAAAGGTGACATAGGTCCTCGTGGATTTACAGGGTTGGACGGTGTGCAAGGGGATCGTGGAAGCATGGGTGGTCAAGGTAATTCTGGAAACAGAGGTCAAAAGGGGAACACTGGAAACAAGGGTGATAAGGGTGACAAAGGAGACACTTTCACACCTTCTGTAAGTTATCTCATAAAAAAAGGAAAGAACTCATACATAACAGGTGACGATAATATTTCATGTGTAAGAAATAACAACAAAATATTTTCAACGGTAGTAGGTCAACAAGGAACCTACATAGTTAAATACATGCTAACTTTAAAACCAACAACACATGAAAAAGGGGATCCTGTTGTAACCTCCACCAAAGGTTGGTACTCAACAGATTTTGGTAGTTACGCAGATATTATAACATGCATTTATGTTGAAAATACTAAAAAAATAAACTTTGAATTTTTAACTGATGGTGCTGTATATGATAACATACCCCAACACATTTACATGGAAGGTGTTATTACCATTGCAAAAGGAGAAACAGTGGAACTAAAATCTTACACAGATTACTTTGGTGACTTTTACAGTTATCTTCTCTACGATGTTTACGATGCTATGATATTTTTCACAAAGGTTGGATAGGCAAAATATATATATATAAATTAAATTAAATAAAATGAAAACACCATTTAACATGCTTATTGTTGGCGCAACGGAGTGCGGTAAAACATATTACCTATTAAATCTTTTAACCAACGAGTATAACAAGCACTTCCAATACATATTCCTTATCTGTCCAACGTTCGAGTACAACAAAACTTACCAAGATTGGAAGCACAAGGACTCCCCGGGGTTCTTTGCAATACAATGCGACCAAGACCAAGTGGATACATTTTTAAAATACATTTCCGATAACTTCAAAGGTACTAATTCCCTAATAATATTAGACGACTGTGCAAGCTCAAAATCTGTTAAAACTAGAACATCTGAGCTCGTTAACTTAGCTTTCTCGGCTCGACATTACAACCTAAGTACAATAGTTATCACCCAAAAATTAACAGCCATTACAGCCTCTTACCGAGAAAACATAGCCAAGTTGGTAGTTTTTGATACACCCAGTGCCCTTGCCTGGAAAACAATCTCTGATGAGTTTTTAGACATTCCAAAACAAGAACAAGACGCGCTAAGAAAAGCCCTCAAAGAAAACAAATACGCACGGTTAGAGATTAACCTCAGATTCCCTCGCTCTCATAAAATAATATTTTAGAAATTAGAAAATAAATATTTTAGCTAACACTTTGCCTGTAATATTTTAAAACATACACAAAATTATGTTTTAAAATAAAGTATGGATAACCATGATGACACCGTTGAAACATTACGCGATGAGTTAATAGATCTTTCCGAGAAAGGTTACATTAACCAAACTAAGTCATATCTAAAAAACAAAAGAAGGGCAACACCTTCCGTGTTAAAAAGGATAAAGAACGAGTACATTAAACACAGGGATGATGTCAACAAACAAAACTTGGCAATTAAATTTGTAACGCTTGCTGTGTCCATCTCCGACACCTTTTGTGGAAAGTACTTTATAATTAATGAGAAACAAAAATTTATAGAGAAAATACTGGGGGATGAGAACATAATGTTTGTTATTAGGGATCTATTACCAAATTATACACCAGATGATTATTATAGTAAATATTTATTTGCAGCCATCGCGTTAGGTACATTGTGCTACATTCACATAAGTGTGGTAGATGACACTGACAAAGTGGATTTAGAAGACCCACAAAGTCCAGAATTTGACAGCGACCCTGAAAAAAAAGTACACACAGTACATAGCAGTAGTACAACTGAACAGTTTTAAAAGTAAGTAAGTAAGTCCAATAAAAATTTGTAACCCATGTTACAAATTTACATTTAATATTTTTGTTTATTAATTTAATCTTCTGCAATATTGTCAGACACATACTCACCTACTTTTCTTAGTCTTTTTACTTTAAAGTTTAAATATTTTACACCAGTCTCATGTTTTTCAAACACAGAATTGCATTCAAAAATAACATTAACATACAACCTACCAGCACCTAAAAGTTCTGTTTTTTGTTTTTCAGTTAAACCACCGACCGACAAGAATATTGTGGTACCATCGAAACCACTCATAACTTTTTTAGTTTTATGTTCCTCTTCCAACTTCAAGAGTTGTTGTAACATTACATCGTCTTCAATGACAATTGGTATATTATACCCACCATTTTTAAACTTAGACTTTTCAATACCCCATGTTAAACAACTTGAGATTTCAAATACTTTAGGACTTTCAAAATTTACTGTACTACCACTCATACTTTCTTTATTTAGGTGTGTGTAAACCCTATAAACCCTATAAACCAATTTTTACAGTTTACGCCTAGTTTGAATTTCGTTGTATGCAAAGTAACCTAATGCTATCGCAAGAACCCACATGTTGTTAGCCAACCACGATAACCCTTTTGCACCCATACTTAGAACAGTTGAAATAATGCTACCGATAGCACCAAATACAGGACCTAATGCACTAAGTATTTTACCAACTCCTTTTGAAAAAGCGGAGACCCCACGAGCGCCGGCAGCGAGAGCACTTCTTCCTGCTGTTACAATTGTTGTTATTAAACCTGCGACACTTATACTTATGGCTGCTGTGATACCCAGGTTCTTTTTAGCCCACACTTTAAACTTCTCAAACTTTTTTATTGGGTTGTTATCGGTCTCATCTTGTAAAATTTTTATAACCTCGACAAGTTTGGGTCTTATTTTGTTTTGTAATCTTATGTTATCTTGTTCTAATTCTGCAACCTTTGCAACAGACTCGTACAAAGTTTTTAGGGCGGGGTCTTGTTCTGCTACCGATCGTTCTCGCCAAGTTTTTACCTCAACACCTATTAATTCTATTTGATCCTTGTAACCAATATTTTGTTTGCGAATGCCTGATTGTAAAATTGCTTGTATTTCCCGATCCCATTCGGGTTTCCCGCCGTCCAAATTACTCATCTCAATGCTTTCGTGCTGTGATCTAATATCATCATAAGTATCGTTAATTGTACTATTTAATGTAACCCCAGAATTTTTAATTACATCATCATTTAACTCTTTGTTAAAAATACCGGCTTGTTTTTCCACAACAGAGGGTGCCTTCGTGCTATGTTCTACCTGGGCATTTTTTAGCTCTTCTTCAAAAGCCTCTTGTTTTCTTTGAAGTTGTAAATTATTATTACTTTTCATTTTTGTCATGGTATCTAAACCCCTTATATAGTAAATTTTCACACCATTATACTTTATACCATTAGGTACCTTGCTTGTTGTATGTCTTGTTATTTCTATGCTTGCAAAAAATAACTTTGCAAGTGGATCATTTGGGTCTAAGCTTACCTTAAAATATTTTTTTAATATCTCTTGTATTTCTAAATTTGTTACAGCAGTCTCTATTTGACCAGCACCTGTCAAAATAACTTTGCTCTCATCTAACTTAGGATCGGGGTTATTAACAGGGTTTATAAAACTAGTGTCAGCTGTCACCCCATTTAGATTTGGTTTAGTTTTGATGGAGCCATCGTCATCCTCAGGACTGTTTTCAGGGTCGTCGTCTGGTTTATCAGGGTTTAAGTCCTTCATTTCCATGTCTGGTTGTTCTGGTTGTTCTGGTTCTGTATCCATTTATTTTACTGTTTAACCTCGCTAAGTTCTCTTTCGTAAAATCTGCCATGTATGTTCTCACCCGTTGCGATATCTTGTATGTTGTACATAACAGGGTCACCTCTATTCACTTTTGTAATTTTAAATGTCTCCTCCGTAAAATTAACTGTGTAACCTTTAACAAACCTAGTACCTGTGTGATATTTTTCAACCCTAACGGTGTCACCCACTTTGTACCTTGGTTCTTTTAGTTTGTTACCCTCACCGTACAAAGTAATCCAAACCTCATCCTTGTTTTTCTCGTTAACATCTGTGGGTTTCATCTTAATACTTCTGTGTACACTGTGGTTATAATTAAATGTAACATCATCTAAAATATGTAACCACTTATTTGTATTGTGTTCAGTAAAATATTTCCACATCGTTGTTTTTAAAGTTCTGTTTAGTCTCTCAACGAGGGCGGCCTTTCTGTTAAAAAAGGCCTTACCACCTTTTTTAATAAGCGTTGTAAAATGTTTTATTCCAAGTTTGGCAAGTAATGCATTGACATGTTTGTTTTTGAACTCGTTACCGTCATCGTATTGGACTACATCGGGGTACTTACCAAACCTAACTTTAAATTCACCTAGTATTTTTTCCATAGCATGTGAGACATCAAGACCACCTTTTGTTTTGCTTGGTTCTGTGAAAGCGTACCGGGATAATATTTCTATACTTGTTAAAATCCAACGGTAACCATCGTTACTAGGCTTACGACCTTCTGTCATATCGACCAAGTCTAATTGTAGTTGATCCCCAAGATCGCTAACGATAGTTTTACGATACACATGCTTACCGCCTTTTGGTTTCGTAGTCGTGTAAGTTTTTTGTGTTAGGATCCAATCTTTAACTTGTTTACGGGTTACATCTAAGTCAGCCTCCCTTGCTTTTAGGTACAATCTTTCAACAGATTGGTAACCTGTTCCCGGTGAATGATACAACTCCCTAAGACCTTGTTCTGTTTTAAAACTCATTTATTTTATTTTAATTTAAACTATTTCTAATTCTAACAAGGCACTCATGTTTACATGGAAGTCGGTGTTAGTTGTAAGTCTAAACGATAAGGAATTAAAATTTGGGACTATAGGGGTTTTAGAGTTGATGTTATCGTAAAATGATGAGGTGTCTAGTAAAGGTTGCGTTACGGAAACCGGTAACGATGTTATAACCAGACTTTGATTACCGTCTGGTCCAAAGTTTTGGTATGAGTTTACTATACTACATTCTATGTTTATATATTTTAACCCATGGTTAACATCAACATGGTTGTGACCAGTGTGCCAAGTATCTGCGCCTAACACAACATTACTGTCGAAACCTAACATAGGACCAAGATCATTTAGGGTTAAAGATTTTTCAGCTTTTATCGAACATGTAGAATCCAGATGATCTGCAACAAGGGTGATACCCTCGTCTTTCATTTTCTTTTGGATATTTGAGAATGTCCAATATCCTTTTTTAAACACAATTTTATCAGTCCCATGTAAAATTTGGTAACGCAGGATATTGTGGAACTCCCAAAATATGGTTGCAGATCTAATATTCAGGGCGGTTTTGTTATTTTGGAAGATATTCAAATTAACATCCGTATTGTTTTCGGATACAAACACTCTTAACTTTGTCATTTTATTTAACAAATAAAATGACAGTACAACAAAAATTCAAAGAAAAATATCCCTATGCAAATGTCGATAAGTTTATGTTCCAACCTGTAAAAGACTATGCAGGAAAAACTTTGTTTGTTAGGACAATGTTTGTACATAACAGCAGAGCGTACGATATTAAGGCTAAAAGTTTCGCTTTTGGTTGGGCGTTGGACTGGCAACCTAGAATTTGGAACACAAAGGGGGTTGTACAGGGTTTCATCAAAGGACCATTCGTTGGAAACCCTAAAACAATGAACATTTTTGTAAACAACACGATGAGTTTTGACCCAACCTTTCCAGATCTCGTAATTACTAAAAACATGTTAAAGTTTAACGACTACGCAGAAAACCCATATCTGGCTTCTTGTTTGGCCGCTTACATTGCAACTTATGTTTGTGGTATTAGTACCAAACATTTTCAGTCCGAAAATACATTTGTGGGCAACTTGGCACGATATCACTTGTATTACCACATGCGAAGGTTCATTAGAAATCCCAGTTCGATGAATAGGTTTTTAAACCAAAGAATTAAAAATATAATAAATATTAACATTCCTGTTGTGTACGAGTGGACAACAGAATTTCACCACGGTATGGAACAAATAGGTACTTGGCTAGCAAAACAACCACATGGAAGTGTAAAGAATTACAGGCCTGAAATTGGTAAATTTGGACAAAGTGGGATTAGATATGAGAAGCGTGGTGACCGAACTGTAAAAAGTCTGGACGACTACAAAATGTTTATTGCCACAGAGTCAACAGGATTAACACAAACCGGACAGTTGTTATTTCAACAAAGTTTGGAGTCTTATGTGTACTGTGTGCTTGGTGCGCAGGCAAGTACCAGATGGGCTATCGTGGGAAAAGGTGCAAAGTCATTACAAACACAAGAGGTTTTTAAGAAACTAGTTGAGGACACTATTATACAGGACGATCAAACCGTAACCATTTCTAACATGAGAAACGCCATAAAAGGTACTAATGTAATTTTAAACTTTGCAATTAGTCCAGGTGTAATTCTTATACCAAGCGACATGATAATTTTAAAACAAAAAATACCAGGTTACAACAACATTTTAATGGTAGTTGGTAACGGAATGACATTTGGTCACAATGAACATATTAACAAGGACCCAGAGGTAGAAATAGACACTACACCTATTGTACCACCGAACACACCATCATCATCTACAACACCTACAAAACCAAAAGATAAGGTATCATCATCAACTGTGGATACTCCAGACCTAAATTTAGTTTACCCACGAGAGGTTCCACCCACAAGTACAAGAGAATTACAAGCACTATTAGTATTATCGATGGCAACAGGTTATATTATGAAGTTTTTCTTATTACCCTAAATAAACTATGAGTGACACACCATCTATAACAGACCCTATTACAGAAACAGATCCCAAAAGGAAAGATGCCTGTGAAAAACTAAGTGATTTGTCTAAAAAAGCAAAGAAAAGAAAGCTACCAAAACCAGAACCAGAACCAATCTCAGATTTACCTTATTTTTTACTTTTAAAAATAGCAGGTATTATTTATGGGCTAGGATGTTTTTGGAATTATTGTAAATCTAAAATTAGTCCAGAAACAGAAACAAAAACAAAGGAGAAAAAAGTACCACATGTAATGAAAGGCCCCGGTCTTGTAAATTTGGATGACTAAGGTTACTTATCATCTTAAAACTAAATGGGTATCTGCAAACCAAGTAAACTACAAATTCAACATAATGGTGACCTGTTTAACGAAGATGTTGAGGTTCGTAAAAAATTTCTTACAGGACTGCAAGTGGCAAGGTCCAAAGATGGGTTAGAGGGTAACCTACAGATTGCATTTGTTAAGTCTAGACTTAAGAAATATGAAAAAGTTACTACAATACCTCCATTACAAATAGAAGACAGATGTAGTAATACTACATCTGTACACTAACGACAATTAAAATTAGGCGGTTATATTATATTTTCTAATCCTTGTTTTAGGATTAGAAAACTTTTTTTATAAATTTTTTACTGTATAAATTTTTTACATAACCCCTTAAAACTCAACGCTTTGTAGTTGCTTACCAACAATGTTTATAACACCATCGGAAACAATGAATACATAACATGTCAAATCCTTTGTGGTAACCCTTTTCTTAATCTCCAAAAGTACACCATCCTGTGTGTTAAGAATCTTTCGCCCGATGCCGGCAGCTGTTTTGTCGCAAACAGTTCTCATATCCACTACCAATGCAAACTTGTTATTTGTGTAAAAGTTTTTTATGTTTAAAGTGTCTGTGGGATAATCCAAGAAGAAGTTTTCTGCAGATCTAAAAAGTTGGTGTTCTTCAAGACCTTGGGAGTATAAGGAGTTTGGGACTCCTTCGATGGATGCTTTTACAGATGTTATGTTTGGAAACACAAAGTGTTCGGAGTCCTCAGTGTCATCTCGAAACAAAAGTACAATACCTCTCATCGACTTTCGGGGTACATTAATGTTTAAATTTACTAATGTTGAACCCTTACTCCATGTCTCCTTTTTCATCAACATAACTCGTTCGTAAATTAGTGATCTTCCAACATTGTAAGAATTTAATGCCTGTTGGTACATCTCCGGAGATGTAATTGTTTCGTATTCAAAATGTAGGTCTTCGATAGTGTAACCGCCAACTGCTTCTCCAGATTGTGCCTTCATAATTTCTGTGGCTGGTGGTAGTGTAATCTTGTACCTTATGTTTGATTTCATACCGTATGGGGCATATAATCCTTGGTCTCTCAAGATTTTACCAATGGGGATATGGACTTTGGTTTTGAAAAGCTCTCCAAAGTACTTATCAGCTTTTACACTTTTATCACCGCTGTCATCGCCACTCATTATTTTACGAGTGTTCTCGTTGGCAACTCCTTGGGAGATCATACATTCCCTTTTCTTTTCTGTTTCCCAAAGTGCTTTGTAAATCTCATAGTGGGACTCCCCTGTGTTATCGTACACAACTGTTCCATCTACAGTTATTTCTAGACTTTTATGCAGGAGACTGGCAAGGTTGTTTAAAAACCAGGACTTGGTGTTTTTACTTTTAAACGAACCCACAAGGTATAATGATCCTGGAACCAAACAAACATTCTCATATAGTTTTGGAATGTAAACGTAAAGTTCTTGACGTTCGGATATTTCTGTTGGTGTTAGCGTAAACACATTTTGTTTTTTAGGCCCGCGAATTTGTGAGTAAGTTATCTTCTCATAAGTTGGTAAAAGTTCATTAACTTTGTACATTATTTATTTATTAGAGAGTGTGTGTGTAATACATTAATAAACAATGGCTGGTGTATTTAAAGATTTACCAAAAGAGTTATACGACTCACTATTAATTGTGGCCGGTGCTGTCGCAGTCTCATATGTTAGTAAAAAATTAATGAAGGACTCCTTAAGTATCCCAAGTACAATGGAGGGACTCTTGAAACTGTCAGCTGCGTTCGGTATCAGTACAAGTGTTATTAAGGTGTTGGGAGCAAAGAAGATGCTACCAGATAACCCTTTCAAGGGTGAAGACTAGTAGATAATAAATTATGGCAACGACAATTGCGTTATCCGGACTGTTTAATGCAATTGCGTTTACAGGAACCGGTTACCTGTTTAGACTTTTAGATCACAAAGGATACCAAACTGAGATTAAAAGACACAACATCGCGATGGAACATTTAACAGCAGCAAAGAACAAATGGTATGAAAAACAAGCGAGTAACAAAGAAAGAATTACAGCAATGCGACGACAACTTTTAGACGCTAATAGCGATATGAATTCTGTTAACAAGTCCTTGTTGGAACTACAAAAGATTACTCATAATGACAAGGTGTTTACGAGAGAACCTGTTTTGGAAGACTATTATAAACCATCAAAAGAAATGGAGGAGTACAAACATGTTACGGTTGGGTTAGCGGGATTAGGTGCTGGTTGGATGTTAAGCGCGGTTTTGTAAATGTAAACACCCTATGTGAAAATTTTATTTCCTTTGTGGGAAATAAAATATGACTTTAATTCTAGGGGGCTAAGAACTCTTACGACTAGACTAAATTACATACCTAAATATACACCCTTATACATCTCCCTATTTTTTTCTTTTTGATCATCTAACGCTAATTTTAATTTTTTAACTTCTAATTTTAAATCTTCTAGTTCACATTTCATCTTATGTTGTTTTACCCAAAGAGCTGTTCCACCAATCTTACCTCTTTCAACAGCTTTTTCATTTTTTACTAGTTCAGATTTTTAACCATAACTCTTCTTGTGTTTGTTCTATCATTTCCACATTGTAAATTAAGAAAATCTGAGTCTGGTAACATTTTTTCTATTCGCTCACAAAGTGTTTCAATAGTATATGTACCAGTTTTTCTAATAGATGGTAACACTTCAGATGTCACCCATCTTTTAAATATTTGTGCTTGTGGCAATTTTGAGCCAAATATAAGTGTGTAAAGTCCAGACTCATTGATTAAAACACTATTTGGTTGATATTGTAAAGGGGGTCGTGAAACGCGACCCCCTTTGCGGGGGGTAATTTGTTCATCCCATTTAAAAACAGCACGCCAAAAAAATTTATCTTCATTATCAACATGTACTAAAATAGCATCTCGTGTGTTTTTATAACCTAAGACATTGGCTACTTCCTTTCCTGAAAATAAAATTTTGTTGTCTTTACCTACAAATACATCAAGATCTAAGTTTAATTTCTTATTATGATACTGTTCAATACTCATATTTACTATTTTCATTTTGGTTAATAACTAAAACTCAATTTTAAAATAACGCAAAAAATTTCATTTTCCAAATAAGGAAAATGAAATGTTCCGAAGATGATGTAACCACAAAGCCGAAGTAAAATAATAGCTTAAAAAGAATATATGAAGCCGAAAATCCAAGATTGGGAGGTTTACGATCAAAAATAAAAGTTTTTTAAAAACAATAAGGGAAGTTGTTACCCTTTATTTATGTTATTTATTTATTTAATTTCTTTAAAACCAGGTAAATCCCTACATTAATTTAAAAGTTTTTTCATTCTCCAAAGTAAAATGAAAAGCTAAAACTATTAATAAATGGAGATTAACAAAGATGATAATGTATCTTTATTAAAGGGTAATTCTGAAGAAGAAACCCAAGGTTCATTTGAACTAATTAAAGTGTATGATCGTATCAACTCCAAATTTACCACACACACTGTACAATACAAAGTTACACTTGGCGGTGGTTATGTTGACCCCGAGAATGTTTTTCTTACTGCATTAAACAATGTTATCAAAGAGAAAAATTTAAAACCGGGTGATAGGATTAGGATGATAATTAACCATTTAGATTGGTATAAACCATTAAGTACAAAACTAGTTACGATACCCCAAAATGGTATCATTTACCCTAAGTTTTTAACGAAAATTATAGATTTTGTGGATTACAAAGATGTCCCGTTAGAAGAACTTATTATTGATGTCCAAGGTGTAAAAATACCTAGAGGGTCAAGACGATTAAGAGTTACTAAAAACAATACCAAAATGAAAAAATCCATAATTACAATAGTCAATGATGATGGAATATGTGCAGCCCGCGCTATCATGACTGCGTTTTCTAATATTAATCCTGGAAACTGGACAAAGTCCCAGATCAATAACGGTTTTAATAAGTCTCGAAAACTACAAAAGGAACAAGCTGAAAAACTTCACGAGGAGGCAGATGTTGATATTAACGAGTTTGGTAGTACTCTTGAAGATATTAAAAAGTTTGCAATACATCTTGGTATTCGAATTAATGTTGTTAATGGTGAAAATTTTAACAAAATTCTTTTAAGTGAGGGACCACTTGATGGGGGTGTAATTTACTTATACAAAAACAATAACCATTTTGATGTAATAACAAACGATTTTTAAGTAAACATAATTACTGTGATATATGTAATAAGGCTTACGGAAATAGAGACAAACATAAGTGTCCAGGAAAATGTTTGAGTTGTTTTAAGTCTAAAAGTTATTGTAAAGAGAACAATACCAAGGATGTTATAAAGTGTAATAATTGTAACAGATCATTCTTTGGACAAGATTGTTTCGACGAGCACAAAAGAAATAGGTCTACAAAACCTGGTGATGTAAACATATTGTGTAATACTGTTCAAAAATGTAATACTTGTAAACGGACATTAACCGAGCCAATACTTCTAAAAGATCACATATGTGGGTTTTCTGTTTGTAGTAATTGTGAAGATTACAACGACCCATCAACCCATCAATGTTTCATGGTAAACAAGGAAACCAAGGGTGGTAATTGTACAAAAAAAGAAAAGTACAAAAAAGAGTGTAAAGATTTATATAACAAGTATAAGGATTGGTGTAAATGTTGTAAGACACACACAGAAAAATATTTATGCTACGACTTTGAGACAACCCAAGAAACCGGAGTACACATAGTTAATTATGCACGCGTTTGGGACTTTAATGGTTTCGAGAAGTATTTTTATAACATCAAAGACTTTTGTGAATTTATACTTTTACCAAAGTATGATAATTATACTTTCATAGCTCAGAATGCAAAAGCATTTGATAACCAGTTTATACTAAAATATTTGATTGAGAACCATACTTCAGAGACCCCAGATTGCATTTACAACGGTACAAAGATTGTGTACATGGGTTTTTATGGTGGAAGAAGGTTCATTGACAGCATAAACTTTATACCGTTACCTTTGTCAAAGTTTCCCGACACATTTGGATTAACAGAACTTAAAAAGGGGTACTTTCCTCATTATTTTAATAAGTCTGAGAACCAGGATTACGTTGGAGTAATGCCACCTATCGAGGACTATAATCCAGACGCAATGGAACCCCAAGCCAAAAAAGCTTTCAAAGACTGGTACGCGGAGCGAGTTAAAGAAAATTATGTCTTTGACTTTAAGAAGGAAATGGAACTGTATTGTAGGTCGGATGTTGACATTCTTAGAAGGTCAATGATGAAATTTAGAGAAGACTTTATAAAATTATGTAACATAGATCCTTTACAGTACATTACCATTGCATCTGTGTGTATGGCGGTGTACAGAAGTAATCATATGCCAAAAGATACGATAGCTGTCGTTAAGGATTCTAAAAAGTCTGAGAATTATAGTTCAACTAGTATTAACTGGTTGGAATATATTAAAGAGACTCAAAATATAAATATTCAACATGCCTTAAATGGTGGTGAGTATAAGGTTGGTACTAAACATAAGGTTGATGGTTATTGTACCGAAACCAACACAGTGTATGAATTTCAAGGATGTTACTGGCATGGTTGTCACAGATGTTATCGCAGTCAAACAATTAATGTTAATAACCAACTAAGTATGGATGAATTACACAGACGAACTCTAGAGAAAAACAAGAAGATCACAGATGCTGGTCATAAACTTGTGGAAATATACGAGTGTGAACTTACTAACAACACTAAGTTTAAAAAATGGACAAAAAAACATAATAATACCAAGCTCATAACACCATTAAACCCTAGAGATGCCTTTTTTGGTGGTCGTACAAATGTGACAAAACTCAAATACGACTTCAAAGACAACGAATATGGTAGGTATGTGGACTTTTGTAGTTTGTACCCTTGGGTGCAATTCTGTTCTCGCTATCCTATTGGTCACCCAACAAAAATCTTTAATCCTAAGTTGCATGATCCAAACTGGTTTGGATATATTAAATGTAAAGTGGAGGCGCCTCGGGAATTATACCACCCTGTGTTACCTGTAAAAACAGAGTGTGTAATACAAAAAACTGATGAAAAGGGTAAGTTAAAAACTGAAAAAGCTGAAAAGTTGTTGTTTCCGTTGTGTAAAGAGTGCTCGGAAACACAGCAACAAACCAAATGTAAACACACATCTGAGGAAAGATCATTTGTTGGAACCTGGTGCACAAATGAATTTAATAAGGCCTTAAAGAAAGGTTATAAAGTAAGTGAAATTTATGAAGTCTGGCACTTTGAAGAAACTTCAGAATCCTTATTCAAGGATTACGTTAAGAAGTTCATGAAAATTAAACTAGAATCCAGCAAACCACCGGTAGTTGGTCCAAACTGTACATACAAGTCATTATATCACTACAAAGAGGTAGTAAAAGAAACCCTTGGAATAGAACTAGGCGACATAAAATACAATCCAGGTTTAAGAATGATAGCAAAGTTATGTTTAAATAGTTTATGGGGTAAGTTTGGTCAAAACACCAACAAAACACAAACCACCTATGTGGTTGACCAAAAAATATTTTACGACTTGGTGTTAAACAACCAAGTTGATGACCTCCACATTCATTTCATTAATGATGATATGGCCCAGATGAATTATAATCTTAAAAATCATTTTGTCGACAACCATAATAATATTAACATTTTCATAGCTAGTTTCACTACAAGTCATGCACGAATAATGTTGTATAATGTATTAGACAATCTTGGTGATCAAGTACTTGGTTTCGATACCGATAGTGTTTGGTACATAGACCGACCTGGTGGCAAGACCATAGAAACTGGTGACTCTCCAGGAGATTTAACCGACGAGTTAAATGGTGCTCACATTATCAAATGGGCTGCCACCGGTCCGAAGTCTTACGCATATGAGTTAAATAATGGTAAAAATGTGTGTAAAGTTAAAGGTTTCACATTAAACAGCAAAAACGGTAAATTAATACATCTAAATGCAATGTCTGACCTGGTTACTGGTAATATTGATAGTGTGACAACAGTCAACAAAAATGCTATCACTAGGGACTTTAACACCAAGGATGTAGTTAATAAGTACCAAGAAAAGAAATTCTCACTAGTTTACAACAAGCGGGTTATACAACCGGATTTCGATACATTACCTTATGGGTATTAGATTAGTCTAACAGGTTAGTTTTGTTTTCTAATCCCAAAACAAGGATTAGAAAAACTTTTACACATATATATTAATGTTTTACAGTAAAAAACTGTAATTTTCTACCTACATACCCCAATGGTTTTCTTTAGTATGTTTTAATAACGCTGCGTTATTTTTTACAATTGTATTACATCGGTCACAGAAAATATTTTCTGTGTTAATGCAATCTTTTTTATTTATAATAGTACCATGGGTTACTTTCGCGTGTAATTTAAATCCAGTAAGAGAACCTGTCCAAGTGCAAGACTCATGTGTACATGTAAATTTATCCAACAAGTTAGTGTTATAAAAATAAGTTTTTGGCATTGTTTATTATATTATTGTTTAAAACACAAACAATCAATTCGTTTTTAACAATTTTTCGCAACTCCCAATGTCTCCCGATGTTGTTAGATGTTGCGCAATATTTTGCAAGTGGTCTCCCGTCACGTGTTCGTCACGTGGGTGGCATGTGGGTGGCACGTGTTCGACACGTGTTCAGTAAATGTTTCGTAATAATTTATAAAATAAGTGTTAAAAAAGTGACGTATAGTGGCATCATTACTGCTCACGTGTTCATAGCTACCGGGGGAGTTAGAAGCCAATATTATATATAAAACGATGTTATGATGTAGACGTTTAATACCACAACCCAAATGTTGTTCGTAAATATAATTAAACACTGCATGAATACAACCGAATTGAGCTATAAGATAACTTGAAAGTGCTCAAAAAAGTTTCAACCCCAAAGTTTAACAGATACGGTATTAATAGAGAATCTTCGCAAACACCCCCCGGAAAGTTTACACTATGATGTATGATATCTCGTGTGAATTTTCGCCTCTCATCACAATACTGCAAAGTTAAAAACTTTGCACTAAAAAGGGGGTACAGAAAATTTTAAAGAACAAAACTCGCTATTTTATCTTGCCGACAATCACATTTTCATACATACAGTGTCGGTGATAGAGTAAAATTGATTAAAATAGATTGATAAAATTAATTTGAACATGAAATGTGTTAAATATTTCATTAGGGAATATATATACTTACAGTACATACTATGTTGTAATAGGGATCCATGATTCCATCTCTTATTCAAACTCACGGGTTTGTTTATGTGAGTCAAATAAAAAGAAATCATCCATTTGCTTTATTAAGGCCATTATATAACCTAATATTAAAATAGCATGACTACCATTGAAAAAAGTATTCAAAAGTGCTGTATGAATATCATAGTAGTGAGACTCAATTTCTCAATCAGTTATAAAAACCTTGGAAGCTCTTTTTGATAATTTATAAACCAAATTTGGTTTTCATTTTCTGCCTCAACAGGTTCTACCACAATGGGTAGATTGTTATATTGTGCCTCAATGGGCTCTACCACAATGGGTAGGTCAATGTTATTTTGTGCCTCAATGGGCAGATCAATATTACTTTTTGCCTCAATGGGCTCTGCCACAATGGGCAGATCAATGTTACTTTCCGCCACAATAGGCAGATCAATGTTATTTTGTGCCTCAACGGGCAGGTCGATGTTATTATGTGCCTCAAAGGGTGAATCAATGCCTTTTAGTGCCTCAGCCAACTCTACAACAACGGGTAGATCACTATTTGTCGCCATCACAGATAATGTAGCTGTTTTTGCCTGTACAGGCGATATTACAGATCCACAGATCTCGTAAGAAAACATGTTCTTACCACATGAAACACTGACAACTGTTGGTAAGTCATCTATAGACAAAAATTCTACACCTGGGTCTAGGATAATTAAGCCATTATCTAGTGCTTTCCTTGCAATAAGACATTTAATGTTGTTTTGACCAATCGATCAGCTGGTTATTTTGGGCTGTTAAAATAGCCGATAAACTCATGAAAGCACATTGCTTCTCTCTAGATTGAACACTAAATAGTTCATCGCCTTGATGTATGTCAGTAGAAAGAAACAGAGCCATACTTACCTAAGATTTTCTGAAAAATTTCGATCTTTTCGCATCCGTATATAAAGTTTTCGAAATATTGACCGAGCACATCGAAAGAAACATGCATGCGTGCGCATACAATTACAATATCTCGTTCACTCCCCCTAATTTTAAAAATGACTTCAAGCTCGACCTTTTGCCCCGGAATTACGATAAACATCTTAACCGACGCCAAATCCAAATCTCGACAATATATAGGTCGGGTGAAAGACTGGGGCAAGTGAACTCTGGAGAAACCTTAGCACGTCAAGAATAGTGTGCTGCCTCCCTACGGGGAGGCAGCAATTATATAATGACAACTGTTACAGCCCAGGCGGTTCGCTAGAATCTAGCAAGTATAATTACTATCAGATTGGTCAGAGGGCACAGTAATTATACTGCCAGATTGGCCAATCTTTCCAATCTCGCATCTCAATCTAAAGACTAGCGCCAGTCTGCGAATATTGCTATGACAGCGTGTTCAAAATGGCGGATTAAACGAGCGTAGCTGGCTTAAGCTGCGTAATATGTTAAACAAGAACATTACATCGGACCATCTGATTATTTTTTAACTTTAAAATCAACACAATGTTTTGTCCTTGAAATTTGCTGTATGTTATCAAATGTAATCTACTTTGTTTGATCGATATACGGGTAATTTAGTATCTTACAAATTGGTGCACATAAAATATAAATTTATAATATAAGTATAAATCGTTATGTCCAAATCAAATTCAAACTCGAATATAATATGGTCTGAAATTATATAGGAGTTTGAAAATTAGAGTTTTATTCCCTTGAGTATAGAAGTTATTAAGAGATTCCAATCCCAAGTGGTATAAATAGTCGCTCTTGTATTCACTTGTATTATTGTAGGCTATATTAGCAGATTTAATAGAGATTTTTAATTTAACTCCAAATCCGCATATTGATGAACCACTATAGTAGAACCACTATAGTAGCAACATCTACAAAATATGTAAATCATTATCGCATGGATAAGCTTATTGTTTTCTTTCTAATAATTATCAGTCTGGATTACACAAGTCATGCACACAATTACGTTGTCTTGTTGCATGCTAAGCGTCATGACACAGATTAAGTATAGATATCTATACTTAATCTGTGGTCATGACTTTGTTTACAGGGGCATAGGAACCGGGGGAGGGGTGCTCAAGGGTCATGCCCTTCTGAAAGATATGAGATTGAGCCGGAATTAGTGTGGGAAATAAAACAAAAATTGGAAAATCAAAGCAACGTGAATTAAGCCGCGAATATCAGCATCGTTTGATCATCATTCAGCTCTTGCAGTGGCGCATGCATGGAGACGTACCATTTGGCAGTTGGCACTGCAACAATGTTACATCGAAACTTGCAACTGTTTCAAAGGTGCAGTGGTCTATAAATAAACGGATCCCCCCTTCCTTTTTAAAAGAATGCTTACATATTAAAAAATCGATAATATATTAAAGAGGCAGTATCACACAAAATCGTCTATTCATCCCCTCCCGAAATGCAGTTCGAACCACGCCCTTAGATGCATGTGCCTTCGGCACTCGATGTTGCTTCCATACAAGTAAAGAGAGCCCTCTTCTTATAAATTTAGTTCCACAGCACTGTGTGTTCATCAATTTCAGACACATATTCCATTACTGTTCAGCCTCCGAAAACAAATTTACTTGAGGGTGCCCTTATTGAATGGAAAACAGAGGCTGCGCCACGGGGACGACTGTGGAGTACACGTCCGCCTAGTTCTCTTCGAAGTCAATTTTCGAATTCTTCCAAATCCGGTAATCTCATCGTTTGGACAAGAAAATAAATCTATACATACAGTGTGCCATTAGCAATATAAATATGCTCAATATTACTAATTAGTCGAGGAATTTTGCATGCAGTTTGCGTGTACTTTATAATATTCGGAATTCTGTATAATCTTGACCACAAAATGCGAGAAATCGTATTTCAGGGATTCTATATTTCAAATTTTGTTTATTGCAGACATTTCTCTCTTACCAAGTTATCTAGCGGAATCTCAAATTTTCAAATAATTCCAATCTCAAGTCATTTATACTATTTCAGTTTGGAATCAAATTCCAATCTCAAGTCAGTTATACTATCTCAGAGTGGAATCCAATTTCAACCTCAAGTCATGCTCATTTATATTATCTCAGAGTGGAATATAACTCCAATCTCACGTCATTTATATTATCTCAGATTGCCGGGAATCTAATTTCAGTCTCTTGTCATTTATACTATCTCAGAGTGGAATCTAATTTCAATTACAAGTCATTTATACTATTTCACATTGGCATCTAATTCCAATCTTACGCCATTTATACTATCTCAGGTTCGAATCTAATTCCAACTCATGTCATGCTCATTTATACTATCTCATTTCGCGCCATTTATACTATCTCGGATTGGAATTTAATTCCAATCTCAAGTCATTTTACTATCTCAGATTGGAATCTAATTCCAATCTCACGCCATTCATACTATCTCAGAGTGGAATATAATTCCAATCTCAAGTCATTTATTCTATCTCAGATTGTAATCTAATTCCAATCTCACGTCATTTATACTATCTCTCAGGTTCGAATCTAATTCCAATCTCACGTCATTTATACTATCTCAGATTGGAATCTAATTCCAATCTCAAGTCATTTATACTATCTCAGAGTGGAATCTAATTCCAATCTCAAGTCATGCTCATTTATATTATCTCAGATTGAAATCTAATTCCAATATCAAGCCATTTATACTATTTCAGATTCGAATCTAATTCCAATCTTACGTCATTTATACTATATCAGGTTCGAATCTAATTCCAATCTCACGTCATTTATACTATCTCTCAGGTTCGAATCTAATTCCAATCTCACGTCATTTATATTATTTCAGCTTGGAATCTAATTCCAATCTCACGTCATTTATACTATCTCAGAGTGGAATCTAATTCCAATCTCAAGTGATTTATACTATCTCAGAGTGGAATATAATTCCAATCTCAAGTCATTTATTCTATCTCAGATTGTAATCTAATTCCAATCTCACGTCATTTATACTATCTCTCAGGTTCAAATCTAATTCCAATCTCACGTCATTTATATTATTTCAGCTTGGAATCTAATTCCAATCTCACGTCATTTATACTATCTCAGATTGGAATCTAATTCCAATCTCAAGTCATTTATACTATCTCAGAGTGGAATCTAATTCCAATCTCAAGTCATGCTCATTTATATTATCTCAGATTGAAATCTAATTCCAATATCAAGCCATTTATACTATTTCAGATTCGAATCTAATTCCAATCTTACGTCATTTATACTATATCAGGTTCGAATCTAATTCCAATCTCACGTCATTTATACTATCTCAGATTGGAATCTAATTCCAATCTCAAGTCATTTATACTATCTCAGAGTGGAATCTAATTCCAATCTCAAGTGATTTATACTATCTCAGAGTGGAATATAATTCCAATCTCAAGTCATGCTCATTTATATTATCTCAGATTGAAATCTAATTCCAATATCAAGCCATTTATACTATTTCAGATTCGAATCTAATTCCAATCTTACGTCATTTATACTATATCAGGTTCGAATCTAATTCCAATCTCACGTCATTTATACTATCTCAGATTGGAATCTAATTCCAATCTCAAGTCATTTATACTATCTCAGAGTGGAATCTAATTCCAATCTCAAGTGATTTATACTATCTCAGAGTGGAATATATTTCCAATCTCAAGTCATTTATTCTATCTCAGATTGTAATCTAATTCCAATCTCACGTCATTTATACTATCTCTCAGGTTCAAATCTAATTCCAATCTCACGTCATTTATATTATTTCAGCTTGGAATCTAATTTCAATCTCAAGTGATTTATACTATCTCAGAGTGGAATGTAATTCCAATCTCAAGTCATTTATACTATCTCAGAGTGGAATCTAATTCCAATCTCAAGTCATGCTCATTTATATTATCTCAGATTGAAATCTAATTCCAATATCAAGCCATTTATACTATTTCAGATTCGAATCCAATTCCAATCTTACGTCATTTATACTATATCAGGTTCGAATCTAATTCCAATCTCACGTCATTTATACTATCTCTCTCAGGTTCGAATCTAATTCCAATCTCACGTCATTTATATTATTTCAGCTTGGAATCTAATTCCAATCTCACGTCATTTATACTATCTCAGATTGGAATCTAATTCCAATCTCAAGTCATTTATACTATCTCAGAGTGGAATCTAATTCCAATCTCAAGTCATGCTCATTTATATTATCTCAGATTGAAATCTAATTCCAATATCAAGCCATTTATACTATTTCAGATTCGAATCTAGTTCTAATATCATACGTATGTTATTAGTGTATTATTATTATTCAGTCACGTTGCCTTCCAATTTTGTTTGTCGCCGGATTTGACGAACTAAAAAATTACTTGAGAAGAAGGAGGACGATGTGCTCCTGATCATCGTCCCCCTCCTGGCCTCTTATTTGTTTTCAATAAAGGCTCCCTCCGGTAAATTTGTTTTTTTCGGAGGCTGAACAGTAATAATATGTTCGACATTGATGAATGATAGATGCTGTGTGCTGTGGAACTAAATTTATAAGGGGCTCTCTTGTATTGTATGGAAGCAACGTCGACGCCGAAAGCACCCACTTAAAAGCTATTTCCATTACGGGTCATTTGCGCGTGGCGCGAAAGCGACCGAAATTCGAATCACGTGAATAATTAGCTCGCGGGGCACGCCAAGAAAGTTGAATAGTTCAACTTTCAGGTGTGTCCGCGAGGTGTAAAGCGGACAAAAAAATATCATGCTAGACACCTACAGCAAAAGTTGAAACATGGTCGCTCCGCCCGCGCGGGCAAAGCGGCTGTAATGGAAAATTGCCTTAAGGGGGTGTGATACTGCTTCTTTAATATATTATCGATTTTTTAATATGTAAGCATTCTTTTAAAAAGGAAGGGGAGATCCGTTTATTTATAGACCATGGATGCATCGCCACTGCAGGAGCTGAATGATGATCAAACGATGCTGATATTCGCGGCTTAATTCACGTTGCTTTGATTTTCCAATTTTTGTTTTATTTCCCACACTAATTCCGGCTCAATCTCATATCTTTCAGAAGGGCATGACCCTTGAGCACCCCCTCCCCCGGTTCCTATGCCCCTGTAAACAAAGTCATGACCACAGATTAAGTATAGATATCTATACTTAATCTGTGTCATGACGCTTAGCATGCAACAAGACAACGTAATTGTGTGCATGACTTGTGTAATCCAGGCTGATAATTATTAGAAAGAAAACAATAAGCTTATCCATGCGATAATGATTTACATATTTTGCATGTTAATTTTTACTAATTAGTCGAGGAATTTTGCATGCAGTTTGCGTGTACTTTATAATATTCGGAATTCTGTATAATCTTGACCACAAAATGCGAGAAATCGTATTTCAGGGATTCTATATTTCAAATTTTGTTTATTGCAGACATTTCTCTCTTACCAAGTTATCTAGCGGAATCTCAAATTTTCAAATAATTCCAATCTCAAGTCATTTATACTATTTCAGTTTGGAATCAAATTCCAATCTCAAGTCAGTTATACTATCTCAGAGTGGAATCCAATTTCAACCTCAAGTCATGCTCATTTATATTATCTCAGAGTGGAATATAACTCCAATCTCACGTCATTTATATTATCTCAGATTGCCGGGAATCTAATTTCAGTCTCTTGTCATTTATACTATCTCAGAGTGGAATCTAATTTCAATTACAAGTCATTTATACTATTTCACATTGGCATCTAATTCCAATCTTACGCCATTTATACTATCTCAGGTTCGAATCTAATTCCAACTCATGTCATGCTCATTTATACTATCTCATTTCGCGCCATTTATACTATCTCGGATTGGAATTTAATTCCAATCTCAAGTCATTTTACTATCTCAGATTGGAATCTAATTCCAATCTCACGCCATTCATACTATCTCAGAGTGGAATATAATTCCAATCTCAAGTCATTTATTCTATCTCAGATTGTAATCTAATTCCAATCTCACGTCATTTATACTATCTCTCAGGTTCGAATCTAATTCCAATCTCACGTCATTTATACTATCTCAGATTGGAATCTAATTCCAATCTCAAGTCATTTATACTATCTCAGAGTGGAATCTAATTCCAATCTCAAGTCATGCTCATTTATATTATCTCAGATTGAAATCTAATTCCAATATCAAGCCATTTATACTATTTCAGATTCGAATCTAATTCCAATCTTACGTCATTTATACTATATCAGGTTCGAATCTAATTCCAATCTCACGTCATTTATACTATCTCTCAGGTTCGAATCTAATTCCAATCTCACGTCATTTATATTATTTCAGCTTGGAATCTAATTCCAATCTCACGTCATTTATACTATCTCAGAGTGGAATCTAATTCCAATCTCAAGTGATTTATACTATCTCAGAGTGGAATATAATTCCAATCTCAAGTCATTTATTCTATCTCAGATTGTAATCTAATTCCAATCTCACGTCATTTATACTATCTCTCAGGTTCAAATCTAATTCCAATCTCACGTCATTTATATTATTTCAGCTTGGAATCTAATTCCAATCTCACGTCATTTATACTATCTCAGATTGGAATCTAATTCCAATCTCAAGTCATTTATACTATCTCAGAGTGGAATCTAATTCCAATCTCAAGTCATGCTCATTTATATTATCTCAGATTGAAATCTAATTCCAATATCAAGCCATTTATACTATTTCAGATTCGAATCTAATTCCAATCTTACGTCATTTATACTATATCAGGTTCGAATCTAATTCCAATCTCACGTCATTTATATTATCTCAGATTGGAATCTAATTCCAATCTCAAGTCATTTATACTATCTCAGAGTGGAATCTAATTCCAATCTCAAGTGATTTATACTATCTCAGAGTGGAATATAATTCCAATCTCAAGTCATGCTCATTTATATTATCTCAGATTGAAATCTAATTCCAATATCAAGCCATTTATACTATTTCAGATTCGAATCTAATTCCAATCTTACGTCATTTATACTATATCAGGTTCGAATCTAATTCCAATCTCACGTCATTTATACTATCTCAGATTGGAATCTAATTCCAATCTCAAGTCATTTATACTATCTCAGAGTGGAATCTAATTCCAATCTCAAGTGATTTATACTATCTCAGAGTGGAATATATTTCCAATCTCAAGTCATTTATTCTATCTCAGATTGTAATCTAATTCCAATCTCACGTCATTTATACTATCTCTCAGGTTCAAATCTAATTCCAATCTCACGTCATTTATATTATTTCAGCTTGGAATCTAATTCTAATCTCAAGTCATTTATACTATCTCCGAGTGGAATCTAATTCCAATCTCAAGTCATTTATACTATCTCAGAGTGGAATCTAATTCCAATCTCAAGTCATGCTCATTTATATTATCTCAGATTGAAATCTAATTCCAATATCAAGCCATTTATACTATTTCAGATTCGAATCCAATTCCAATCTTACGTCATTTATACTATATCAGGTTCGAATCTAATTCCAATCTCACGTCATTTATACTATCTCTCAGGTTCGAATCTAATTCCAATCTCACGTCATTTATATTATTTCAGCTTGGAATCTAATTCCAATCTCACGTCATTTATACTATCTCAGATTGGAATCTAATTCCAATCTCAAGTCATTTATACTATCTCAGAGTGGAATCTAATTCCAATCTCAAGTCATGCTCATTTATATTATCTCAGATTGAAATCTAATTCCAATATCAAGCCATTTATACTATTTCAGATTCGAATCTAATTCCAATATTATACGTATGTTATTATTATTCAGTCACGTTGCCCATCTTCCAATTTTGTCGCCGGATTTGGACGAACTAGAAAATTTACTTCGAAGAGAACTAGGAGGACGTGTACTCCACAGTCGTCCCCGTGGCGCAGCCTCTGTTTTCCATTCAATAAGGGCTCCCTCAAGTAAATTTGTTTTCGGAGGCTGAACAGTAATGGAATATGTGTCTGACATTGATGAACAGACAGTGCTGTGGAACTAAATTTATAAGAAGGGGGCTCTCTTTACTTGTATGGAAGCAACATCGAGCGCCGAAGGCACTTGCATCTAAAGGCCATTTTCCATTACGGTCGTTTTGCCCGCGCGCAAGGAGGGCTAGCGCTGTAATGGAAAATTGCCTTAAGGGGGTGTGATACTGCTTCTTTAATATATTATCGATTTTTTAATATGTAAGCATTCTTTTAAAAAGGAAGGGGAGATCCGTTTATTTATAGACCATGGATGCATCGCCACTGCAGGAGCTGAATGATGATCAAACGATGCTGATATTCGCGGCTTAATTCACGTTGCTTTGATTTTCCAATTTTTGTTTTATTTCCCACACTAATTCCGGCTCAATCTCATATCTTTCAGAAGGGCATGACCCTTGAGCACCCCCTCCCCCGGTTCCTATGCCCCTGTAAACAAAGTCATGACCACAGATTAAGTATAGATATCTATACTTAATCTGTGTCATGACGCTTAGCATGCAACAAGACAACGTAATTGTGTGCATGACTTGTGTAATCCAGGCTGATAATTATTAGAAAGAAAACAATAAGCTTATCCATGCGATAATGATTTACTTATTTGTAGATGTTGCTACTATAGTGGTTCTACAATAGTGGTTCATCAATATGCGGATTTGGAGTTAAATTAAAAATCTCTATTAAATCTGCTAATATACAATAATACAAGATAGGAGAAAAATCTAATTCCAATGTGACTATTTATGCCACTTGGGATTGGAATCTCTTAATAACTTCTATACTCAAGGGAATAAAACTCTAATTTTCAAACTCCTATATAATTTCAGACCATATTACATTCGAATTTGAATTTGATTTGGTTCTATTAAGTCTGCTTTTAATATATAAGATAGGATAACAATCTAATTGCAATCTGACATGCATTAGATCTCTTAACTTCTATTTTTCATACTCAATATAAACTCACTCACTGAAATATAACGCTAATTTTCAAACTCCTAATATTAAAGCTGTATTTTACTTGAATTAACACGTTTCATTTGCATTCCACACACAACGGAATGGTAATTTTTAATATCCAGTAGATAGACATAACGATTTATACTTATATTATAAATTTATATGATTTGTGCACCAATTTGTAAGATACAAAATTACCCGTATATCGATCAAACAAAGTAGATTACATTTGATAACATACAGCAAATTTCAAGGACAAAACATTGTGTTGATTTTAAAGTTAAAAAATAATCAGATGGTCCGATGTAATGTTCTTGTTTAACATATTACGCAGCTTAAGCCAGCTACGCTCGTTTAATCCGCCATTTTGAACGCGCTGTCATAGCAATATTCGCAGACTGGCGCTAGTCTTTAGATTGAGATGCGAGATTGGAAAGATTGGCCAATCTGGCAGTATAATTACTGTGCCCTCTGACCAATCTGATAGTAATTATACTTGCTAGATTCTAGCGAAGCGGGTGCACAGCCATGCCCAGAGCCATGCCCATGGTTTCAATATTTCTAAATTTATGCAAAACTCTTGTCTAATTAAAAGACAATAAAACGACGTTTCCGGTTACGGTGACTGTCCTTATTATTATACAGTTCACTGAGAGTCTTTACATTAACTTCTTAAATGTCTTCACCAACAATGACATTCAGACTGCTGTGTCTTTTTGGGCTTCTGTACCTCGCGAATTGTAAATGGATTGACCTCAGCTATGTCTTCAACAATGAAACTATGTACTGGGGGAGTTCCACCAGATTTCAACATAAGCTTGTTTACGAAGGCCCGATCATAGACATAGCAAACAATAAAACGCTTGCTCCATATTACACGGCGTATGAATACGGCGCTGCTGAACATGGTGGCACTCATTTGGATGCACCGAGTCACTTTTCCAAAGGAAAATGGTCAGTAGACAAAATCCCAGTTGAAAATCTTGTTGGCGATGCTGTAGTTGTGAATATCTCCACGAAATCAGCCACAGATCGCAATGCTCAACTCACTTTTGATGATTTGCAAAATTGGGAAAGCGAACATGGCACTATTCCAGACGGGAGTGTACTGTTTGTCTTTACTGACTGGGGTAAATATTGGCCAAGCTATGAGAAATATTTTGGAACCAGCACAAGAAATACTTCACTATACCGTTTCCCAGGTACAGTACCCGCGATGCATCACAATTGTGCTTTCCTACCTTAAAATTTACCACACTATGTATAGAGGGGTCCTACTCCTACTAAACACCGTCCGCGAGCTTGTTTGCAAATGAATATTACTGAAATTTTTTTCTTCTTGAATATTACTGTACGTGCTCAGCTCGTTTAGTTTTTTGCTTGAAATACCCCTTGCAAAAGCTCTTTCTTTCCTAAACCTAAATATAATCAAATACCGTATACTTTCAATACAGACAAACATAATTCAAAAGATTTAAACGTGTTTGTGGAATTTTAAAATGGCGATTTAGTTTCATTGATAAACTGTCATATATACTACAACAACATTTGAACATTGCGAAGAAAAATGGTATTGAGCCGAAATCAAAGTATCTTGGACATATAATCTATAAGGGCAACAATGAAAACCGCTCCCACACCAACCTGATAAAAATGGTAATTTTGATATTGATTATTGTTACCAAATATGGCTATCACAATGCAAATGCGTTTTTGCCCCCTTAGTGTGACCTAATCACTTTTGATATTTATATTTAGCATCGTGTGCAGCCTCGTACCCAGGCGCTTTTAAGGAAACGATTCAGCTTATTTATAGAGATCAGTGATCTCTATAAATTAGCTGAATGCGATTTATATTATTTTACTTAAAAGCGCCTGGGTACGAGGCTGCATCGTGTGTGTTCTTTCGCGGCATTTATACATTTACCGGAATATTAATTGTACATTTGGACATGAGCCCTGCGAACGTAAATATCCGATCGTAATATCCGATCGCTGTTCGAGTTGGCATGAAGCAAGCTTTGATCTAACGATTATACTAAAATAATTGAAATATTTTCCCGTATCCCGTAGGAAGAATCGCGAGAACGTCTTCACCACGCATGAAATGAATAATAGACTCTCTCTGTTCTGGTTTCAACAGAATTTTGAAACCTAAACGACTTAAGATATCAGCATTTGCAAGCCAAAATATAATATTAAATTGGTACAACAAGTGTTATAAAAGATAGTTGTTAGCTTTTAGTATGTTAAGGAGACATATAGAATCGTTTTCAGTTGAAAACAAGCTCGCGGACGTTGGCGGACGTTCGCGGATGGTGTTTAGGGACCGTTCATTATTTATACCATAGGGTGGGGTGGGAAAAAATGGGTGGGGTGCTACACAATGTTCAGCTTGTCAAATGGGGTGGGTCCTTGTTTTTGTAACAGTCTTGTTGGGCGGGGGGGGGAGGGTTATAAAATTTGTGTAACATCTCTGCTGAATGGAACATTTTTGTATTCAGCTTGGCAAAAATGAAGGTTTTAGCCGAATTGTGTAAAATTTAACAGTTGAGTCAATACGAAAAATCAGGTTCAACAAGGCCAAATGCACACTCGTGCTGGGAGAGGTGCCACCAGGAAATCCTGGAATGATTATATTTTACACTAGGCAGTAACGAATCTAGCCTTAGCTACTGGTCATGTAGCAAGTGCATTTTCTTTGTTATACTTTAATTTAACACACAACCTGATCAATTTGGAGTTGTGACATTTTGGAATTGTGACATAACAAAAATTTTTTTTGAAATTGTGACATTCGGCCAGGGGCGGATTGGCGGATGGTGCAAAAGCACGGTGGGCCCCTTGCTTGTGGGGCCCAGAGGGGGCCCCTGAAACGGACCTTACAGTTATGTATAAATGCTAGCAGTTCCAGATTAATCATATGTGCCTAAGCGGCATAAACCTCATGGATTTCGCTCTGTAAGGGCCTGCGCACTCTCTTGTTGTGAAGCCGTATGTGTTCTTTTATAAAAAGCAATGGGCTTCTCAAAACAACACGTTTGGGCGACTCAAAACGACAAAAGCATACATAGGTTTGATAAATAGGTTTCTCGTTTTTGTGTTGTTTTCTCTCCTTTTTGTCTAAAATATATGCACTTTAGGGAAATATTTGGAGTAAATCTGCTGCTCAGAATGCAGCAAATGGCGTTTCCAGTGTTCCAATTTCAAAATTTTCCCAGGACAGCATGTCCCCAGCCTCCCCTACTTATACCTCACCCAAATTCCATGGTCAGATTTTGGGCTAAGTCCGCAAGCCAAACCCATTCTATTGGGGGGAAAATCTCAGCGCAATCCTTTAACCCATTAACTGGCAGTACCCTATAGCTACCATGCACTGACGAGTATAATCGTGATTGGCTGATTGCGCATTAACTTCAAATATAAAGTGATTTTAGACAGAACTGCTCCAACGATAATGCATTATATTCATAACAACGAATAAAACTATAAAACCATCGCTGATCGCTTGTTACGCATCGATTTCAATGCTGAGTTTAAATGTTTTGGTTTCAAGGTTTATAAATTTGCGCAAAATTTCAAGATTCTGTAACCAGAATGATTTCAAATATCCAGTCTTTACTATTTATTAGTATACACGCGCTAACGAACTACAGTACTATTATATATGTTTTGCTCTGTTGCTATTCCTATAGCATTTGGCTTAAATTTGTACAAACTAAAGGTCTAAAGCTGTAAAAGTAAATCACGCACCGGGCTGACACTCTACCTATTGAGCTATTAAGACGACATCCCTGCCATCTTTTTCCACGTATATGATCGTCTTTCATTCGTGTAAATTATTTATGAATGGCGAAGCTAGTAAGATTTAATAAAACCCTAAAATTAAATGTTGTTTTCGACCACGCGGACAATGGAATATTTCGTGCTGAAAGAAGCGCCGATAAACTCTCATAAAAGCACATTGCTTTCCTCTAGAATGAACACTAAACAGTTCTTCACCTTGAGTTGGATATCAGCAAAAAGAAATAAAGCCATACTTACCTGTGTTTCTTCGGGAAATGTTTGTATATTTTGCATCTAGTCAGATCCAGAATAAAAAGCTTGTAAAATCTTGAGAGTTAAGAACTTGCAGAGCACATGGAAAAAATATGCGCGCGCAATACAATATTTTTCTCTCCCTCTCCCCCCATTTTAAAAATTCACCTTGAGCTCGACTTTTTGCCCGGAATTAAGACAACTGACAGACGCAAGATCCAGATGTCGACAATACATATGTCGGCGCAAAAGACTGGGTCGAGTTAACTCTGGAGAAACCTTGCCATGTCAAGAATAGTGTGCTGCCTCGCTGAGGCTCGGCAGCAAATACTTTATGCCAAAATAATATTTTCAAAATACACTGAAACAATAGTGCCACGATCGACGTCGACGTTATCTCAGGTGGGTGGGTGCGGGTACATGTGATAACGTCGATTCGACGTTATGCGTGGCAACTTGAATATGGACGTCAAAGGACAAAGATAGTATAGTATGTTGCATGTATATGGTATATAATTGCTGCCGAGCGTCAGCGAGGCAGCACACTATTCTTGACGTGCCAAGGTTTCTCCAGAGTTCACTCGGCCCAGTCTTTTGCGCGGACCTATAAATTGATCTGGATCGTAATTCTGGGGCAAAAATTGAGCTCTAAGTGAATTTGAGGGGTGAGGCCGAGAAAAATATTGTACTGCGCGCGAATGTTTTGTTTCATGTGCTCAGTGCTCTGCAAGTTCTCAACTCTCGAGATTTTACAAGCTTTTGTGTCATTTTGACACAATATTTTAAACACGAGGTCGGGACTATATTTCACACATTTCAGAGGATTTGAGCACAGGACCAAATCTTATGTAGAAACAGTAGAATTGAAACACTGTGGCCTGTGCCATCTCGAGGATTGTGTTTATTAGTTAAGAAGATGCAAGTTGTTCTCGTGCGCTTTTAATAATTTTAGGTTTTTTTTAAATCTTACTAGCTTCGCCATTCATAAATATTTTACACGACTGAAAGACGATCACATACGTGGAAAAAGATGGCAGGGATACCGCAACAGCGGGTAGATTTGAACTAAATATAAGATTTGAACTTGTGCTCGACCCAGTCGTCTTGATAGCTCAATAGGTAGAGTGTCAGCCCGGTGCGTGATTTACTTTTACAGCTTTAGTTTGTACAAAGGAAAATAGCAACAGAGCAAAACATAATAGTACTGCGTGTGTATCAGGTTGCATGTAAAGGTCAATGTGGTCGACCTTTGAGTAATAAATCTGGATATATATGTTCCTGCCTCCTCCGCAGGCTCTTCTACATAATTTTATGTTAGTATAGTTTTTAAAGGGGCAGTGTTACCGTCTGCGCATCTCTTCTGCGCATACACAAACTTGAAAAAATAAGGCTGTAGTTTTTCAAGTTTACAAATTCAAGATGGCGGCCATTTCTGAGTAACAAAGTCAGATGATGATATGGTTAGCAAGGAATATAATCCAAAGACCCGACAATAGGATGTGAGGGTGGTGATATGTCAAGAATTTGAAAGGAGGACAATTGATGTTGAGGGTGTGAATATATAGCCAGCAAATTGTCTCCATCATCTGAAGTACTGTGCAAAACTGAATGACTGTCAGGAGTCTGACCCTCTTCCAACATAGCCTTTGCCCATGAACCTGTTATGCACCCTACTTTGTTATTTTACTAATTAATACCAGACAATTTTACTTGTCTAGACATTATATGTTATAATTATATTTTTATGGTTCCAAGGATTTTTTTTGTTTTGATTATAATTCACAAAATATTCACTACCATAATCTGAATGATCTGATTTTCAACATTTTAACTAGTTGCCGGTCTTACAAAATTACTTCACAATATGATATTTGGCATATTTTAACTCCACTGTGTGCAACAAATTTCCTGGGAATATTTTACAAATCACTCCACCATAATAAAAGTAACATGATGCTTTCCATTTAAAATTATTTTTTCACAGTAAATCAGTCATAATTATCAGTAGTAACTCATTTATTGTAGACAGTACAGTTTTTAGTATCACTGTTAATTACTATTATAGAGGTTGTACTAGCAGTCCAATTATTCTTTGGCAGCTCTGGTCCTTCCATTAGTAATTTTTCCTTTTCAAAATTCTTGACATGACCACTTTTGCCACCTCACATCCTATTGTCAGGTCTTTGGATTATATTCCTTGCTAACCATATCATCATCTGACTTTGTTTTAGCCCAATGTAAAATTTTGGATGGAACATAAGAACCAAATATGTGGGTATTTGTATTAAGGCAGGCCCAAGTTAGCTCACTTTGCCTAATAAGTAATCAGGACAGCCCACCAGGACAGTCACAAATATTTTATACACAAAGCTGAAAAAGTGAAATTTGTCTTTAGTTGTAGAGCGAGCTAGCTCTAGGCTTGTTTTCCCAAAATCCCCCTCCCCCAACATAATGTAAATCATAACTTGTAGTAACCATAGGAAACCCAGTTACGTAGCGTGCGCCAGTCGCGTTGCAATGTATCATATTTTATTTTTTTTGAGGTCCGTAACTCAGGTCCGTAACTAAAATAGAGCCTTTTGATTGGCTGAGTACGAGGTCCGTATCACACCAGTACGGACCTCTCGCAACTTTTCGCGCCAAAACAAACAAAGGAGTGAAGAAATAAACACGAAAAAATAAACACGTTATTTACCGTTCTGGTCGGTCCGTACTGGAAAAATATTTTCCCTCAGTCTCAGAAGCGGCCCTCGACCTTCGGTCTCGGGCCGCTTCTGAGACTTCGGGAAAATATTTTTCCAGTACGGACCTCCCAGCCGGTAAATAACATATATATATTATCCCCGAGCCGGCGCGAAGCGCCGTGCGAGGGTACTAATTCCGCTCGGAGATTTACACCCGGGTATGTGAAAACATTGTGGAATGCAAAGTCGTCCGCCATTTTTTTTTGTCATGGACGGGACGGTTTTGTAAGTTATGCGCATGCGCAAGTTCAAGCCGAGAGAAGACTTCCATCACAGACCATTTTGCAAACTTTTTTCAAAAATAGTTTTGCACTCATTTTATAAGTAAGTCTCTATGTAAGTAAACAAGATAAATGAAAATTACTTAGAGGACAAATTAACAAGAGGAAAAACAGTCGAAAGACCGAAAAAGGAGCGTTTTAAACAGGCAAGTGTCTATTTTGCATGTTTGCTTTGCCGATTTTTTAACATAGCATGCAGTATAGTTTGTGAATTTGAAAATGTGTAGATCATTCTGCGTGGTCAATACAACATTGATTGATCGTTAAGAGCATTTTAGTATCGATTCAAATATGTTATAGAAAAATAAAAAACATTAAATCTCAAAAACTTCATTGCAAAAGCAAGTGCGAAGTATAAAAATACTCCTCGAAAAGCAGTTGAAGTTTTTTGAAAATTTCGAAACGTTTTGTGAACGTCTAAGGTTGAATGTTACAGTAAATCAAAGCTAAAAGAGTACATAATAGCATATACCCACTTTATATAGTTGGCAATTGATAATTTTATAGTTAAAAACAAAACAATATTTTGTACAAATTAAAATATAAAAAATATACAATGTTGCGTGTTACCATGGTTACATTCGTCGACTCAGTACTTCATGTTACAATAACTTTAGGGGAGTAAATTGTTTGGTTCAAATGGGCGAGGGGTTCTGCATGCATGTATTTCTAGTATATAATATAATATGATACATTGCAACGCGACTGGCGCACGCTACGTAACTGGGTTTCCTATGGTTACTACTTACTATTTCATAGCCAATATATAAAAATTACAATGAAAAGTTTCTAATATTGAACTGTATTTTTGGTTGGCTTTCATGTAAACTTGAAGAGACAAAGAATGTTGGTGGTTTGTTCAATCCATAGTTTATATATGTCCAATTTTTATCATTTTGTGCTTGTTTTTGATTATAATATAGTAACTGGCGTTCAAATAGCCTCACCGGCCTTCACGCTTGTCACTTGTTTGAGGCTCTATAAAGTTCTTCACTGTTATTGCTACGAATAACTGAGATTGCTAAAACTATGTTGTATACTTCTAATTTGTTTTAGCTTATTTGTGAATTAAATTGCTTTACCTTTTACGATATTTCCAACCACAGAAAATGGGAAGCGAAATCGGTTTCGCTTCGCGGATATTTATATATTTAATCCTTCATTTTGCCCCCCGTTTATGCCTCAAATATAGTCATGGTTAGGTATGAGCATTTGTGCTGGCTTTTCAAGTATTTTTCAGAGTTTCTTGAGCTCTTTTATTTTCATTTTCTGCCGGAATTATCGCCACTCTTGACATATAATTGCACTCACTTCAGAAATGGCCGCCATCTTGAATCTGTAAACTTGAAAAACTACACTACTACTACTATACAATTACTTTATGGTTTCCGTGTTTGGATGGCCCAGTGAACTCTAAGTAATCTGGAATGATAACTTGGCCGCCATGTTTGAAGCCACTCGTGAGTGATTTTTGTAGGTAGCCCCAGTCCCTTTTTACGGCAAAATTTTGTCGAAAAATACAGGTTGAAAATCGATAAATTTCATCACTTTTCCTTCTTTTGATGCTTTTAATTTTTATCTAAGAGCATAGTAGGACAACAGTACTTTCAAACCAGGCACATAAAATATGCAAAAATTGTTTTACTGCAGAAATATAACGCAAACAATACGAAAATCGAGCAAAAACCGCGCGAAATTTTTTTAGTTTTTTTGTGGTTTTGGGTTTCCTAGAAAGAGTTCGGGGATATTATACCATCCTTTATATAGAACAAGACGCCTGTTCAGGCGTGAGCTTGCGATGTTAGCAATGAGCTGATATATGATCGATTTCTTTTGTCAAAATTCAATAGATCATAAATTGGCGTCAATCGAACGCTTCTACACTGGCTGTTATAAAAAGAACACAACCATTTATTAATATTCAAGTATATTCGTTTTGTTGTGCACTACAAAAGGTTTTATGCCGCTCTGGGATTTGAATACAATAGCCTCAATTACCGGGTCGAACATCGACTTATTCATGTGCCGTATATCACTGTTTTGCTCACAGTACTTCGACTGTAGGTTGAGTCGAAACTCGGCCATCTATTTTGTCCTGGGATACGATTCGGCCGTGTTTAAACGTCAATACGCCTAGCGGCTTGTGTGAACTTGTTATATTTATCTTGTGCAGTTCACAACTGCCGGGTATATAGCTAATCAAAACAATTGCGCCAAACCATATACTTGATGAATTACTGGCGCTTTGTATTAGTTTTGCCGTGTTTATCCTGTGCAGTCAATAAAGGCACAGATCGCGCTATGTATTTATAAAACAGCATGACTCGAGAAAATACCATGATAGGAGTTATCAAGTTTTACACAGTCACAATAGAATCACATTTGAAACTTGACGTTAAAAGTTGCACATAGATCTACAACACATGGTAACTTCTGTCTATCAATTTTGATCGACAAACTTTTCAAACTTCGCCCAGTAAGCTAAAGGCCGGTTTCCACTTTAGTAGTGTATCACAAAGTACCATAGCGTTTTCTTTTGCTTAAAATGATGTTGCTCTGGCGCTCAGGAAACAAAGCAATTCGGGACGTTACGCTACTATACGTGGTTGTAGTGGAAACCAGCAATGTCCCTAGCTTATACTGTTCGTACGATAGACGCACAATGAACGCCTCGCCACGTATGCGCTATCTATAGTGTACATTGGCTGCAAAATGCTCCCACAATTTATGCTGAAGACAATAATAACGATAATAAATACATGGCGAATAACTTATGTATTAGATGACAATTGCTAACGTGTTTTGGGTATGACATAAGCTTCGGTAAACTCCGGAAAACCAATGATACTGTCGTGAATAGTAATGAATCCAGGGGGTGAGAACGCTCCGGGTGCGCTTGACTAGTGTCCTTAGAAGTGCTGATAATTTATGCGCTGGCCGAGGGAAGACTACGTTCTACAACCCGATTAGAAATAATAAAAAAAAATAATAATAAAAAAGCCCAATTTAAAGCTTGCGTTTGCTGTCGCATCGCAAGCAAAAAGCATTAGCGCTTTTTATAATGTACATTCAAGCATGCAGAAACGTAATTTAATAAGTAAAAAAAAAGAATTATTATTATTAATGGCCAACAAGAAGATGCGATGCCGAATTGCCGGGATTTGCCGAAAATAACAACACTTGAAAAACGTCAATTTACTCGTGTTTTAGAAGGACTAAAACAAGGACTAAAAGCTGAGGATAAATAACAATGCCTGGGGTTTAGTAAAAAATAAGTTTGGGACTGTCAAACTGTTTTATAGTATATTTTTATTTAGTTGAAGAGCGAAGTTTCCTTCGGCACGTCCAAACTTTCATCATTTTTTCAAAATACAAAAGTAAAACTCCTCACTTTTTGCTGCAGATAGATGTAAAACAGTCAGAACTAATTGGAAAACCAGGTTTGAATCCCAATCATTGCAGTCTTTCCATGGAAAGTGTTTTTCTTGCAAATGTTTGCTCAAAAACAAACTTTCGACTGAATTTTTCTCACTCCTCGAAACTATCCTTAGTCTTTTTGAAAGCTGATTTTCCCGCGCGACGGCTTCAACCAATCATAGGACTTCGTCAATTGAGTTATCATTCCAGTTTACTTAGAGTTCACTGGGATGGCCTGATCCAAACACGCGGGAATGTTGCGAGAGTTAAGAAAAGCGCGCGAAATCTCGAGCCGAAGGCGAGTGATTTTGCGAGCTTTTCTTAACTCGAGCAACATTCCCAAGTGTTTGGATCAGGCCATCCAAACACGGAAACCATAAAATAATTGTTTTATAAAATAACAACAACACGATAGTCTTCCGTGTTTGGATGGCCTGATCCAAACACGGGTTTCGACCAATCAGAGCACGCGTTATATACATGTTATTTTATAAAGCCAATTACTACAGCCAATTACTACAGCCTTATTTTTTCAAGTTTGTGTGTGCGCAGAAGAGATGCGAAGATGGTGACACTGCCCCTTTAATTATATAGATCAAATATAAATATCAGTAATATATAGATCAGTGGTTCGGAGTGCGCGGGCACTGCAAGCCCGATAAAGACGCACGCCCGCAACTAAGGACGAGCGCGCAAAGGGAAATAGGATTATTCTAATTATTCGTTTTCCTCGTTAATTATTCGTTGTTTTCGTTTTCCTCGTTAATTATTCGTTGTTTTCGTTTTCCTCGTTAATTATTCGTTTTTTCCTCATTAATTATTTGTTAGCAAGCGACTGGGGACGAGGCAGGGATATGTTCACTAATAAATAGTAAAGACTGGATATTTGAATTTTGAAATCATTCTGGTTACAGAATCTTGAAATTTGGTGCAAATTTATAAACCTTGAAACCAAAACATTTAAACTCAGCATTGAAATCGATGCGTAACAAGCGATCAGCGATGGTTTTATTCGTTGTTATGAATATAATGCATTATCGTTGGAGCAGTTCTGTCTAAAATCACTTTATATTTGAAGTTAATACGCAACCATTAAACTCAAGCCAAGACGTCAAACAGCTGAGGTACAATCGCTTTCATATCAACGATAGACGCTTGTCATAGCTTGTATGAATATAAGCCGTTTACATTAGAGAGATCCTGTAAGCCGTGTAGTTGTCTCTTTTTACACAAAGTACTATACTGTATAGAGGCACATTGGTCATAGCCTGCGTGGTTGAAGGCTTCTGCGGCAGCATTTCCTTGCGGTAGTAACTCCTAGTTTATTGGGTATTTCATTGAATTTCTTGCGCATCGCTTTTGATACGATTATAAACGATATGACTGAAATTGGCACATCTTCTATTTTGACTAGCATTTTATATTCAAAGGAATTTTCATGATATCTGTGACGCAGTGATTCATTGAATGACGAGAACGATACAATATTGCAATGCCTTCGTAGGAAGAGCACTAAGAATAAACCGTCATCAATGACCTATATAATTATATAGTACAGGATATATCACCTAGTCAAAGTTAATAATAAAATACAAGGTTTGAAATTTGTTTGACAAGGTTTGACATTTTTACGTGAAATTACTGCAATAATTGTACTTGCCATTTGAAAAATCTACGTTACGATGTCGCTATCGATATAAGCGAAAAATCGTCCAAATTCTGCAAGCAATATAACGAAAAAATAACACTCGTAGAAAATTTAAGTTCTTTCATTAGAATACCAAAGTAAAATACTTTATGCCAAAATAATATTTTCAAAATACACTGAAACAATAGTGTCACGATCGACGTTATCTCAGGTGAGTCGGTGCACGACGTTATGCGTGGCAACTTGAATATGGACATGGCCCCTTATTAATATTTAATACTTCACTTAAAAATGGTATTATTCGCGGACCAATTGCTCCAACTTTAAAAGATACCCACCGCTGAAAAGGTAATGGCTACTCTATAAATTGAATATAAACATAAGCGTTTTAATTGCTGCCGCAGCGAGCGAGTCTTCAGCGAGCGAGCAAGGCAGCAGACTATTAAATTTGATACAGCTAGGCAAAATCTCAATCTGCTATAGACGCAATGCATTGTGGTTCCACAATGCAACGCGCGGCTTGTATAAACCAACTCGACGGAAGCGCGCGTTCTCTTTTTGCGTTTTGTCTCTTGAAGAAGCAGCAGGAAGAAATTGTTTTAAAATAGTAGCTTAGATTTATTATAGAAAGGACGTTTATGCAATCCAAAATAGTCAATAGATTGTAAACAAGATCGCAGCAGGATTAACTCGTACCAATGCGCAAAGAATATACTACAAATACAATTATGTATCAAGGCAATTGGCCGCCAAATTGAAATTGCACTCAGTGCTTCAAAGATAGAATAATAACCTACTCATTTATAACATATTCTATACTCAATAGAATAATATAGTATATGCATGTTAATAATGTTATAATCGCATATAAGTAATCAGGAACATTTCCAAAACTGGGGCCAGTTGTTCAAAAGCCAGTTAGCCTAACCCTATAGGTTAACGAAAATCTTCAAATCAAACTTCCCAACAGCTTATTTATAAAGTTGAATATGTTTTTCCAGAAATATTTTCTGGATCCATAGAAGTTTTATTTTCTAAAGTTTTCGGAAACGAACGGCCATGTAGAAATACATAACCCAGGGTTTTAACGCTGTAATCCAGCTTTGAACAACCGGCCCTGGAACTTTAGTATTATCTAATTAATAAACAAGTTGCGATGCAAACGTGAGGGTTGGTTGGTGTGTGTACGAAGAAAATTTAAAAATCCGTTTTGATGCTTCTTGAAAGTAGTCAGATTTTGCTAAAAAGGCAGCATTTACTACATTTTAGGTAACCTAGTTACTCTGTTAGTCTTTCAAATATTTACATTCCGTGAATCGGAGAATCGGTACTTTTTATACACGTTCGACCGAATTGAATACAAAATCGACTTCGCTCCTCGATAGTGAAACATCGCGATAATTCTGCGAATTCTTGATAAATTTCTGCGAGAAAAACTATCAAACGAAAGAGCGTCATTAGACGAACAATTTGATATATATTTTATACACTTACGAAGACTTTTAAGACCAATAAAATAGCAAAAGTTCAGTGTGCGTGTGAAGATCCATGCAGTGCTTCCTATAGAGATCAGTGGGGTTTTTACATTTTGTGGCTGAACCAAAATTTGCGCAGGAGAAAAATTTCAACTGAAACCTATAGTTGCTGCGGCACAGTGCCCCAGCAACTAATTATGACATTATTAACAATTATTGAATGAGATTGAGTATGATATGAAGAATTATCAAGCCGATGTTTGTCGTTATTAACCGAAGCCGAAGGCTGAGGTTGATAACGACAAACTGTGAAACTGAGGCTTGATAATTCTTCATATCATGTGAAAACCGAATTCAATAATTGTTTTATTATTTATTTAAAGGAATGAAAAATTACCGGCAAGTTCTTCGCTATTTTGTGGGAAATTTACATTCTTTGCTTTTAAATAATCTTCAAAAATCACTCTACAAGCTTTCGTTGATCTTTTTGTATTATGCGAATCTTTGTCTTCAAGTAGTTTTTGAATTTCAGCTTCCTCAAGGTCAACCTTTCCCTTGAGGAAGCTATTTGTTTCACATTCCCGCTCCTTCGGAAGTTGATGTCGTCGTCATTGGCATGATGTCATAACGTGAGATACGACTTTTTCGTCTACGTTATGACGTCATAACGTGGATGAAAAAGTCGTATCCCACGTTATGACGTCACTCGTTGGACATGACGATTTCACACATGGCTATTAGCCAATCAGAAGCCATGAATTATTTTAAATAAGTAATAATGTCATATATCGTGTGATAGCCTTCGACTTTGGGACGCAGCGCACAAGGCAATCATCGCAGTACATCTTGACTTATTACTTCCAACTTTCGGTTTCTTGACTTCATCCCGACAAGCGGGCTGGCGTGTTCATTTGGAAAATTTTTCATCCCGCCCACCTATATGGCTATGGTCTTGGATGACACAGCCGGAATCTTGCCAAACAGGCCAGCCCGCTTCCTCATATCAACGCGATCTAATTTTTTACAGTGATTAAAATTACTAGAAGGCGAGATCATAGGTAGGCCGGACGTCTCAGTAAGCGGGCTCATATGAACCTCGATATGAACAGGCCGTTACATAAGGCGTTTCCACCTCAAACGTTTCGTAACCTACCGTGGCATCGGTTTTGAGCGCTATATCCGGAAACTTTGAATCCTTTGTAAACTGGGTGATTGTGGTGCTCCCCGACGGGGACGATAACGACTTTGTTGCTCTCGGTATAAACAAGAGTGTAATTGAAACTGGCGCACTGAAATATAGGCTTTTAACCCTCCCTGCACCTCAACCCTCCTGCCTTCACCCCTCTCATCTATTACAACTCAAGCTACAGCGTATATATCAGTTTTGCTGTCTTGCGACGAAATGAACATCTCAGCGGGCATTATGCTTAGCCGTTTATATTCTGCCTAGTTTATATTCTGCCTAGTTTATATTCTGCCTAGGGATTCTATTCAAAACCTTATGTGTTTTCCAACGAACTCGCGAAATCACTTAGATTTCACTTTCTTTTCACTTTCATTTCACTTTCATCAATCAGACTTCGCACTTAATTAATGATATAACTTGTGTAAATAACTTATATCCTTTTACCATAGATTCCTCGATTACAGAATTTCCCGTTTTAAAGAAAGCTATGGCATACTTCAAAACCGGGAATGGATTCCTGGATTCCCCGTTCCCTGTTTTGAAGATAGCCACAGACAAATTCATTTGTGCCTCCCTTTTCCAAGATGGCTAATATTTGAAATTTATAATCTTGGAGTTTTTCGGGGAAAAGATAGGTGGCCGTAATAGCGAGGTGGGGTTGCACTGTACCGTCAAAGCATTGACACAAAATATAAAGCATTTTTCCGACTATAAAAGGGTTTATTTCTCTTGTGCTCAACATTACCAAAATACGCGCCCGGGACGGGTTCCTGGGACACCTAACCTGAATGATCAAGGGAATCCAGCTAAGAACCGATTAAACCAGTCGGAGTTTCAGAACTGTCGGAGTTTCCATGTATTGTATTGGTTATTTGTTATTTGTTATTGAACTAGCTTGATTAATTATTTAAGTTTAATATTGAATGATTTTCACCAGGTATCCACGAGGATGCTGCAACATGGCTTGCCAGCAAACGTAACATCAAAGCTGTTGGTATTGATACTCCGTCTCTAGATTACGGAAAATCGAAGGCATTTCCAACCCATAGGATTCTTTTTTCAAAAAATATCTACGGTCTTGAAAACGTCGCTAACTTAAATCAACTGCCAGTGACCGGATCAATTGTCTATGCTGTCCCAATGAAGATTGGACGTGGTAGTGGAGCACCTGTAAGGATCTTGGCTACAATGAAGCCAACACCGAATGGTGGGAGGAAAATTTGTGTTACTACATCTGGTCTATTCGCTGTCGTGCTTGTTGCCATGGCAATCTTACATGTTTTTTAGGCTTCATACGAACTTAATATCATGTTCTATTTCATTTTGTCTTGTTCAATATATACAATATATATAGACTAGATTTTCATGCACGTACATATACTGATACGAGTTTGCGACAATGAAGAATGTTGCTAAGTTAACTTGTGCTGAGGCACCTTTAGTAAACGAATTCAACTACTTACTTTTGTATTTCCTAAATTATTGTGATTACAATAAAGCTTGTTCCGCACTATTTGGTGTAAATGAATGCACAAAAGTTTGATTCAGCTCATCCTAAAACCAAATAGCACAACCCAGAAACTAATACTTCGCTAGGAATTTTGCCTGTGTAGCTTCATCCTACAATAGGGAACTTTAGATTTGACGACAGCTACGAGAACGACTACGACTACGAGATTTTTCCTTTCAAAATTTGCTAATACACACTTGTTATCATCCTCTCTTTGGCACAGCACATCTTTATAACAACAGTTGAGCCAAAGCGCGTACAACTTTGAGTTTGTATTAGCAAATATTTGACGGGAAAATCTCGTAGTCGTAGTCGTTCTCGTAGCCGTCGTCAAATCTAAAGTTCCCTAATGGCGGGTGCGGGAGTACCGTGGAACTGACGAAAAATCCCCCTCAGGTTGAGGCACTTGGCTCACAGCTTTGCTTCGTGAATTACGCACGTGCAAATTAGAATAAAGTTACGTTGCAAATGTTTATTTCTAACTTTAAAGTGCTTTATATGCAATGATATTTCCTTCAAGTTTTCATGATTTCTTTGTGAAAAAAACTCTAAACAACCGAAGAATATTTGTACTCGAAATTTTGTCAATTAGAAGTTAAAAGAAGGCACACGTTATCCTGCAGGTATCCTGAGTCCTGAGTAAGAAAATGAAAGAAGATGTATCGAAGGAGTGTATTCGCAGGAATACGAAAACTATTGAGGTCAAAGCTTAATTGGGGAAATGGACCGAAGAACTTAACCAGGAAGTTTCTTAATATGTATGGAGCGCTGCATCCTAGAGATAGTGTTGCCAGGTTGTACCTACCAACAAAGATGGGAGGTCGGGAACTTATATCTGCGGAAAATTGTGTTGGAGGGGCAGAGCTTGGACTTGTGAAATAAGTTGAAGAGAACCAGGAAAGACTACTGAAACCTGCTATGACTGAAGGTAGAATTGCCAGACAAGAAGGTCCTCAAGAGTATAAGGAACGGAGGAAGAAGGAAAGAATGGAAAAGTGGATAAACAAAGAACCGCATGGGCAATTCCAAAGAGACACATACTAGGTAGCTAGTGAGGAAAGTTGGACATGGTTAAGGAAGGGAAACATTAAGAACAAATGCTATTAAGGCTAAAATTGACAACTCAAGAAAACTCAAGAAAACTCGAGGTGTCGCTGGTGTGGAAGTAAAGATGAAACCGCTGGCCATTTGGTAAGTGAATGTTCCAAATTGGCACAAACAGAATATACACACAAACATAACGGGAGTAGCAAACATTGGGATACGCAAACATGCAGTATGGATCTTAACATAATAAAGAATGGTATGAACACAATCCAAAGAGAGAGTGATAGAAACAGATGACATTAAAATTCTTTGCGACTTCTCTGTACAAACGGATGAAAAGATTGATCATAGTCGACTCGACTTCCTGATAATAGGGACTTTAAGATATGCTTAATCTACGACACGGACGTGACGCCAAAAAACAGTCGCTATTTTCGCAGTTTCAGCTACACGGGTAAAAACTATGGACTCCGGTTGTTAACAAAGTCGGAGACGCGAGAAAAACTTAAAACTAGTTTCCAAACATTAGCGACTGTTTTTTCGTCACGTACGCGTCGTAAAATAAGATTATTAACCTTTTATTATACTTCATTAATTAGAGACTATTTAGATTAGTAGATCCTTTTAGTTAGATTTTATAATATGTTGCTATATGATATAATGTATTACGTTTTTTATTTTTTACTGTATGTAAAGCGCTTTAGAATATTCATTTAAATTAAGCGCTATATAAATAACTGTTATTATATTATTATATTATATAGATTAATAACTGGAAATGATAAACAAGTTTGTAGGCCAGGGGCCGGTTGTATAAAAAAGTAGTTAAATTTAACTATAGTTAGTGCGAAAGTAAATTAAACCAATCAGAATCGCGAATTTTAGAGTTAACTACTATTTAACTACAAAACGAGTAGTTAAAATGTAGTTAAGACTTTTATACAACCGGCCCCTGCATGGCTATTAAATTGAAGCGCTGTGGATGTTAAAAAGGAGGTCAAGGTCGTGCCTGTTGTGATTGGTGCATTTCAATGTAAAATTTTGACAGTTGCGACAAATGAAATAGGAATATATCTTGACCACTGATCTGAATATAGGCTGGATAACGCATCTCTTGTCAAAAGTGAAGCAGGTGTCACAGTGATATGTGTATCCCCGTGTTTTGTGTATCCCCATACTCATATCACTAGGGATATATGTATCCCCGGTGGGGATACTCAAAACACTGAGCTCGAGCGAACCTGTGCACGTGGAGCGAACGAAGCGAATGAGGATTTTAACCACTGATCTCATGATTTTAACAGAAAACCAAGGCAAATCTCCGGTAGGTGGATACTTTTTTCGTTCTTCAACAAATATTTGTAAAAGATTTACAGTAAGATGGAAAGACATTGCCTAAATTTAGTCCATTTTATGAGGTTATAATTTATACGCAGTACTGCATCACCGTTTTCAGGTTAGTAAGTGTGTGCTCTATAATTTAGTGTACATGTAAATATATATGAATTATGAACAAACTAGTTCAAACTAAGCAATCTTGTCGACAATTTTTCTTGTACGAGTTCACTCTTTCGCATCCGTCAGGAGGAGAAAATATCCACCAAATAAAATTGTTAGGGGGAGGGGATGTTTGTTTTGAGGGGGCATTTAGTCGCATGTTACAAGGGGTTAGGGAGTATAACAAAGCACTGCCACATGACAGAGAGATGAGAATTTATAATTGTGTAATCCATACCACGAAAAACAATGTATTGGAACTGGCATGAATTATTTTCATATCCCAAAAGCTCAATCCAAAAAAACATGAATTGATTCTAGCCTGTTGCGAATTATTAAAATGGCAGGGAAACCACTGAAATAAATCGTGCCGCTTGTGAGAAAAATAAAAGTTGCACTTGCCCTTTTCTGTGTGGGGAGGGGGTAGCTCAGAGTCACATAATTTCTGATAGGGGGAAATACCAACAGTCAGTTTGTCGCAGGGAGTGGGAAGTCAAAAATCGGCAACAGAGTGTCACATATTTTGTGCATGGCCCCTTAGTGTGAACCAGAGTGTCAAACAATTTTTGATAACAGGTTTTGTGGTATACAAGGATCAGGAATTTGAGGCTCAAATTCATAAGTATCATGCAACACTGTTATCCAGATAATGCACTGTAAAATGCATGTGACAAATGCATGTGACAGAAAAACAAAATGTGAAAAACGATGTTCCATATGTATGATACAGTATCTTAGATACACTTGAATGAATAGTTGACAGGTTTTGTAGATGGAAATGATCGAGTGGAAAATTTATATACATTTATTATATAAATGTATTCCGGGGCAGCTCTCTAACCAACTGAGCTAAAGAGTCCAGTTGCTGAGCTCTAACCACAAGTTCATGTATATAAAATTGAAATGGAAATAATCGAAGTTTCCACTCGATCATTTCCATCTACAAAACGTATCTTAGATAGTGTGAATAATTATAGAATGGCAAGACTGTACAATATATATTTCACAAATTACAAATGGTACATAAACCAAATGCTCGTACAAAATATTTTTCAACAACATATGATATTGTAATATAATGTAATACAATATACTGTATAATATCAATCGTTCATGATCTGTAAAATGTTTTCTTTCATTACTTTACAGTGCATTTTGGGCTGCATTTCCAACTCATATCTTTTCTCTTGAAAACCTTCTCTGGGACATCTAGACACTTTCTGTGGTACCACCTGTGGCAACTGACACACTCAACCATATCATCCTCTTGGCTGACATATGGAAGGCGACACTTGCAATAGATTGGTACAAGAAGCCTCTTGCAAGGATGTACAACTGACTGACTTGGAACAGATGGAAACATATCTATTTGTCCATTGGTGAAACAATTCCACAAGTGACTCCGGATGTTACGTCTTTGGAAAGTCAGTGTGGTTGGATCCTGCCCATAACACAAAGAAGCAGCGAAAGCAATGGCAAACACACCACAGTCAGATCCATTTGCCTGCTGTGTGACTGGCTCAATAGAGATTTCGATTACATCTGCAGACTGAATATGTAAAAGACTAGCAATTTGGCTCTTAGTGAAACTATTAACTTCGGAATACATGCTGTCATAGAGTTTAACAGCATTAATTTGATTGCAATAAATGTTACTGATACAAATAACGAGTTTGATTTTGCCTCGTATTCAAACTTTTTAGCGAATCTTTGCAAGACTGTTTTTTCTTGTTTGGTAAAACACGAAGGATACACGCGATTGTTTACATATTCAAGTAGATTTCCATATTTTATTGGATCCATGGTGACTTTAACTGCTTTAATTTCACGATTTCCCGCAAATTTTGTTTCCCGCCAAATTCTGCCCTCATTTCCTATTCTCGTCGCCGGTGGAAATTTTTCACTAAACTTTTCCCGTGAAAATTGAAATGGCAAACCATGGGGAAACCAATATCACTAGGGATCTGGGAATGTAGGGAGGTCAGGTAGGGATACTCAAAACACGGCCGCCATATTTGCTGGGGATACATATATCCCTAGTGATATGAGTATGGGGATACACAAAACACGGGGATACACATATCACTGTAGCCTGAAAACAGACCTACGTTTCGCCCGCCCTAAAATTCACGGGTCAAGGAATGGCGAAACGTAGGTCTGATGAAAATGTTGTCAAAACGCTGTGGAATCCGACCGCCTGGCGGTCGGAATAGCTGATTGGATAATTCTCGCCGATAAGGTGTTTGATTGGTCGGTCGCTTACATGAAAGGTTTAGAATTAGTTTGGAAAGGTCAGCAATTTTCAGCAAGAAGGTCAAGTTGACAAAATTATGCTACGAGTTTATGAATCAAAATTTGAATATAAATCTACATAACAATAGCTGTTGCGTGTGGACATGTCGAAGGACGAGTTGTTTAAGAAGGCATTGGATTTAACTGTAGCACAATTTAACTACCGTTCGTTAAAAACCGAACAAGAAACGTGTATTAAAAAGCTTGTGGTGGATCGTGAGGATGTATTTGCTGTGTTGCCAACTGGCTACGGAAAGAGTCTAATTTATCAGATATTACCATTAGTGTTCACCGAAATGGATGTGCTTGAATACGGCCAGTGTAACGATACTCACACTGTTATTGTTGTTATTGTTAGTGTTATTGATGACGACGGAGACGTTCCGACTTGAGAGGAAAGTGAGTCATTCTTTTTTACTGCTTCACATATTTCCATAAATGTATTATACATACTTGTAACTTTCCGCGCACATTTCTTGCACACGGATCTGCGGTTGAACTTATCTTTTTGAAGTTTTATGCCGATATGTGACAAAAGAACACTCAATGTAACTGTATCTACATTTAACCCTTTTATTAGAGCGACAATTTCTTTATTATTAGTGCCAGTGAATAGCGGAACACTTGTGTGTTTATTGCCGCGAATTTTAAAATTGCCAAAACAAAAGGCACACTCGGCCGACATATTCGATATTGTTTACAAAAAACTATTCTAAACTTCTATTTTTAGGTGTTAAATGTGTCAATCTCATTGTTAATTATTACAAAATGTAAAGTGGGCGGAATGCACTTTTGACAACATTTTCATCAGACCTACGTTTCGCCATTCCTTGACCCGTGAATTTTAGGGCGGGCGAAACGTAGGTCTGTTTTCAGGCTAATATCACTGTGACACCTGAAGTCAAGCGGCCGATCAGTGCCGCCACCCGATTCTGAGGCCCTACTTTATTATAGATAGTATTACAGAATCCTAGTTTTTTTGCTTTTTTTGCCTTTTAAACGTTTCTGGCCGGGCCAGTTTTACTATCACAAAGATAGAAGCACACGAGAAGAAATTTGAGCCAAAAATTTGGAGTATTACGGTTTTATAACGCCGTGAAACTGGATTTACAAGTTCGAAGGAGTGAACAGCCACATGTTCGCGATGTTTTGTTTATGATATTTCAATTCAAAATCCACTCAAAATATAGAATTACTGCTACTGGACGAAGGCACTCAAGGAATTTGATGAAATGAACCAGCTCAGCTGCAGTATGAACAAAAGCGTGAATGTGGTAAGTTTTTAAAACAGGAATTAAATAGGTTATTAACTTAATATGTGTTCATTTCAGTACGTGAATATTGAACCAGTGTAGCACTGTTCCTAATTCCTGTTTTAAAAGCTTACCACATTCACGCTTTTGTTCATACTGCAGCTGAGCTGGTTCATTTCATCAAATTCCTTGAGTGCCTTCGTCCAGTAGCAGTATAAATTCTATATTTTGAGTGGATTTTGAATTGAAATATCATAAACAAAACATCGCGAACATGTGGCTGTTCACTCCTTCGAACTTGTAAATCCAGTTTCACGGCGTTATAAAACCATAATACTCCAAATTTTTTGCTCAAATTTCTTCTCGTGTGCTTCTATCTTTGTGATAGTAAAACTGGCCCGGCCAGAAACGTTTAAAAGGCAAAAAAAGCGAAAAAACTAGGATTCTGTAATCCCCGAGCCGGCGCGAAGCGCCGTGCGAGGGTACTAATTCCGCGCGGATATTTACACCCGGAAAAAAAGGAAAGCAATGGGAATCTAAAGTTCATCAAGTTTTGCGGGCGCATGGCTATGTTTCATGGGTGTGATCTGGTGTGATGCAGAGGAGGAATGGTGACTATACCGTGATGCTTTGCGATTAATTATATATTATTCATTTTTCGGACGAGCGCGCTCATTATTCGCTTGGCTGCAGCGTTTCCATTTTGGAGGAAATTTCCTTTTTGAAGGAAAATTTGACGAAATGAAGGAAATTTAAAGGAAATATAATTTTGAAGGAAATCTGAAGGAAATTTCAGAAAAACGAAGGAAATTTGAAGGAAAAATAGAAATTATACCAAATGTCACTACTAAAAAAGAATGTTAATCTCTTACAATACACCTTATATATGGTATACACGCCGTGCCCAGAAAACTTGGGCACCCGTCAGGGCCTTTTTTAACTAATGTACTGGAGGGGCAAAAGCCCCCCCAGCCCCCATGTTCGCCCCCCCAGTAAGCTATTTTGGCCCCCCCAGTGAAGGTCCCTTTTGTCCAAAGTATAAGCCAAAAATGGAAAAAAACTGAGTTTAGAGGAAAGTTATTGTATTCTCACAACAAAACCTCACGGGCTCCGTTTGGATGGGATATATCAAAAATTGTCTCTGAAAACGCAGGAAATCAAGCCACAGAGACTCAAGAATACAAAAATTTTCTGGGGGAGGACCCGCAGACCCCCCTTCGCCTTCCCACACATATAATACACCACCTACTTGTTACTTCCCTTTCGGTGATGCCCCCCCCCACTGATGATTTCTTAAAAAAGGCCCTGGCACCCGTGCTGGCCTGGTTATGTGGAAACTAAAAAACTGTCCCATCTAACTAATATCTCCTTTTGCATTGTCGTGATCTTGGTGATCCAGCAACCGGGCTGGGTTTTATTACCCATGTTGTGTTTATGCGACTAGGATGTAATAGCATTTCTAGACAGATGTCTATCTTTAAAAGCTTCTGTGATTCTTTTTGTAAAGCACATTATAAAATTTAACACCCAGCGAAATATTATGTCAAAAATAGGGTATTTTCCCATCTTTTTGTTTAACTTCGTGACAATCTTTGAAGGACAAAAAAAGGATTTTTCAACATTTGAAAGTGGAAACACTGCTTGGCTGCAGTGAGCTCTATATATATATATCTGGAGTGAGAACTTATGTCCAAAAAGTGAAGCCAAAGATGGCGGAAATTGACGTCCAGTGCCAATCCTTTTCTATTGTTTTCGACCGCGCGGTTTGCACAAGCCGGCAAGGAGTGTGCCGAAATTTCGTGTTTTTACTCCGATGTAAACAATAACATTATGATTTTATGAACTAATAACTTGATTAGCGATGCGATCTGTTAGTATAAACTGGAATTAGCTAGAAAAATGGTATGAAAACTGTTTATGACCTTCATGAGTTTGGACGTCAATTGCCGCCATCTTTGGCTTCACTTGGCCTATTGGCCGAACATTAGAAGTTCTTACTCCAGATATATATATGGAGCTCACTGCTTGGCTGTCGCTATCAACACAACAGAAGTGAGAGATATGGCGGATTTTATAAGCCCAATTCGCGGCCATAAAGCTTCAGTTTTGGAAGGACATGAGCTTCTTTTTGTTCATTGTGTATCGTCGGAGCCTATGCTGCTGGTTCCCAATGGATTATCGTGTGTTCAGTTTGAATGTCGTGAGATTCACATCAGTTTTTTGGATAGTTTGGACATCAGAAGATCGCTATTTGTCCAGCATGCAACTGTTAATGGCATAAAAGTTGACGAAATGTTCGCTGATTGCAGTAGTCCCGTACAGATAGAGATACATTCCAGTTGTATTTTTAAGGTAGGTATTTGTTTTAATCGTGAAACGTATTACAAATTACAAAATAATGTCATGTATTAAAATAAAAGCAAATACTTAGCGAAGCAATTATAGGTTACTTTCACTTTGACTTTCAGGCTTCGCCTTCATCAAAGCCCGTTTTTGCTTTTTAATTTCAGATTTCTGGGCTTGTATATGATTCATACTCAGATAACCAACGTCTTGAACCAACGTTGGCAATAATATATTTGTGCTCAATAAATTATTTTCAAATTTATATGCACTTTTATGGCTGGGAATCCAGTTACTAAAGTTTATAGAGAAGCTTTATTTTGTTGCTATTTACTACAATTTAGTCTTTACTACACTACCAACATTGTTCTCATATCTTGTAGTTCTCGGACCTCGATGATCCTCGGCGAGATGAAAAAGTACAAAATCTTGTCTTTTATAATGTTATTTTATGGGATTTTGATATTCTGCCAACACCACCTTCTCAAGCAGTTCAACCTTGAGATCCGGATACTGTTAACGAAGAGTTAGACAACGTGTTGTCACCAGTAAACTTACAAGGGGAAAGTGGATGTAACTGTACCCTACAACCAATAAATCCTGTGTGCTTGGTGGGTATTCCAGTTCATCGGATGTTGAATGATGATGATGTGATGAGAGAAAGAGAGATGGAGGAAATCAGAGAATTAACTCAAACTTTGGATGTGGAAGATTCTGTAACAGAGGAGACTTATGATTCCAGGGAAGACGACGATGGTCTTGATGAAGTCAGAAGAGGATGGTGATCTTGGTGGTGATCTTGATGGTGTTGGTGATCTTGATGGTGTTGGTGATCTTGATGGTGTTGGTGATCTTGATGGTGCTGGTGATCTTGGTGGTGCTGGTACAGGTGATGGTAATGATGGTGATCTTGATGGTGGTGATGATAACAGGGAGATTTTATATACTGAAAAATTTGTTGTTGTTGGGTCTTGGCATGAAGGAGATCGGCAAAGCTTGATTTACAATTTAATGTGGAATCTGAACCAGACAATGTTAAAGACAAAAATGCTTTGAAATTTTCAGTGGCATGTTATTGGTTATTGTGCGGTGAACAAAATACCTAAACTTAAGCGAGCTATGCATAGAAACGAAGTACGATCAGTTTCTCTCGAAAGTTTAAAGAGAAGATATGCTCCCAGGGAAAATACATTACTCTAATGTGCAGCATTGCTGATTGTGAAAAGTGGACCATGGGACAGAGATGATCCAAGAAACAATTATAACAGTGATATAGATTACTAGAATATTGTAAATTATTGTGTTTTTATCTTTTTGTTTTCTTAATCAACCTAATTCTTCCCATGTGTTTTGGTTGAATGAAAATGGTGCAACATTTCTTAAACATTTTATGCATTTCTTATTTCAGGTCTACTGTTTTATTATGATATGATTTGTAACTTGAATTTTATGAAAGAAATAAATTGTTTTCATAAACAATTCACTGTGTGTATTTATTATATTGTCTACCTAATTAGTAACAACCTGGGGCCAGAGCCTCTGGGGGTTTTATTGGGGATGTGAGAAGTGACGACCTCCATAAGTCATAACTGATTTGAAAACAATTCCTGTCTATATTTTGCTCATAGATGGATTTTCCAATTTTGCTCTGGGGGTGTGCAAAAAGGTGTAACATAATTAAACTTTATTTCAATCATATTACATCACTCCTGTAAATTTCTTGGGGGGAGGGGATTTCTGTGGGTACACACTCATGGCCAGAAAATCCATCTATGATGTTTATCTACTGTTTCATTGGTTGAGATGTGATATACAGTATCAGAGCCCAGACGCACAGAACTGTGTCACGATTATAAAAGCTGATAAAAATTGGTCATATGATTTAAGCTGGCCAATAGTATTTACTTATTTGTGAAAATTATGTGGGCATGCCATGATATTTGTAAAATTTCAAGTTCTCAATTTCACAAATGAAAGTGAACTATTTACCTGTCTAATTCGTTTTTTCCCCTTTTTATTATATCAAACAAATATAATTTGTTATATAAAACGAATACATCTAGAGCTTGTAAGTGAATACATGCGTATGTGTTTTTATGACGTCACAAGTACAACAACCAATCACAAAAGCTGTATCTATGTACTCGCCACAACGGCTTGTTAATTAGGCCTTTAAACAATCATAAGTAATGGTTGGGCATCACTTGCTGTTGGTGGTGGTGCAGAGGGTGGTGTTGGTAGGGGTGCCGAGGGTGGTGGTGGTGCTGAGGGTGGTGGTGGTGCCGAGGGTGGTGGTGGTGCCGATGGTGGTGGTGGTGCTGAGGGTGGTAATGGTGCCAAGGGTGGTAGCGATGAGGGTGGTGGTGGCCTCTTATCAATCACTAGTTCTGCTAAACTGTCAGATAATGTCAAACCATAATGGATTTCAGCATCTTCCAATGTTGCAAACTTTTTCCTGTACACAACAGTTACTCGTGATCGCAGACGGCAATCTATATAAAAGGCATGAACACAAGAATGAAGTAACATCACATCTATGATTGAATAATATTTAAAAACATCCTTGATCTTACTCTTTTATACTAAGGGCTTTCAAAATAAGCCGGCAGCCGCTGGGTTACTTTGAGCTTTACCGCTGGGTTACTATGAGCTTTACCGCTGGCAACTGTGACTTGTCGGTCAAATTTTAGAACAATTTCAATAACAGACAACTTAAAATCCACATTACCGCCTGCTAATTTATTATCACAACAGTCTATATTGAACTAATTCTGAAATCCCTGTATATATATATTAATGAATTAGACATCTAACAGTAGCATTAACTTACTTGATAAGAGAATGTTGGAAGAAGTACCACATTTAATATGTTTGGCACCATTGTCCCAGAAACTGTTCTTTTTACCAAATGCTGGCCACTCTCCAACAGACATTTTTCCATATTTTGGATCTGTTTTGGCAAATTATCACTATGAACTCAACAAATGCCTTGTCTTCCTCAAAGGTCCATTGATGAAATTTTACTGGGGACTTCTTTGTAGGAGTAAGTTTCCTCCTTCTGGATATCTTTCTATAACAACAGTTGATACACTGTATTTATATTTATCTGTATATATACAGCAAGTGCTATAAAAAAATGAGACCTTTGTATAATTTTTACCTTTGGTGACATTCCAGGACTCTGACACAAAGCTCGACTGGATGATGAATTCTCCGTACGTGCAACTCTTCGTGACTTGTTCACAGGTTGTCCTGGCGTATCTCCTTTAGAAATATATGTCCTCTTGGCAATATCATTTTCCTCATCAACAATCAGGGATGGCATATTGTCTTTTAATAATTTGTCTTTTATTGTCTTTTATTATTAAAAGAAGAATTGAAATATGACTGGAATTTGTATTTTATTGTCTTTTATTCAGACTTTTTATAAACTGAGTTTATTTTTCTTCGAAACTTTCTGCGCCATTGATCACACATTTTACAACAACAACATATTTTACTCTGCACATTTTGAATGATGGAAAATCCTGGTAACCAGCATATCTTATGAGTGGTCCTGGTGAAAAACGTGAAAAAACTTACATGTCTTTGTCTTTTATTGTCTTTTATTATCTTCTATTGTCTTTTAATGAATAAAAGAAAAAAAAAATTCTGAAAAAATTGTCTTTTATCCATCCCTGTCAACAATGTCAATAATATTATAAACATCGCTGTCGTCAGATTCCATTTTTTCCCGAATTCTATAATAAAATAGAAAAATACAGTCAGTACAGTTAAATATATATTGCAGGTATCAAAATATATAGCAACATATATGCGTATGCTTCTAAATACAATATAAAATAGTGCATCATACACAAGATTCCCTCGCGCCATAATGATCACAACGCGGTCTATTCCCGCCATCTGCGTTAGAATACAGCAAAAATACCCCATTTTCAAACCGCGATTACTCCTCGATTTATTGGAGCTATTTAAGGTTTTAAAGTACCAATATAAAGAACAAAACTTGCTGAATATGATGGCGTGATTTTTTCCCCGTTTCTGTTTAAAAAAGCTAATTAGCTCCAGCATTGTTTGAAGGTCACTTTTGTGGCGTGCCCTCTGACCCGGAAAAAGCATAAATACAATGCGTAATTAACATAACTAAAAAGAAATATCTATACCAAACAAGTCAAAAATAACTAAATTAGATACCTAAACAAAACAATTATTAAAACATACCTTCCAAAAAATCACATCTTTAGGGATAAAAATCGCAATATATTTCAACAATTTTTCACCTAACTTTGTTGAAAATCGTAAATGTGAATATTAATGAGATGTAATGCATTGTGGTATACTCACCATTCCTCCTCTGGGTGTGATGGGTGGTCATCTCACCAATCTTTGTTAGGAGTGGAATGAGCGAATTATAAAAAAACATGAGTAAGTCATATACTCATATCAGTAAATCTGAATTATAACTTATAAATAGCTTTTTGGGACTTCAGGAAAAGCTGCGGAACAAATTTATCGTTTACACTTTATAAAAAAGGATAAATAGAGATAGATGGTCGAAAAAATATGGCAAGTTTCTTATATTAAATTGTTGATATAGCCGTAAGAATGTTGTTTTATTTACATAGATTTTCATTTTTTTACAATTAAAATATCCTATATTTTATGCTATCAAAAAGTTCCAACTTAAAAGGAAAGCGAAATCGTTTCACACGAGAGAATTTGTATATTTTCAACTGATTTCATTTCAAAAACTAATTTATAAGTAAAAAGCAGTTTAGTTTTATAAACTTTTGGCAACGTTTTAGTAAACGGAAGGTTGCATTTAAACATTAATTTGAAGCTTATAGAAGCATACGAACATACCTACACCATATATCTCAGATTTGTATGGCTAAAACAACTAATATTTTAATTATTTTTGTAGTATTCTGTGCTTGTTGTTTTGTACTCCAGAAAAGAAGTTTATTTTATCGTGTTGCCATGGCTACTGTGCTTCCTCTTCTTGAAACAAAATTTCCACTTTTTATTCTTTCAAAATAAATTTCCCAAAATAATATTGTTTCTTCCACTCTTCTTTCCAAACTATTAGAGTAATGATCAAAATTTTAATGGCAAATTTAAAATGAAGGAAGCCACAGTGATTACGTCAGGTAAAACATTTCATTTGGCGATAGCCTTTGATTGCGTCGTGAAGAGGGGTGTGAGCTAAGGATCCAATTCTGTTTTCTATGCCAAAAATTTGTTTTGAACGCAGATATCGGACTCGCCTACAACCTTTGCATGGCAGATTTTTTGATAAAAAAGATTAGCAATAGTAATGTTTTGGAATGTAATGTCTGGCAATGTTCAGCTGGGGCGAGGGGTTACTGCAAGCATGTATTTCTAGTACTATCTATAATAAAGTAGGGCCTCAGAATCGGGTGGCGGCACTGATCGGCCGCTTGACTTCCGGCTTCACTTTTTACCATCAAATTATTAAGAGATGCGTTATCCAGCCTATATTCAGATCAGTGATCTTGACCCATTCATTTCTCATAAGAATTAATACGAGACATTAATTGTCAATTAATTTAAGATTATCAAGTAACAAGTTATAAGTTTCATTTAAAGATATCAATTCTTAACTCTAGTATTTGGATGATTCCTTCTATGTTTTCATTTTTTCCCGCCATCACTCAATTCGTTTTTTCCTTCCTTCCTGTGTGCATCACACACTGCGCGTTTCCCCGTCGTCCGTGTTTTAGAGCGCCCTGGCGTAACTTTGTTTGACATGTCTCTCAACGGATTATATTTGTGAGAACTTGTTATAGGGTTGTACATCTTTTCTATTCATAAACCATACTCTAAATAACACAGACAAAAATGATGAAAATATCAAGAGCGTTTCGAGGTAAAGTGAACATCTTTATTGATGGTCAAAGGATTGAGCAAGTATACTAGATGAGTTCAGGTACCTAGGTTCTTTCATTACCGAAGATAATAAACTATAATAGATGCGATGCTGAGATAAGGATAACGAAATGTAATGGCAAAGGAAGTCTTTACCAAACAAAAAGAATTACTATCAGGAAAATGAAAGATATTAAAATACAAAAGGTGAATTGTGAAATCTTTGGTTTGGAGTGTAGCTTTATATGGAGCGGAGACATGGACATTTAGGGCAGAGGACATAAAAAGGATAGAAGCATTTGAAATGTGGATTTGGCGAAGAATGCAGAAAGTGAGTTGGACAGAGAAGAAAACAAATAAGACGGCGAAAAGCAAGTGGTGTTTATTGAAAAGGATTAGAAGATCGAAGAAAAATGGATTAGACACAATGTCTGAGGATAAGGGTTGCTAAGGAAGTGATAGAAGGGAGGGTCATGGATGGGGAAAGACCAAGAGGGAGGAAAATAATTGGTTTGTTTTAGGATAATACATTATTTGGGTTTTTGGGGGCAGGATTTCATTAATCTGGTGTGCGTTTTCGGTACGGCACCCCTAAAAGTTGGCACCCGTGCCCAAAACTTTGGGCACGGCACCTTTGACTTTTGTCGTATAAACGTGACAAAAATCGGCAACGGTGCCCAAAAAATTGAAGGTGCCGAGACTTCCTGACGGACACTGTGCTCAGAATGTGAAAATATTCCGGAAGCAATCCAGTTTGAGCATGCGCAAAACAATTCGTTGATTTTCCAACATGGTGTCTTGCGAACAAGTAGCGAAAAACGAAGAAAAACAGAAAGAACAAACTAATTTGAATGATAAATTAATAAAACCTAAAAATTGATTGAATAGATGGCATGTATTACAGTGTAAACCGTATCCCATTTTAAGTGTTTCCGCTGATTTTATCAGGACACCTGCACAGTAGTGTGCATAGAGGACCTCTATCATTTTCCACTGTACGTTTTAAAGTTGAAACTGATTTAATATCATTATAGTCTGATCTGTTTGCCACTGCATGTTACTTTGATTACATGACTGTGAATTGTGGAAATAACAATCATCTCTATAATCTAAATTCGAACTTATTCGAAGCACTGTCATTTCTTTTTGATATATTTTTGGGATTTTTAATATGATTAAAAGTCTTTATCATTTTGGACTCGGACTCGAAATATTCAAGACTCGGACTCGGAAACGCTGGACTTGAAATTTTGAAGGGACTTGCACTTGGACTCGTAATTTGTGGACTTGACTACAACACTGCTGCATCTACGGTAGCTACCAGTGGTCTGATCCTGTGGCTGATCTCGTACAGCGTTAATATTCTCTCTTTACCCAACGTACCCCTCTGACCTTTACCATGTTAATTAATTCAAGATGAGCACGCTTCATTACGTAATAATTGGACAAATTTCTTATGACGTCATGTGCCTTTAAGGCTTTAACAGGAGGGAAATGTTATATCGATTCCTGATATTTTTGCGTACTTATTCAATAGACTAAATGCGAGGAAACTATGTTAGGTAAATAGTCATATGAACTGCAAAAATTTTTATTGTAATACTATAACCGTACCAACTAACCCTATACCAGAGAATTTCATCCGATGTAACAAAATTAGTTATCGACAGATAATCATACCAATCATAGAATAATTACATTTGGACCCACGTGTCATTCGACCAATATACTATATAAAAATAAAATTAATTATTATATCGGTTTAAAAGAATTCATGAATCCTAATTGGCTAACAGCCATAGGTAAAATCGTCATATCAAGCCAAATAGCCAATGGCTGCCAAATATGAGTTCTGAGATGTGACATCATCGATTTGATGTCAAACGTGTGATATGAAAAAATAGTATCGCATGTTTAACGATAATATAAACAGGAAGAAAAACAACATGGTGCGCCTTTGGCCGTTCGCAGACTTTTAAGGGATGAAGAATTTAATTAAAATAAAGACTACATAAAAACCAAAACAGCGACAAATTTTGAAAACAGCGGCATATTTGAAAGAAAAGAGCACACATTTCGTGCAAATGGCAAGAAGTAGATAACTTAACAGCTAGCGCTTAAACACATGCTAGTAGCCACCTTAATAATGATTGTTATATAGCAAGTGTCAAAGTTCAATTTTCCTGTTTGCCGATGGGACAAAACCATATCACGTGCCGATCTACAAAACGTCGTGTTCGGCAATCGGTCAACAATGAAACAATTGTTGACCGGTCAACAATAGAAGGGATTAGTATTTAATTCTAAAATTTAAATTTTTAAATTAAGATTCTCAAACAATACAGCGCGATACTATTGCGGCACAACAACATATTTTTTATATAGTTCCTGTTGTTACGACAATCTACCTGGCGAAGAAAGAGCTTCTATAACATAACAGTTTTAGCTGCTACTGCAAAAACTACCGTTTTAAACAATGACAGAGACGGGATGAAAACAAATTAAAACTGTTTTCGAGATGTTAGCGACAATTTTATCCAGGGGCGTACCGAGCGGGGGGATGAATGTGGGGGTGTGACACCCCCCCACTTTTCTGAAAATGGTCCGTAGATTGATTTCAGATTGATAGTGGTCGGTTTTTGAAACCAAAGCGGGAAACAGTACGTGGATCGGTAAATTTTAAAATTTCAAACAACCACAGGGCTGTACTTTTGTTCATACTCTAGCTATTTCTTGCAGAGCCAACTACAATCATCTCATCTCCAATAGTTTGTCGTTATTTTCACTTTGTGTATATATAAAAAGGAACGAAACCAATATTCTGAACACTGACGCTTTTAATTGTATACGGGGCAAACAGCAAATATTATTCAAACTTGGGGATGAGGTTGTAAAAATTTAAAAAGTGCGTTACAAATCTTGAATTCTTAGGTGTAAAAACTCCACAACTTTTTATTAAATATCCTCTCAGGAAGCACGGAAAATGCACTTCTTTGGCTTCAAAAATGCAAAATTTTCCTGTGGGAGCATGCCCCCAGACCCCCCGCAATAACAATTTGCTGAAACAAAATGCGTGACGGACTAGTAACGTTGTGCGCTCGCTGAGGCTTAGAAACTAACATCGCTTTTCTGCACTTCAAATTCGGGCGATACTGAATAGAGAACTGTTAGGTGGCGCCCGTATCGAAATAACTTTTAGGGGCGCCGAATAACATTGTTCCGAATGTATTTTATACGGATGCTCAAAATCATTAGTTTACAAGTGATTACTGAACCGGCCCTCGATTAACATAGCGTACGTATAAAAAATGTCAATTTCACAATAAGGCAATACGCATACAGACCACTGATCTGAATATAGGCAGTGATACAGACCTCTAATTAAGATGATCCTGCTCCTTGCGCCGAAGGCGCAAGAAAATTGAATAAATTTCGCGTCCCTGAAATGGTATTTTCCGAGTGAACGTTTTATAGCATTCAGAGTTAAGTTATAATTTATTTTTCATTTGGCGACAGTAGTAGGAACGTTTATGACTCATGGCCAGTGTATGCATAATTTAATTTTGTCGGTTTGAAAATGTGATTTTTATAATTTCGTCACTGCTTGACAAAATTATCAGACTTTGCAACAAAACTGAATTAGAATGATCGCGTTGGAAAGAGTTTTATAAGCTCATCAACACTCACTTTTCGTTTGGCAGTTCAATGGCTGCAGAACGGTTGAAAGGGATTTTTCGTTCAGTTCAAACAGTTAAGTTTTCAATTTTCAGTTTATGTCTCTATAATTTCTTTGGACCGCAATTTTCGTATTTGTGACACATTCCAATGGAAATGATCTCTGTTGTAACTTTGGACTGAAACTTCACACTTCTGAATAAGATTGAATTCAGTTTCTGAATACGAATCTCATAGTTTTGCGAGTACTATATCACTAGTGCTTCAGTGATTCAAATTTTGTTATTTTGTGTTTCAGTTATTTTCCGAATGGATTTTCCGAATATATCAATTCTCAAAAAGTTGTGGGGGTGAGCCACACCCCAACACCCCCCCAATCTCGTACCCAGAGCCATGATACTCATGGCTCTGGGTACGAGATTGACACCCCCCTCGCTACGGCCCTGAACGGCGGTCTTGGAGCCACAAAACACGCTGTTTCCCTCGGTCTCAGTAAATAAGTGATAATTAATGAACCTTTTAAATTTGTCAATCATGAAGTATATATATCTTATTAGATAGTTAGTATCGCTGTGTGTATATTTTGTTGAGCCGTATTTTTGACGAGAGAGCGCAGGGCGAATACAAAACAAACAGTAAAAATGTACACACAGCGATACTATATACCAAAACATCTAATTAGTTATTTATTATACAACTGCTTTATAAATTTTTTTTATTGAGAAAAAACGTCAAAAAACTTTTTCTCATATACAAATAACAAAAATCCAAAAATATCGCTGTATATTTGTACTCGTTTTTAGCGTTATTTGGACACTTTTTAACACAGTTGCATAATAACACCACATATCACCTTATCGAAAATTGACGCGGGAAAATTTCAAAATGGCTACTCGAGGTTATTTATCTAGACATTCAAAGAAACCAAACAGTTTTAGTCAGAAGTCCAGTATAAAAGGTCAAAGAAGGAAGAAATTACCACCATGGGATGTAAGTATAGTTACTGTTCTGCTCCGTCAATTTACATCTTTTAATAAATGCCTATTCATAATGAAATGGTACAGTACGAAATTTATTTACACTGGAAAAATTATAGGCCTAGCCAGTATGGAATGTACTTTTTCTGTGCACCGGACAGTGAAACACACAATTGTTCTTGTGCAGCAAACCTATGCAATGGTGTGCACTAATAGGAGTTATTGGCCCAAGTGCACCGGACAGTGAAACACACAATTGTTCTTGTGCACCAAACCTATGCAAAACCTATGCAATGGTGTGCACTGATAGGACTTATTGGCCCATGTGCTGTCTACTATAATAGATATGTTGCACCAAAAATAACTGAAATGAAAATTGTGCACCAAGTTGAGCACCAGAATAATCTGTTGTAGTGTTGTGCACGGCACATGTGACATGGCGATCGCTTTCTTTCCATACTGGAGGCATAGGGAAGCCTGACTGGAAAGTTTGGAAATCGCGCAACCTTTAATAGTAAATGTATAGAGGAATCAAAATTGTGCGCCCGATGTCTCGGTTGCGCGATACAAATTTCCAGAGTGGTAGGGAAGTGAAGTCCTAGAACACCGTCCTTTATATCATTTCAAAAATGAGGCTTCTTTCATTGATTAGACCTATAAATAGACCCTTACAGTACTATGTCAGCAATCTTTAAAACTAAGCTTAATTGCCAATACCACAAAAAATATATAGGATTTAAGGAGCTGTATATATGTAAGCCAAACAAGCCCAGTAAGTGGGATGAGTTTGTTTTGACAGATTTCGGGGCAACCTCGCCCAGCCTCAAAAAATCGGGCAGGTGCACCCTGAGCTCCTTATACTATTTTGTTGGTGGAAATATCGGGGGAGGGTTGTAAAGTTATGAAAATGGAGTTTTGCCATACAAACTGAATTTAGAGCTGCTTTGAATTAAATCACTTATTTTTTGGCAATCGATTATTCTTAACAATAATTGGATCATTGACAATAACCATGCACACCAAGATATTGTCTAAACTTTCTTTCTGGAATTAAAAGAATGCAAAGAGATTCAAGCATTCTGGCACTCTCGGATGTAGTAAAACCTGTCAAAGGTGTAAACTTTTTTGCTGATGAAATTGAATGTTCTCGTGAATCAATCAGATATCTGACATCACTACAATGCCGCGGTGTAAATTTCACATCTTCTATTTTATCACTTGCAAGCAAGCATTGAGCGTGAATTTTTCACAGTTTACCTTTCAAAACCTTACGTTTTCTCATTAATTATGTCACATTTTGGACGTGTCATGATTTCATTTATTCAATACGATTAATAGATATTAATTGTTGACAGTGATTAATCAATTATGAAAATATCTCAATGGGAGCAGCTCTAATTGAGTTTGCTGTTAATACATGACTTTTGCGATGAATTTTAATTATATAATCTTGTTGAAATAGTGAAAGTTTATGGAAAAAATATTTTTTTGCGGCAACATTTGGACATGCTGGCGGAGAACAGTAATTCTATCACTGATTTAACTTCTGTGGTCCTTAAATAGTTATATTTTTCACAAGTTTACAGATTTTGATTCATGAAATCACATTATCACAAGGGAGCTAGTAATAGCATATGTCAGGGTACAGTAGCTTGCTTTACCAAATTGTACTGAAACCATGATACTGCATGGGCATGTCTGTTACCCAGGTTATGGTTTGCTATGTTGCTGCACAGAAGTTTCAGTTATTTGCTCTCATGGGTTGTCTTCCGGCCATGCATGCATGTGCTAGCTGCAACTGGTGGCATAGTAAACCAAAGCACCTGGGAGTAGTGAAGCCATCGATACTGCTCAGGTGTGCTGGCTTGCCAAATTGAATTAGGTCTTTGGATGAGCGCTATAATATATAATAAAATTATGATATTCTTAAATGAACCTGAAATTGCACTTTTGCACACAGAGACCTACTAGATCATGAATTATGGCACATGCTCACAGTTTCCTGCATGTGAGCATATATATATTACTATACATAACATGCCATCATGGCCATAAGCATTGTGTTTGGATTTACTTGTGTGATGACTGTTATAACAACAAACGAATGCCCTAACTAATATTAAACACTTTCAGAACGAAACCCAAATTTTCATTATGAACATTGGCCTTGTTACTTTACATGTCCTTGTCCTTGGTATACTTCGCATGTTTATTGATAGTGGAGGAACAAGGAAAATGGTCTTACACCAGATTGGAATATTTAAAAAGTGTGTGGGTGAAATTTAAAAGAATAAACTACTAGGAAACACTACCTAAGAATATAGAAAACTTTTTCACATAGGTTCAGACACTAATACGTCAAAACTGAACGCGCACGTTAAAAATGGTGAAATGGCATTCAAGTGCGCCATAGGGAATCGATCCGATCTGCTTATTTTAACCCTGCTTCCGCCTATGGAACCTTCAGGATTGAAAAACATTGGATAGCAACTGCAAATTAAGTTACACAGACTGTGAAACAGTCCTTAAAGTACGTTTAACTTAGTAATGTCGTTGAGTATTACCATAGGCATAGATATAGCCATTTATATCTATATAAATGTACAAAAATACACTGTCCAGTGATAATTTCAATCTAAATGAATCTCGCAGCGGGGATAGTTTTAAATTTGAAATTCTAAGATATTCCAAAGAAAGTGGGCGTATATATCCGTACGATATAGTGGTTCTGCACTATTGTGACGACGTGTTATAGTCTAAGATCTAACGAAGGCACATTGCTTGAAGACTATAGCACAAAAACAAAGAAAACACTCGGCGACAGAGCATTCGCAACCTCTGCTCCAAAAATCTGGAACGAATTACCTATGTATATAAGAAATCTGGCTAACTTTAGTATTTTTAAGCAATTAGTTAAGACTTATTATTTTAAGGAAGCCTTTAATGTAAATACTTCATGTAACATATAATCTATATAATCTCGTTTACTTTTAGTTAGTTTATATACCTATATAACCATTCAGCATAGAACAATTTTAGTGTAATTATGTTTGTGATGCGCATTTGATCATATACTATAGCATGTTAATTTGCGCAATATAAATATTAAATATTATTATTGTGGAACGGCCTTCCCATTTATATAAGGATGAGGGAAAATTGATAATTTAAAAACTTTGAAAACATCATGCACTGAAAAACAAAATAATACTAAATTCAACTAGTATATTATTAGGAAAAAACAACTGACTTTGTTTATGATAAGATAGTGGGTCTACATGCATCAGCTATTAACTGCTAACCTTTTCTAACCTGCTAAAACAAGTAAAGTATGTACTACGTATGTATGTATTTGTACTTACTAGTCTTGCCACATGCCATTGGAAAGATGCTAGGCTTTGCTTCTTATTTAAAATCCTTGAGCTTTAAAAAACTCAACTTTTGCCAGTTCCTCGTATAGCCTCGCCAGAATCCAGAACTGATCTGATGTAAACTTATTCAAACTTCGTAATTCAAACGTTATTTTGTCATCAAAATTTTCAACCTTCCTCTTGCTAGATGAACCGGCTTGTTGATAGCTCAATTTATAACCAATTATTTTTCCATTTCTCAGGTAAATTCAATGAGAGTTGTGCTGGATTATAGTGACGATGACAGTCATTGTTGTCTATAATTTCATTTACTGAAGTTTTGCATGGCGATAATATATTTGTGCCGTTTTATTTATTTATTTCGCAAAGCTTTTGATCCGTAATCCCGGATCTTTATCGTGCAAAACGAAAACATGCGCCACATAATTCATCACAAAGAAGTTATAGTGCCCCTTTAAATTACTGTTTCCTGTTGTTTATCTTATTTCATTTAGAGTACATTATCAAATTTACTGGTTCACAAGCCAACGAAAGAGGAATTGGTAAATGCTAAAATTCTATCGACTGTATAGATAATGTGTAAACCAAAATTAGAAAATGTGTAATTGACTTAATATCATTCAAGCAACCAAAATGAGATTATTAAAAGAAGCATTCAGATTTGTGATTGAGATTTATATAATTATAATTTTGATAGAGACGGAGACATGAACTCCATCAACCAGTACAAAGATTTTTAGAATCACCAATTGGTAGTACAACAGGTGAGTTTGGGGTTAACTTTCATCATCTATTTCCCTAAATGTTGAAACATTTGAATTGGTTTCACCTTCATTATTATTATGCATTATTATTATGAGTAGTATTGAGTACCTATAAAAGTTGGCAGAGTGGAGTGAGGTAACTTTGGGCTAGAGGACCCCTGCCCTAACCTGAAAAACTACCCCCTGACTCCAGGGTACTTCGAGCGCGAAGCTCCCGAAAGCTCTGCATAGTAGCGGTATGGTGAACTGTACAGTGAACTGGGCATGTGCAAAAGCGACCGTGAGCAAAAGGCCTAGCACAAGCTGAATAGAAATCCACATAATTATAGTTCTTACCTTTTCCAACATCGCATATATTGAGCCGAAAGTGCGGAATAATATTTTAATAATGGTAATATTTCCAGTTCAACGACGATTAATGATATCGCAATAAATACGCGAAAATTATGGAATACCTCCAAAGACCAGATATCTGACATTTTAGCTCAGAGGTCCTCAATCCACTAAAGTTTAGATACCTGAACATTGTTCTCATAATGCTCAAGTTTTGTATAAAAAGAACTTTCATGATGATACAAAATATCAATTTGTCTTCAATTAATCATTTTGGATCATTGCAATTTTTGTAATTCAGATTTTAATACTATATTATTAATTAATATTAATACCATAACAAAAGAAGTTGTTACATGTTTTCTGTATAAGGAAGTGAACTTGAAACATTCAAAAGTCCTGAAAACATGATGGATGCACGTTACTCTGTGTTGAGAGAAATTATGAATACTAATGAGAAGGTGGGTAATTTGATACATTTACGGCAAAAATGATGGATACTATTATTATTATTAAAACTTTTTTTAAAGAAGGTTAACGTATTTACAAAAACACCAGTTTAGCTATAGCTAAACAAAGTTTGCTGTAACAGTTTATATAGCAATGTAACAATTTATTATATAATAGCTATAATTGTACAGTTCACACACAACTTGTCGTTATAAGTTGCGCATACTGTATATATATATATATATATATATATATATATATATATATATATATATATATATATATACGTGTAGGTTTAGGTCTACGAAATATATATATATATAGTCAAATCTGCAGACATGCATGTTTCGCCGTTCAACGGCTCGTCAGTGCAGCTTGTAACGCAGTCTAGATGCGAGTGACTTCGTATTTATACACCATACTCTTGCCCTCACCAAGCGCATGTGGTACAATACTCAGACACATGCGCATCCAGACATGCGTGAAGTGTCTTGGGGCCAGAGTGCTCAAACGACCACAAGGGAAGTGAGCTTTTGCATTATAGCATATATATATATATATATGCCAATATAGCCTTCTCATTGGAGAGTAAAATCATGTGACATTAAAGTGAAATAATAAGGACTCTGGCATTTAATTCAGCCAATGGCTGAATTGGACGATCCTGAATAAATATTGTTATTATCATCATCATCATAAAAAATGTGCGTATGCATAGTCACAAAAACACTTTTGTACTTAAAAATGGTGAATAAAAGTAATTTATTAGCTACAAGTGAGTAGTATGATGCATTTCTTTCATGATGAAACAATTGTAATTAGGGGTATCATAAACAATAAAAAGATGGAATGTTTAGATGTGGTCTTAATCGTTTGACCATGACTGTAATTGTTAGTTACTCTTGAGAGTTCGAGATAACGCGGTTTAATACAATACCATATGATCAATATATCAGTTGCAGGAAGCTCTAACATACAGTGATAAAAAGATATCTGCTGTCCCTGATTTGTTTGGAGATGATCCAAAGGTTTGTTGCTAATATTTATTGCAGTCATAGAGTAAGTGATTTTACTGTGACGTTTGATAAATCATATTTTTTCCCTAATTCCTATCAGCAGCTTGAGTCTCGCCTGAATTGAAACCTACCAACTTTGTGAAAGTCTTGCTGTTGCACGAACACCAAAATGCAATAAAATATCAATACAGTGGTACCTATAAAATCGCGATTATTACAATTTGGCTTTGCTAGGTCACTTGTTTTGTCTAAAAGCTAGAACCAGTTCTGACAGGAGTTAATATCACCTAAATCTCTTTGAGTTGACTGTTTATATAAATTTTTCATTTAGAAGTACAGAGGATTCCCGAATATTACTTGTGCTCCAGGACATAAGAGAGAGAATGACTCAGAAACAGTGAGAAAACTGGCATTTATGAAAGAACCATCCGTTGGAGCTTCGAATTTGGATATCCTAAGTGATACCGTCATGGATGGAACACCTTTGAACGGTGTATCTGAGCTTCACCAAAATACTGGTAGATATGTTCACCTCATTGCATACATGTCCCTAATAATAGTATAAAGCCGATATAGTATAATTTACACAGAGGTTGGCATACAAGTTTAGCGTCCCTGCAAGCAGGCATAGGCATGTTTTTGAGAGGTACATGGGACTGGGTCCCTTGAAAGAATGTATTTTCACGTGCCCTAGAAAATTTCCAACATATGCTAGCTAAAACATAGAACCAGAGTATATTATCAATTGTTGTTAGCTTTCAACAAGCTATAATTGAAAGCTAGTAAGTTTTTTGCCTAGTTTTTCATTAAAGGGCAAGAACACATTTTGTTCTGCCTCAGCCAGACATTTCTATTCACCTTGGAAATGAGCTCTGAAGCACCAGTGCTGTAAATGGTGAATCTATGAATAATTGTTTTGTGCTCAAGGTGTGATCCATAAGTAACGGCACCTACCTATAAATTAAAGTTTACTGTTGCTGCACAAAATTATATTCTTTCACAGATGAAAACAACAATGAGCAAGCATTCTCCAGAAATAATCAATCTACGTCTCAACGTCTCATCAACACGTCACCCGTAGTGCAAAACTCTGGTCCATTTTCCACGAGTTCAACCTTACTTGCTGGTGCTCCTGGATTGATACAGAACGAAGGTAACGTAGGGATTATTTCAAAATTTCTGCGGACTGGCGGACACTTGGAACGATAAAACGGCCATTCCTGACCTTCTTAAAGGCCGTTTCCATTACGGTCGTTTTGCCCGCGCCGGCGAAGCGACCGATTTTAATCACGTGAAAAATCAGCCGGGCGGCCACGCCAAGAAATTTGAAGTAGTTCAACTTTCATGCGTATCCGCGAGCAGTAAAGCGGACAGAAAACGCTCAGACTTGACACCTACAGAGAAAGTTGCAACATGTTCGCTCCGCTGGCGTAAAGTGACAGTTTCCCCATGACAGTTTAACTTTAGTTAAATGTTTAAAAATTTGTTCATAATTATTAAACTTATGCCAAGGTTCGGAAATATACGAATCTTAACTACGAGGCTTGCAGTTCGGTTCGGATACGGTTAAACCGCTGTCTTACCGCGGTTAAACCTCGGTTTAATATGTACATGTACGTACACGCACAGAAGAGTTTAAACCCTTCTAAGTTTTTAATATTTTACAAATAGTTTAAAAATACACACTAAAACACACGGAACACTAAATTCTGTACATCTTTTTATTTAACTGGAATGCAGCCTTAACGCGGTTGAACCAATATATTTTTATTTCTAATAAATATTTTAAATTTATAAAGGTTATCATAAGAATATAGCTGGAAATTGTGATGTACAAACTGAGGAGAAAATATTTCACGAAGGAAAGATGTAAGATTGTCCAACTTTGTTTATTTAGTACTCTACTAATAAACATAGACTGTACGATACTTCTTAAATATTTAAACCATTGATCATTATCTAGCAAGGACTTTTTCTTTGAAGACTACAATTGGCTGGGGTTAACGAGTCAGAGTATACTTAAGAATCCCGTTTGTACATAAGGGGTTAAGGATGTAAATACATATATACTGTAAAATTTAACTCTCAAATTCACTGGGCTAAGTACAAAGAAACTCGCAATAAAGTTCACTCAGAAATGTACAAGGCAAAAAGAGACTTTTTCTCTGTGCTCTGGCAAAAGACCCTAAACAAAGCTGGAAGCTAATTAACGAACTCCTGAGGAAAAATAATAGAGCAAACAATATTTCCCAGCTAAAAATAGACGAAAATATTATTTCTGATGATATAAAAATGGCAGAGTCCTTTAACGACTACTTCGTGAGTATTGGGGCTAAACTAGCCGCCGAAATTGAGAATAATACCTTGGACTCAAGGTGGTCAGAAAATGTCATTTCTCGATCAGATATACAATTTAAATTTTCCGAAATTAATGTGCATGATGTATTCCTTCAGTTATATAGACTTAAAACATCAAAATCGACAGGCATTGATACTATTCCAGCAAGGGCACTTAAAATTTCAGCTGAAGTAATTAGCCCATCATTAACGTGGATATTTAACCTCTCGATTAGAACTGGAATCTATGTAGACGAATGGAAAAAGGCTTGGGTATTACCGATTTTTAAATCTGAAGACAGGCAAAAATGCGAAAATTATCGCCCAATTTCAATTTTACCAATTATTAGCAAAATTTTTGAGCGTTCTGTTTTCAACCAATTGTATGAATTTTTGAGTTCACGAGAACTCCTTGCTTTCTAAGTATCAATCTGGTTTCCGCCCAAAGAATTCGACTTTGACTGCACTTATTCAAATGTGTGAAGCATGGTACGAAAATATGGATAATGGCGACTTGAACGGTGTAGTTTTTCTTGATATTCGGAAAGCTTTTGATTCAATTAATCACAATATCTTATTACGCAAAATGAAAGAACAATTTGGAGTTTCAAATATTGAATTGAAGTGGTTTGAATCCTACATTTCTGATAGGGAACAAGTGTGTTTTGTCAACGGCACGACATCAACACCCAAAAAGATAGTCTGTTGGGTCCCTCAGGGGTCCCTCAGGGATCCATCTTAGGACCATTATTGTTTTTACTTTACATTAACGATCTCCCAGATTGTCTCGATAACACCACCCCGTGCTTATATGCTGATGATACGCAGATGTTTTCAACCGCAAAGGATTCTGCAGAACTTATTTTCAACTTAAACAGCGATTTGAATAAAATTAGCCAGTGGCTAATAAGTAACAAATTACAGCACCATTCAACCAAAACCAAATTTATGTACGTTGGATCAAAGCATAATCTTCATAAGATAAATGATGATATTCCTGTAATGCTAAATAGCAAACCTATTCCCAGAGTATATTCAATCTCTTGTCTGGGCGTTACACTTGATGAAACACAAAGTTGGGATGAACACATTGAAACGATTTGCAAAAAAGTTGGGGCAGGTATAGGAACGTTAAAACGCATCAAGCCCTATGTTCCTGAAAACATGTTGCAATCGATTTGATACAACCCTATTTCGATTACTGCTCTCCCCTTTGGGATACTTGCAACAAGACATTGAAAGATAAGTTACAAAAATTTCAAAATCGGGCAGCTAGAATAATAGCTGGCGCTAGCTATGAAATTAGGTCTGCAGACATTCTTCGGGCACTTGACTGGGAAAATTTAGACTCCAGACGAAGTATGACCAAGGCAACATTATTATATAAAATTCTGAATGATTGTAGTGCACCTAATTTGAAAGAATTATTGATCAGGAGGAATCTTTTGCAAACTAATTATGACCTCAGAAATTGTCACACTGATTTGGCTCTTCCAAAACCGAGACGCGAATTTCTGAAAAAAAGTTTTAAGTACAGTGGTGCTAAACTTTGGAATAATCTTTCGCAAGAAGCTAAGGACGTTTCGATCGAGCGGCCTTTCGTCAGGAGTTTGATTACGTCGCTCGAAACCTTAAAGTCGAAGTGTTTTTAATCTTTTTAAGTAGTTCAGATACAAACCACACGTTTGTTTTGCGTTTCTTTTCAGGGAAAATAGTCGCAAAGGAAATCGGGGCAAAAAAGCTCCAGTTAAACCAAACGCTGTCCCTTCATCAACGGCACCAGTTCTAAAAGGACTACATGATTTGCGCGAGGTAAGTATTATAAGTAATACGTCGACGTCATTCCTGAATTGCATGGTTTGCTGGATCTCAATAGTAATTTACAATGAACGTCTGAACTTGGTTTATGATCGTATAAACATTCTTAAAGTCTCGCGCCAACACCACGTTGGTGTAACATTACACTGATTAAGTGTTACACGGAATTTAACACCATTCGAATGTAACATTACACTGATTAAGTGTTACACGGAATTTAAAACCATTCGAATGTAACGTTACACTTCCGCAGTATAGCTCTTTGTACTGTATACAAAGTTAATCAGCTATCATTCAAATTATTCATTTGTTGCGTTTTCGTTACCTGCATCAGATATCAAACGTTACGATGCACCCTGCATCAGATATCAAACTGCCCACTTCGATTGCAGCGCGTTCTGTCAAATTGAAATTTCCATTCTGTATTGCATAGATGGTTGATAATCTTGAAGAAGAAGTAAGAATGTTTGAACAAGAAACTGGTAGAGAACAAACCTCAATGTCGTTCGTTACGGTGGGTATGGAAGTTAGATACCGGGAAAGGTGTAGGGGGAGGGTGTGGCTCTCTAAAAAGGGGCGGGAAATTAGATACAAATGGTCCCCTTTATAAATGTTGGTTTACACTCGCTATCTAAGTTACTTTAATGAAAGCATGCTTGCACTGATTGAAATTTACAACTAGGAGTTACTATAGATTGGGAAAAGGCTGGGCACACATTTCGTGAGCTCCGATGACGCCACGGTGGAACACTGCTTTGCCTTGGAATGAGCGCTTAAGCGTTCCTGGCCTCCATGAATCTTTACAAAATAGACACATTTTACACGTATTGCTGTTGAAAGAGTACAATTTAGTCCAGAGAGATCAACCGAATGGAAACATACCGTGCGCGCGCCGTACAATTTTCGTCTATTTTCCTGCTTATTACGTTTCTAATTGGAATTTTGAGCAATAAATTGCGCAAAAGATTGGGAACTCTCGGCAAACGCAAGCAGTGTTAAGAATAGCAATCAAAACGACTAACAATGTCTCGTCGAGGCTCGGCAGCAATCAACCTAACTTAAAATATATAACTTTTTCTTCAAGAAATCCTCTTAGATGAGTGAAATCCGTATTGCGTTCGTAAACTCCTTGCGTATGTAAAATTTGTCATCTACATCATGTCATCATTGCATTTGTGACGTCATATAATGCGACAAACCGAGTGAGTGCACGAGTGACAGACGAATCGACTTTGCTTTGACTAATTTACATAGCTCGCGAGAGAAAACTGGCACGAGTGAAATGCAATGCGTCAAGAATAGTGTGCTCTTTCACTATTTCAATTCAAAGGTCTTTGGGACAATGGCAACGATGATGATTTTGATAAAGCAGTAGAAAAACACTGGTTCAACAATCAACCTTATTGATGCACATATATCAAAGCATATCCATTTAATTCTGCGTTGTTGACATCACTGTGATCCCACAGACACTTTTATAGTGTAAACCATTATTAATATGGTTGGGGCTCTTTAGGGCCCGTTTGTTTAGCAAATACTTATAGGTCCACCCGAAAATCTCCCGGTGGGATTAAACCTAGAAGCCTTGTAGAAAGTCCTTGATGGCTGTAGGGAGTGACGGATCCTCCGACTGAAACCCAACGTTCAAGCTTTCTAATTTTGTGCACGATCGAGAATGCTTAACACTGCATTTAATCATTTTTAGTTAGCCTAGAAACTTGCTGTAGAAGAATGGTCCATGATGCGAGTAGAGACTGAATGTTCTTACAAGCTGGGTAGCTTGCACTCATTGTCCCGATTTATACTAGACACGTATGATCACTCTTGGTGTAAACATAAGACGAACTATCTAGATGAATCAGCTCGAACAACGCGATATGGCAATGGTGCTGGGAGCAAATCATGTCCGAACTTTCCTAATGCTGTAATGAGTGTATGGTTCATCTTGACGGATGATCCGCCTGTGTTTACCTGATTTATATACACAGACGAATTATCAGACGAACTATCTTTTCTTTGCTCAAGTTTGTCCAGACGGATCAACCGTCTCTAGTATAAATCGGGTGATTGAGACACTTGCCACGTAAATCAATTAGTGTGACTAACGTAACCTTTCTATTTGTGCCAGAGTAGAACTAGGGTGTGAGGGATTCCGTGTTTCATAAGCACCGATACTTTATTTCCGTGTTATGATCATATACTGTCAGTGTATTGTACACTAAGTGTAATGTACTGGTGACTCGACTCCCGGTGAGCGCGGATCGCCACGAAGCTATAAGAAAACTAGGTTCTGTGATTGAAATAAAACACAATTAAACTATATGATAAAATGGGTAAATATCAAGATTTTTCTCGGCATCTCGTTCGATAGGATTAGTAGATGGATACTCGAACGGAAATTTATATACATTTTCTTCGACCTAGGAGCAGTTGCGAAATATAATAAAATGTTGAATGAAGCACAATAGAACTATAGAATATATTTTCTAAATAACGAGCAAAACATATTTATTTTAAATGTAGCTTCGTATTTACCAGTGACCGGGGCATTGAAATAGGGCATACCGCCCCTATGACTGGGCATACCGCCCACGTGCATGCGGGGCATTGAAATAGAGCATACCGCCAACACCTATGACTGGGCATACCGCCCACGTGCATACGGGGCATTGAAATAGAGCATACCGCCAACACCTATGACTGGGCATACCGCCCACGTGCATACGGGGCATTGAAATAGAGCATACCGCCAACACCTATGACTTCCCACTCGTGTAGTTATCTTGCAGCTATTACGTTTTTATGACATATCTCTTACAATATGTCGTGAAAAGAGAAGCATGCGTTTTTCTCTAATCTACAATTTTGACTATATTTTGTTTTAGAAGGAAAAAGAATCGTTTGGAGGTTTCACAGTATCTATCTTGCATGCTATTACGAAACTTGTTGGATACTTAAGAGAAGTAAGTTAAAACACTCTATATATGCTTTCGTAAACTGACAAAATATAGTAAGACATACGTGTGCCGATTTGATCTATTTATTGACCTCGAAGTTCACGTTAGTTTACTGCCTTTCTTATATACTTACTGCGTTTCAATAAACGCTCTCTCTATTAACCCCCCTCTCTCCAATAAAATCCACCGCCTCAAACGTGCCCGAAATAAATAAGCAACCCCCCCCCCCCCCCCTCCCTCGCCGTGGTTCAATAGAAGATTTACGGTATCGACAAACTTAACGTTTGAGGTCAAAACGTTTATTATTTTTCATGCAGTGTGAAAGCCAACGAAAAACGGATTTAAATTTGAAACAGGACATATTCCTTACACTTCAACAGCAGCAAATGTTTATTGACGCACTGCCAAATGTAAGTTCAATGTTAACATTTCATTTACTGTTCATGTTGTTAACCTGTATGAATTGATGGAACAATGACATTACGAATTTCAGTTCGGACTATAAATTTTATTTCGCACAACCCACCTGTTTCTAAGTAACAGCCATTCTCTTATTTATCGTGTTTGTTTTGTTATTCCCAGAAATACAGCTAGTACACCGCTAATTATGTCTAATTTGTGCTTCTCGTCTTTCACGGAAATCCAATACATGACTACTGTATGATATTTTTGCATGTGTTCATGGTTTTACATAAACCATAAGGCATGAACATAAATACAGAAATACTTTACCGTGCAGGTACATAACAATACATTGGTAAATATTTCTACATGAACTCTCAAATGAATATATCCTGTGTCACTGTTAGTAGTTAACCTCCTAGCCAGAGTTGCGGCTAACAGTAAACGTAAAGTAACAGAAAAAGAAAATAAAGTAAAGTTAGGTGGTGCTATTCATCATTCATTACAGCTTGGTGCTGAATTTCAACTCTGCTTACATGTACGAGTTTTCAAGTGTAGTCAGCAGGCTGTTATTCATTCAGCGGTAATGCGGGGAGTATGGGACAGCATGTTAGCAACCGCCTTATATCCTTTGAATTGAATCGTTATTAACAGTTGTTTTTATATAGTTATAAGAAACGAATGAGGACATGAGGTTATGCAAATACACATGATATAGTATCATATTTAAATTTGTTTTTGAAAAAGCTCCTGAATTCCCTTATACTCACAGTGTAAATTCCACGGAAATCTACTGACAGTTTTAGGGAATCTGTTTTCTAAATACTTACTATGATTTTCACGTGAATTTCCTGCTATCTGATTACACTCTAAAGCCTAAGGTTCTCAGAACTGAGTCCTGTTCAGTAGAAAGCAAACACCAATGTGATAGATTTCCAGTGATTCACGAGCGTGCTTAACCAACAAACTTAGTAGTTTTAGATAGTTTTGTTATTTTGTGTGGAGCTTGGTTTATAGAGCAACAAGTGCATGTCAGACTACTAGACACTATACTCGTTTTAGACGTTGAACAGTTTCTATTAGCAAAAGATAGTTGTCACTTGCCCCGTGTTACCCTGGCATCCCAGTTTCGGGGGCTAGCGGAGGTGAAGAGCCTGAGTATCAGGTTGGTCGGTGACCTTCGTTTTATTACGCAAAATGAAGTTATTTATCTAGCGTTCTACGGAAATACTCTCACTGTTATTAATTTTCACTACTGATTGTGTCAGATATCTACAGCAGTATCGAAACCATAAATCATAATGTTTGCTATAATTTCATTTCTTCCGTTTGACGAACAATGGCATGATAAAATATTTATGTGATATTGTTCAAATATAATGTGGTTTCAAAGGGGAAAACCCCACATTGTCTTTGCTGTTTTGAATTTGTAATGAATGATGAATATTATAGGCATACATAATTTTAATTGTGTTTATTCTGACAAGAGCAGTCGTAGAGCAAAGTATGTGTTTCTGTCTTCAAACATGTTAGACTTAATATGTTTTTCAATGCTGGTTATGATGATAGCCTATCATATTCAGCCGTCCAATGACTCCCAGAGCTATCGCTATGGCTCATTTGCCCCAGTTCGGGAAAGCGGTCAAGCTGTGTGGTATGTTGACGGCAAAGACTACATGTCTGCTGTAGCGGATGCTATTGAGGCAGCCAAGACAGAGATCATGATTACCGACTGGCAAATGAATCCTGAAATCTTCATGAAAAGATCTGATTCCGGAGTTAATAATTTGGATTGGCGACTGGACAAGATGTTGTTAAGAAAGGCTGACGAGGGTGTTCGAGTGTATATATTATTATACTGGGAAGTAAAACAAGTTTTAGATCTTGGAAGTGATCACGTTGTAAAACTGCTTGATAAGCATGAAAATATTTCGGTTCATCGTCATCCTGATACCGTTACCGGAGCACGAAATTTATTCTTCTGGAGTCATCATGAAAAAATGGTCATTGTTGATCGTAGTATTGCATTTGTCGGAGGTATTGATCTCTGTTATGGTCGTTGGGATACTCGCAACCATGAATTGATGGATAATTACCCCGTTCATTCTGTTGTAGACGTAAGCGACGCTTCGGATGAAAATCCTCTTAGTAATTATGCTCGTTGGATTGGCAAGGATTACAGAAATACGTTTTACAACAAGGAGAAGCAAACAGACTGGGATAAGCCATGGGAGGGTTACGATGGTGTTGAAAGAAATGAAATTCCTCGCATGCCTTGGCATGATGTGAGCTGTGCATTCACTGGAGATGCTGTACAAGATGCTGTGAAACATTTCACAGACAGATATAATGCTCTGACCAAACCTTGGTGGCAGACCTATTGGGACTCGTTTCTTCAGTACTTTCAGAACAGTGACCTGGTAAAGAGACTTTTTCCGAGCAAGAAAAGCAAAGCAGAAGATATCGTGTTAAATTCCGGTGGCTATAACGTGAACATTCAATTCCTGAGATCCGTGGACGAGTGGTCGGCTGGTCAGAAACATGAAGCCTCGATATATAATGCTTATATAGATGCGATAAAGAATGCTCGACACTTTATTTATATTGAAAATCAGTTTTTCATTTCGTCGCAAGAAGGTTTCTGGCGAAAAGTTCAAAACAAGATCCAGGCAGCACTGGTTGAAAGAATTGTCCGCGCCCACAAAGCCAATGAAGATTTTCATGTCATGGTCATCACCCCTCTGAAACCTGAGTTTGCTGGTTCCTGGGACGACAATGATTGGAACAGCGATGCTTTACTAGCCGTGACATTTTGGAATCAAGCCTCTATCTACCACGGAAAAGACTCATTATTTAGTAAGCTTGAGAAAGAAAACATTCCGAAAGAAACTGCGATGAACTACTTCTCTGTGTTCAGCTTACGTACACATGACTTGATTGGAAAATATTTCGTGACTGAAATTGTGTATGTGCACAGTAAGATCATGATTGTCGATGATCGTGTGGCAATTATTGGATCTGCAAATATCAATGATCGCAGTATGCTGGGTGACCGAGACTCTGAAGTCGCTGTTATGATAGAAGATTTGGAATTGATTGATGGTGAAATGAATGGTGTAGAATGCAAGATGGGAAAGTTTGCTCATAGCTTGAGATGTGATCTACTTAAAGAGCATTTAGGATTAGTCGACGGCAGCGAAGATGAATTTGATATAAGCATCAATGATCCACTGGCCAAGAGTTTTATTATAGGTGTACATGCTCGGGCAGAATTGAATACGATTGGTTTTCTAACAGTATTTGGTCCAGCTTTGTTTCCAAGAGAGAATGTTGAAGATTTTGAAGCGTTAAAGCGTTATAACGATATTCCTTTGCCTCGTGAAAATACGGAAACGGCTAGAGAAGTTCTGGAGCAGATAAAAGGAAATCTTGTGAACTATCCCTCCACATTCTTGATAAAAGAACTAAAACCATCCATCTTAGATTATGGTAACATGTATGTCAATCGACAGGCACAACAGCCTGCTACAGCATACGCATGAACAAATTTCGTAGGACTTCAAAGGAAGTTTAATGTATACAACGTATAACTTAGATTGGGGAACCTTCATTCTAGTCTTTATTATATAATACACCGTAGCGTAAATTGACAAAGACAAGCCTATAATATTTAAATAACTAGATTCTAGGAAGCAAATTTAACTGCTTAACAAGCCCAACCTTTTCGTTTTTGCGCAATCTGGGATACTTGTTTCTTGTCATAGCTGTTCTATCATTGAAACTGTCTTGTGCTCCCTCTGTTCAATGCCGAGATTGTAATACGGACAATCGGCACGTTGATTTGTGTGCAACATTCACTTGGGGGATGTGTAAATTGTATTTTTTTGTAAATTGCTGCAGATAACTTTTCAATACTGCATCAACGATATTGTCCAATATTGTAAGTTGCTTTTTTGCTGTTCATTAATTGTCGAACGTGTAATATAAAGAAATTATAATTGTTATTATTGCCCAGGACATTTTATTTCATTTAGGTCATTGGTCTATAAAATGTATTTATATATGACGTCATGATTCGATGACTTAGACACATAATGATTAACTTCCACCAAACTGAACACATACGTTTACACATTGCGATTAGTATAATCATAGTTAATAGAATACATGGTTTGGAGCAGGGCGCTTATATAGTATATAAGCGCCTTGGTTTGGAGATTTGACGGTGCAATATTTAACAGTTATTCTACGAACTCGAGTCGTATATGAGCTGATAGCCGACGATGCGCGATATCGCCGAGTCGGCTATTAGTCATATAGGACGAGAGTGAGTAGAATAACTGTTTTATTATATACACAAGCTCTGGATATGAACAGAACATTTTGGCGTACTTTTTTCAAGTAAAACTTGAATTTCCTCTTCATTTAATTGTCCAAATCTGCCAGCCATTTTTCTACTTTTCTCTACTAGCAGGATATGAGCTAATATCCTGCTAGTAGACAACCAATCAGATTGCAGCATTGTGGTTGGCTATATTATAAGAGATAATATCCTGCTAGTAGAGAACCAATCAGATTGCAGAATACCTCATATCCAGAGCTTGTGTATATAATAAAACTCATTATCTGTGTTTTTAAGTAGTTTATGAAAAAATTCGGTCCTTGTTCGTCACGTTTGTATTGTATTTTCGCCCCAACTTAACATAACATAAATGTTTTGACTTAGTTATATCCATCCGTGACTTGAACAATTGGTTAGTTTAAAGAACGGTATTGGTCAACTGATTTTGCAAAAATACAATGCGCACGTCACGAACACGGACCATATTTTGCCTAACATATAGATAATGAGTTCCATCGCGTCTCCAAAAATACATTCTAGTAAGTATGATATAATATCGGGTCGTTTTCTGCTTTAATTTCCTGAATGTCAATTAGGAATTGATTGTCAGACGACGATACCGTCTGATGGTACCATATATTTTTTCAAAAATAGGTTATCCGAACATTAAATCGGTCCGATACTTGAGCGTATAGCTTTATATAAATCAGCGATTACCTGGCGGTGGGTATCACATTTGACGTAAATACGTAGCCATGATTCTTCCTCGTATTGTTTGCAAGTTTCGAAATGTTATATGATTATGCGTATTCCACTCTTGGTAGGAGGTTATCTGTTTGCAAGAGGAAAATAGAAAACTTCGAGAAGAGTTGGAAACATCAAAGGAAACAACCGAAGAACAAATGAAATTTATTAAGGTAGTGGAAGTCAAGACTGTCCGTTTCCTGCATTTTCGGTATGCAATTTTGCAAACAAAACAAAAAATTGTGTAGTTGGAAGAAAATTTTAAACTTTTTTGAAACTCCTATTCCATGAATTTCAAGCTTATTTTATTTTCTCTTCCTTTTCCCTCCTTCCCATTTTCTCTCATTTCCTCTTCTAGCGTCACGTTCTTCTTTCCCCCTATACCTCTGACATTTTTCCACCTCAGAGGGGAAGAAAATTATATATATACCCACCGCTGTATACAGGTATAGTTAATATTTAAAATGAACGCGCGCGCTGACAAAAAAGCAGAACTATTTCCTTTTTATTCTTAAGCACTTTATATATTTCCTTTATTTTAGCGTGAGCTGTACGCTGTGTTAAAGAGCCGTGAATACGAGACACTTTCAGGTGACATGGATTTTCTTTATGATCGGAATACTGGCCAAACTGGCTGTTCACACGAAACATTACAAGATGTTGTCCGTAGTCATGGAATTCGTGATAATTTTGAGTATCTATCTCCAAGATCTAAAGATGATTTAGTCAAGGTAAAGTTTGTTTTTGAGTTGTGTACGATGTATCCCATATCTACCTTGTCATATGCTTGTCATACTAGGAGTTACTACTAATCGCAAGCAAAGTGCTGTCTCAAACTCGGCGCTCCCAATATATAGATCGGAAAAAGACTGCATGGGCACACATTGGGCTATTTCGTGTTGTTTAAAGCGCTGATAACGCCATGAAAGAGCACTGACTGTTTTCCCCTGGAATGAGCGTTAAAACGCTCGTGGCCTTGATGTAACTTCGATGAAATATTTCAAAAAAATAGAGAAATATATGTAACATATATTGCTTTTTAACGCGACTCCATGTAAAAGGCCCTTCGTCTAGAAGCTAGTAATACTTCTTAGTCGATTGTTCATCTGTGCACTGCATTCATGCTTAATGAAGGAAAAAATACGCTGCATCAAATCTGCCCAGTAGGAATGCCACATCAAATTTGCTAGAAGGAATGTTCTACACCAACATCACTCATTTATGCACTAGAAGGTTTGGCTATTTGTTGGCAACTGGTTTTAGTCAGTACCGCAGGTTTGATTCCTGTAACAGGATCATGGAGATCTGCTGATCACCAAATTTCAACTACAATAGCCATATTTCTTTTTTACTTTATTTCTCTTCATCTACAGGTGTCAGAACAAACAACTTGCAAGAACGAGGTTAATTCGGTTAAGTCCAATCCAGTAACGGACAGTACAACCATTCCTGAAGAAACAACACCAAGAATCTCTCTGCAAAATAAACCAACATCTCCCCCTCCTGGTAGTATAACCTCAAACACAGGCAGCTCTCACAACAGTCAGATCACTAAACCCTCAGACAGAATTCCTCAGTTCGATGAACAACAGAAGACAGGAACTACTGGGGCTTCTGGAAATAACCATTCTTTATTCTCTGAGCGGGACCATGCCCCAGTACCACATAATACTGTTGAGACTTCTCCTGTACATAACCAAGCACTCCACCCTTACAGAAAGACTGACACAGTACACGTACCACATAGTGCTGAGACCTTCCCTCTAAATTACCAGCCACCACTCACTCCACATAGTGCTAGCGATTTAACGCCAGACAGTACTTCTCTGAGTACATCGGGAATGTTTATGTATTACAATCCTGTCGTAACAAACACGTTAGGAAATGATGCAACCTCACCAGCGTCTTGTGCTTCTGATAAATATGTGCATGAAGATTTACAGCGAGCGAGCGTTTTTCTTGGTCGAAATCAAACAACTTCACCTCATCGGCGTGGTAAACAAGGTAAACACGTCTGCAATTAGTTTGATTCTGGGGCGTAGACTCATTCTACATAATGAAAAATCTCCTCAGATATTAACGTCTGATTTATGACCGTTATTTGACGATACATTCCGTACCAACCCTTGCGTTGAAGACAACATATACTTGCCTATGATTTACTTTTGTAACCGAGAAACTGTGCAGTCATTCAACTAATTAGCTTGTCACAGAAAGATAAAACCACGAAATCTCTAGCTACCTTTCAGGAAAAAGCACATGTAACGGTACATGATGCGATACCTATTGAATGGCGCCTGGGTACGAGACAGCTGTGCAAGATAAGGGTTGGGGTTTTGTATTTTTTGCAAAAATATTTGGACAGTCTTACTCTACCATAAACAAAGAAATCACGATCTATCTTACATTGCGTAAATAATCAATTTTCGTACTTTAAGAGGGGAGGGGGGGGGGGCGTTTATCAGATAAGTGGTGTGTATGAGAGATGGGCGTTTATTCTTACGTACGGGCAGTTTTAAGCGTTTTAAGGCCGGGCTCCACTTGCACGTACGTACGCACAATTGCACGCACGTATGTGTTTATACTTTCGTGAGTCACAGAGCATGCGCAAAATCGGCCGCGCTGGCCGTACGTGCAAGTGCTCTGTGACTCGAAAATGATCGCTAATCTTGACCCTTTTTAACCAATCAAATTTCACGAAAGTATAAACACATACGTGCGTGCAATCGTACGTACGTACGTGCAAGTGGAGCCCGGCCTTCACTACTTTTATATCGCTGCATTACTGCTTGATGTGTTCCGACACTAGTAAATGAATTTAACAAGCATTTACACTATTAATGAATGTTTAACTAAATAAAATAAACGCCTCTGTAGGGAGGGGCGTTCAATAGAGGGGGACGTCCTTTACAAAATTCTGGTTGATCTGGGCGTCTATTAGAGAGTGGGGTTTATTAGATCATTTCCGGTACCTACCCACAGTGCCTATACCTGCATTTCTACTTACCTACCTGCCTACCTAGAGTACCTGCCTACCTACAAACCCACTCACTTACACTATCTACCCACTCACCTTCCTTACTACCTCTATGTTTGTACTACCTGTCTACCTATAGAGTACCTGCCTATCTACAAACCTACTTACTTACACTATCTACCCACTCACCTTCCTTCCTATCTACTTTCCTTGAGTACTTACCTACCTGCCTACCTAGAGTACCTGCCTATCTACAAACCCACTTACTTACCTGCACTATTTACTTACCTATCCACCTTCCTACCTCTACCTTTGTGCCTATCTACGGATCTACCGAACCACGACCTGATAACCCACATATCTACCGATCTATCTTTATTTGCATCCCTATCTAACATACATATCTACCTATCCCTATCTACCAACATACATAACTACCTATCTACCAACATACATAACTACCTATCCCTATCTAACAAACATAACTACCTATCCCTATCTAACATACATAACTACCTATCCCTATCTAACATACATAACTACCTATCTAACATACATAACTACCTATCTAACATACATAACTACCTATCCCTATCTAATTATCTAACATACATAACTACCTATCCCTATCTACCAACATACATAACTCCCTATCTAACATACATAACTACCTATCCCTATCTACCAAGATACATAACTACCTATCCCTATCCACCAACATACATAACTACCTATCTACCAACATACATATCTACCTATCCCTATCTACCAACATACATAACTACCTATCCCTATCTACCAACATACACAACTACCTATCCCTATCTAACATACATAACTCCCTATCCCTATCTACCAAGATACATAACTACCTATCCCTATCCACCAACATACATAACTACCTATCCCTATCTAACATACATAACTCCCTATCTACCAAGATACATAACTACCTATCCCTATCCACCAACATACATAACTACCTATCTACCAACATACATAACTACCTATCCCTATCTAACATACATAACTCCCTATCTACCAAGATACATAACTACCTATCCCTATCCACCAACATACATAACTACCTATCTACCAACATACATATCTACCTATCCCTATCTACCAACATACATAACTACCTATCTACCAACATACATAACTACCTATCCCTATCTAACATACATAACTACCTATATAATAACATACATAACTACCTACCTACTTATCTTATTTTTTACCAGGTAGCTTTATTTTTCTTCTTCCGCAGACGAAAATCTCCACAACAAAGAACATCTTCACTCAGTGTCGCGGACAGACGACAGTCCTAGCAGTGACGTAAACCTTGCCAGTCACTCAAAGATATCACCTGGAATATCACCAGTATTGTTTGATAGAAAACTAATGCCCGAAAGGCCTGGGCAAGAAAAAGTCGTCGTTCGGTTGCCGTCAATGTGGCAAGATTATGACACAGGGTATGAATATGCTCAAACTTGGGGGTCCGGTGTAGGTGGTGTTCTACAGTAAGCTGCCGTGGTTTGTGCACGCAGTCTGAAATCTAAATTCTAAATCTCATGAATTACCGTGAAATTACTACTTCTTCGCACTAACTTCCGTCGAAACGTCGATGTGCTTTCAATTTTTTCAGGTAGTTCAGACACAAACCATGGCAACCGATTTATAAATATGTTCATCAATACTAACGCGGTATTGACGCAGACCTACAGAGCACGCGGTGGAAAACATAATTGTGGGGGGTTACTGGAACTGATGTACAGTTTCCTCTCTCGCCCAATCATTTCAGTATACTGACATCTGGTTTGATGTTAAATGCCGTCAAAGGTGTCAAATAGACAATTTGCACTTTCAAATTTTAATTAAGAATCTAACCGCATGCCATGGAAACTGCATGGTCATTATTGAAAATTTAACAAGTTTGGGTTAACGTTTGCACCTACTTTTACTTTTAATTTGAAGGAAGTGACATTAAATCTCATCACACATAACATTTTAGCACTATAATTGTATTTATCACTTAAGAATTGAAACCGTGATGAGATCGGAACAGCCAAGAAAATCATGCAAGGAACGAGGTTGACCCTATCTCCTATAAGAGCCATTCTAACATTAATTATTGTGCCTACTCTACTTATAAGGTTTTTTTCTTTAGAACGCAAAAACGTTATACGCCTACGACGAACCTCGCTAAGCCAGCTGTAAAACAAGTAGGTGAATTGCTTTTATGTAGCTCTGTAAGTTCCATCAAGCTGAAATTTTGATAAACATTTTATTGCAATAAACAACAAAGTATTTCCTGATTTTATAAATTATTCAACTTGATTTAAAAGCTCTATCACAAGTGTTTTATTATAATTAAAACCATGCATCGATATAGGCAATTTGGATTCAGAGAGTATTGCCTTGACCGAAAAGGTTCAATGTCAACACATCCATAATAATAATAATTTATGTTTTAAATGATAGATATATTTTTGAAAAAAATTGAAGTGCGTGTTTTTCAATTTCAGAAATCTGATAATGGATGGTTCGCACTTTCGTCACATGTGGACTCGAGATAAACGTTAAGTTATATTTTTTGATATTTCTATATTGTACAGTAAATAATATTGAATAGTCTATTTATCAACATTATTTTAAATTAACACATATGATATGTCTAGAGTAGTCGCCATGTCACCAAACTGTAATCTATTTGCTCCAGGAAAATTTATCGTGAAATGCCCATGCAGTTCAAAAATCTGATAATTTTTTAACAATCCGAAATTCTTGCATGTACATTTATCACTCCAACGCCGGGCTCAAAATCATACCTGACGTGCGCACTATCTTGAGAATTACGACTACATTTAATTGTATCCATGCAACGGCACTCCAAGAAAACAAACGAGTTGATTTGCCAGTAAGTTCAAGGGAACTATATGCTATAACTGATCTATAATTTATTACCTACAAGGCATAATGAAACATGTGGTGGAAATGTTTGACAAGTATACTTTTAATGACAGGAATGTTAGAATGAATGACGTTATGTAAAGTCAAGACTTCCAAGCAATATAATGCTTACAACTATATACAAGTTAGTTTGAAACAAAGTACTGAAGATGTCAGTCATAATAAACAGCATATAAAGTCGCCACAGCAAACACTTGACTGTTTTGATAGAATGAAGATGCAAAGTTATCAAACATTGTATTCCATAGACAACGACTTCCAAAGCGAGCACTGCCTAGAAACGAAGGTTTCATCTCGCCTACATTTACAACACAAATCAACTTATATCTTTTCAGTTCATAACTTCTCTGTACTTCATTTTTAATCTCTTCAGCCACACTTTTACTGATCTCTTTGCCATTTACTGGACTATACTTTATTCCTTTCAATCGAGATTCAAGTATCTCACTGATCTTGGATTCAATAGCCAACACTGGGAAAATATGATCTGGTGTTGTTTTGTACTCCCGAACTGGACGCTTTTTGTTTTCAATATCACGGCCGGAGTGTGTTAGATACTGCCTTGAGCTGAGTAACTGTCTGCCATCGCTTGATGTTAGAAATCTCTCATCGTTTAAACTAAGAAACTTGTTAGAACTTTGATGAGGTATATCGTGATGAATCAAGATTGCTTTACCGCTGTCCTCACGCCGACGTTTATCCGCCACTAGAAACTGAGCACGTCTTTTGATCTTTATTGCTAACTTCCGAGCACGAATCATGCCGATCAGACCGGGTTTTGCTGAATTTCGTTGAGAACGTTGAGAGTTGTGATTGCTATACATGTTAAGATTTGAAAATATTCAGTTATAGCGTCGTCAAATGCTGTTTTTCTTCGTGGTTCTCAAATGTTCAGCGTTTAGACGCAATGAAGATAGCAATATGTTAAGGCTAAATAAATGTATATAATTTCAATTTCGTTTATTATGAGTGTGTCCGGAGCAGGTGGGTGTTTAACTATACGACAGCTGCAGTTATTTCATGCAAAGTGTTTAAAGACGCTCATCATAATATTCCTCACTACATTCATGATCATGCAATATGTTACTGCATGAAAAACTTTATAAAAACTCCTCCTCCTCATGGGTATTTTGAAAGTATTTCAAACGTTCATATACTGAGTTCTTACACCTCGTTTACACTTATGGCGTTTTCAGCAGCTATTTTTCCTATTCTGACGTATGCGATAGAGTACGGTGAATGACGTATGAACTTAGTTAAGGTGGCTCAATGTTGTAGCTATTTCAAAGGCAACTGGATTTTACCACCCAAAATAATTTGTGCGGTGTAAGTATATTAAGTAATATTAAGTAATTAATATTAAGTAATATTATATAAGCATTTCATATGTGAAAATGTTCCAATTCCACACATTTCATATGTGCAATAATATGTAAAATTTTAGTAAGAAATACTTAGCTTTTATGCTTAAATTTCACTCATGGCTTAATTTTCAGTAGCGATATTTCTCATTCTGACGGATGCGATGCAGTATACGGTAGATGACGTATTAAAGCATCGAGAGTTAAGGTGGCTCGATATCGTACCAAGGAAAATTTGCATTTTTGCAAATTAAATGAGCTAAATAGCAAACTAAATGAGCTAAATAAACATCTTATATAAAAGTGTATGTTCATTTGTAATAATAATCTCTAATCATTAAAAATTTAATTGAGAGTAACCCATGAGTCAACCTCGGCCAGACTCAAAAAAATCGGGCGGGCCCTGGGTACGAGGTTGCCCATGAGTCGGAGATTACATCAAACAGTCCTGAAAAATGAACTTGTGTGGTGTGGGCAATATCCTCCACCGTAAACTTCAGAAAGTAACCCGCCCTCAAAAGTAACGTCTCCCGAATGTAGTTACGATTAAGAAATTGAGTCTTTATTGCAGAGTTATTTAAAGTATACATAAATTATGTATGTTAAAAATGCCGGTACTCGATTACCCCGAAGAAGCCCAGTGGCACATAGCAAATGCCGGTACTCGATTACCCCGAATAAGCCCAGTGGCACATAGCAATAGCATGATTCATAAAGTATTCAAGGAAAAACTAAAGAGTACATATGACTTGCAACACACGACGTAACAGAAAAACAATAATCACGTCTTACAATTAGCCTGCTTTTAGCCCGAAATCTCGATAAATTCAAGCTACGAGCAGGCTACTTACAATACTTTACAAGTATATTGCACCAAGAACGTCATTTTTAGTGCAAAGTTTTGAACTTTGCAGTATTGTGATGAGGGGCGAAAATTCACACGAGCTATCATAGATACATACATCATAGTGTAAACTTTCCGGGGGGTGTTCGCGAAGATTCTCTATTAATACCGTATCTGTTAAACTTTGGGGTTGAAACTTTTTTAAAGCACTTTCAAGTTATCTTATAACTAAATTCGGTTGTATTCATGCAGTGTTTAATTAGATTTACGAACAACATTTGGGTTGTGGTATTAAACGTCTACTTCATAACAATCGTTTATATATAATATTGGGTGCTAACTCCCCCGGTAGCTATGAACACGTGCGTTCAAGTCCACTGATCTAATAATATCACGGACCGAAAATACGAAATTTCGAAATATTTACCGCACAATGGTGGCAGCTGGGAGTGGGAATGTGATGGAAATACGATCAAATTTATAAATAAACGTTTTCATTTTGGCCTTTTGGATTAGTATAGTGCGTTTTGTCATTTATATATTCAATAGACAATACTGAATGGGTCGAATATTCATTATGGCAATATTTTTATAAATTCCGAAGCGTAAGTTTCGCCTCCAACGTGTCACATATTTTGGACTTGGTAGTTGGTGCTGGTTATATATAAAAAAATTCAAATACAAGATTCAAGACCCGATTAGGTCCCTTTGGCCTTACCGTAAATATCGAATATGTTAGTTATAGTATACAGCATTGGATTTTACCAGCGATCTAAGGTAAGTCGACTTGCGTACAATTTATACACATTAATACGGCTACTATATTGTTTCTGGCGAATTTTATAGATAGTAGAAGTTGCTATACTCTGTCCGTAGACTCGTAGAGTGTAATTTGTAGAGTCACTAGAGTAGTAGAGTCACAGATTAATGATGGTAGAGTGTAGTATGAACTGCATGATTTTGAAATTTGACATTTGTTATGTAATATTAATAGAACACATCTCTGTTGACGGGGCAGTTGTTTACAAATGCGAATGGCATTTTGGCGAGGATGCGTCTGTATATATAACTATGATTGATGTATGATGCATTCTATATACTTTCTAGTTTTGCTTAGCCTTTATTTTAGTAGTCTGTGTACAACCGTACTCTCGAAATTTTATATACACGATGAAATAATAAATCGAAGTTGAGTTGACATATTTGTAATTAGTTGAATAAAACTAATCAAATATTGCAACCGTAAACAAAAGGCAATTTTATCTGCTTACTATAATATATTGGCAAAAACATAAATCACTCATCGCGAATTTAGAATTACGAATGATGAAATATTACAAGCTTTTCATTGACAAGTGTACTTGTTGAAAAACTGGCATGCTAGCTTTTCAAAAGCTTGTTAGCTACATTCATCAATTTTCAATATACCTGTCACGTTTTAGGAAGAGTTACTATTTTTAGACTTTTGTAATTTTGTATTCTTGTATTTTAACCCTAATCCCAACCCTAATCTTAATCCTAACCCTAAAAGTCTAAAAATAGTAACTGTTCCTAAATCGTGACTCATATGATTTTCAAGGGCAAATAAAAATAGTAAAGGTAAAAATAATTGCCAAATAAAAATTGCTCGTGTAAATACGTAATATACAAATATCAACACAACACAACATGGATGCACAACAATTACGTACGCACTATAAACCATGTAACATAGCATTTGTCTTTTAAAACTTTGCACTATCCTTGGATCACTAGTTTCTTTTAATTCTTCAAATTTATTACAAGTCTGCGTATTATTTCAGATTAGTCAGTCTTAAGATATCAACTCGAACAATAAACAGTTCCTTGATTAAGATCTGCCTCTTTATCCATGTTAACTATCAACCAACTATTGAAACAAGCTGTGTACCTAAAAACGATAAAGATTGAAATAAAACATTCTTGTCTAAGTTTAACCCGTTAAAATATCTCTCTAATTACTTCAAGCACTCATAAATGAAAAATTATTGAATGAGGTTGCATGATATGAAGAAATATCAAGGCCGGAGTTTGTGTTATCTGCCGAAGCTGAAAGCTAAGTTCGCGAACGGCCGAAGACGACGCCATATTGTTTTTGTTCGTGTTTATGATGACGTCAATTATCTTTCCATATCACACGTTTGTTGTCAAACCATTGGGTTAATATGACGATTTTACTATATAAATGGCTGATCGCCAATTAATCAGAAATCATTAATATTCGTATGGTTCCCAGCGATGGTTGGAAGCCTAGCCTAGGCACTCGGTCAGTAAACTATAGGTCAATATATACATACTCTATCACCGCCCAGCTTGGTTTGACAACAACATGATTCAAATGCCATACAGCATAAAACTTGTTGTATCCAATCTTGATTTTTTGCAAACCACCAAGGTTGCTTTCAGTAAGTACAACAAACGATTGTGAGGAACCTCGCTCATGATTTCGTCTGAAAATATACACAATAGTTCAATATATAAGTAATAGTATGATTTAGAGTGCAATATAAAAAAAACACGCACGTGTGACAAGACTGTCAAAATTTAATTGTAGAAGTCCAGCTAGTTAGTACAGTATATAGTTCAATACTCATGCAGTAGATCACGAAAGGGCAAGTTCAGAACTTTGAAGTGCGCAAGGGAACTCGATCCGAAGGCACCCATACGGAACGGGGTGGGTAAGAACCAACACAAGAAACCTATCAGATTAAGCAAGGTTTCCATTTGGTCCAATAATAACTCTCGTGAACAAGTCATCTCTGCATTTACCTTATTTGTACTTAATTTCGCGCGACTTTAATTTCGCGATTTTCTAGCTCTATATTATACAAATCAGTATAGTTAGTGATTGCAGAGGTATTATAGGCATTAAAGTTCATGAAAGTAAAAAAAGGGAGCTATTTATATACAGCAAGTTATAAACGGACAATTTACGTATTCATTTTGGAAGAAGATATACTTCAGTGGAAGAAGATATACTTGATTGATTGATTGATTGATTGATTGATTGATTGATTGATTGATTGATTGATTGAAAAGCGAAAAATTGTTTGTCCATTTCAGTTTAACAAATGTCTTCCTTTCAGGTCATTGTAGAAAACAGTGGGAGGGAGATTTATCTTAAACTTTGACAGTTGTGCAAGTTGATAGAACGAATGCATGGGAACCCACAATGAAAATACAAGCGATAGTTTTCCATAAGAACTGCGAAAGGGAAATTAAAAGTACATCTTTTCTTTTTTATTACTTAAGCCCACAAAACTAAGAGTCAAAATTAATAAACAGTTTATGTTAATGCTCTATTTCTATTTCGCCGGTTTCAATAACCATTTGAATGACCCGTTAGAGATACCATCTATCATCTATACTTGTTAGAGATACCATCTATCTCTATTTATCCTTTTTTATAAAGTATAAACGTTTGGAATAGTTCAAAATACTTTGGAACGCTTGGAAACGAAAATGCTTTTTCTAGATCTTAACTAATTTCAGTTCTTCCAGGACTGAGATTCATCCATTCTGTTCATTTCGGGGAATATATTACTCGGCTTGATTAAGTTTCATTGAAAATGTTGTATATAGATGCGCAAGAAAAACCAAGTGGCAAGTATTAATTGTTCACTGTCAAAATATATGACCCCATATCATGATTGGATAAAGACTGGGGGCATAAAACTATATAAGTTCGGAGTTCAGGTGTAGTCACTACGATGTTAGGATTACACTTGGTCTGGTCCCTTTGGTGTTGGTTGGACGAACCTATACTTGTTAGAGATACCATCTATCTCTATTTATCCTTTTTTATAAAGTATAAACGATAAATTTGTTCCGCCGCTTTTCCTGAAGTCCCAAAAAGCGATTTATAAGTTATAATTCAGACTTACTGATATGACTTACTCATGTTTTTTTATAATTCGCTCATTCCACTCCGATCCCAACAAAGATTTATAGTGAGATGACCACCCATCACACCCATGAAACATAGCCATGCGCCCGCAAAACTTGATGAACTTTAGATTTCCCACAGCTTTCCTTTTTGCCCGGGTGTAATAAATAGCCGAGCGGAATTAGTACCCTCCCCCCGGGCTATCGCTCGGAACGGCGCTTCGCGCCGTTGGCTCGGGGATTATACATTTCTGAAATAAATGGCATAATAGAACCATAACTGCATGTCAGCCAAACACCAACTTTGTGAAAAGTTGAAATCTGGGCAGAAAGTGGAGAAAGTGCATTGTCTGGAGTAACAATAAAATGGCTTTTTTCGTGGTTATGATTTTTCTTCAGAACTCGTCTCAGAATGCTGTTCTAGAGACCCTAGAAATTCAAAATTTCTCCAGGGGAGCATGCCCCCGAACCCCCCTAGCATTCTCGCACCATTGGCGGTCGTATTCCGATTCCGAATCTATGTTTGTTTTTCCCGTCCAAAGTCAAAACCCTGGCCTGCGAAGCAGTCGCTTTATTTTTGAGTGGTTATTATATAAATGGGCGATAAAATAATCGGGCGGAAAAATTAGCGGCGGAAAAATAAGCGGGCGGAGCGCGGCGAAAAATAAAGCGCCTGCAATCATCCTTAATAAAAATGAATTCCGCCCACATTCCACGGCGAAAATAATCAGACACGAGCCGGAAGTATCACCATGAAGTGGCGACGTAATGAAAACAAACCAAATTTGCGCACACGTGCGCAAGTGTACAACTCCTGTACAGGCACGGCCTATACTTTTCAAAACGACAAAGCCTCGACCAAAACGTTACTTTACTGTAGCCAATAAAGTTTAATTCTAGCAAATAAATACCAATTAATATATATACAAAAGGTGTATGAGCGTTAAATTAAGATAAATACAAACAAATTAAAAGGAAATGTCAACTCACCAAATGTCGAAGTGCATAGATATAAAGATATGATATATAGATGATATACGATATGATGAACTACAAATTGATATCCTTTGCCGCACCCTTCAGTGTACTTTTAACTATCGTTCGAGGGGACAAAGTTCACCGCTTCTTGTTGAAAAACAATTTACGTCAGAGCATGAATAAAAGATATGGATAAATTAATATGCATCAACTGAACACTTAGTGTTGAGGACGCCTCAACATAGTTCCCCCGTTGAACGGTTAGCCCAATCGTTCAATATATAAACTAAGTATTTAGTCTCTTCCAATAGACAAAGCTTTGTTATTGGTCTTACTAAACTTGATGATTTGGTTTTCACTTCTACTGTGCGTACTAAGCCGTCCGGGCCAGGGAAGACCTTTGTCACACGTCCAAGACTCCAATGACTTCTTGGTTGGTTTGAATCAACAACTAGCACGAGATCATTCACTTGGAGATTTCTTTTCGGTAGGAGCCATTTCTTTCTTTCTTGAAGCGAGGGAAGATACTCACGTATCCAGCGAGCCCAAAAATGATTCGCTAGTACCTGTGCTCTTTTCCATTTATTTCTGGAGAACATATCCGCATCGTCGAATATTCCAGGGGGAATTGCCAATCCTTGGCGTTGCTGGAGGAAATGACTTGGCGTTATTGCCTCGAAATCTTTCGGATCATCACTGCTTGGACACAACGGACGTGTGTTAAGGATACCAACTACTTCTGCAAAAAGCGGTGATGCCAGTGAGGTGGCCTATTCTGCTTCAGCCTACGTGAGGATCACTGATGATCAAGGTAGAATCCACTGCAATTTCGTGATGGGAAAATGTCGAAATTCTCCGATTAAACGGCCAACTATCCCTAGATTGGAACTTTTGGCGAGTGTTATGGCAGTGCGGTTAAGCAACCTCATTCGGTCTGAATTTGACTGGGAAATTGACAACATTATTTTTTGGACAGATTCCACCACAGTGTTGCAGTATATCAATAACGAAAGCAGAAGATTTCATCGTTTCGTAGCAACACGCCTTGAAGAGATCCACGAGAACACCAAACCTGACCAGTGGCGTTATGTTCCTGGAAAGCTTAACCCAGCTGACGACGGATCAAGAGGCTTATCAATTGAAGCGATCAAACCAAAGTGCCGTTGGTGGTCTGGCCCGGATTTCCTACACCAAACCATGGATCAGTGGCCAAGTGCAAAGATCGCCGGAATACCAGAAAACGACGGGGAAGTTATAAAGAAACAATCTTGTCAAACTGTGATAACCACCGATCAAAGACTATCGCAGTTGCTTAAATATCTGTCGTCATGGTCAAAACTACAAAAATGTGTTTCTTGGTTGATTCGATTCGTGAAGTTTCTCCAACACAAGTCAACCCCACCTTCGTGTACCCACCAAATCAGCTTGGTGAAGATGAAAGTTGCATCACGTGTTATCGTTAAGCTAGTCCAGCTTGAATATTTCCATAACGAGTTCGTGGCCTTGAAGTCAGAGAAGAAGATTAAGTCCAACAGCAGATTAGTCAGCCTTTGCCCCGTGATGAAAAACGGCGTTTTGTGTGTTGGTGGTCGTCTGAAACACGCCCCATTAACAACTAAAGCTATCAATCCGATGATCGTTCCTAACGAACATCACATTGCCGTGTTAATCATCTCTTATTACCATCACATCTTGGGACATGCTGGTCGCGAACACCGGTACTATCGATCGTCCGACAGACTTACTGGATACTCAACGCAAGATCATTAACTCGTCAGATTCTTCGCAGGTGTATCACATGTCGTCGACAAAATGAAACGCCAATGTCACAGATGATGGGTGATCTTCCTGGTGCAAGGCTCACTCCATATTTACCTTCACCGGCTTAGACTTAACACTTAGTGTTGAGGACGCCTCAACAGCTCCTACGAATATTTATTCGCGAAAAGGAAGCAGCAACTGTTGACGACTATTGCAGAGCGTGTAAGTGCTCTCTCAAAAATAAATACGGTTCTCTGGGGTGTTTAAGCCAACAAATAGAGCGGAATTCAAAGGTCTGGTTTTGGCTCAGCCTCGTACCCAGGCGCTTTTAGCGAGCGCGCAGGGGTGCTTGGGGAGGACGCGACGAGAGGGGGAAGCGCCTGGCAGAAAATGCAGATAAGTGAAGAATTTTGAGTTTTTGACCGAAATGTGAAGAATCCTTTCCATCGCTTGATTTGAGGTGCCTTTTCGTCAGTTTTTCTCCCCGGTGTGTTATCATTGATATCTGTATGGATGAAACAGACCATTCTTTTCCAGAAGCTCTAACTACAGGTATTTTTATGTATATATAATATATTTAATATTTTTGCAAAGCCTCTAGTGGTTAAAATTGTGTAAATATATGAAATGGTTGCACAGAATTGACGATTTTTCTTATTTGTGGTCACAAAACTAATTGGACCTTTGATATGCTATATCCTTGCGAGATTGCTGTTTTTCATTCGGGCTATTTGGCTATTTTCTTTACGCAATTTGCATACTTTGTTGTCGTTTTTATATACGGTGGTCGCCACGTGTACTTGGCACGTGGTCAAAAATGTAAACAAACGGAAAAGTTCGGACTATGGGTCAAGCACGCAATATAGTATTATATAGTAAAGCAATATGGTCGCGACTAAAAGATGTGCTTGGGGAACTTGTAAAAATGATACAAGATATCCGCATCTTTATAAGAGAAATACAAATAATGATCCAGTCAAATTTCATCATTTTCCTGGTCCAAAACGATCGAGAGAAAGGAGAAACAAATGGATAATAGCGTGCCATCGAGGTGACGAATTCGTTTGTTCGAGAGACAGCTATATGTTTGTAGTTTACATTTTATTGGTAGCAATGGACCAACGAAGGAAAACCCAGATACAGTGTCCGCCGTCACGAGCAATGAAAAGGTAATATGAATGAAATATTTTGTTGTAATTTAAAAGCGAATATAAAACTTCAACGTCGACCGCACGCGTGTTCAAACTTTATATTTAAAACAGTTTGTGTTTTGTACTTTTGTTTTGAGGCTAAACGATTTGAAAGGAAGCGGCGTAACCCTACCAAAAGAAAACAACGTGCTTTTGAGAAGGAAGTTGCTGAGGCCCTTCTTGATTTGTCGTCAAACACAGCACGGTCATTGGAAGAATTATCTCTGGCCGAGAGTTTGCTAAGTTTGGGCGAGGAAAAAATTGACGCGATTGATGTAAATGAAAGCACTGCTATCGGTAATATTGATTGCTATACTGGTGACGATTCGAACATCAATGAACTGAATATAGACCCTTCTCCACTCGCTTCTCCAGTTGGATGTTCTTCGCCGATCACTACAGAGAAACATCACAGTATACAGGAGGTTGGTGTGTAATAAAGTACAATATGTTGTACTACGGTTTCGTGTTGTCGTGAGGAAACCGCATCTTCTGATCTCAGCAGGGTTTTGATTTACATGATTACATTCTCGCACATATTTTTGTAGACTGATCTTGAATTGGCAGACATTTCGCTGTATAAGGACTCCGAATTGAAAAATATGAAGCGGTTACGAAGACAGTTGTTCATGGCTTTAGTAGATGACCCAAAAAATACCTTCCACTACACAGGTATGTACCATTTTGCTATAGCCGTCAACATATATAATATATATCATGTACTAATAGTGTATAGATAGCTTTTCCACAAGACTATTTTAAAGACTATTTTATTTAAGGTTTAACGAAAAATGCAATACAATTGCTGTACGGCCACTTGAAGCCAAAGGCAAAGAAGTTAAAGTTGTGGAAAGGGAAAATTACTGTCGGTCGAAAAAAATCCAAGATGGATACTTGTATATGTCAGATAGACTATGGTGATCACTATATAGATTCGAGTAGACTGGTACGTGAATGGTCATTGAATCACAAAGCGTAATTGGTTCTCTATTTTGTTTATGTAGCAAAAAGTTGAACTAACAACCCTCACCATTAAAGAACAGTTTGTAATGACATTGGTGAGACTGAAACGTAGCCCAACAATACTTATTCTCACAAACTTTGGAATCTCTGAATCCACCTGTAGCAGACTAGTTACCACCTGGGTGTTGGTTTTAGAAAAGGAGTTACAATTCCTGTTACCTTTTTCTACACTTTCTGACATGGAGGGTTTGCGAAGACCAAAGATTTTCAGGCATTATCCAAATCTCAGGGCCATAATTGATTGTGCAGAATTCTACATTGAAAAACCTTCCAGATTATCCAGCCAACGTCAAACATATAGTGGATACAAATCAGGAAATACATTCAAGTTGTTGGTTTCCCTTTCTCCTATTTGTCATTTTAATTTTGTTTCCCAATTGTATAGTGGGTCAATCAGTGACAAATCCATTGTTCAAAAAAGTGGATTTCTTGATGCAAAAAAACTCTTCGCAAGTTCGTTGCCAACTTCCTATTTACGTTCCAAATTTGGAATATTGGGCGGTAAATTCGTAACGAACTTTGTTGACGAACTTTGTTGACGAACTTGTGAACTTGGCGAATTCGATGAATGTCAGTGTTGGTTTATATTGAAACTTTGGACGCAGACAAATTATAAAACTCGTATAGTAATTGTGAAACAAATTGAAAACTGTAAAACTTAATAATATATATTATATGAATCCCTTTTTACGTCAAGGGCGTGCTTTTACATGTAATACCTGTACCTGTTAGAGAGCGCATTGTAGAATTGTGGCTTCAAGGTAAAGGACCAACGGAAATTGGAAGGGAAATTCAACTGTCCAAAATAACTGTTTTGAACATAATTGAAAGGTTCATCGACACTGGAGGAAATCGACGAACATAAAATCAATTTGCTCTTTTGTAATTAATTTCAACTGCAACCTCGTGGTGAATCCATTTGCTTTTACAACGTGTCGAATACTTTTGCACGAATACTTTCGTCCAATTCTTCGAACGTTTGAATCCACGAAGATAGTTCGACCATTTATACAATATAAAACGAACTGTGTTACATTTTACAGTGCGTCTAGGACTAGGGGGCACTTTTTACAAAAGAAGCCAATAAAATGCAAGAACAAAAATAGAACATTTGGCAAAAACAAGCGTAAATTTGCATGTTCATTGTTCATGTCCATTCCATACTGTAAATTTATTGCCTAAACATGCATTTTGTTTAGTGGCCTCACTTGTAAAACTTGTTTAACTAAAAATTTACAAGAGTTCCAACATTGACATTCATCGAATTCGCCAAGTTCACAAGTTCGTCAACAAAGTTCGTTACGAAGTTCGTCACGAAGTTCGTCACGAAGTTACCGCCCAATATTCCAAATTTGGAACGTAAATAGGAAGTTGGCAACGAACTTGCGAAACTTCCGGTGTAAATTTTCTGCCAGGCGCTTCCTTCGTCGCGACCTCCCCAAGCACCTCCGCGCGCTCGCTAATCTCAGCCACTGATCTCTATAAATTAGCTGAACGCGATTTTTTTTCTTTTCCTTAAAAGCGCCTGGGTACGAGGCTGGTTTTGGCTAGTGTTTGCGAACAGTCCGGAAGCTTTAAAATGCAACTTCAGATTTTGACTAATCAGTATTTTCCGTTTAGAATCTGAACGGGGAACTCATTTTTATTAAGGATGATTGCAGGCGCTTTATTTTTCGCCGCCCTCCGCACGCATATTTTCCCGCCCCCTAATTTTCCCGCCCGATTATTTTATCGTCCATTTATATAATAACCACTCAAAAATAAACGACTGCTTCGCAGGCCATCAAAACCCTGGCTACGCTACTGGACTGAGAGAGTGAGGGGGCCCGCCACGTTCACCAATCTGCCCTGGACCCGTGACTGGCTCTCGCCGGCCTTGTGCAAGTTTGATTATTGCTTAAGGTAGGTTGTAAGCCAACGTTATATTTGGATAAAACTCGAATACGGCTTGTCATATCCCACGGTGCACGTGCACATATTTACACGTCCTGTCTTCCGACCAAGGTCATGCCAACACACGACATTGCATATTATGTGGTAGAACTCAGTCAAGTTTAAAGTTATTTTGTCTCCTATAGCAGATATAAGGGAAAGTATTCGTTTCAATGAAGTGAAGTTGACCATGCAGCCCATCGCCGTATAACCTCTCAAGTATTATTTATCATTGCATATTCTAAATAAATCCAAACTTTTTTTTTCTTCGTTAAACGAGGCATATTTATAAAGAAACACGCGACGCGACGTTTCTTTCTTAGTTGGCACATTAGAGTTTGATGCCCTATAGGAACATCGGAAAAAACGTTTAATCAAAATAGGCTTATAAGCCAATTTTCATGCATTTCCAAAGATCGTAAAACAAAAAAAACTTATTCCATTCAAGAAATATTTCTAACTTCACTTCATTGAAACGAATACTTACGATAAAATGGTAACGGATATCAAATTAGTTTAATAGGCCGGTTTTAGCTAATTCTCGACTCTTCCAAAAATGTTTACTCAAGTTTAAATGTTAGTATCTCAGTCAATATTGGCATATATCAAAATTTAGGTTAGACATCGCCGAATGCAAAGAAACTTGTTTAAGTGTAATAGCTCTTTTAGTTTTTAAGTTATACTAAATCAAACAGTCGTACTTTTTTGCGCCACCCGGTATATTACTTACTGAAGATACTCCATCACTATTTACCATGTTCAGAATATATCCACAAATAGAAATGCTGTTGCTTTGATGTATAAGTTCCATTGTCATAATTGCCAAACATTCTAATATTTACAATGCTCGCTCTTGAGTAGTCCGCCATCTTGAATATTCAATATCGATCCAGTTATACGTAGAGATAGGAGAGTAATTACGTCATTTTAAGATAGCTATCGCTGATTGGCTAAAGCCACTTACACATTTCGTGGTACACACTGTCTTGATAGCAATATATCTGCGCAGATACAAAAATTGTATTCACAATTACAAGAAATAAAGATATCTCTTACGTTGATGCAAATAGGCGTCACTAGTCTATAGGAACTTTTCAGTTGTGAGTATATTTTTAGCATGGAACGGAAGCCAATTAAATAATTAAAAGAATAATAAATTCTATTCACAATTTCAAGGAATAAAGATCTCTTATATACGTTGACGTAAATAGGCGTTACTTCCAGAGAGTTGTAAGTGTATTTGAATTGTGTGCCATTTATCATTAGACCTTACATCTCTTTTAATTTGTTGAAATGCTGTAAATCGTTAAAAGGTTTTTGGGAATTTGTTCACTATTAAATCACTATTAAACTATTTTCTAGTTCCCTCCAGCGATAAAACTGATATCAACTCACTACTCATGTGATAACCTATACTTATAGTTATATAACCATGCATATGCAAAATAGCGAATCAAAACCAAGTGAATAAGTAAAAAATACAAATGGTCGTCTAATATCAGCAACAATATGGCTTTTTCCATTTAAAATTGCTGCCGCCATGTTTCCAATTCCAAAGGCGATGTTACATGGGATAACGTTTAGCGCAACTCGCAATGCAAATGAATTTATCGGAAATTTGATTGGTTCTGTAACAATTTGCATTGCGAGTTATCGCTAAAAATTGTCCCGTCTAACATCGCCTTAAATAATGTTTCAGAATTAATCCAATTTCAATTCAATCCGCAATCCTCATTTTTCACCAAACTGTTATATGTATAATTACATCGATAAGTCTAGAGATGAGTGGCTATCATGCACTCTACAAAAAGGTTTTTATTCAACGCAACAATACACCCTTTCGATAATTACGTCACGAATACTTCCTTGGCTTGGGAGCCTCGCTTTCATGAATCAAGAAGAAATGCAATTCGCTCACGATTCATGAGAATGAGGCTCCCAGGCCAAGGAGAGATTTGTGACGCAATTATCGAAAGGGTGTATTGTTTCGTTTATGAAAGGAATATACATTGTGATCAAGCAAGACTTCCGTGTCGACAGTCAGTGTGTCAAGAGCATTGTCTTTTAATAAAGTTTTGAGATGGTTACTTTGGTGAATATTGGCGTCTTCTTGCTTATCGTCGCCGTCGTACCTTTGGTTTATTACAATTTGGTACCCGGTCAAGGTTAGTTATATATGACGTAAGGTGTTGCTTACATATTAAGTAAATTTCAGCACGCGGTTGCTGATGAATTAAGCAGTCTGAATCAAACCATCAAGGTTACGGGAAGTTTAAAATACCTTCGAGCCAGGGCAGGATTTGAGTTGTGTGGGGCCGCGACATGCATGTATTTTCATATATTTTGACAGTGAGCAATTAATACTTGCCACTTGGTTTTTCTTGCGCATCTATATACAACATTTTCAATGAAACTTAATCAAGCTGAGTAATATATTCCCCGAAATGAACAGAATGGATGAATCTCAGTCCTGGAAGAACTGAAATTAGTTAAGATCTAGAAAAAGCATTTTCGTTTCCAAGCGTTCCAAAGTATTTTGAACTATTCCAAACGAAAAAACGCGAACTGGTGAATTTATCGGAAGAAATTAGCTTTTTTTGCACACCCAATTTTAATTACTAGTTTGCACGAACATCCTTTTTATATCAAGTCAAGATTTCACTACACTGAAAAACGTTTACACTTTACAGTATTTATAGGGTGTCTGAATTTCAGACTACTTATGAAACTACAAGTCGACAACTATCAATGATGCAATTATATTATTGAAGCAATAAAAGCCTAAAATTTCAGGCTTCAGTTTCCTCTTGAAGCCTAAAATAATTCCAGCTAAAAAATGCAATTCATGTTCAATGCAACATGCATAATGTGTGCTGTGGGCGTTTTTATACTGAAGAAGCATAACCAGACAAACTACAAATTAATACTTGGCTTTTCTTGCATGCATGCATGCGCATTTATCTATATAACATTACAATATAAACTTATTAATAATCAAGCCGAGTTGTATGTTCCCATGAGACTATTTCTACTAATAAATTAATACACTGGATGAATATCAGTCCTGGAAGAAAATTCCGCATGTCTTTAATCCCCAAACTGATTAGTTAAAAAAGAAAATTAACGTTGTGTTTTGCCGACATGTATACTGGCATGTATTCTTAGCTTCTTCGTTGTTCGAAAGCTTTTCGGCCGCCGCGCGCTGATTGGCCAAGCTACCTTCAGGGTGACTCACGCATGACTCACGTTATGGCTCACGGTATGACTCACGCATGGCTCACGCATTGCATATAGAGTGATATGATTGGATAAAGACTGGGGGCATAAAACTATATAAGTTCGGAGTTGAGGTATAGTCACTACGATGTTAGGATTACACTTGGTCTGGTCCCTTTGGTTAAGTTTGTTGGACGAACCTATACTTGTTCGAGACTTTAGAGAAGGGTTGGAACGCTGGTTGAGAGCATTAAAAAAATCTACCGTCGGGCCCTTACTGTGCTAAAACTATAATCCTTTTACTTGTAGAACCTATACTTGTTCGATACTTTAGAGAAGGGTTGGAACGCTGGTTGAGAGCATTAAAGAAATCTACCGTCGGGTCCTTACTGTGCTAAAACTATAGTCCTTATATAATTCTAATAGTCCTAAGACTATAGACCTTATAGTCATATAGTCTTACACAGTCCTGAGACTAGTCCTAAGACTATAGTCCTTATAGTCATATAGTCATATATTGTCCTTATAGTCCTAAGACTATAGTCCTAATAGTTATATATAGTCATCTATAGTCATAGTTTCATACGACCATAAAATGAGAAGAATATTGGCACGTTAAATGGAAAATTAGACACAACAAAGTATTTAAAAACATTTTATATTGGTTCAAAGACAAAAAAACACTAGAAAATATTCAGCATGGCCTGCTTCTAAAGTTATATTTATGTATACTACTTTCATAAATCTTCCCAGGTTTATTATTAGGGCGTATTAGAACGTAATTGGCACCGGGTGTATAATTTTTTACTTCTTCAGTTAACTCTCTTTCTCCAGGACCACGTTGATGGTTATAATCTCCTTCAACTGTTCATCTGGATCTCCCGCTTCGCTTCCATTGGACTCTACTATAACATCCGAACCACTCTCCTTCGCATCTGGCTCACCAGTGTACCAGTATCGTTCCGAGTGTTCAGCTGGTTGATCTAACGACTCTTGAGAAGAACGTCGTTTCGTTCAGGCCTCCTTAATGCTTCTTAGGAAACTTTGAAGTTGATTTTGATTATTTTGAAGTTGATTTTGAAATTGATTTTAGAATGCCAGTGAACGATGAAATTTATTAGAATAACGGATAACTCTTTCATCAGGCGTTATGAATGGTGCATGTAGGATCTGTTGTTCCGAATTGTACGTAGCGTTGAGGAGGGGAGGTTGCTGATACGATAGCTTTTGGATTATCGGTTATCCACTCAATTGTTGTTGAGAGGCATTAGAATTGCTCTCTCCCGGTAGCACATTTGTTTTGAGTCGATGATCGTCATTTGTAGTTGGTTTCAGACCTAGCATGAGGCAGCCGTGGGGGCGACTCGTGGCCTCTTCATATTTTTTCATGAACTTTTGAACCCAACCAGGACTTACTTGTCTTGCCAGGGTAAAAATTTGCTGCTTATCACGGGGTGATTGAAAAGTACAATATAATGGGCGTTAAGACTGATGTTTCTTGTTTCGCTCCCTTGATGAAATAAGTTTTGGACAATGTAGATTACCGACAGATTATCGTTTCCAGACTGAGCCATAAGATCGTCTAGTACAATCAAGTTCCGTTTGGAGACATCCAAGAAATTGTCCTTGTCAATATCCTCAGGTATACATACCCTCATTGATTATTGACCATATCCAGGTACATGGGCTGCCATTGCCCGTAACACCAAATGATACGTTCTGGAGGTGGGTTGATGGTTGCCTACGCGTTTTGCAAAATATTTTTCACCCACGCGGTCTTACCACTCTGGGTGGATCCTGCTACAATGCAAGTTAATGGTTGCTGCATCACCGTCGCATGGTTAACAGGAACGTTTGTCTCTCTTGACGGATTAGCATGAACCATCTTTCTGTGGCGTAAACGATTACTAGCTTTGGCGAAGGATTTTGCACAGTCCGAGCAAACGTACGACATGTTCACTCACTGAGAATCAGGGTAGAATATGGCAGAAATTTGAAATTTAGTCTTATTCACACTATAAAACTATGACTTGATGACTGCATGATTATTATTATTATGACTAATGCATGGACTATAACCTATAGTATATGGACTATAGTTTTAAGACTATAAGGACTATAGTCTCAGGACTGTATAATTATGACTATATGACTATAGTTCTAGGACTATAGATGACTATATAAGACTATATGACTATAAGGACTATAGTCTTAGGACTATAAGAACGACTTAGGACTATAGTCTCAGTACTATTAGGACTATATAAGGACTGTAGTTTAAGCACAATAAAAGACTATTATGACTATATAAAGTCTTAGGACTATAAGGACTATAGTCTTAGGACTATAGTCTCAGAACTATTAGGACTATATGACTATAGTATTAGAACTATAAGGACTTTATAAGACTATACGACTATAACTGAGAACAATAGTCTTAGGACTATTAGGACTATATAAAGTCTTAGGACTATAAGGACTATAGTTTTAGCACAAAAAGGATTTTTTGGTCTATATATGACTATAAGACTGTAGTCTTAGGACTATAAGGACTATATAAGACTTTATGACTATAAGGACTATAGTATCAGGACTAGTAGGACTATATAACGTCTTAGGACTATAAGGACTATACTCTTAGGACTATTAGGACTATATACGGCGGTTGACTGTTGTGTAAAACTACCTGAAAAATACAATGAGAACTTCGACGTTTCGAGCGAAGGCCCTTCATCTGGAAGTTAGATGTAGTTTGACAGTCAACCGCCGTATTTTCTATACTCTACCCACACTGGCACCGCACGTTCGATATATTAGGACTATAGTCTCAGGAGTATTAGGACTATAAAGACTATAGTCTCAGGACAATTAGGACTATATAAGGACTATAGTTTTAGCACGATAAAGACTATAGTCTTAGGACTATTAGGACTATATAAAGTCTTAGGAATATAAGGACTTTATAAGACTATACGACTATAAGACTATAGTCTTAGGACTATTAGGACTATATTTTTAGTCTTAAGACTATTAGGACTATAAAAACTATAGTCTTAGGACTAGTCTCAGGACTATATAAGACTATATGACTATAGTCTTGGACTTGGACGACGAGTTGATTAGGCTGACAAATATAATAAAACTACAAGTCGCAGGGAGCACACTGACCTTACCTCCAAATATCTATCCCACCTAAATGTTCAAATAAATATAAAGCTCAGATATTTGGTGTTTATTTGTACACACTATAGCGCGTTGATATAATCTCAATACAAGCGTTTGCGACCATAACACACACGGCGCGCGAAATATGAAACCCATTTTAACCAGTACTCGTTAGTTGCCAGTACTTATTATTTGTTGAAAGTGACAATTATAACAATGTAAACAGCTACTCAAATGTAAAATTATTCATAAACGCTAGAGTGAATTTCGGCTGTGTAAACAATATTAGAACATGCTCAAACTATACTGTGAAACGAGCAATTTAAAACATTGTAAAAATCTCTTATCATTACACTAATACAATTATATATTACGTTAGGGTGAATTCTGCAAACAATCCCTATATAGTCTTCATCTAATCATATCACTCTATTCGCAATGCGTAAGCCAGACCGTGAGTCACACTGTGACTTACGCCGTGAATGATTCGTAAGTCATACCGTGAGTCATGCGTGACTCACCCTGAAGGTAGCCCGGCCAATCAGCGCGCGGCGGCATCCCTTTGAACGCTGGAGGAGGGGGTCATCTACTAACATCCATAATTATGCTTGTGCCAAAATTTGGTAAACATCAATATCCGATGTTAACACGATAATAGTCTATAGCTGCACAGTCGCTGTAAAACCACATGTAATTTATAAGCCAAGAATTACTTTTTCTATACGTAAAGTACTCAAGCCAAGGGGCAAGGTATGCAAATAATCGATCGATGCTTTAAAGACCAGTTAAAACTATTTGTGCAATGCATCAAAATTATAGTAACGATTGTAACATTACTAGCGACATCATCAGACGAAATATATAGTAAATACCGTTAAAGCTATTTGTATTACATATTTGTACTGAATTAAAATTTTGCGTGAATATCAATTTGAGATATAGTTTTATAGTATACATATGCTAATTTCAATGCTGGAAAAGTTAGTTAAAATTGCCTATCATTCATGTTTGTACAATAAGTGTACGGCTTTCAACCAAATTTGTAGTTGATTGGTAATGGTGCATTGTTCAACTTTTCCTTTGCAATGCCAATGGGGTAGCAAACAAACCGGAGATGAATAATTATTTAGTATTATATTTATCTTTATTGCTCGGATTAAAATATTTTGTATTTTTGTGTGAACGATAGCAGCAGATTTACTCTAGTCAAGAATGTGGCCACTGGGACGTAACGAAGCATCTGGAGTTGGGAGTGTGTCAAAGAATTTTACCTGAAAATTGAACTTCAATGTTAAAATATTCCTGAAGTATAATTATTATAATAGATGATTGGTTATCATATTGTAATATTGAATAGCTGGGGGTCTGGGGATCCTCGCCCAGAAGATTTTTATATTTTTGAGGCTCCAGGACTGCATTTCTGGTGTTTTCTGAAGCGAGTTTACAAACGAATTGCGTCCAAATTGATTGTGTTTTGCACAAAAGTTTAGTTGTGTGGAGGTTTTTAAAGAGATCAGGTTCTTTCAAGTAATTTAACATTCAATTTTAGTTATCTCCGTTTACAAAATATAACGATTTTACCTAAAAATATCAAAATCTTACCTCAAATTTTACGCGATTCTTTCTCACCTTTTAAGGCTTGGGGGGGGGGTTGCACCCGCTCGCTACGTCCCTGTGTGGCCATTACAGAAGCGTATGTAGCATTATAAACCTATATAGCCTTGATTTAATCTTTCTTCAATTTCATTTAAAAATTTTCAGTCTACATAATGTTTAAAGTTTCTGACTGTTCGATATAATATTTCGATTGTATACAAATAAATTAATGAGAATGATGATATCGGTGAGGTGAAATGCAGGCTATGACATATGGTCACGGTTTTTCTGTGTTTTCATCAGTTTCTACATAACATGGCAGAACTTGCGTTGAAAGTTTCAGGGGCAAAATTGCCCCGTACGGCCTTAACACAAGCACAGTGCCGAGCAATTAAAGTTCGGACTTTTGTTTAAATAACCTATTAACCTACAATTATAGCCAGCAGTACAACAAACCGAGGAAAATGTTCACAATATTCATACTTGATAGGCATCTGTTCCAGTAATGCGTTACTCAGAAATACAATGCAAACTCTGTATAAATTACACCTGAACTCATATGAACTTGCTAAAACATCAACACCTCGAGAAAATATGCCTTGTAATCATGTTGTGATCCTATTATGAAGATATGTAGTAAAATACATTATTATTATTTTTAGCAGAAACTCCCATATACGAAGATTGTGTTGAATCTCAGGAGAAGACTTGGTAATTTAAATATTCCCTATTATCAGAAACAACGCAGTCCAACGTCAGCTAACGTCCACGTATTGGCTGTTTAATATATTCGAAAGACTGGAGATACGAAGCTCTAGCAAATTGGGTGAAGATAAATATAGCTCAGTATAACTTCTTCTTGTGACAAAGAAGATACTGTGAAATCTTTAGCCTCTTGAGTTTTAGGCTCTAAATAGGAAGTTACCCATCATCCCTTGCGCGCTCAATGTTTAAGGTTTATGATTTTTGAAGGACAACCTTTTTGAATTAGCCGTATGTTTAGGTCTATGAAACGCAAAGAGTGCTCGACAACATATAGTTAGAGCAAATCAAGGCCTATATATATATATATATATATAAATATATAGATTTTCGCTTACCTCAAAACTTGTCTGCAACAGGCTGTTTCATCTGTAAAAACAGCATGATTCTTTTACAGATGAAACAGCCTGTTGCAGACAAGTTTTGAGGTAAGCGAAAATCTATATATTTTCACTTCCCTTGTGGTCGTTTGAGCACTCTGGCCCCAAGACACTTCACGCATGTCTGGATGCGCACGTGTCTGAGTATTGTACCACATGCGCTTGGTGAGGGCAAGAGTATGGTGTATAAATACGAAGTCACTCGCATCTAGACTGCGTTACAAGCTGCACTGACGAGCCGTTGAACGGCGAAACATGCATGTCTGCAGATTTGACTATTTAATATATATATATATATATATAGGCCTTGATGCATCTCCGTGCTGTAAGCACTATATAAACATGTTGTTGGTTGTAAAACATTTTAATCTGATGAGTGTATGCAATGCATGAAACTGTACAGTAATTCAAAATGTTTTAATAAAGATTTATCCGTAACTTATAATCTATTTTACTGATTATGCTCTGGACCAAATTCATTGAGCACCCAATATATATATATGTAATATATACAAACCGCGCGAGAGGACTTTATCTGATTTAAAACATCGAGGCGCAGCCGAGTGTTTTAGATCTGATAAAGGCCGAACTGCAAGGTTTGTATATGACTTCTAAAATGACTCGTTTTGTACGCTCACTGGCGTTAGAATTTTGAATATTGATGTTATCTACGCTGTAAAAATTGAAGGAGAAAATTTGAGCAAGTCTATATGACTATATCAAATATATAGATCCGCTACGGGTCATGAGTTTCCTTTGTATTTTGCTTATGAATAATTAATGAAATTCTAGTTTTATCTGCGAAAGTGAAAATGTTGGTGGACGAATTAATTTTCTTTAAATCATTTGCCAAAGATTCCTGAAATTGGTTTTACGTGCATCGAAATTGGATATTTCACTGATAAGTTTTAAAAGGTCGTCTTCGAAAGGTCTAATTTCTAAAATTGTTGGAGGTGTTTTGTTGCATGGATGGTAGTCCGAAATTAAAGGGTTATTTTTGGTTGAGTTTTTATCGCCTTTTAGAAAAAGAGAAGCTTTCCATCTCATGCGTTTTATTACACTTTCCACTTTTCCAATCATATTTCTCAAATAAGCATCCAGTGATGGTATAGGGAAGTAGTAGGGGAAGAGGGGTTCTGAGACAGGCGGTGCACGAAGCACCGCCCATGACGTCATCATTTCTTAAGTATTTTAATTCATTCACACTCACATTAATTTATTTTAGCTTACTACAGTGCTAATGACTTTCCTTTAACATTTTTTAACCGCTCCGTTTGTTTATCTACAGTTTTATGGATTGGTGATTGGTCCTCTGGGATTGGTCTGTCGAGTACAACATAGAACCTTTGAAAAACATTTGAAATTTACTAAAATTTTCAGATTATATGCAACTGAAATGCACTTACCGCATGTGGTGCATCGATTACACAAATCATACACAATTATACGCATGCGCAGTGGTGGTTTTTTTATTAGGGTCGATGCGGGGTCGATGTGAGGTCGATGTAGGGTCGATGTGAGGTCGATGTAGGGTCGATGTAGGGTCGATGTAGGGTCGATGGCCAAACAAGCCAAACAGGCCAAACAGGCCAAACAGGCAGGAGCAGGAATGACAAGAAACCATTTTATTTGTAATATGGTCGTGTAAGTATGCCTTGTACGTACACAATGGGATTTTGCAGCAGTTGTCTGGAAATTCTCTAAAGCTCCTGTAGAGCTTCTGTTGAGCTTCTGTGGAGCTTCAGTGGAGCTTCTGTAAAGCCTCTGTAAAGCTTCTGTAAAGCTTCTGTGAAGCTTCTGTGAAGCTTCTGTAGAGCTTCTGTGGAGCTTCTGTAGATGTGAGGTCGATGTGGGGCACCGGTTCGAGTCCGGTTCGGTAGATGTAAACATTTCGGGGTTCTGTAGGGGTTCTGTAGGGGTTCTGTAGGGGTTCTGTAGGGGTTCTGTAGGGGTTCTCTCGGGGTTCTCTCGGGGTTCTCTCGGGGTTCTCTCGGGGTTCCCTCGGGGTTCCCTCGGGGTTTCCTCGGGGTTCCCTCGGTTTTTATTAAAAAAAAGGCCAATCGGGCAGTAAAAGCCCGCATATCGAAATAAACAGCGGGACGCATCTTAACGCATCCCGACGTCCCGTAAGACTGTTCCATGGCAAGACCTACACATTTTGTCAAACGGGACCCCGAGAAAACCCAAAGGAAGAAGAAGAGAAGCCCGAGGGAACCCCGAGGGAACCCCGAGGGAACCCCGAGAGAACCCCGAGGGAACCCCGAGAGAACCCCTACAGAACCCCTACAGAACCCCTACAGAACCCCTACAGAACCCCTACAGAACCCCTACAGAACCCCTACAGAACCCCTACAGAACCCCTACAGAACCCCGAAATGTTTACATCTACCGAACCGGACTCGAACCGGTGCCCCACATCGACCTCACATCTACAGAAGCTCCACAGAAGCTCTACAGAAGCTTCACAGAAGCTTCACAGAAGCTTTACAGAAGCTTTACAGAGGCTTTACAGAAGCTCCACTGAAGCTCCACAGAAGCTCAACAGAAGCTCTACAGGAGCTTTAGAAAATTTCCAGACAACTGCTGCAAAATCCCATTGTGTACGTACAAGGCATACTTACACGACCATATTACAAATAAAATGGTTTCTTGTCATTCCTGCTCCTGCCTGTTTGGCCTGTTTGGCTTGTTTGGCTTGTTTGGCCATCGACCCTACATCGACCCTACATCGACCCTACATCGACCTCACATCGACCCTACATCGACCTCACATCGACCCCGCATCGACCCTAATAAAAAACCACCACTGCGCATGCGTATAATTGTGTATGATTTGTGTAATCGATGCACCACATGCGGTAGGTGCATTTCAGTTGCATATAATCTGAAAATTTTAGTAAATTTCAAATGTTTTTCAAAGGTTCTATGTTGTACTCGACAGACCAATCCCAGAGGACCAATCACCAATCCATAAAACTGTAGATAAACAAACGGAGCGGTTAAAAAATGTTAAAGGAAAGTCATTAGCACTGTAGTAAGCTAAAATAAATTAATGTGAGTGTGAATGAATTAAAATACTTAAGAAATGATGACGTCATGGGCGGTGCTTCGTGCACCGCCTGCACCGCCCGTCTCAGAACCCCTCTTCCCCTACTACTTAGGGACGTTTTTCAATGGGATGGTTTCAGAATCACTTCAATCTTTTCAACAACGGAAAACCTTGGATAAAAAGAGAGAGAGCAACGGTTTATTTGACGTTACCATGGGTAGCTATGACGGTGCTGAAGTTTGCGAACTTGTAGGCCTTTTCATATTAAAACATCTTAGGAAGAAAGTTTGGCAAAGAAAATATCGGCCTAGCTGTATATAGAGACGACGAATTGGAAATCATAAAAAGTCAGCACGTTTAGGCTCGTTTAGCAGATAAAACGAGAAAAGAACACGAACAATTTGACTTAAAAATCAAAGCTGAAAATAAACGAATTTTCTTTGGAAATGTCTGTTGTTCTGGCTTAGCTTATGCCGCTTAGAGGCTTGTGCTTACGCAGCTTGTGCTTATGTCGCCGTTTATGTTTCACACTTGACTGCATCCCTTTGTTATACCTTTTGTCTTTCCTTGTGCTTGTGCTTGTGCTTGTGCTTATCTCACTCATGTGAACAGGGCTTTAATAAATTGTATTTTGAAAGACAATTAACTACATTACTTAGACAATGGTCGATAACAGGCGGCATGTCGACGTCAATTGACTAGTGTTTGCACGAACTTAACATTACCAGAAATTTGGGACAAGATGGCGACGGACATGCGCACATTGCCCTAATATGGCAACCAAAAATTACTATAAACTACATTGGAGTTGATAAAAATATCAAATTTTAAGCTACTTTGCTTAAATATTCCATGGTTGTGGACTTCGATAATAAGAGCGACCTGAACAAGCAATATTTGTACATAAATTTTGCCAGCATTTCTTTCCGTCTAAGTGGTTCCCGCGATCGATGTATTTTCACTGGCAATTCGATGCATCTGATAGTGTAATTTATAGTAAATCTGGCTATACACGAGTTATAACTCCGTCGAATAAAGCAATATCCTTTCGGGCGATGCAAACTGTGGATTTCGCGATGTATTTGCCGAAGTTCAAACAGTTAATATTGCCCAAAAAAGTGCTGGTTATTCCACGACAAACCGGTTCCAAAATCGTTTAAAAGTTTGCCTTTTTAATGGTGCTTGCATGTCGCCATAACTACCATAAGGTCATATCTTTGAAGCCGAAAATAACAAGCTGAAGTCTTAAATATATAAAAGTTCGAGCAGCCATCTTTCTTGTTTACTTGCAAGGCTTGTTACCAGTCTGCTACCTAAGAAAATCCGAGAGATTTGCGTGTTCTGGTGACTTGGTTTCGTGTCGAATTAGCAATTTGCGTGCATATATTTCGAGCAATTTTCCATGGCAAAACATGTACTGACAAAAGGTCAGCAAGTATCAGGTGTCACGTCATGCTGGGATTTCATACTACAATCGCGGGACAAAAATATGCATTTTCCCCCTTAAATTTCTCGTTTCTCGCTTTATATATAACATTCTTAAGATATACGCACAGCTTTACACTCCTGAGATATTGCGCTATCTCCTGTTGTGGATGCTTGTTTTGGAAGTGATAAAAAGTGCGGTACTTTTGGCCTCAAAGTCGCGTGACTTTGCATCCTTTACTATAAAAGAATCGCAAAATAAGCCTGCGCCTCGTGTTTGAAGCGTCTCAACGCTGTTTTGCCGTGCGCAATGTTAAAATATACTCACAGATTAAAAACGACTGGGTTCTTGCGAACATTTTGGTGGGAAAATTGGGAAGTTACGATTTCGCAAGCCGTCTGCAGTAGCAAAATTCCCCTTAATAGAATGCTATTATGAAGTGAATACCCGCTGACCAAACGCAGTCGCAAAATGTCCCAGATTTCTGGTAATGAATCTTGTGTTCCCAACCACCTTGTTTTGCCCGCATATTTAAGAAATCTTTATTCTGAATGATATCTATTGTGATACATTGGGATAGGGAGTAGCATTTTTGCAATGCTTGGACACTTTTCCATCCTCTTTTACTTAGTTTTCACCAAATTATTTGCTTTGTATAGACGTTTTTCATGGACATATATTTTTTATAGTTTTGCTTAGACCATCACTCATCATACTTTGGGACTGCAGTCTGCATGCTTTGTCTTCGTAAACCTCAGGGAGAAGTCATGCTTCATTGCTCCTTTATCTGCTTATAACGCTAGTTAAAACCAAGCTTAATACAGTCCAGTTATGTACAAGTTATTGGGGAAGTTAAATATATATAAAATATCTTTGTCTGGTAGATTAATGAATATCTTGCTAAAGTTCACCAAGTGACATGCATACTGTTAGTATCTTTCCGTCTCTGTCATGCCGTTACACGCTTGACCAGCAACCAAGTATATACAAACTTCAATCTCCGCACATTATGAAGCGGGGTGGGAATTTTTTCCCTTGCACGATATGTTTCCCGCCCTCTTTGCAGCTACATGTATATAGCAGCAAATGTTCTGCACCATTTTTAATGAAATCAGACTCCTCATTATGTCGTAAACCTCAAGGAGTCAACTGGTAACGTCATGCTTTATTATATCACCCTTATGCTTGTATTGCTGGTTTAAACCAGTCTAGATACAGTCCGCCACTTATGTACAAGTTACAGGAGAAAATAAAACTGGTGATGAAAACTGGGTGGTTTTGCCACTTCTTGACAGTTCACTTTTGGCATCAATCTTCACAGAAAGCAAAAGATGGCCAAACGTTTCCTTGATTTTACAAGTCGTTCTTTTGAATGTTGTATTGTTTTCGCAGTTACTCTAATCTATTTATTTTCTTTAGCAATGCATACTCACGTTGTACCATTTGTGTACAGTGTATATTTGTACCATATTAGAAAAGTGTACTTCTGTAACATATTACAAAACCGTACCTTTGTACTGACCATATTAGGACAGCTAGGATACTTTAATTTTTTCCATGTCATGTGCACTGCAGTCTAAACCATGGTTATATGTTATTTTAGTTCTAGAGATGCCACCAAAAACAAGTGTCAAGATAAAGAGGGGAAATTTATCTTTGACCATTTAGCCAATACGCTGGATGAACGAGAGATCTTCACACCAGTCAGTCACTTCGAAGACGAAAGCAGAGTGCCAAACCTTAATATGAAAAAGTTCTTCGAAAGATTAAACGAATTTATAGACGCCCAATCACCGTTAAAAGAAGGATCAGACTCAGAATATCATCCATGGAAGAAAGAAGATGTGGAAAAAATCACCAACCTAGCCATGAATGATGAGAGTGCGCTGTCAGGAGATACATCTAAATGTAAATATCAATATTTTATTTGTATCCTTACACGTTATTATTTATTACAGGACTACTTGCTTTCAGTAACAACCATAAGGCTAATTAAACCGCATGTTCTTTACTATTTTGATACTATGACATTTATCTGTATTACGTTTGTAGGACAAATACAGGTCACGCCTATTTTACTAATGCACTCATCGAGAGGGGGGGGGGGGGCTGACTACCGTGAGGGTCTCAACACAGTCATGTATATTGAGACAAGAGTATACTGGCTTAGTTTTATGTTAATATATACTAAGTTACAATTAGGTTAAGGTTTACGGTTAAGGTTACGTATTAAGGTTAGACTGATTTCGGTAAGGATTGGATTTACATATCAAATTCACTGTGGACAAATGACTGCATGACATCAGTGCCAATATGTCAGGGTCGGAATACTGCCAAAATATCGAGATTTTTACAACATTTTGTTCTCTCTTCTGGACGCATTTGACAAAATACCAAATGAACCACCAGTCTTAGAAAGTGTTGTATCTTAGTTTTAAGACAAGTTCATTTGAATAAATGTTGAGAAAAGAATTCTGTCGGGATTTTTAACTTGTCTTCGGCTAGTGCATGCGCCTGTAGTTTCTATCGCACAACTATCAAACTTGGAGATACGTCGGGTATCTGGGCCCTATATCTGGTATACATATATATATACGTTCATCTTAGATGCACCTCCAGATTTGAATTTTTCGAAGAATTGACTTTCTTTGGATACCAAATTTGTTGGATTTAGAGAAATTTAAAGCTCGCGTAATGCCATAATGGTACTATAATTCTGGTGTGTCGCTATGTTGAGGCAGCTGGAGACAGATTTTGCATGGAGGCAAGAACGTATTAATTTCACACACGAAATAAACAAGTAAGCACATGTTTCGTGCAAGCATAATCTTGTGCATTTTAACAATCAGTACAATCATGGACCAATCTGGTCCATGGACCTCCTGCGCGCCGAAGCCCTTGGTACGAGGTTGAATCATGGACACAGGCCGTAACTAAGGGGGGTATTGGGGGGGGGGGGGGGTGCCGCACCCCAATTTCTCGTATTTGGAAAATTGAGACATCTATTCGGAAATAGAAACGTTTCAGAGAAAACGGAAACAATCACGGCGTTTGTATATAGTACCCGCAAACTATGAGATTCGTATTCAGAAAATTGAATCCTATTCAGAAGTACGAAGTGTCAATCCAAAGTTGCAAAAGCAAATTCTTTGTTTATCGTGATCATAATAATGGAATGTGTCGCAAATACGAATTTCATTTTCAGAATGAAGATTACAAAATTCAGGAAACCTGACAATGATTTATTTATTCGGAAATACGGAAATTGCGGTCCAATGCAATTATAGCGATATAGACTGAAAATTGAAAACTGTTTGAAGAAAGAAAAATCCCTTTATATTGTTCTGCAGCCATCTATCTAGTTGAAGAACTGGATGAGCTAGAATTGATAGAATTCTTTCTAACGCGGCCATTCGATCATTCTAATTTTGATGCAAAGTTTGAAACTTTTGTCAAAGATGACAAACGAATGTGACATAAAGTTATTAATAGTTGCTGCAGCAGAGTCAGAGATGAAATTATAAACAACACATTTCCCGTTGACAACATTAAAATACACTTAGGTCGATCATGACCTGCGACTGTCGCCAAACTGAAAAAGAACATGTACGAGTCAACATTATCGTGAAACTGACATTTTTTACGTAAGTTATGTTAGCTGAGGGTTCAGTAATCACCTGTAAACTAATTATTTTGATTCGGAAATGTTATTCGGAAATTCGGAGGTCCATTCAGAAAGTTTTCATCTGCTGCATGGACAGTAAACGCGTCGCCTGGGAAGTTAAGATGTATCACATACAGTACAATATTTCTCCATTCCATAGGGACCGGTCATAAAGTATGTGTACTGGGGGGTGGAGGGTAAGTTGGGGGGTACGAAACAAATTATCTAACCTTGGGGGGGGGGGGTATGAGACGAATTACGACATTTGTGGGGGTACGAAACAGAAAATGAGTCTAATACTATGTCTATGATTAAAACTACAAACTTTAATACTTTAATTTTTAATTGAGTGTATGTTCTTATAATAATTAAATTGCAATGTAGTACAGTAGCATTTATCTACTGTTTCTACAATTTCTACGTTGACGAGGGGTTGACATCTCTTCCCACCGCGAACGAGGCCATAGACTTGATGAAGAACACCCAAGCTATGCTTGCTGAGGCAAATCTACGACTCCATAAAATCGCGTCGAACTCGATCGCAGTCATGAAAGCGCTACCTCAGCAAGACCGTGTTGCAAATATTAAAGATTTGGACCTACACAACGAGCCTCTACCAGTTCAACGATCTTTGGGAATGTACTGGAGTCTGTAAGACGATACCTTCACATATCGAGTGTCTTCGACTGAGAAGCCATACACACGTCGAGGAGTCCTAGCAGTCGTCAACTCCGTCTACGATCCACTTGGGTTTGCTACACCAGTCACTCTAAAGGGTAAACTTATTCTCCGAAAGCTGGTTGCTATGGGAAACAGAGATCGTTCGGAAGATTCACATCTCGAATGGGATGATCCACTCCCGGGAAATTTAAGTGGAGAAAGGCAATGTTGGGGAAATTCCCTTGCTGATTTGGAAAACGTCCACATTCCAAGATGCTATCAAGCAGAAGACTTCGGAAACGTTACTCGAAACGAAATACATGCGTTCTCGGATGCAAGCGAGGAGGCAGTCGGTGCTGTCGTTTACCTGAGGCAGACCAACACACGAGAAGAAGTGAATGTTTCACTCGTGTTCGCAAAAGGGAAACTAGCGCCGAGACAAGCAACAACTATCCCACGATTGGAACTTTGCGCCGCGGTATTAGCAACACAGGCTGCCGAACGAACTACGAAAGAACTTAAAACATTAACCATTGATGAAGTAGTTTTCTACACCGACTCAAAGGTAGTCTTGGGATACATCCAGAATGAAAGCCGGCGTTTTTACGTCTACGTGGCCAACAGGGTCCAAATTATCCGCAAGATATCTGAACCTTCCCAGTGAAGATACATCGAAACCACCGATAACCCAGCAGACCTCGCCACGAGATGTACATCCGCGAATGTCCTGATGGAATCATGCTGGTTCGAAGGTCCTAAGTTCTTAAGTGATGTAACGATCCCAGACAACGAAGAAAGATCAATGTTATATGACGACGATCCAGAGGTCAGGCCGAAGATTACTATCCACGTCACGAGTACGACAGAAGTTACGACTTTAAAATCTGACAGATTTATGCGTTTGTCCAAGTGGTCATCTCTGCGTCGAGCTTTAGCAAATCTGATTGTTAAAGTGGGAGAATTCAAGAACAGACGGAAAACTCTCGTGAAAGTGAACGACGATGGTCCACATCCACCTCGTCAGCAGCTTAATCGACAGCAACCTATTCGACTCCCTCGATTACCATCATCTGCCGAGCTGAAGCAAGTAGAAACAGTTATGATCAAAACGGTCCAGAGTGAAAGTTTTTCCATAGAGATAGTCACTCTTCAAAACACTAAGCAGAACGAAAAGACCAAGGACGACCTAAAGCAATCAAACCTGTACCGCCTAGATCCATTCCTCGACGATTGTGGTGTTCTACGAGTTGGTGGACGCCTTCGCCGTTCAAACCTAGACTTTGCTGAGAAGCACCCTGCTATCCTACCCAAAGGACACCACATTTCACATCTTGTAATTACCCACCACCACGAAAAGGTTTACCATCAGGGTCGACAAATCACCAGTGGAGCAATCCGCCAGGCCGGAACTGGATTGTCGGAGTCAGTCGTATGGTGTCAAAATCGCTGAATGCCTGTGTAACGTGTAGAAAGCTACGAGGGAGAACACTGACACAGCACATGGCAGACTTGCCAGCCGATAGATTGGAAACACCACCCCCCTTCAGCAATGTTGGCTTTGAGCGTAAAAATGGACAGTCAAACGATAAAATGGCTAGTTTTCAATGGAAAAGTCGAGGATTATCCGGTATGGAGTACGAAGTTCGTTGCGTATATGCAGACGAAAGGTTTATATAAAGCACTTCTAGGGAAAGAAGTTTTACCAGAAGAAGTAGCACCGTTAGCAGAAGATGCTACAAATGAAATAAAGGCCGCATGGGAGGCAAAAATACAAGAGAGACAAATCGAAAAGATTGAAGAAAGAAATAATATGGTATGGTGTCATATTGCTTTAGCCCTCGATAACAACAGTCTTTTATATATACGACATGATTGCCTGTCATCAGATGGTGTTGGGGACGGAGCAAAAGCGTGGCGTCTACTACAGCAGAGATGTTCCAACGTCGAAAAGCCAACTGTTGTAAGTCTAGTTCGTCAAATATCTAGATTACAGTTAGGTGGAAATGGAAAGTTATCCGAATATTTCATACGAGCACAAGAACTAATGTCTCGGTTTACCGAAGCTGGTGAAAAGATATCAGAAACACTATTCAATGCTCTTGTTATAAACGAACTTCCAGAAAAGTATGAACACTTTGTGGTACAAGAAAGCTTCAATCCGGCAGCTAATTTCACCGAATTACGAACACGTTTACAAAACTATGAAGATAGTCGACTCCAAAGCCATCAAGCAGAAGAAGATACGATAGTGCTACTGCATTCTAGGAATGCATCGGGTCGAAATAAAGGTTCAACCAAACCGAAGGGAAATTGTTTTGTCTGTGGACTTCCCGGTCACTTTGCCAAGCAATGCAATAAAATAAGTTCAGCTGTCTGTTCAAAGTGCAAAAAGAGGGGTCATCTAGCAAAAGCGTGCAGAGGCCCAAGTAAACCTGAAGACCCTCCAACAAATGAATCGACTTCATTTTCATCGTACTCTCAATGTATGAACAGTGGTAGTGGAACAAGCAGTGGTACTGGAAAATTAAATCATCTCATCATTGATACTGGTTGTACAGATCATATTATTACCGAAAAGGAACTGTTCGAAAACTTACAGCCTTGCAATGTCAAAAACGTTAAGGATCCAAAAGGAAACCTTACACCTGTCGAAGGAATTGGCGATGTACCAATTAAGCTTCAATCAACAAATGGAAAAGAGGTAGAGATGGTCCTACGAAATGTTCTTTATGTACCAAATTATGAAGTAAACCTACTTTCTGTCAACCGATCTGTCAAATTTGGACACAAGTTCATATTTAACAGTCCCTTCGAGCTCTTTACCGGAAAGCCGCCAAGGGGAAATCATCTACGAGTTTTTGGCTGCACAGCATATGTTATGAAGAGAAAGATCAACTTAAAGAAGTTGGATTCTAGATCTGTAAAGGCAAAATTTATCGGTTATGATGACAAGAGCACAGCATACATTCTGCAAGAATTTGATTCGAAGAAAGTAATCAAAGCGCGAAATGTTCTCTTCAAAGAAAATGAAATCCAATCATTTTCAGCAAAGGAAACAATAAATCCGGAAGAATCAAACCTTTTGAGTCCCAACATGGACCTCAACGATGATCGCTCAAATCACCAGGACACAACGGAACCGGTTCAAGGTAAAGTGGGGAAAAGTAATGCACCGATACCTGTCGTAGAAGATCAGCACGAAGCTGAAGAAAACCCAGAGGAAGACGAAAACACACTTCCCAGAGCAAGCAGAAATCGGCGTCCACCTGAGAGATATGGATCACCCTACACTTTCAGCACAACTAAAGAAGAAAAAGTACAAGAACCCAAGTCGTATAGTGAAGCAGTTAATTCACCGCAAGCAGAGAACTGGAGAAAAGCTACGAAAGCGGAGTATGATTCTCTAATAGACAATGACACCTGGACAATAGTTGATGAACCAAAGGATAAACAAGTTTTACCAGGAAAATGGGTGTATAAAGTAAAGTACGGAGCAGACGGACAAGTAGATAAATTCAAAGCAAGATACGTAGCCAAAGGTTATGCTCAAATCGAAGGTTTAGACTTCTTCGATACGTACGCTCCAACTTGTAAACCCGAAACTTTCCGAATCCTACTAGCAACGGCAGCACAAAAAGATTTGCATCTTGGACAAATGGACGTGAAATCAGCCTACCTTCACGCCAACATAGAAGAAGAAATTTACCTAGAGCAACCAAAAGGTTTTACCAAGAAAGCAAACTCGGGAGAAAAGCTGGTATGCAAACTAAACAAATCAATCTATGGCTTGAAACAGGCTGCAAAGAATTGATATGAAGCACTGTCAAGTCGACTTCTCAAAGAAGGATTCAAACGAAGCTGTAATGACTACTGCTTATTTGTAAGAAAGGAGGAAGATGGAACATTCTCATACGTGTTAGTCTGGGTAGATGACAATATAGTAGCTGGAGCGAGCGAAGAAGCAGTTAACAAAATCAAGGCAGTGTTAAATGAGAATTTCAAGATGGACGATCGCGGCACATTACACTGGTTCTTAGGAATGCAGATTATACGGTCGCACGATAAGATTACTGTTGACCAACGGAAATACATCGAGTCTGTTCTTGAACAATTTCACATGAGTGATTGCAAAGTAGCAGCAACACCTGGGGAAGTAAATCTGAAGTTAATTAAGAACAACGACGAACAGAAATTAGTAGATCCGAAGCTGTATAGAAGTTTAGTTGGTTCTCTTCTATTTATCGGAAAGCAAACCCGTCCAGACATACTGCACCTTGTCAATCAGCTGTCAAGATTCCTGGATAAACCTGACACATCACACTGGAAAGCTGCGAAACACGTACTAAGATACCTGAAAGGAACTATAGATTTACGATTAACATTTGCGAAGAATTCCAACCTCAACGTGATTGGCGACTCAGACGCAGATTGGAGCGGGGACCTCAACGATCGCAATCAGTTGGGATGGCGGCGCCATCAGTTGGGAGGTGAAGAAACAAGTAACGGTCGCACTTTCGACAGCGGAAGCGGAGTACCAAGCCATGGCGGCTGCAGTACAAGAAGCTGTCTATTTACGCGCGCTACTGAAAGATATTGGTTGTCCAATGGAGAAACCGACTGACATCGGAGAAGACAATCAGTCCTGTATAAAAATCCTGTGATGCATAAACGATCAAAACATATTGATACGAAAATGCACTTCATCCGAGAAAAGGTACAAACAAAGAAGTGAAGATTCATTATGTTCCAACTGAAGAAATGACCGCGGACATTCTTACGAAGTCATTACCTCGAGTAAAAGTTGAAAAACATCGAACAGTATTATTAGGCAATTAAAGAACAAACCAGACTCATCGTAGTTAAGGACAAGCTGAGTCTGAGTGTTAACATTAAGTAATACTTCAAGTTATATAGAGTAAATCGGTTCATATTGCTTATCATAAATTAAGGAAGCATGATACTACAGTTAGTATCTATAGTACATCGGACAAGTGATCATATGGCGTGAGTTGAACGTTTTTATCCGCCATTATAAGTAGTTGTTGATTCGTCTCGAACGAAAACCTATATTTTGTAAACCTTTTTTGTTTCTTTTTCCAAATAAACTGCATAATCTAACAAACTTCATAGGAGGAAAGTCCAAACTAGACACTGCTCTACATGAAACTGACCTTAAGAAGAACGAGAAATATGTCACCGAGCAAGACTGCGAGTGGGTATTTAACCCACCCCATGCATCACATTTTGGAGGAGTATGGGAACGGCAAATTGGAACTATACGCAGTATCCTCGATGGCATGTTACACAAGATTGGATCTTTGCAACTCACACACGAGCTTCTAGTAACACTAATGGCAGAGGTTACGGGAATAGTAAATTGTCGTCCTATCGCTGTACTTTCAACACATACCGACGAACCTCAGCCATTAACCCCTGCAATGCTTTTGACAATGAAGTCCAGACCACTTCCTCCTCCGCCTGGCATCTTTGTTCATCAGGACTTAAACTCTCGTCGACGTTGGAGAAGGGCGCAGTACCTCGCCGACCAGTTTTGGATTCGTTGGAAGAACGAATACCTCCAATCGCTTCAACCCCGATCTAAATGGAACAAGCGCCACCCTAACCTAGAAGTTAGCGACATCGTTTTCATGAAAAGTGACGTACATCGGAATCTATGGCCAATGGGAAGAGTCACAGAGGCAATAAAAAGATGGTAAAGTTCGCAAGGCGGAGGTGATGATATACCGGGATGGAGAAAAGAAGACTTACACACGACCAATTGAAGAACTTATACTTCTATTGAACAATACGTGAGTTAATAGGTAGCAAAGACTCGTCCTTGGGCGAGGAGTGTGACGTTATGCTAATAATATATTGTGCATGTATTCTTGATTGCGTATTATGATTACATACATAATTGATCAACTAGGGTAGCTTATATAAGCCAGGGTTAGGGATTAAACCAAAACAATTACGAAGAACACTTCTCAGTGAACGGAGGACAACAGAGGACGCTTTCAGAGGAGATTCATTTACGGGGAATTCAATCTGCATGAAGAGCTATAGACGTAAGTTAGTTATACATACACATTAATGCTATTTGACGAACTTATCGTGCATGCATTTATTGAACTGTGTGTTTAGCATAATTATGTATTGTATTTATAGTTTTCACCTACGAATATATATACGCTTATTACTAAGCAAGATTGTAAGATTTTCAATAAATCACTTTATACTGTGTGTTTGTTGGTTGACACTGCGTTCCCTGCCGGCGACGCAACAATCACTTTATCAAGGATTGAAACATTTTACCTAAATCAGTAACTAGTGCTGAGACTAAAGCAAATTTTAAGTCTACGTATTGGAATTTTTATTCCAATTTTAATATCTAGGTTTTTAACTTCTTAACTTTCATATAGTGTTTGGTAGTACTTTATTTGTAATCTCACATAGTTTAGTGTAGTTATACCCTAATATAATTTTAATTATTCTGAGGGCCTCCATGAAAAACACTTTCGGGTGATTGTGGCTCCCTCGTAAAGTATGTTCATAATAATAATAATAATAATAATAATAATAATAATAATAAATAATAATAATAATATAGTCTATAAAGAGAATTTCGGTTCAGTTTTTGTCAAAATTTGAAAATAGGGAAACTTGCCATTACACAATAATCTCGATATTGAAACAAAATTATTTTATCTTAATTTATAGTATTAGAAGAAATAATGAACAAGAATGTCATGGAGAAGGCTTTTTCTTTGGCTTCAAAACAAAAGGAAGAAGGTGAGAACAATAAAATTACAGCAGTTCTTTAACTCAGCAACTAGTAAGTTTTGTATTTAGTATAGGTATCACTAGGAGCTTATACTGTTTTATAGCCTGTATAGGTATTTAGTTTAGTTATAGACATAGTATTGCAGAGCTCGCAGCCGGAACACGAAAATGGAAAACACCATAGTAAAGCATGAGCGGAAAAAATATCAAACACTGTTTAAAGGATGATATTTACAAAAGGAAGTACTTCTATATGTGTGAGAGGTGCCCTGCTGGAATGTACATTTGTGACACAAGCAAAATAGGGAAACACGTTCACGGAGCCTAGTTCGGGTACAAGAAAGCATTTAAAAGAAAGACTCAAAGAACTGGGTGTAACAACTGTACACGAAACAAGTATTGTGTGACACTGGACTTATCGCCTGAGCTGTTAGGAACACATAATAGTTACGTAAAATTTACCTGAAGTATAATGATTATAATAGACCGTTTTTCTGATTGATTATTATTGTAATACTGAGTTGTTTGAAAGATAGGGGGTCCTCCCCCAGAATATTTTTTATATTTTTGAGGCTCCAGGACAGCATTTCTGGTGTTTTCTGAAGCGAGTTTCCAAACGAATTGCGTCCAGATTGACTGTATTTTGCGCAAAATTTTAGCTATGTGGGGGTTTTAAAAGAGATCCGGCTCCACTTTATCCCCCAAATTTTACCTGAAAATGTCAAAAATTTTACCTCGAATTTTACCTGATTCTTTATTACCTTTTACGGTTGGGGGGTGTTACACTCCTCCCCCCTTCCCGCGCTCGCTACGTCCCTGGACGTAGGATATTGTAGTCGCATCAACCTCGTACCCAGGTTCTTTCCTCTACGCTGTCACATTCACATTGAATGAGAATGAATGAGGAGAATGAACGGAGCGAGAAAGTGTCCATGTTCATGCATGTGGATCGCAAATTGGCACAACAAATTAGGGTAAAATAAGGTCCTTATTTTTACATTAGTCCTTAGCCGATATTTGGTGGTTCTACTACTCGGTGTCATGCATGTCGTTATACTTTAACCTCGACTAGGTTCTACTACTCGGTGTTATGCATGTCGTTATACTTTAACCTAGACTAGGTTCTACTACTCGGTGTCATGCATGTCGTTATACTTTAACCTCGACTATTTTCTACTGCTCGGTGTCATGCATGTCGTTATACTTTAACCTCGACTAGCTTCTACTGCTCGGTGTCATGCATGTCGTTATACTTTAACCTCGACTAGGTTCTACTACTCGGTGTCATGCATGTCGTTATACTTTAACCTAGACTAGGTTCTACTACTCGGTGTCATGCATGTCGTTATACTTTAACCTCGACTATTTTCTACTGCTCGGTGTCATGCATGTCGTTATACTTTAACCTCGACTAGCTTCTACTGCTCGGTGTCATGCATGTCGTTATACTTTAACCTCGACTAGGTTCTACTACTCGGTGTCATGCATGTCGTTATACTTTAACCTCGACTAGGTTCTACTACTCGGTGTTATGCATGTCGTTATACTTTAACCTCGACTAGGTTCTACTGCTCGGTGTCATGCATGTCGTTATAGTTTAACTTCGACTAGGTTCTACTGCTCGGTGTCATGCATGTCGTTATACTTTAACCTCGACTAGGTTCTACTACTCGGTGTCATGCATGTCGTTATACTTTAACCTCGACTAGGTTCTACTACTCGGTGTCATGCATGTCGTTATACTTTAACCTCGACTATGTTCTACTACTCGGTGTCATGCATGTCGTTATACTTTAACCTAGACTAGGTTCTACTACTCGGTGTCATGCATGTCGTTATACTTTAACCTCGACTAGGTTCTACTACTCGGTGTCATGCATGTCGTTATACTTTAACCTCGACTAGGTTCTACTACTCGGTGTCATGCATGCCGTTACACTTTAAGCTTGACTAGGTTCTACTACTCGGTGTCATGCATGTCGTTATACTTTAACCTCGACTAGGTTCTACTACTCGGTGTCATGCATGTCGTTATACTTTAACCTCGACTAGGTTCTACTACTCGGTGTTATGCATGTCGTTATACTTTAACCTCGACTAGGTTCTACTCGACTAGGTTCTACTACTCGGTGTCATGCATGTCGTTATACTTTAACCTCGACTAGGTTCTACTACTCGGTGTCATGCATGCCGTTATCCTTTAACCTTGGCTAGGTTCTACTACTCGGTGTCATGCATGTCGTTATACTTTAACCTCGACTAGGTTCTACTACTCGGTGTCATGCATGTCGTTATACTTTAACCTCGACTAGGTTCTACTACTCGGTGTTATGCATGTCGTTATACTTTAACCTCGACTATGTTCTACTACTCGGTGTCATGCATGTCGTTATACTTTAACCTAGACTAGGTTCTACTACTCGGTGTCATGCATGTCGTTATACTTTAACCTCGACTAGGTTCTACTACTCGGTGTCATGCATGTCGTTATACTTTAACCTCGACTAGGTTCTACTACTCGGTGTCATGCATGCCGTTACACTTTAAGCTTGACTAGGTTCTACTACTCGGTGTCATGCATGTCGTTATACTTTAACCTCGACTAGGTTCTACTACTCGGTGTCATGCATGTCGTTATACTTTAACCTCGACTAGGTTATACTACTCGGTGTCATGCATGTCGTTATACTTTAACCTCGACTAGGTTCTACTACTCGGTGTCATGCATGCCGTTATACTTTAACCTCGACTAGGTTCTACTACTCGGTGTCATGCATGTCGTTATACACTGTTTAAAGGATGATATTTACAAAAGGAAGTACTTCTATATGTGTGAGAGGTGCCCTGCTGGAATGTACATTTGTGACACAAGCAAAATAGGGAAACACGTTCACGGAGCCTAGTTCGGGTACAAGAAAGCATTTAAAAGAAAGACTCAAAGAACTGGGTGTAACAACTGTACACGAAACAAGTATTGTGTGACACTGGACTTATCGCCTGAGCTGTTAGGAACACATAATAGTTACGTAAAATTTACCTGAAGTATAATGATTATAATAGACCGTTTTTCTGATTGATTATTATTGTAATACTGAGTTGTTTGAAAGATAGGGGGTCCTCCCCCAGAATATTTTTTATATTTTTGAGGCTCCAGGACAGCATTTCTGGTGTTTTCTGAAGCGAGTTTCCAAACGAATTGCGTCCAGATTGACTGTATTTTGCGCAAAATTTTAGCTATGTGGGGGTTTTAAAAGAGATCCGGCTCCACTTTATCCCCCAAATTTTACCTGAAAATGTCAAAAATTTTACCTCGAATTTTACCTGATTCTTTATTACCTTTTACGGTTGGGGGGTGTTACACTCCTCCCCCCTTCCCGCGCTCGCTACGTCCCTGGACGTAGGATATTGTAGTCGCATCAACCTCGTACCCAGGTTCTTTCCTCTACGCTGTCACATTCACATTGAATGAGAATGAATGAGGAGAATGAACGGAGCGAGAAAGTGTCCATGTTCATGCATGTGGATCGCAAATTGGCACAACAAATTAGGGTAAAATAAGGTCCTTATTTTTACATTAGTCCTTAGCCGATATTTGGTGGTTCTACTACTCGGTGTCATGCATGTCGTTATACTTTAACCTCGACTAGGTTCTACTACTCGGTGTTATGCATGTCGTTATACTTTAACCTAGACTAGGTTCTACTACTCGGTGTCATGCATGTCGTTATACTTTAACCTCGACTATTTTCTACTGCTCGGTGTCATGCATGTCGTTATACTTTAACCTCGACTAGCTTCTACTGCTCGGTGTCATGCATGTCGTTATACTTTAACCTCGACTAGGTTCTACTACTCGGTGTCATGCATGTCGTTATACTTTAACCTAGACTAGGTTCTACTACTCGGTGTCATGCATGTCGTTATACTTTAACCTCGACTATTTTCTACTGCTCGGTGTCATGCATGTCGTTATACTTTAACCTCGACTAGCTTCTACTGCTCGGTGTCATGCATGTCGTTATACTTTAACCTCGACTAGGTTCTACTACTCGGTGTCATGCATGTCGTTATACTTTAACCTCGACTAGGTTCTACTACTCGGTGTTATGCATGTCGTTATACTTTAACCTCGACTAGGTTCTACTGCTCGGTGTCATGCATGTCGTTATAGTTTAACTTCGACTAGGTTCTACTGCTCGGTGTCATGCATGTCGTTATACTTTAACCTCGACTAGGTTCTACTACTCGGTGTCATGCATGTCGTTATACTTTAACCTCGACTAGGTTCTACTACTCGGTGTCATGCATGTCGTTATACTTTAACCTCGACTATGTTCTACTACTCGGTGTCATGCATGTCGTTATACTTTAACCTAGACTAGGTTCTACTACTCGGTGTCATGCATGTCGTTATACTTTAACCTCGACTAGGTTCTACTACTCGGTGTCATGCATGTCGTTATACTTTAACCTCGACTAGGTTCTACTACTCGGTGTCATGCATGCCGTTACACTTTAAGCTTGACTAGGTTCTACTACTCGGTGTCATGCATGTCGTTATACTTTAACCTCGACTAGGTTCTACTCGGTGTCATGCATGTCGTTATACTTTAACCTCGACTACGTTCTACTACTCGGTGTTATGCATGTCGTTATACTTTAACCTCGACTAGGTTCTACTCGACTAGGTTCTACTACTCGGTGTCATGCATGTCGTTATACTTTAACCTCGACTAGGTTCTACTACTCGGTGTCATGCATGCCGTTATCCTTTAACCTTGGCTAGGTTCTACTACTCGGTGTCATGCATGTCGTTATACTTTAACCTCGACTAGGTTCTACTACTCGGTGTCATGCATGTCGATATACTTTAACCTCGACTAGGTTCTACTACTCGGTGTTATGCATGTCGTTATACTTTAACCTCGACTATGTTCTACTACTCGGTGTCATGCATGTCGTTATACTTTAACCTAGACTAGGTTCTACTACTCGGTGTCATGCATGTCGTTATACTTTAACCTCGACTATGTCGTTATACTTTAACCTCGTCTAGGTTCTACTACTCGGTGTCATGCATGCCGTTGACTAGGTTCTACTACTCGGTGTCATGCATGTCGTTATACTTTAACCTCGACTAGGTTCTACTACTCGGTGTCATGCATGTCGTTATACTTTAACCTCGACTAGGTTCTACTACTCGGTGTCCATGTCGTTATACTTTAACCTCGACTAGGTTCTACTACTCGGTGTTATGCATGTCGTTATACTTTAACCTAGACTAGGTTCTACTACTCGGTGTCATGCATGTCGTTATACTTTAACCTCGACTATTTTCTACTGCTCGGTGTCATGCATGTCGTTATACTTTAACCTCGACTAGCTTCTACTGCTCGGTGTCATGCATGTCGTTATACTTTAACCTCGACTAGGTTCTACTACTCGTCATGCATGTCGTTATACTTTAACCTAGACTAGGTTCTACTACTCGGTGTCATGCATGTCGTTATACTTTAACCTCGACTATTTTCTACTGCTCGGTGTCATGCATGTCGTTATACTTTAACCTCGACTAGCTTCTACTGCTCGGTGTCATGCATGTCGTTATACTTTAACCTCGACTAGGTTCTACTACTCGGTGTCATGCATGTCGTTATACTTTAACCTCGACTAGGTTCTACTACTCGGTGTTATGCATGTCGTTATACTTTAACCTCGACTAGGTTCTACTGCTCGGTGTCATGCATGTCGTTATAGTTTAACTTCGACTAGGTTCTACTGCTCGGTGTCATGCATGTCGTTATACTTTAACCTCGACTAGGTTCTACTACTCGGTGTCATGCATGTCGTTATACTTTAACCTCGACTAGGTTCTACTACTCGGTGTCATGCATGTCGTTATACTTTAACCTCGACTATGTTCTACTACTCGGTGTCATGCATGTCGTTATACTTTAACCTAGACTAGGTTCTACTACTCGGTGTCATGCATGTCGTTATACTTTAACCTCGACTAGGTTCTACTACTCGGTGTCATGCATGTCGTTATACTTTAACCTCGACTAGGTTCTACTACTCGGTGTCATGCATGCCGTTACACTTTAAGCTTGACTAGGTTCTACTACTCGGTGTCATGCATGTCGTTATACTTTAACCTCGACTAGGTTCTACTACTCGGTGTCATGCATGTCGTTATACTTTAACCTCGACTACGTTCTACTACTCGGTGTTATGCATGTCGTTATACTTTAACCTCGACTAGGTTCTACTCGACTAGGTTCTACTACTCGGTGTCATGCATGTCGTTATACTTTAACCTCGACTAGGTTCTACTACTCGGTGTCATGCATGCCGTTATCCTTTAACCTTGGCTAGGTTCTACTACTCGGTGTCATGCATGTCGTTATACTTTAACCTCGACTAGGTTCTACTACTCGGTGTCATGCATGTCGTTATACTTTAACCTCGACTAGGTTCTACTACTCGGTGTTATGCATGTCGTTATACTTTAACCTCGACTATGTTCTACTACTCGGTGTCATGCATGTCGTTATACTTTAACCTCGACTACGTTCTACTACTCGGTGTTATGCATGTCGTTATACTTTAACCTCGACTAGGTTCTACTCGACTAGGTTCTACTACTCGGTGTCATGCATGTCGTTATACTTTAACCTCGACTAGGTTCTACTACTCGGTGTCATGCATGTCGTTATAGTTTAACTTCGACTAGGTTCTACTGCTCGGTGTCATGCATGTCGTTATACTTTAACCTCGACTAGGTTCTACTACTCGGTGTTATGCATGTCGTTATACTTTAACCTCGACTAGGTTCTACTGCTCGGTGTCATGCATGTCGTTATAGTTTAACTTCGACTAGGTTCTACTGCTCGGTGTCATGCATGTCGTTATACTTTAACCTCGACTAGGTTCTACTACTCGGTGTCATGCATGTCGTTATACTTTAACCTCGACTAGGTTCTACTACTCGGTGTCATGCATGTCGTTATACTTTAACCTCGACTATGTTCTACTACTCGGTGTCATGCATGTCGTTATACTTTAACCTAGACTAGGTTCTACTACTCGGTGTCATGCATGTCGTTATACTTTAACCTCGACTAGGTTCTACTACTCGGTGTCATGCATGTCGTTATACTTTAACCTCGACTAGGTTCTACTACTCGGTGTCATGCATGCCGTTACACTTTAAGCTTGACTAGGTTCTACTACTCGGTGTCATGCATGTCGTTATACTTTAACCTCGACTAGGTTCTACTACTCGGTGTCATGCATGTCGTTATACTTTAACCTCGACTACGTTCTACTACTCGGTGTCATGCATGTCGTTATACTTTAACCTCGACTAGGTTCGACTAAGGTTCTACTACTCGGTGTCATGCATGTCGTTATACTTTAACCTCGACTAGGTTCTACTACTCGGTGTCATGCATGCCGTTATCCTTTAACCTCGACTAGGTTCTACTACTCGGTGTCATGCATGTCGTTATACTTTAACCTCGACTAGGTTCTACTACTCGGTGTCATGCATGTCGTTATACTTTAACCTCGACTAGGTTCTACTACTCGGTGTTATGCATGTCGTTATACTTTAACCTCGACTATGTTCTACTACTCGGTGTCATGCATGTCGTTATACTTTAACCTAGACTAGGTTCTACTACTCGGTGTCATGCATGTCGTTATACTTTAACCTCGACTAGGTTCTACTACTCGGTGTCATGCATGTCGTTATACTTTAACCTCGACTAGGTTCTACTACTCGGTGTCATGCATGCCGTTACACTTTAAGCTTGACTAGGTTCTACTACTCGGTGTCATGCATGTCGTTATACTTTAACCTCGACTAGGTTCTACTACTCGGTGTCATGCATGTCGTTATACTTTAACCTCGACTAGGTTCTACTACTCGGTGTTATGCATGTCGTTATACTTTAACCTCGACTAGGTTCTACTGCTCGGTGTCATGCATGTCGTTATACTTTAACCTCGACTAGGTTCTACTGCTCGGTGTCATGCATGTCGTTATACTTTAACCTCGACTAGGTTCTACTACTCGGTGTCATGCATGTCGTTATACTTTAACCTCGACTAGGTTCTACTACTCGGTGTCATGCATGCCGTTATCCTTTAACCTTGGCTAGGTTCTACTACTCGGTGTCATGCATGTCGTTATACTTTAACCTCGACTATGTTCTACTACTCGGTGTCATGCATGCCGTTATACTTTAACCTCGACTAGGTTCTACTACTCGGTGTCATGCATGTCGTTATACTTTAACCTCGACTAGGTTCTACTACTCGGTGTCATGCATGCCGTTATACTTTAACCTTGACTAGGTTCTACTACTCGGTGTCATGCATGTCGTTATACTTTAGGTTCTACTACTCGGTGTCATGCATGCCGTTATACTTTAACCTCGACTAGGTTCTACTACTCGGTGTCATGCATGTCGTTATACTTTAACCTCGACTAGGTTCTACTACTCGGTGTCATGCATGTCGTTATACTTTAACCTCGACTAGGTTCTACTACTCGGTGTCATGCATGTCGTTATACTTTAACCTCGACTAGGTTCTACTACTCGGTGTCATGCATGCCGTTATACTTTAACCTCGACTAGGTTCTACTACTCGGGTCATGCATGTCGTTATACTTTGTCCTCGACTAGTTTCTACTACTCGGTGTCATGCATGCCGTTATACTTTAACCTCGACTAGGTTCTACTACTCGGTGTCATGCATGGCGTTATACTTTAACCTCGACTAGGTTCTACTACTCGGTGTCATGCATGCCGTTATACTTTAACCTCGACTAGGTTCTACTACTCGGTGTCATGCATGTCGTTATACTTTAACCTCGACTAGGTTCTACTACTCGGTTTCATGCATGTCGTTATACTTTAACCTCGACTAGGTTCTACTACTCGGTGTCACGCATGTCGTTATACTTTAACCTCGACTAGGTTCTACTACTCGGTGTCATGCACGCCGTTATACTTTAACCTCGTCTAGGTTCTACTACTCGGTGTCATGCATGTCGTTATACTTTAACATCGACTAGGTTCTACTACTCGGTGTCATGCATGCCGTTATACTTTAACCTCGACTAGGTTCTACTACTCGGTGTCATGCATGTCGTTATACTTTAACCTCGACTAGGTTCTACTACTCGGTGTCATGCATGTCGTTATACTTTAACCTCGACTAGGTTCTACTACTCGGTGTCATGCATGTCGTTATACTTTAACCTCGACTAGGTTATACTACTCGGTGTCATGCATGTCGTTATACTTTAACCTCGACTAGGTTCTACTACTCGGTGTCATGCATGCCGTTATACTTTAACCTCGACTAGGTTCTACTACTCGATGTCATGCATGTCGTTATACTTTAACCTTGACTAGGTTCTACTACTCGGTGTCATGCATGTCGTTATACTTTAACCTCGACTAGGTTCTACTACTCGGTGTCATGCAATCCGTTATACTTTAACCTCGACTAGGTTCTACTACTCGGTGTCATGCATGTCGTTATACTTTAACCTCGACTAGGTTCTACTACTCGGTGTCATGCATGCCGTTATACTTTAACCTTGACTAGGTTCTACTACTCGGTGTCATGCATGTCGTTATACTTTAGGTTCTACTACTCGGTGTCATGCATGCCGTTATACTTTAACCTCGACTAGGTTCTACTACTCGGTGTCATGCATGTCGTTATACTTTAACCTCGACTAGGTTCTACCACTCGGTGTCATGCATGTCGTTATACTTTAACCTCGACTAGGTTCTACTACTCGGTGTCATGCATGTCGTTATACTTTAACCTCGACTAGGTTCTACTACTCGGTGTCATGCATGCCGTTATACTTTAACCTCGACTAGGTTCTACTACTCGGGTCATGCATGTCGTTATACTTTGTCCTCGACTAGTTTCTACTACTCGGTGTCATGCATGCCGTTATACTTTAACCTCGACTAGGTTCTACTACTCGGTGTCATGCATGGCGTTATACTTTAACCTCGACTAGGTTCTAGTACTCGGTGTCATGCATGCCGTTATACTTTAACCTCGACTAGGTTCTACTACTCGGTGTCATGCATGTCGTTATACTTTAACCTCGACTAGGTTCTACTACTCAGTGTCATGCATGTCGTTATACTATAACCTCGACTAGGTTCTACTACTCGGTGTCATGCATGTCGTTATACTTTAACCTCGACTAGGTTCTACTACTCGGTGTCATGCATGCCGTTATACTTTAACCTCGACTAGGTTCTACTAGTCGGTGTCATGCGTGTCGTTATACTTTAACCTCGACTAGGTTCTACTACTCGGTGTCATGCATGCCGTTATACTTTAACCTCGACTAGGTTCTACTACTCGGTGTCATGCATGCCGTTATACTTTAACCTCGACTAGGTTCTACTACTCGGTGTCATGCATGTCGTTATACTTTAACCTCGACTAGGTTCTACTACTCGGTGTGGTTCTACTACTCGGTGTCATGCATGTCGTTATACTTTAACCTCGACTAGGTTCTACTACTCGGTGTCATGCATGCTGTTATACTTTAACCTCGACTACAAACTCTATGACTATGCCACCTATTAAATGGTGTCAATTGCACATTGTTATTTATAAGCCTGGGAACGAGATTGCGTTTTACTGCGCTTTTATAATTAAGAAATAGGAAACGAGTCGCGTGCATTTATGGTGTGATAATAAAAGGATACGAGAGAAGCGTGTAAAGCACGAGGCGTATTCAAGTGTTTTACACGCTTCTCGAGTGTTTTATTTAATGTTTTATACGATAGACAGATTGGTTATCTTGAACCAAATATATCAGACAGTTTTTGTTTGAAAGTACTGTTTGAATAATTTTTTGTGTTTTTTTTTGTTGTTCAGTAACTTCAGTGGTTGTTGTTAAAAAAATTTCTAGGTTTTTGTCGTTGCATCTCGACAGTTTAAAAACTAGATTTATCTAAATCAATGCCAAACTGGCTAATTTTAATTTTTTGCACCTAGAACTGTGGATAAATTTGGTTTGGTTTGTGTTCAAATAGAGTTTTTGTACCTTTGAATGTCGAAATAGCACAGATTTTTGCGTTTCTTGTTGCTGTTGAATGCGAACTTTCAAGCAAGAAAGTATATTTCAAACTCAGAAACAGCTACAAATCTTTCTTGGCCAAACGGAGACGAAGGGGAATAAATCAAATTGCGTCAATCAAATTGCTCGTTAGATACTACTTATAATATAAAATCAATTAAATGTTTCTTTAGACGAGTGCCCTGTTGGTACAATCTACAATTATTCAAGGAGTGGTAAATTGAAGAAATGTTTCGAATGGAGCATTAAAAAGATTTTAATCCGACTGTTGGAATACAGGCTGACTTCACCATCCGAAAACCCGCCTAAATACCCAACAGAGACAAATAATTTGATCGAAGCAATAGCGGCTCCTCTATTGGATCAGCCGCCTGCTGTAGTTGTTGTAAGCTGTTTGATTGCAGGCTTGAAAGACTACAATATTAAAACCCCATTCAAGCTCACATGGCCATTCTTGTGGCTAGGAAATGCCATACGAAATAAACAGCTAGCAACCCACTACCTGACACCAGGAAACGTGCCAAATTTGACTACCTATGATGGATATGCGACGTTTTTGGATGAATATAGGGAAAAACAAAGAGTAAGATCACTTTTATTGTTTTAAATACTTGAACATACCATACATGCAGTAATTTTTTGTTTTTGTGACATGCACCAGCTAACTTCGTGCATTTTTGTTCCTCAATAAAAGTAAAACCATTTTATTTATGGCCGTGGAAACCTACACCATTTTCGTTTCTTTATCGTAATTTTAGAATAGATTTTTTGGTATCTTTCCGACGAAGGATTTCATCCATTACCCGTTAGTCGAGGACCCGGCTTTTCAAGACATCACCCGGTCAAACAAATGGCAGAGTGATGACGTGTTCACGCAGCAAAGATTGGCAGGATTAAACCCAATGTCTTTGAGAAAGTTGTCCATGAGCGGTACGGAATGTTCATTTAGTTTTTTCCATGTTCAAAATGTTGTATCACGCCTTTCCATGACCAAAGCTATATATATACACAGCAGCGCCACATTTTTACAAATATATGGAGTCACCATCCTAAGACCTGCATGCATGGACAAACTGGAAAACTCTCTTCGTTTGCCCACCTTCCCTTGGAAACATTGCGCAATAAAATTTCCTTCCAGCAGTAAAAATGTTTTCACATAAATTAAGAGACATTTTCTGATTCCCAGGTTTGAGTTTTGTTTCCACCTGGGATGAACATGACTAGGAAACAATCGGTTCCCGCAACAAAGTTTGCCTAGCTATATAAGAATTTAGTATTCTCTTTATTAATTTTTGCATTTAACGAAGTCATTTTTCTTTTGGATTTCAGATCCGATTATCCATAACTACTTTAACCCGGATTTTGACTGGAATGCAACAATGAGAATCGTTTCAGGCAGTTCTTTTGATGAGGTGAGGAGAAAAAATGAGCTAAACTAGAATGGGAGTATACTTGTTTTGTTGGGGTACCTGACATTGAGTGTACTATATCTACGCTTGTTTTGTCAGTGTAAAGCATATTTTGCCTTGTCACGATAAGTATCCTACAGTATGTCTCGTACATGTAAACAAATTGCTGAATTACATCATGGGACTGAAGACGAATTTAAAAGCAAAATTTGCATATAAATAATAATAATAATAATATCCTCAATTTCTATAGCGCACATATCCTAAAGTTCAAGGCGCTTTACAAATAGTAAGAAGTAGCTAAAATAGTAAAAGTTTTAGTTTTGGAAGAAGGCACCAGTAAGAGCTCCTTTGCAACTGAGCGGAGGGATCGAGTAGATGTTCGATATTGCAAACAACTAGACAAGTAGGATGGGCAGGCTCCGTTCATTGACCTGTAAACCATTAGAAGAATTTTAAAAACGATTCGGTAATGAACAGGAAGCCAATGTAGTTGAATTAGGAGTGGTATGATATGGTCGTATTTCCGAGACAAAGTAACAATCCGAGTAGCCGAGTTTTGGACTGCTTGCAACTTCGAGAGAAGACGTTTAGGCAAGCCATACATGAGTGAATTACAGTAGTCCAATTTGGTTGTTATCAAGGCATGGATTATAACCTCCACTGATTTTTTCGTCAAATATTTGCGGATTCTGGGAATATTCCTCAAATGAAAGAATGAGGACTTGCAAACTTTCTTAACATGATCATCGTAGGAAAGTGTTTCATCCATAATCACACCAAGATTAGTAGCCGAACCTGAAAATGGAATCAAGTCATTTCCAACTTTGATTTGATCGAGTGAAGGACGAGGCCGAAACTTCGAGTGCATAAGAACTGATATTGTTTTATCATCATTGATCTTTAATCCATTGAAGAACATCCATCGGCGTATTTCAGCTATACAGTTTTCAATACGAGTCTTCACCAAGTCGACATCACTATCTGCCTCAAAAGACACATGTAGCTGAGTATCATCAGCATATATATGATAATTAAGATCATACTTTTTAATGATATCGGCTATAGGGGCAGTATAAAGCAAATAGAGAACAGGGCCGAGGACAGAGCCTTGTGGAACTCCATATTTGAGATTGTGAGTGGAAGAGTAAGTGCCATTAATATTGACAAACTGACTACGAGATGACAAGTACGATTTAAACCAAACAAGAACATTTCCACTGATTCCAAATCGTTCTGCCAATCTAGATAATAAAATATCATGCCCAATGGTGTCGAAAGCAGCAGACAAATCAAGAAGAACAAAGATGACCGATTCCTTCTTGTCCAATGACTGCAAAATATCATTTAGCACCCTTAATAGAGATGTCTCTGTACTATGAAATGACTTGTAGGCTGACTGAAAGATTTCGTGTAATTCATTTTCGACAAGGTATTCGTTAAGTTGAACAAACACAGCCTTCTCGACGAGCTTTGACAAAAATTTAAGATTAGAAACTGGTCTAAAGTTTTGGAAAACGTCAGAGTCCGCATTAATCTTCTTTAATAATGGATCTAACATTGCAATCTTTAAGGGTTCTGGCATTACTGCACTTTGCAAAGAGAGGTTGATTATCGTGGTGTAAACAGGAAGTAACGATTCATTGCATTATTTCAGTACTAAAGTAGGAGCCGGATCAATTAGGCAGGACTTCATCTTGGAATTACTAAGTAGCTTCCGAACATCACTATAATAATGGGTGCAACAAGAAGATTCTTTGCCAACTCGATTTCATCTTGAATTTTTTCAATTTTAGTAGTGAAATAATCAGAAAATGAATTGACAAGGCTTTTGTCATCATGTTCTTTCGGATATTGTCGATCAGTATTCTTCTGTAGCAGCTTATTTACTATTCTAAATAGTAATTTAGAATTGGTAGAATTTTCTTCGATCAAGTTGTTGTAGTATACTTGCTTAGATTCGTAGATCAGGTTATTAACAGCTTTACACTGGTTTACAAAAGCTGTTCTATCGCTCAATGATTTGGACGAGCGCCACTTCCTTTCCAGTTGACGACGAAGCCTTTTTGCTTCTGTGATATTGGCATTATACCATGGTGCCTTGGGACGAATGGTAATTGTACGTCGCTTCATAGGTGCATGCTTGTCCAAGAGAGAGCCTAAGACGTGTTCATAATTCTTAACCAGAGAAGACAAGTCACTTGTGTCACTCATAAGATTTGATTCATTAATGTCAGAATTGAAATCAATGCGTTTTATTTTACGGCAAACGATGTCCTTCTTTTGACGCGGTGGTTTGGTCAAGTTCAGACAAAATTGATTACCGAATGATCAGATATTGCCTGATCAACAACACACAAATCGTTAAGAAATGAATCTTCGAGATCATCACGCACTATAACAAGATCTAGTATATGTCCGTATACATGCGTTGCCTGAGTTACCAATTGTTTACAGTTGAATGATTCAATTATGTCCATAAACTGTTTCGTATGAATGTCGTTCTTGTCATCAATGTGGAAATTAAAATCTCCGAGAAATAAAAACTCAGAAGTGGAGATGACAACCTCTTCAAGCAGACTTGAGAATTCATCCAAGAACAGGTTAACAGACAGACCATTAACAGTAGAGCATGGTGGACGGTAAATAATAAGAGTCCGGATTTTATTCGAGCTCACAAAAGTAACATCAAGGCATTCAAAAGATCTAAATTCACTGTGATACTTAATATGTTCAATGCCGATGTTTTCTTTATATAGAAAACCTACACCACCGCCGGTGCCTGTATAATTGACGCAACCTAATACTAACGATTGTTCCTGAAATTTCGGAAATTTACTCTTTAAACAGAATTGCGAAGAAACAATTTTCAAGGCTGGCCAATTTTTGCTAGCCAATCCTGAAAAATATTATATTTTCAGTGGCCTCTCAAAACTTATCCTTTACGGTGGGGGGGGGGGGGACGTCAAATCGATGGCTCTTAAGGGAGGAATAATTTCTGTTCTGCTTTATTATTTTTAGATGGTTAACAGTGGAAAAGTTTTTGTTCTGGATTATCCTTTACTTCAAGGTATTACCAATATCAAAGATATAGAAATCAATGATCCATTCCATAGACCAATGAGGAAAACAGTAAGCCCGATTACTGTGTTTGCCTCAGTTCCTGGTGTCAAGAGTGAGAATACATTAACACCCGTGGCAATACAGATGGACATGAGTTCAGGTATGTTGCAGGGCTTTCGCTACAGTATTTAACTATACTAAGAGCTGGTGGCAAGATGGACAAGGATTGGACGTAGATATTCTATATTTACATGAAAATGTTCATTAGTGGGTTCACCAATGATACCATGAAAATGTAAGCTATAGAGAATTTCGGTCAGTTTCCAACATTTATGAAGAACATGATTACGTTTTAGCGCCTAATGGCTAACTAACTCGGCGGGGCAGTCTGTTCTTTGGTGGAACATTTCACTGGAACTTTGGTAAATGTGGAAAACGAGAGGCGCTGTAAAGACGACCCAGGGGCAGGCAAAAAAGATCATACAGTAGCTTTCTGGAGAACGAGGCGTTAAGTTAGGGATAATTTTTCATTTTTGAAGAAGTAAGAATGCATTTCTTACGTTTTCGGATAATACTCGATTTCAAACAGAAATGCATATCTATAAAAAGGGTACTTGCTTGCCTACCGGTCCACGTAGGTAAAGGGGTAGCGAGTCCACGACTAACCGGCTGACTATAGCAGTCCGTCATACATAATATATATATATATTTTTTTATTCAACTTCGCCTCAATGGCAGGGAGTCCACAACAGCGTCAGCCAATTACTGTGGCCCCATTGTTAGTTCCTAAGGGTTAGTATTAGAGGGAGGAAACCGGAGTACCCGGGGAAAAGCACAGCTTACATGAGTTATTTGAGCTCAACTCAGTGGTAAGAGGCAGCGCGCTAACCGCTTCCGCCACCCGTGCTACCCTAACGAAGCGCCTCTGTGGAACAACGAGCGCCTCTGTGGAACACAACCTATAAATTGTTCACCCGCAAATTGACTTTTTCTTTGATGCAGATGCTTCTGTTTTCACACCGGATAATGGAAGTAAATGGCTGATGGCAAAAGAAGAAGTTCAACGTGCAGACATTGTCTATGTAGAAGTAATTGAACATCTTTTAAAAACACATCTTCTTATGGAACCAATTTGTGTCATCATGTATCGAACATTTCCCAAGTTGCATCCTTTGTATCAGTTATTCCACCCACATTGCAAATACCTTTTTGTAACTAACAGTGTTGGAGTTCCTGCTCTCTTCGATGAAAATGAATTTCTCCATATTCTTTTCTCTATTGGCAATACTGGCTCCATTAATCTTCTCAATAAAGGATACAAAAATTTGACGTGGGAAGACACAAACTTCGAGGAAAATCTTAAGGTAATGCGGCAAGCTTAACTAAACTGACTTTACTTATACTAGAAGGTAAAACTAGTTCTTAATTGTTCTTCCTAAATATCTAGTAAGGTATTAAGGCCAGCCAGGAAGAACCTGGAATACTGAGAGAAAACCTGTGATATTTGGCAGATTCATTCTTCTCACAAGGCGTACTTCAATTATCAGAAAATTCATCATATTGCAGGAGTCGAAGCCCATGCAGAGGCGAAATGCATATGCACTAAAATGTAAAATATGTGATTTTCTTTGCAGAAACGAGGAGTAATGAACGACGATGGAACATTACCCTATTTCCCCTACAGAGATGATGGATTGCTTCTTTGGGACAAAGTTGGAAAATTTGTTGAAGAATACATAAAACTGTAAGCAGCAATATACACGGTGTATAAAAAAACGCAATCCATCTTTTATGCTCAACAATTTTCAAAATATTAATCCTTAAATTTTAGTACTATTTTAAAGCTCATTCATTTCTCTTTCTAACAAGTGATTATTTGTGCTTTAAGCGCAAGTAATAATGGCACAAGAGAAAATATAGTAGAACACATTATTTTTAGCTGCGATCTAATTATGCAATTTTACTAATAGTTTTAATAGTCGCATTTGGAATTCTTGAATTTTCTTGTTTAAACTTTAATGCTGTTGTTTTCACGCGAAGCAAAGTACCGAGAAGTCTTTAAAAGACGTTTTAAAAGATGTTGAGCTGTGTAATTTACTTTATACTCCTAAATCGATCCTAAAAAGTAATAAAAACAATCGATCTCCGCGTGTTGCCCGTCGAACAGCGCCGTATGTTAATTGTTACGTAAACAGAAATTAGCAAGTTGGTGGCCGTTTAAACCAACACCGTTGTGTATGGAAAGTTAGTAATAATTTGAAAATGGTGCATAGGAAGCCGTGGTTACTTGATTTTGATCTGCTATCAGCAAAAAACTTTGATAGTTTCGTGGATTTTTACAAAATGAGTTCGTCTATTTCAGGGCCGCTTTAATATTGCATCTCGAATTTTCAATTTTCCTTCGCGAACCAATACTTTACTGCAAAATTATTTTCAAAATCCACATTTGAATCGAGGATTGCGGTTTTTTACACACCCTGTATACTTTTTAAATCTTTATGCCAGATTCCCAACTTTTAGAAGATTTCATGTGATATTTCAATTTGCTTATCAAATAACAGTCATCTACCAAAATAACAGTCATCTGCCAACACATGCCCCCCCCCCCCCTCCCCACTGGTCGGCCCTGGTCATCGTCAACGCTGACGAGAATCGTATCAACGATTCTTATTCACTCTGAACCCCTAAGTTTAAAAACTGATCAATAAAAATGTTGAATAAGAAAATAACATCAAAACGATTAATCTAAAATTATTCTTTTTCAGGTATTATCCTTCACTTGGCTTAGATGCTCCGGCTTCCATTAGAACAGACATTGAATTACAAAGCTTTGCGATGCAGTTATCCTCAGAAAAAATAGGACGTATAGCAGGTGGAAGGGTACGTCTGATATCTATAATTGATGTGTTTTCCACGTATATATATATTTAGTAGAATCATACTAGTATACTATTGCAATTGCTGTAATTTGATTGGCTACGCTACTCGCTATCTAATTGTCGATAGATAGCGAGTAGCGAAACAGCATCTTCTCGGCGCGATTTTTAACGAATTTATTTCAATAAATTATGAAAAACATTTTGAAATACTGTTTTCTTGCTGGTTTCTACTAAAACAATTAGATTATTCGCTCTCGATTTCTATGAGATGATAGTTCATTCGGGCTTCGCCCTCATCAACTATCACCTCATAGAAATCTTGAGCTCATAATCTAATTGTTAATTAGTACGTTAAATACGATCGCATTGATTTCTTTCCATCCGGTCTAGAAAAACCATACACCTGTACTCTGTAGATAAGTGAGATGTACAGGGTGAATAAGAAATCGAATCGGAGTCCTCGATTGAAATGTATGAAGACTATTGGAGTAAAACGTTTACGTTCACAATCATTTTACGCTTGTAACCATTCAGCTTTTGCGTGGGTTGCTTTTTTAATTTAAGCGATTGGTTCGCGAATAATAGCATTTTAAGTGAGTTTGATTGATGAATATAAAATTTGAGATGCAATAATAATTGATACAAAACGATAAAATTGAACATTTTCGCAAGAAATCATCCAAACCAAACAAATATGGTTTTCCATGCGCTACTTTCAGCTCATTTTCTAACTTTACATACCATACGTTACGGTTGCGGTTTAAGGTGGCTCCCTACAGTTGGGCCTACTTTCCCAACATCTCTACAATAAAGGTCTATTTATGCAGATAGCGCATTCTGTTCTACTCGGCAGCAATATTCAACAACTATGGAATATTTAGAACTCGATTTTGACAATGTCAGTGTTGCCATGGCAACATGACGACAGCAATTAACATGCTCATTATCTGCACAAAATTGTCTGTATCTTAAAAACGAATCTGGTGTCCTATCTTTTTTATTGCATATGTCAATAGAGCATGATGTTCTGCAACTTCGTGAAAGTTTAAAAAAATTCTGTACTGTGCGATTTTTTTAAAAGCCAAAATTTTATTGCGAGATTTCTACAGTACAGATTTTTTTAAAAATTGAAATATATAAAATTTACCAAAATTAAAATTTGTGGTCAAAATTTGAAGATAGGTTACCGATGAAACCAGGGCGTCTATAAGATAGGGCGTGGAAACGGCAATGTAACCCCTGATCAATGGGTGATGCGCGGGACCCCCCAAATATTCTTCTTATGCATGTGGAGACATTTTTATTTGTTAAAGAAAATTACCACAAATTTGTTATATACACAGGCCAGAAATTACTATTGTTCTAGTTCGGGAAAACATTGAATAGAACAAAGGTTACTAAGCATTAGAATGATCTACATGAGTGAATAGCTCTTATACATAATTCTAATCTTAGTTACTTTTGTTCTATTCAATGTTTTCCCGAACTAGAACAATAGTAACCAGGCATGTGATCGAGTTATCCGAACTTGTGAATTGGTAGCAACGACGTAAACACACTGATGTAAACAGCGTTAGCCAAATTTGTCTATTGCCTGTCATACTTTCCCCATTTAAATGACCGGTTGGTGCGCATTCAATGGCAGGTAGCAAAAAAAGTGCAAAAAATTAAGAAACGATATTTATACCAAATATACATCTATTAATGGTCTAACTGCCCTGGGATTTACTAAGTTCTGGTGCCAAAAGAAGCGGTTGAATTTTTTATAAAACCAACCGGGGTTGGAACTGCCGAAGCTCTCGTGATGGATGGAATGACCCTTTGTCTTTACAAAATCTGCAATATCTCTTCAAATGTTTGTTTTTGGCAAATGATGTTCTTATGGTAAGAAGCGTATATATTTTTGTGTAGATTGAAATTGCAAAAGTGGTCTTAGTGTGTTTGACTACCTTTGAAATAAGCGAATTTTCAACACAGTCGAACAATTTTTACACTACAACCCAATTTTTATGCTGCAGTTGACATTCTATAGCAAAAAATTACACGACAAAATTGGGCAGGAATAAAGTTTAATTCGTGGCAGTGTTGTCTTAAAAAAAGCTACGTTCTAGCTCGATTCTAAGGTACGAAATTAGTAAATTGTTTTGCGAGCGGGGCGAAATTGGACAGGGAAGTCACAAATGTTTCGAGATTTAAAATACAAGATTTTATATGTTAGATAGTACAGAACGCCTTAAAACTTGTTGTATGAACGCTAAAAGGCTTGAATAACATCTTGAAAAATACAGCAACAATCGACTGAATACTTTTTTAAATATTAATCATTTACTCGATCCACCTGGAGTTTTTTCCACTCCTTGTTGTCTTTTTAAAAATTACACAGGGGCCGCGTCGCCCCAGTCCCAAAGCGCATCACACATTGATCACGACATTATCTAGCCGTTTCGCCGCCCTATCTTATAGTCGCCCTGATGAAACTAAAGAGTAAACCGCATATAAAGGTAAAAAATTGGGTCAACAGCTTCACGAAATTCCCTTATATAAAAGCGTCGCTGACTAGTGAATGATAGTTTGCGGGCGCAAGATGTGCTTTCATCGTGCAAAAACGAGTGGCAAAATAATGTTATTTTTAAACGAGTGAGACATCTGGTTAACGCAGCGTGTAAACGTGCCTCAATTTTCGAACCTTTTAAAGATACGTTTACACGGGCCGATTTTGACGAATCATTTCGTCAATCGCGGGTAAATTCACAAATCGTCATTCACGTCAAATCGTACGTGTGTAAATAGCACATCCGATTCATATACGATTTAATGAAAGAGTAAATACCATAAAGAACGTATATTAAAATATCACCAAATTGACAAAATATCACTGAAAAAAATCTTGACAGTATTAAATATAAAAGTGAATTTTTCAAAAACATTTTAGATATATAAATTTTCACTAAGAGTAAATAAAACTTTTATTAACTATTGTATAAAAACCGTTAAACGTTATAAAAGTCGTTTAGTGATACTTGAATGTTTTTTACAATTTAAACAGTAAAAATATCACAGTTCTAAAGCAAAATACCGACTTTAATCTTCAGCAAAAGTAGGCAAAAATATGTCCAGCTGTACGACTGTTAAAGCTCGTGAACTGAGTAAAAAAGCAAGATTCAATTGGTTTCAATCTAAGAAGTTTTAGACTTAAATCGATCGAACCCTTCACAGTATTTCTTGGCTGTCCATGACTCTCAAATATATCGAATAAAAGTCAAAATGGCAAAAGATAAAAACAACATTTGCCACTCGTTTTTGCAAGATGAAAGCGCAACTTGCGCCCGCAAACTATCATTCACTAGTCAGCGACGCTTTTATATAAGGAAATTTCGTGAACCGGAGGAGGCGATTTTTTATTATTTCAAATTTTAAAAAAATCTGTACTGTGGAAATCTCGCAATAAAATTTTTTATTTTTTTTTTAAATCGCACAGTACATACAGACTTTTTTAAACTTTCATAATAGTTGCAGAACATCATGCTCTATTGACATATGCAATAAAAAAGATAGGTCACCAGATTCGTTTTTAAGATGCAGACAATTTTATGCTTATAATTAGCATTTTAAATGCTGTCGTCATGTTGCCATGGCAACACTGACATTGTCAAAACCAAGTCCTAAATATTCAATAAATGTGGAATATTGCCGCCGAGAAAAAATATATGCGTGATCAGCGTGAATAGGCCTTTATTTAGAGATGTTAGGAAATAAGCCCAACTGTAGGGAGCCACCTTAAAGTAGTGGCATGGTATAAAACACGGGCACCGGATAAACGGACAAACGGATAGATGGGTATAAACACGCCCTGCGTATAAGTATCGCGATAAACACTATAAACGCCAAACGCGATAAAGGGATTTCGGTAAATTATAAAAAAAAGTGAAATCTTCAAATTACGAGTTATAATATATATAGATCGACTTTATAGCGTTCAGAGTTTGCAGTATAGCTATCTCTTTTTGGTTACCTTCAGTTTAAAGGTTTTCCGAAGAAGATTACCAAACTTGAGGAACTTATTGACGTTGTGAAACGAATCCTGTTCGTCCCCATTCAGCACAGTGCTATCAACTACCCAGTATCTTACTATGGTGCGTTCACACCCAACATGCCAACCAAGCTTTATGATCCAAACACTCAAGATTTCACCATTGATAATTTGCCAATTTATAACATCGCTGCGGTGAGTGAAAATTCCTTATCAATCAGATGACTGAATTCTTGTCAAACAATCCGCAAAGTAGGGTGACTTTGCATATAAATAAATGCCACACTGATAACGTTGATGCACATGCATGCATGAGTTGTACATCAATATTAGGTTAGGATTATGATTCGAGTGAGAATCAACTTCGAGGTTTTTCCTCAAGCGAAATCTTCTAGACAGTGCAATTTTGTGTTTAAATTGTCATCCAAAGGTATTTATACTTACAAAGCCCAACACACCACATCAAATAAGCTCAAAATTTAGTTTAAAATTCAGTTATTTACCTGTCAATAACCACATCTCAGACTTAGAGGTTGGTAATTATAGGAGCTTACCCGTGATGTTTAACGTATATAGAAATATATTATTTTTCATGTGGTAAAATTAAGATTAGTTCTTTCTTGGTTCGGTTGAAATTACGCATTTCATTCTTGTCACTTGTGGAGTTGAATTTAACTTCGTTGAGTTTACTATGACTGCGTCTTTATTTCATGATCATTCATAAATGTAAGTGAGTTAATATCGGATAGAGTTAAAGGTGCAATAGGTTTTGCAGAATGTGGAAGAACGTTGATTGCAGGGGTACCATCAGGAAACGGGATGAAAAATTGGAAAATGAGGGATTCGGGAAGTGCTGCCGAGATACGAATATCTATATGGAACCATACATTCAGTTGCCAAACTAAAATATCCAAATCTTACCGAAGTATTAAATGAAGCTTTTTATTGTTTTACAGTACCAACTTTCCATTGCCATGACTTTGGGATCTATACGATATGACAAACTCTTCGACTACAGCGATAGTTTGGTGGATGAACGAGCCAAACAACTTGTGAAGAAGTACCATGATGAACTCCACGGTGAAGTCAACAATCTAATTATCGATAGAAATCGCAAGAGACAACGTGAGGGGAAGTTCACCTATCCATACTTCATGCCACAATGGTTGACCAACAGCATCCAAACATAATGTTTTCTATTGACTTTTTCTAACTACAGACTTTTTGCGGTTTTTGGCTTTTGTGTTATTTCAACTTAGTATGCGAGAACCACTTTTATTAACTAGTTATAGTTATAGTTGATTAGTTTAGTAGATTATATGCTGGAACAGGAATCTTTTTCCTTCAAAAGCTTTATAATGGCCCAGCCACTGCTTGTGTGTTATTGTTTTGTCTTTAGCTTGGATATTTTATACCTACAAGTTCGTATTACATGATTATTCGTACTTATAGCTGTTGTCTCAACTGGATAAACTAAATGAACTAAATAAACATCTTATATAAAAGTGTATGTCCATTCGTTAATTATTTCATTAATAATCATCTAATCATTAAAAATTTAATTGAGTAACCCAGTAAGAGGTTACATCAAACAGGCAAAAATGAACCCGTGTGTATATGGGCAATATCCTCCACCGTAATTCCGAATGTAACACGCCCTCAAAAGTAACATCAGAGTCTATACTGACTTGCAACATGTCAGTTTATTGCACCAAGAACATCAACTTTTTATATCAAGTCATCATATTATATTTCAGACTAGTCAGTCTTAACATATCAACTCGAACAATAAACTGTTCCTTGATTAAGATCAGCCTCTTTATCCATGTTATCAACCAACTATATTGAAACAAGACGTGTGCCTAAAAGGCGATAAAGATAAAAATAAAAATACCTGTCGAAGTTTAACCCGTTATTTTATCTCTCTCGTTACTTCAAACGCTCGTAATTAACAATTATTGAATGAGGTTGCATGATATGAAGAAATATCAAGGCCGAAGTTTGTGTTATCCGCCGAAGCTGAAAGCTAAGTTTGCGAACGGCCAAAGACGACGCCATATGATGTTTCAACTCCACATTCGACAGCCATTGGGTTAATACGACGATTTTACCTATAAAATGGCTGTTCGCGCCAATTAATCAGAAATCATGAATTCTTTTGAATAAATATTTATATTCATTAGCAACTTGTCCAGTAATATGTGCCTGTTTGATCAAGTGCAGGCCTAGCTGGTAAAGTTCGTCCTGCGTAAAACCCATCCAGGGAGAAATATGGTGTTCTTGAACAACAGAAAACAACGCTCGTAGAAGTCAATCTTTTGCAGTCGTGTTTGAAGTCCTAGTCGTGCTTTGTCCTATAACTACCATAACTACCTGACGAAGGGCCTTTGCTGGGAATTTTTGAGTTTTCAACCTCATATGCAGTAGAATTGAATGAATCTTGCAATATATACACTGGACCCTCAATCTTAATTCTTAAAGATTGTATATATATATATATGGTTAAGGAATGCTTGGCGTTCTATATTTTCTTAATATTAGCATGGCCCCAGCGATGTTGGACTTCGTCAGTAATCTATAGGTCCATATATATACTTACTCTATCGCCGCCCAGCTTGGTTTGATAACAACATGATTCAAATGCCATACAGCATACAACAGCAGTTCGTGAGCATATCTGGGTACCACGTTTACGAAGCCTAGTCAAGATCGTTCGTAGCAACTGTTATGGGTGCAAGAGATTTCGAGCGACAGCGATTACGAAACCAATACCAGGTCAACTACCGGAAGAACGTACCACGATTGGAGGAGCCTTCGAAGTCATCGGTACAGACTTTGCTGGTCCAATCAGATATAAGCGAAAGGGCAACAAGGAAGGAAAAGCCTACTTGGCTATCTTCGCATGTAGTCTTTCTCGAGCTGTGTATTTAGAGTTATTACCGAATATGGAAACGGAGACGTTCATACCATGTTTTAAGGTACGTTTACACGCTGCGATTTGTCGGGCCGATTTCAGATGCACTTTAATGATATTTGAAAAATACGTGGCAAACGTCATCTGACGACATTATCAACTGAAAATATTCGTCATTAACATTCAGCAAAACCTAAAATCGGCCCGACAAATCGCAGCGTGTAAACGTACCTTTAAACGCCTCATCGCACATCGTGGAAGACCCGCGTATCATTTACTCGGACAATGGCGGAACGTTTATCAAAGCCGCAAAGTGGATCTCACAACTACGTAAAGATGACCGAATTCAAGGTCTGCTAGAACAACACGAGATAACATGGAGGTTCAATTTAAGTCGTGCCCCATGGCGGGGAGGACAATTCGAGCGGCTTATTGCCGTTGTCAAGTCAGCTATGTACATGTATAAAGTAAGGAGCTTAGTGAAGTGTTGTTGGATGTCGAGACACAAATCAATCGTCGACCGCTCAGCTATGTTGAAGATGATCCAGAGTTACCCACGTTAACACCAGCAACTTTCCTACACCAACGCACGTCTCATTTGCCAGAAGAGGAAACTTGGACAATCGCTGAACAAGATCTTCGAAAACGAGCAAAATTTCTTAAATCGTGTAAGGATGGGGTGTGGCGCAGATTCCAAGTCTTCATTTAATTGGTTTGCAGCATTTTCCACATCCTTCACAGCAAACGACAAAAACGATTTGGAATCGATCGTCGACATATGACTCAAGTGAACACGATTTGGGAACACCAGATAAATCATTTATATAAACATTAAATAATGCTGGTCCCAAAATTGAGCCTTGTGGCACACCGTGAGTTACTTCGCGCGGCTCAGATAGTTCGCAATCAATCCGTACAGACTGGATCCTGCCAGTCAGATAGCTTTTAAACCACTCGATAGCTTTTAAATTTATTTGAAATTAGAGATTTATACGGCGATTTATGTGAAGCTTTATTATTTTATTAAACTTTATTATTATTATTTGTGTGGGGAATTGTCTTACGGAGGCATATAAAGTAATTTTCTACAATTGTTCTTTAAACCCAAAAAGGAACAAATCTTAGCCAGAACCTCTCTCCTCTGCAGAGGCTTTATTATTACGATTATTGTAATGACGCATTTCACTACGCTTTACATGGCGCATTACGAGGAATATGAGCAGCTCGGCCAGTGAACTCTAAGTAGACTGGAACGCTAACTCCTATGATTAAGCCCTATGATTGGGTGAAGCCAAATTGTGCATAATTTGAAGCAAAAGGCGGGAACCGCGCGACTAAAATGCACTTTCAAAAGGACTAAGGCGAGTTTTGAGGAGTGGGAAATTCAGTCAAAAGTTTCTTTTTTTAGCGAAAATGAGAAAGAAAAATAGCTTTTTCATCCGAATTTGTCCATTTCAAAGATTCAAACCTGGTTTTCTGGATGGTTCTAAGTAGTCTACATCCACCAAATGCAAAAACTTCAAGGGTGTCAGCTTTATATTCGAAATATTGGACAAGTTTGAACGTGCCGATGAAAACTTCGCTCTTCAACTTTAAAAAATATAAGGTTAAAATCTTTCTACGGTCTTGAAACTTGTTTTTTACTTTTTTATTTTTTGCACACGAGCACCTAAAGTACAAAGTATTGAAATATGCGATTTTAAAAAAATTCCTCGGAGCCGAATTTTTTTAAATCTCAAAAAAACGTTTTTTGCAATAAAAATTCGGCTCCGAGGAATCGCATATTTCAATGCTTTGTACTTTAGGTGCTCGTGTGCAAAAAATAAAAAAGTTTTACCGAAGCAAAATCCAAAAAATTAAGAAAGAAGATAAAAATACGACAATCTCTAAATCGCGTTGTTACCATGGCAACGTAAATATTTAGAAACATTTTTTGTTCTTCGTAATCCGCAATATTGTGGCAATCTGATGGCCAAGTCTCGTGACCATACCTTGCAAAATGAGCAAATAATGGACCTTAGAGCACATTTGCGTGCTACAGAATTAAAACTGTAGGGAGCCTCCTTAAATGTCTACTTAGAGTTCACTGAGCTCGGCGAAGGAACGCGAGCAGGCGCAAAACGTGCGAGAAGGAAGGAGAGCGCGAAGAGGCCTGCTCTGGGATCTTTTAAAACTCGCCTTAGCTCGTCGCGAGATAATGCGAGTTTAGGCGATTGAAAAAACACAACTTTTAGGTAATGCGTTTTAAGGCGTTTTAGGGCGATTTAAGAAAAATACATGGTAATTAAATATGCAAGTATAGTACTTTAAGCAAAATACAGTAATAATTGCTGCCGAAGGCAGCACACTATTCTTGACATGGCAAGGTTTCTCCAGAGTTCACTCGACCCAGTCTTTTGCGCCGACCTATGTATAGTCGAGATTTGTCGAGATCTGGATCTTGCGTCGACGAATTTGCGTCGACGTCTGTCAGTTGTCGTAATTCCGGGCAGAAAGTCGAGCTCAAGGAGAATTTTTAAAATGGGGGGAGAGGGCGAGAAAATATTGTCTTGCGCGCGCATGTTTTGTTCCATGTGATCTGCAAGTTCACAACTCCCAAGATTTTACAAGCTTTTTATTCTGGATTTCTGGATCTGACTAGATGCAAAATATACAAACATTTCCCGAAGAGACACAGGTAAGTATGGCTTTCTTTCTGCCGATATTCATCAAGGTGATGAACTGTTTAGTGTTCATTCTAGAGGAAAGCAATGTGCTTTTATGAGTTTATCGGCGCTTCTTTCAGCACGAAATATTCCATTTTCCGCGTGGTCTTAATACAAGGAGACAAAATGTATTTAAAAGCTCTGAGTAATGGCTTATTTAATATTAGTCCTAGACCCTGGTGTAGAATATTTGTCTATAGATAACTTACCAACAATAGTTAGTGTTTATAATTCATGTACGATGACAAATAATTGTACGATGACAATTCCATCCCATTAGGCCATTACAGATGATATAATATACCATATTTTTTGTAAGTTTGTCACAACCATTTTTTTCAAGTAAATATACCATAATTTATCAACCAAATTTGGTTTTCATTTTCTGCCTCAACAGGCGGATCAATGTTACTTTGTGCCACAACTGATAGTGGTAGTGATAGTGATTTTAATAGATTCATAGTTTGCAGTTACAGAAAACTGTGCACTGAATTATCTACGAATATTTACAAGAAATAAATAGTCAAAATAGATTACCTATAAATTAGTTTAGTTTAAAAAGTTTGATGAAATTGTTTTCCTAAAATTCCGATGGGAATACATGAAGAATTTATATATACATTTAAAATTACCTAGATATATTACATATTTGAACTGTTAGAAATGACAAAGGAGTTTTTAAAACGATCGGTTCTGGTTCTTGGCACTAAAAGTTTACGGCTTCTTCTTAGGGAATATTGGCACGAGTTCTCCTTTGGAATCAGGTTGTTTAATTTATGGTTAGTATCAGAGTAAGCTTGGAGGAATAGTTTTTTGCACGCTTCCGATCGGCGATCACTCAAGGTTTCTAGATTAGCTAATTTGAGACCTTCTTCGTATGAACTGCCGGGAAATATTCTTTTAATACATCGTTTTTGGACTCTTTCAATATCTAAATTTAAATATTGCGGTAAGGAGTTATGAAAAACAGGCGAGGCGTATTCCAGTAGCGGACGAATGCATGAACAATATATTTGAATAATTTCTTTTGCAGGAACACGAGCTCTCTTTAACTGTGTGATCAGATATAGCCGCTTACTGGCCTTGGATACGATGTTATCAACGTGCACTTTCCACTTGCAGTCACTGCTTATTGTAAGTCCAAGAATTTTCGCGTGGTTTACGACCTCAATCTCATTGCCGTTGACTCGGATGGGGTTGAGGTGATTTGATTGGGTTTGCTTCCGCGAAAAATCAATTCTGAGCTCTTTACATTTATCCTCATTTAGTTCAGCCAAATTTGAGCGTGTCCATTCTTGAACTTCGTCAACAGGTTCCTGAATTGAGCTTGGCTTTCCTTTATGGATGACTTCAGATAGAGTAGTGTCATCCACATATTTCCAAGGTTTTGTACGGGTTGTTGTTAGATCATTAATCATTAATATGTACAGCCAAGGACCCAGTTTTGTCCCCTGCGGCACACCTGAGCGCACTTGACCCCATTCAGAATAACAGTTAGACGTTAACTTAACTCGTTGTTTACGGTCAATTAAAAAATCAATAATCCAATTGATAGTTGAGGACGGAAGATCGAGAGATTTTAATTTCGATATCAAACGGTTGTGGTCAATAAGATCAAACGCCTTTCGAAAGTCGAAAAGCACTGTACGAATCTGCCCATTGTGGCAGAAAGAAACATTGATCTGCCCATTGTGGCAGAAAGAAACATTGATCTACCTATTGGGCTATTCCATTTAATACCGTACCCCCCCTATCGAGGCCATTTTGCCTTGGAATTCTTCAGGGGTGTGACTATTTAGGCTTGGAATTCTTCAGGGTTGAGTAAAAAAATTGCATTTTTCAGGGGGTTGCAGTCAAATTATTCAGGGGTAATAGCTGTAAGACAGGAATTCTTCAGGGGTAGGTGTTGTAAATACAAAATTCCTCAGGTGGGCTGTTGAAAGTCGGGAATTCTTCAGGGTTATAGAAAAACCCCTGTCCTCGATAGGGGGGGGGGGGGGTTACGGGTTTTAAATGGAATAGCTCATTGTGATAGAGCCTGTTGAGGCACAAAATAGAACTGATCTGCCCATTGTGGTGGAGCCCGTTGAGGCACAAAATATTATTGATCTGCCCATTGTGGCAGAGCCAGTTGTGGCACAGTAACATTGACCGCCTGTTGAGGCAGAAAATGAAAGCAAACTATTATGTTGGTTTGCTGTATAGTCATGTATTTTGACAATTCACTGGACAGTACAGATGAACACTGATGGAAGCTAAATGCTAAATAAATATGAAATGAAATATCTACAGATTGGGAACAAAGACTGTTGTGACATGTTTGTTTAGCATGTGTACTTCTTATATATTATTATTTACAATAATCACAGTGTTGTAATCACAGTGTTGTAATCTCATCGTTTGGACAAGAAAATAAATCTATACATACAGTGTGCCATTAGCAATATAAATACGTTCAATATTACTATTTGGTCGAGGAATTTTGCATGCAGTTTGGGCGTCAAGGCAGCACTTTCCTTGCGGTAGTAACTCCTAGTACATAATTAATAGTGCATAGTACCATAGGTGGCCCAGAAATCGATTGTGTTTACCTTCTGTAGCCTGGCGGTCATCTCACTTGTATTCAAAAATCTCGCGTGCCGTTCGTGGGGCTCGAGAGTCTATTATATTGTTATATATGTGCTGATGCGTAGTTAATACTATGTAACTAATTGTCTCTATGTAAATAAGGTGTATATAAGAAAGTGTTGTGCAATATTTCAGGGTAGTGTGATTAAAGCTTTGTACTAAACAGTCTGAGCAGTTTGTTAATTTATATTGTGGGCTAACGTTGGAAAAGTCAGGCCGTAACAATATATACAAGGTTGGCAACTCTCGCCACAAAATCACCGGCAGTTGACTCATACACCTTCAAAAACGTACGGATATTTCGTAAACAAAGTGTAGAAAATAAAAAAAAACTATAACACTTTGAACTTGAATAATTTTACTACATTTCTACATCTTTTCCCTTTAAAATATATCTCCAAAGATGTGAAAAAAAGCTAAAGTTTTTCGTAGTTTCGGCAAGTTTTTTCCCGAAATCATGCGGGTGACAGCAATCGTCATATTTTTATATTTTCAATGCATCGCTGATTGGCTAAAATTCACGTCAAAATGATGACGTTTCGTCTTGTGAAAAGGTGAAACCGGGGGGAGGCGCGAAATATAGTTTCGGCTCAATTTAATTTATACAGAGAATGTTTTAGAAAAAAATCATGTTAAAAGCGCACATTTCGCACTGAATACGACGTAGACCGTGTTTGTTTTTCTTCGTACTTTTGCGAGTTTTTTTACTGGACACTTGAAGATTTAATTTAATAGGTAAGTATAGGTGAAATTCCTAGTTGTTTTTGTTTTGTTTCAGTCGACTTCACGTATAAAAATAATGTTGTCGTTTTTGTGACATTTTCATACCTTCAAAAATTAATTTTACGAGTATAAAAGCTCATTTATATCATTAATATTTATTGAAAAACAGGACAAAACCATCATTTGAAGTTCACAAGAAATAATATGTAGCGTATGCTGTGGTGAAAGCCTGATACGGTAGGTCTAACTTAATATACGCTGTCATTGACTCTAATTGACTCATATTAACTTTCAAAATTATTTTCCGAAGCATTAAAAGCTCATTTCTTAAAAACAGATATTGTTGGAACTTTACAAGAAATATAAAGATGTATAGCCTACTGTGCTTAAAAACTTGAAACGGTAAGTTCAATACTGTCGACAGAGAATAATATATAGATTATATAGTCTAAAACACACCGTATAAATGTACATGTTTTATAGCGTTTGATATATTTAATATATAAGTCAACGAAGGCAAAAAGGATATGAACTATATACCGCCTATACCCTAAACCAACAATAAAACCAGATAACTAATGTTATGTTATATTTTAAACACCACATCTTTTTATAATAGGCCAACGAAACGCAAGCTAACGTGCCCGGCTGAATATAAAAGATTGGATCTACATTCTGTAAAAATATATCATATATATATTAAATATATATCAAACGCTATAAAACATGTACATTTATACGGTGTGTTTTAGACTATATAATCTATATATTATTCTCTGTCGACAGTGTTGAACTTACCGTTACCGTTACACGTTAATGATCCCGCAGTAATTGGCTACTGCTGTTGCGCAATTGCGGTTTCCAGTCGCTAATTTAAGGCAAAAGTGTTAATAAATAAATAAATACGTTTTTAAGCACAGTAGGCTATATATCTTCATATTTCTCGTAAAGTTCCAACAATATCTGTTTTTAAGAAATGAGCTTTTAATGCTTCGGAAAATAATTTTGAAAGAATGAAAGTTAATATGAGTCAAGAGTCAATGACAGCGTATATTAAGTTTTTAGACCTACCGTATCAGGCTTTCACCACAGCATACGCTACATATTATTTCTTGTGAACTTCAAATGATGGTTTTGTCCTGTTTTTCAATAAATATTAATGATATAAATGTGCTTTTATACTCGTAAAATTAATTTTTGAAGGTATGAAAATGTCACAAAAACGACAACATTATTTTTATACGTGAAGTCGACTGAAACAAAACAAAAACAACTAGGAATTTCACCTATACTTACCTATTAAATTAAATCTTCAAGTGTCCAGTAAAAAAACTCGCAAAAGTACGAAGAAAAACAAACACGGTCTACGTCGTATTCAGTGCGAAATGTGCGCTTTTAACATGATTTTTTTCTAAAACATTCTCTGTATAAATTAAATTGAGCCGAAACTATATTTCGCGCCTCCCCCCGGTTTCACCTTTTCACAAGACGAAACGTCATCATTTTGACGTGAATTTTAGCCAATCAGCGATGCATTGAAAATATAAAAATATGACGATTGCTGAGGATGGGTGTCCCCCGCATGATTTCGGGAAAAAACTTGCCGAAACTACGAAAAACTTTAGCTTTTTTTCACATCTTTGGAGATATATTTTAAAGGGAAAAGATGTAGAAATGTAGTAAAATTATTCAAGTTCAAAGTGTTATAGTTTTTTTTTATTTTCTACACTTTGTTTACGAAATATCCGTACGTTTTTGAAGGTGTATGAGTCAACTGCCGGTGATTTTGTGGCGAGAGTTGCCAACCTTGTATATATAATAGACTCGCGAGCCCCACGAACGGCACGCGAGACTTTTGAATACAAGTGAGATGACCGCCAGGCTACAGAAGGTAAACACAATCGATTTCTGGGCCACCTATGATAGTACATGTATTTTGAAAGAGCACCACTCACACCCCAGTGGGTCTGGTTAGACTGTCATGTAAACAAGACCCAGTTGAAACTTATTATTAATTTGCTTGTTATCATTTGTCATATTACTAATTTTAAGGTTATACTACCAAATTGCTGGAATTAATACCGTGAAGAACATAAACCAGTATATAATAACGTGTATTTGCATACTAATACATATTACTAAGTTCAGTCCTGGAACAACAATCAATTGGAAATCTAAAAAATCAGGGTTGTGGCTGGAATGTAGGAACGAGAAGTTTTAGTGCGTCCCATTGGGTTGCTATCCTATAAATAAGCTTGAATTTACGTTGCACATATAGTATTTCATTCCCATGTGTCTATTTAATAACTAAAACTCAACATTGGTTAGTATTTATTTCAATTCCCCTCGATATATAAAGTGCAGTATTTACTGGCAGAGGTATCGACCAGCTATATAATACCTGGAGGAAGTGCTCGGCAGAAAAAAGTGAAGCAAAAAACATGGCGGATTTTGGCATTTGCTTACGCCATATTGACGCCACTGGTTTCCACTGGTTTGCCACTGGTCCTAAATCCCCAGGGTAATTACCACTGACCAAGGCTCATTTTGAGCCCGCTACCTTTCACTCCCCCCTGGTTTTTGCAAAAAATATTTTAGCTTTTTATAAAATTTTCAGTAAAGCTCGTTATTTTTTACTTTTCCATGTATTTTTTCAACTTTTGACCATTTGTTCAAAGATATGGAAGTCGTACACGTTATTCCAGTTGGTAAAAGACAACAAGCAAATATTAAAACCTCGACGAGGAAGATATTTGAAGCCATGCAGTACAGGTACTGTAAAGGCTCTTTTCTACTCATCGCAAAACCAACTCGCAAACTCGCTGCGAGTTCTTGCATGTAATTAAAATAAACTGTCGAGCATTGCGATTGGATGAAAGTACGCGCAGCGAGCTTGCGAGTTGGTTTTTGCGACGAGTGGAAAAGAGCCTTAAGGTGACTCCCTACAATTTTTGAAATATGGTAAATTTTTTATTTAGATTTAATATTTTTGAAGAACTGTTACTTATTAGCAAACAAAAATTGTATCATACATATTGAGCAACATTCTAAGAGTCGGAAATTGTTCACAAAAATGACGTAATTACCGTTTCTATGGTAACAATGGCGTTTTAATATGGCCGACATTTTAACTTTTAATGCACTTTACTCGAAAAAACGCCTGGTTACCCCCATATTTTATTTCATAAAACATTTTCGTCTAGTACAATAGATTATCTGAACAAGTTTAAAAAAATTATGTAGAGCCAAGTTTTTAAAGAATTAATAAACATGATTTTTCGTTATAAATATTTTTTGGCTCTACAGAATTTTTTAAAACTCGTTCAGATAATCTATTTTTCTACAGGAAAACGTTTCATGAAATAAAAAATGGGGGTAACCAGGCGTTTTGTAGAGTAAAGTGCGTTAAAAGCCAAAATGTCGGCCATATTGAAACGTCATTGTCACCATAGCAACGGTAATGACGTCATTTTTGTGAACAATTTTCAGCTCTTAGAATGTTGCTCAATATAAATCATACAATTTTTGTTTTGTAACAAGTAAAAATTATTCAAAAAGTTTAATCTAAATCGTAAATTTTCCACATTCAAAAAATTGTAGGGAGCCACCTTAAGAGACGAATTGTTTCAGTATTTCACAGTTCACATGGTGCAAAATTGGCAGGCAAAACGATAATATACACCAAATTTGTTAAGAAAACAGCTTCTTTGTACAGTATAATGCATTAATAATTAATATCGCAGCAAGCAGCGACCTGTATATTTCACAATTTGGTTGTAGAAACTAGAAACGAACTAATATATCGTGCTATAATTAACTACAGTTTCCCCTTAAAGCAAAAAAGGTTGAAATTCCACATATTTTTAATTCATAGGGTTGCTTGTATGCATTTAAGTAGCATGAAAAGTTGCTTCTGGGAGGAGAATGAATTATGAAACCATGCATTTTATCAGTCAATTCCAGCACTGCCCATACAGCCCGCAAGGCAATGCTGCAGGCAACTTCTGGGCTTTCGCATTAATATATATTTTTCTCCATCCAGCCCGTAGGCAACCACTGGGATTTTGCATATTGTGTTCGAATTTCCATCCAGCCCCCAGCAACACCTGGGCTTTTGCATTATCTTTTTCTCCATGCAGTCCAAAGGCAACTGCAAACTGAAGAGGCAACTGCAGCATTTTCGTGGCGGTGGTAAAAAAACCATGACGCTTCAAATCAATTATCAATGCTCATAATTCAATGTGGTTTCGACAAATAATCAAATATGCATCAAAATGTATGCAATAGCTAAGGCAAACGGCAGCTAACAACTTTCAAAGTATTCAAAGTAGCCGTATAAATTCAAAAGTGGCCGTCAATAGGACGGTTGGACGATCACCTGGCTAAATGCCTGACTGCAAGGCTGTTGCATTATAATTTTCTCCATCCAGCCCAAAGGCAACTGCAAGGCTGTTGCATTCTATTTTCCTACAAGGTCACTCACTGTCATGTCACTCAGTGAGAACATTGATTACTTTGTATTAGCCTGTGTAGTGGTACTACACAGGGCTAGGGTTGGGGTTAAAGGAAGCATGAGAAAGAGAGTGGAGGAGCCCTCCCCCACTAGCGCCACTACACAGGCTAATTTTGTATCAATTGTATGTAATCTATTCTTTTTTATTGCAGACTCCATTGCACAATGACACAGCGCCACTTTTTGCTGGCATCATACATTTGCTGTTAATAGACTCGATAAAAAACAGAACTGCTCTAGCATGGCTGCAAATGACTAGATCTTTCAATGTCTGAATGATGTTCAGATCTAAGAGAAAATGGACATTAGAATAAATTCGTCTTCTTTATTGTGAACTTCGCCGATTAGTATCACAACTCCGGAATGGACAACTGACAACAACGACGACAATGACAACAATAAAAACTACAAGAAAAACAATAACAAGAATTAAACAACAGCAACAACATTGCTAACATACCATCGTCACTACCACCAACAACAATAATAACAATAACAATAACAACAGCAGCAGCAGGAATTAAAAGATGAACATGACCAACATCACAATCATGCCACAACAATATCACCGTCAATATCACCTATGGTAAATAAAAATTAACATCACCAATAGCACGACTTATACCAAAACTACCAACAATACCAAGATATATTATTCTTATATCAGTATGAATAACGTCCACCAACTTAGCATCTCCACGATCTAACCTAACAACTGGACTATAAACTTCAAATTGAGGACCAGCTGGGTCTAATCCTACATGAAAGAAAAGGATAATCTTGTAATCATTGTAAGTGATACTACTATTTGCAATGATGAAAAATTTAAAGCTTTGTTATAAAGTAAACAAACAAGGTGTTTTTCACAAAAAGAAACAATCAATAATAGATATAAGTATTTGTACAAATATAGTTGTAGATGGCTATCGAAAGTATACAAGTGTTTTGGTTCACGAAATGCCAAAGAGTGCTCGATATCATAAATAAATAGAGCAAATATATAGTTTTCGCTTACCTCAAGGTATACACTATTATTATTTTATATATATATATATATATATATATATATAATATACAGGGTATCCCAAAAAATGCCCCCATGATATTTTGTGGTACTACTTCGTTAGCTTTAATCAAATATTCAAATTTTTGCCCAGGATTGAATAACAAACATATCATGTTATAAATCAATTGGTATTTCACTCATTAAAATATCTAACCATTTGCCTTCCAGAATCACTTAAGGTGGCGACACCAATATTGCGACTTGTCCAAATTATGGAAATTAAGTTAAACATATTTCGGAATTAAAGAATGGCTACATATCTACTCTGAAACTCATGATTTCTTGTAGCTAACATTGAGAATTCATTTACTCTAAAAATTAATGAAGAATGAGGCAAAAGCCGGAATATGGGAAGGAAAAAGCAAAAAAATTGCTGTTTTGGCACAAATTGGATGGGAAACAGCAATTTCTGGGCATTTTCGGTAATTTCCCCACCTTGCCAGGGATTTTGCCTCCTTTTTAGTAATTTTTACATGAAACAAAATCTTGATGATAGGGACAACAAATAATTAGTTTTAGAGATGATAGGTAGGTAGTATCTTTAAAAATCCTTCTAAAAATGTGGATATTTCGAAGTATTTTCTTTTAAAGTTAACCAACATTGCATCGTTACAGTGTTTTTATAAGATGTGTATTACATATTCTTACAAATAGAGTTTGTAAATAGGGCACATTGCGCAAGACCTTTTTCAAGAAAGCGTTAGTGGGGGGGGGGGCATAATCGAAAGGGGACGTAACAAGTAGGTGGTGTATTAAAGTGTTTAAAGACGCTCATCATAATATTCCTCACTATATTCATGATCATGCAATATGTTACTGCATGAAAAACTTTATAAAAACTCCTCCTCCTCATGGGTATTTTGAAAGTATTTCAAACGTTGTTCATATACTGAGTTCTTACACCTCGTTTACAATTATGGCGTTTTCAGCAGCTATTTTTCCTATTCTGACGTATGCGATAGAGTACGTTGAATGACCTATGAACTTAGTTAAGGTGGCTCAATGTTGTAGCTATTTCAAAGGCAACTGGATTTTACCACCCAAAATAATTTGTGCGGTGTAAGTATAAGTAATATTAAGTAATTAATATTAAGTAATATTAAATAAGCATTTCATATGCGAAAATGTTCAAATTCCACACATTTCATATGTGCAATAATATGTAAAATTTTAGTAAGAAATACTTAGCTTTTATGCCTAATTTTCACTCATGGCTTAATTTTCAGTAGCGATATTTCTCATTCTGACGGATACGATGCAGTATACGGTAGATGACGTATTCAAGCATAGTTAAGGTGGCTCGATATCGTACCAAGCAAAATTTGCATTTTTTCATCAATTAAAAAGAATAAAAATCTGCTCATCAGGTTCCTAAAGTGTGCTTACAAAATTTTTAGACCATGCAGAACTGTAAACACAATATAATTTATTGTACAACTGTGCGAATTTGTATTTTCGGCCGCTTTTATTTTCTATTTATACCCATTTGTGGGTATAAGACTTGCGGTTGGTGTCTGAATTAAGATTGCGATAGTTTATGACTTTATGTTGAAGTCAGAGGATGGACCCTGGTTGGGTATTGGCGTGAGCACCACTTTAGTTCAAGATGTAGCTTTGGTCGTTGTCGAGATTATCAAGTAAGTTCCAAAGTAGCAGCGTTACTAAAGTCTAAAGACCACGTTTCCAATGTATCGGATAAGTTTCTGGGCCGTTTCAAAAAGCTATCCAGTTTAGTGTAAAAACAAAAATCTTGTACAGCTGTAAAATGCGCTGTTCAATATAGTGTAAACACGTGGTTGGATTCCATATTTCGTTCGTAAAAAAAGCACGAGCGACAAGCCACGAGCGACAAGCCAAGTGGAATGGTAAAACGTTTATGTCACTTTCTCGATGTAAAAATAGCATTCAATAATAGCAAATAATCTTTGAGAGCACTCAACCTCCATATTAACGATTCAAACGAAAATTGCTGCATTAAGTGACTACAGAAGATACTGTAGATACATTATTTATTGAGAAAACACATGCTCTCCAATAAATAATATACTATAGGCAACGCTAGTAAGTTTTTCTAAATTTTGGGGATCTCCGGTGCTCAACAGATCAGATTTACCCACATAGCTGACACTGTTTAACAACTTTATTGGATAAGTAACAAAAATCCAAGCGGAAAGAATGCGAACGGGACTCGAAGACCCATGCGAGGCATTCTCCCGTTTCAATTAAATTACACAAAAATAATAATTAATATACCTAGATCAATGCCAATTGCTTAACAGAACTACACACCACTAAGCACATAGTTAAAATATTCACGATAAAACTAACCATATAAAAACTGCTGTTTAGAGACAATGCTCAATAGACAACTGAGAATATTACTAACATTAGATTGTTACAAAAATATAAATGTCTAAAATTCTACACCGTCAAAAGAATCCGCGAATGTGAAGTATCGTATAGTTAAGCAATTGGCTATGTTTTCTTATAAAACTAATTATGATGGCACGAACAACTACGATAGAATGACCAAGTACAGGTCATATTAACATCAAAACTAGAAGTCAATCGTTTAAACGAAGCCAGACTGCGGAGGTCATCAGATGAAGCAACTTTACACACACCATTCCAGAGAGGGACAATTCGGTTAAAGTAGGAAGACTGAAAAGTACTTGTTTTACACGACGGAACTCTTAGCATAAGAGAAGGATTGTTACAATTACGGGTACGACTGTGACTGACAAATGACACAAAATTATTAACACCTAAATCATAAAAACCATTCAATATTTTAAAGAAAAAAATTAGGTCCTTTATCTCTCGATCGTACGCTAAAGGTAAAAGTTTCAGGGCTACTAATCGTTCATTGTAAGGCATGCCACCTTTCTTCGTTTGAAGGATCCACCTTGTAGCACGCCTTTGAACTCGTTCCAGCTTGATCTTGTTGCTGTGCAGGGATGGTGACCAGACTTCTGTGGCGTAGCATAACTGGGATTTGACCAGCGAAAGATAAAGGGTGCGACGAATAATGTGAGCAGTCAATAATGGACAGGTTCTTCTAATTAGTCCCAACATCGCATTAGCCTTTCTAACAATCTTGTCGATGTGAGGATTCCATGAAAGATTGCTGCTCACAGTGATTCCGAGGTCAACTTCACTTTCGACACGATCCAGTTCAGTTGACCCAAGGTGGTAATCTATCAGGAAGGGATATTTACGGCGAGAGATTGTCAAGACTTTACATTTGGAGGGGTTAAAATTGATATTCGACTCCTTACTCCAGTCGTCAGCACTTGACACAGCTTCTTGTAAAAGAACGCTGTCCTCGTAAGATGAAATCCGTCTGTGAAGCTTTGTATCGTCAGCATAAAGTCCTGTAGTTACAGATTCAGGTATTGCATCTGGGAGGTCATTTATAAAGGCAGTACCACTGGCAGTATCACTGGGCAGTACCACCGGGCAGTACCACTGGGCAGTACCACTGGGCAGTACCACTGACAGTACCACTGGGCAGTACCACTGGCAGTACCACTGGCAGTACCACTGGGCAGTACCACTGACAGTACCACTGGGCAGTACCACTGACAGTACCACTGGGCAGTACCACTGGCAGTACCACTGGGCAGTACCACTGGGCAGTACCACTGACAGTACCACTGGCCGGGCAGTACCACTGGGCAGTACCAGATCGAAGTTCGATCCAAAAAAACTATTATTCCACGCTGATGACGTCACCAGCGGAAGTAACGTGAGAACTACCGAATATTGAGAATTATTATATACACAAGCTCTGGATATGAGGTATTCTGCAATCTGATTGGTTCTCTACTAGCAGGATATTAGCTCATATCCTGCTAGTAGAGAAAAGTAGAAAAATGGCTGGCAGATTTGGACAATTAATTGAAGAGGAAATTCAAGTTTTACATGAAAAAAGTACGCCAAAATGTTGTTCATATCCAGAGCTTGTGTATATAATAAAACTGTTATTCTACTCACTCTCGTCGTATATGACTGATAGCCGACTCGGCGCTATCGCGCCTCGTCGGCTATCAGCTCATATACGACTCGCGTTCGTAGAATAACTGCTAATTATCCGGGGCTTTTTGACCAATCAGAAACGAGAAAAGAGTTTGAATGTATAATAATAAACAATTATTGGATGAGGCTGAGCATGATATCAAGAATTATTCAGACCAAGGTCAATGTTGTCTGTCGAAGCGAAGCTGAGGCGGATAACATTGACCGAGGTCTGAATAATTCTTGATATCATGCGTAAGCCGAATCCAATAATTGTTTTATTATACATTAAAAAGACAAAAACCAGACAAGTAAGCCAAGACTTGCGGCCGGTGGGAAAGATGCAAAAACACATAAGTTAACATTTAATAGTAAGAACAATAAATACTTGTTGAAGATGGTTTTGTATTGTTTCCTGGCCTTTTTGTGCAGTCTCTATCTTTTTCTGACAATAATTTGGACATTTTCTCTTCGTTTGTAAAGGAAAATTTACAAGAAGCCATTTTGTTTTGGCTTTCAAAATTTCGCGGGCATTTTATAATACAAGCTGCCGACCGCGCTGGAAGCTTGGGTTCGACAGCGTTCAATAATAGTTTTTTTGGATCGAAGTTCGATCCAAAAAAACTATTATCCACGCCGATGACGTCACCAGCGGAAATAACGTGAGAACTACCGGATATTGAGAATTACCCGGGGCTTTTTGACCAATCAGAAACGAGAATGGAGGTTGAATGTATAATAATAAATATTAAGCCACATTTCCACTTCAACCGATCTTACAGAAGCGAGATTTAGAATTGTTGTCCACGCAAAGCGCATAGCTGGGCTTTGGCCTGTCACTTTGTATTTTTTTGTTTAAACTTTATTCCAGGTATCGTTGATTTTAGTTCACAAAAAGTGTCCACTCAATAGCAAATTTTGTCTTAAAAGACTTATTAACTTCTTAACAGCTAGGGTTTGTTTGAGTCGTGAGATATTTCTAGTCAATATTAGACTGCATGCACAAATCTTAGTGGCTTCGTACACACATGTAGATCAAATAGAATCTCCCTCAGCTTTACTTACTGACATCACGTTAGTATGCGTGTATACACTGCATTATTTGACTTAAAATAATTATCTATTTGGTTGAGTTCACACAAGTTTGTACTCATAACATTTACCGGAGTTCTATTTTGGAGATGGATGCCAGATATTACAAACTAGCGAACGGACATACTCTGGGTACATGATTGACATTGATTGCGAGATGTAAATATCTTTAATTAAAAAGGTAAACTACAAGATAAGTATTTCAAACTGACGTTAGGTGTTTCAATAGGCTTTTAATTTGGTCTTGTGTGGGCATGGTTAATGATACTATTCTCTTTAAACGTAAGCGGATCCTCTAAGACACTTGGCCTAAAGACTGTAAAGCTGCCTGTGCTAAATCATTTCTGATCAGTTCAGAATAAAGATTATATTGATTTCTTAGTTTTGCAAGACTGTTGTGAGTTCACTGGAGATTGGACATCCGATCATCTCGTACGGTTGAACACGTTACTTGATGAACCTTAGCAAGATATTCATTAATTTTCCATGCAATAGATGCACCATTTGCATGTCCAAATATAGAATCTTGAATAATTTCCGGTAAAATTAATTGGATTATAGATATACATACTCATATACAGTATAATGCCTAAATGTCAGTATGCAAAGCAGCGAAACGATGCTATTTGATTTGTGATTGTGCACGTGTAGGCTTTGAAACTTACCTAACCTGCCATTTAGTGATTTGTGATTTCATAGGTTTTTATTAACTTCAATATTGCTTTCTATTTGCGTTCACAGAAAGTGGTAAAGGTTTGGCCGAAAATTCTTAGTTATCTGAGAGGCTTGAGGATATTTTTTCTCAGTACAGGTAGTCAGTGCAGTTGAACATTTTAAAACCTCTTTGACCCTCCTTGGTTCTGTGCAGTTCATTGCGCCTATTAGGAGTCATCCCGGCCAACATGGCCAGTTCAGGCAGGACTAGGTTAAAAGGTTTGTTTGAGATAATTAATCATGCCCACACAAGACTAAGTTAAGAGCATGTTGAAACACTTACCATCAGTTTGCAATACTTATTTTGTAGGATGAAAATGTACACCTCACGACTTCATGAAGAAATTCGTGCAAAGCATTCAGTGAAAACGTTCCACCCCCACCCCACCCCCTGATCAGCATCTCACACAATGTAATAAGGTCAGTCGGTATCTCGTCATTCATTATAAAGATATTTTATTAAATATGGCGGAAAAAACAAGGTTGTTGTGAATCGCATATTGACTTGGTCGCTAATCATCCGATCAACTCATGGGCGGAGACATTACGGCTGACCACATTACGTGGTGAACCTTAGCAAATATTCATTAATCTTCCATACACGCAATAGATGCATCCATCTACGAAATGCAAAAATAGAATTCTAGAACAATTTTCGGTACATTTCATGAATGCAAACTTGTGTAAACCCAACCGAATAAAAAATGTTTGAAGTCGACAAAAGGATAACAAGATAACAGATATAAAAACGAGATGTTAGTATTTGAAATTATGTTAGAATTAATATGTAAGCAGAATTATTGTTTTCTTAGAGAATGGTCTATATTGTCCACCCATATCCTTATAATTATAGCAAGCATGACTATCATTTTAAGAGGAGGTGGGGCCTGGTGCGCCTGAGATCGTTTTGCACCACCCCTGAAAAAGCATACACCTCCCAGTGTAAAAAGTTAAATGATGGATCAAAGTCACGACCAGCTTGCTTAGTTCAATCAAGTTGTGTAACTTAGTCTCAGCAACACTTCCAGCAGCTGCAATTGTCATCAATCAATGTCGTGTTATTTCAGTTGATTAAAGTTAAATTTGAAATACAGAGTAAAGTTATGTTGACAACGTGAGGTTGAACTCATGAATATACAATCTTCGTTCCCCAGTAGGCTACACTGCAGTATTGAGAGAAACATTACTCAAATTGACTCTGCTAAAAACCTTTGTGCAGAAAGATTTTTGAACGAAAAGCGACACCTGCATGAATTTAAGTTCGTGTAAAAACGTAACAAATTATTGAAGGCCATGTTACACGGAGCAATTTTTGGTGCAACTTGCAACGCAATTCCTGCACAGAGCGATGTTATGTAGAAATGAACATTGCCCGCGTTTCACTTCACCGATATTATCATTCTCATTTACTTCTGGGCATGTTTAGTAAGAAAATCATCGGCAAAGTAAAACGAAATTCATGCTCACAATTTCTCTGCGAATATACTTTTTATCTAACAATGCTCTGTGTCCGACGTTGTTGAGGGCTGGCCAGGCATGCATGCATGAGACATATTCAGTGAACCGCATTGTGTAACCTTATTGATCTATACACAAACAGTGGACACAGATCAAATAACATCGTTTTCCCTCTATATTAAATTGTCTCTGTATTAAATAGGCTGTGTGAACGTATATATCAATTATATCTATCATATCATCATTTATCATGCTAATAGATACTGATGTCATGCATTAGCGAGGTTTGGATTCAGTGCAAGGGCAAGCTGGCGAGCTATTGCTAATTATAATTTGAAATCTTACTTTTCATCCACTCATAGAACGAGTTCCTCCTATAACTTGAACTCGAACCTGAAATCATACTCATATATTATAACCTCCCTATTAGCTCACTTTAAACACCTCACTTTAATTAAACAATATTTATTTGGTTTCGAATTTGCTTGGGTTCTGACATTCATAACATTTACCGGTTTTAGTTATGGAAAACTTCATGAATATCTGGCTAAGGTTCATCAAGTGATGTGTTGAAGTGTGTATCATCTTGTGATACGTAGACGCGCTCGATCTGTGCTCGATCTCGTCGCTTCGCGACTCGGACTCGAGAGACGGACTTGATCCAAGTCTATTTCGGACTCTAGAGAGACGGACTTTATCCAAGTCTATGTGATACGTTGTGAAAGGGTTAGGAAATTTTCTTATGTGCGATATTTTTCCCACCTTTTTCAACTGCGTCTTTCAGTTTCTGTCGTCATGTCGTTAAATGCTTGATCAGCCACCAAGTACATAATATTACACACTTCAACCTCCGCACATTGTTTTCAGCCACACTTAATATTTGAAAGACAATTAGTTATATTACTTAGACAGTGGTCAATAGCAGGCATGTCGACGTCAATTGACTAGTGTTTGCACGATTTTCGTGTCTCTGCCGCGGATATATATTGCTTTGTAGACATTTTACATGGACATATATTTTATAGTTTTGCTTAGACCATCACTCATCATAATTTGGGACTGCTTTGTCTTCGTAAACCTTAGGGAGAAGTCATGCTTCATTGCTCCTTTTATGCTTATAACGCTAGTTAAAACCAAGCTTAACACAGTCCAGTTATGTACAAGCGATTGTATGGTAGGTTAATGAATATCTTGCTAAAGCTCCGCAGATTGTGAAAGGGGTTGGGATTTTTTCCCTTGCACGATATTTTCCCCTTGCACGATACTTTTCCCGCCCTCTTCGCCATGTTCTGCACCATTTTTAATGAAATCAGACTCCTCATTAAGTCCATTTCTCAATAAAATACTTATATACAGTACGGTATATGTTCTGAAATTTTGTCCACTTTTTAATTACCGTAGATTAATTCACCATAACCATAATCATGTAAATAACTTTTGTTTTGAAACTATCATGTTATGTAGTGTGAAGACTGAGGCACGAAGAGTCACACAAATGAAATAATCTATTTTTGAGATTTGCTAGGGGTCAGAATAAAACAACATTTAAAAATATAATTCATTTTTGCTATAAATTTTGCTTTATAATTTTTTTCTGGTTTGTATTCGTGAACCTCAGGATAACACATGTTTTATTATCACCTTTATGCTTATATCGCTGGTTTAACAAGGCTAAGTACAGTCCAGCAGCTGTTATTTACAAGTTGTAGGAGAGGATATTAGAAGGAATATCTATTGTATGGAAGATTAATGATAATTTGCTAAAGTTCACCAAGAAAACTGATTGAAGTGTGTCTCCTTGTCTCTGTCGTCAATAGGACGGTTGGACGATCACCTGGCTAAATGCCTGACTGCAAGGCTGTTGCATTATAATTTTCTCCATCCAGCCCAAAGGCAACTGCAAGGCTGTTGCATTATATTTTCCTACAAGGTCACTCACTGTCATGTCACTCAGTGAGAACATTGATTACTTTGTATTAGCCTGTGTAGTGGTACTACACCCTCCCCCACTAGCGCCACTACACAGGCTAATTTTGTATCAATTGTATGTAATCTATTCTTTTTTATTGCAGACTCCATTGCACAATGACACAGCGCCACTTTTTGCTGACATCATACATTTGCTGTTAATAGACTCGATAAAGAACAGAACTGCTCTAGCATGGCTGCAAATGACTAGATCTTTCAATGTCTGAATGATGTTCAGATCTAAGAGAAAATGGACATTAGAATAAATTCGTCTTCTTTATGGTGAACTTCGCCGATTAGTATCACAACTCCGGAATGGACAACAACAACGACGACAATGACAACAATAAAAACTACAAGAAAAACAATAACAAGAATTAAACAACAGCAACAACATTGCTAACATACCATCGTCACTACCACCAACAACAATAATAACAATAACAACAGCAGCAGCAGGAATTAAAAGATGAACATGACCAACATCACAATCATGCCACAACAATATCACCGTCAATATCACCTATGGTAAATAAAAATTAACATCACCAATAGCACGACTTATACCAAAACTACCAACAACACCAAGATATATTATTCTTATATCAGTATGAATAACGTCCACCAACTTAGCATCTCCACGATCTAACCTAACAACTGGACTATAAACTTCAAATTGAGGACCAGCTGGGTCTAATCCTACATGAAAGAAAAGGATAATCTTGTAATCATTGTAAGTGATACTACTATTTGCAATGATGAAAAATTTAAAGCTTTGTTATAAAGTAAACAAACAAGGTGTTTTTCACAAAAAGAAACAATCAATAATAGATATAAGTATTTGTACAAATATAGTTGTAGATGGCTATCGAAAGTATACAAGTGTTTTGGTTCACGAAATGCCAAAGAGTGCTCGATATCATAAATAAATAGAGCAAATATATAGTTTTCGCTTACCTCAAAGTATACACTATTATTATTTTATATATATATATATATATATATAGATTTTCGCTTACCTCAAAACTTGTCTGCAACAGGCTGTTTCATCTGTAAAAGAATCATCAGGCAGTTTACAAGTATCGAAAGAAATGACCGCTTATATACTTCCTGCCGGGGCGTGGGGGTGTGTGTGGGAGACAATGTGTGCATGCATGGCTTTGTTTGCGTTGTTTACGCGAAATTTATTACGATGACGACATCGTGAAATTATTTCAGCTCTTAGTAAAACGTGGAACACGGAACTTTCGAAATATATTTGGACATTGAAAGAAAACAATAAGGATTTCAGTATTAATTGGCAAATTTTAAAACATTCTATTTCGTACACGGGAGGATCAAAACGATGCAATTTATGTTTAGAAGAAAAATTTTGTATTTTGAAAGAAAAAAACAAGGATTGTTTACTCAACAAAAGAGCTGAAATAATTTCACGATGTCGTCATCGTAATAAATTTCGCGTAAACAACGCAAACAAAGCCATGCATGCACACATTGTCTCCCACACACACCCCCACGCCCCGGCAGGAAGTATATAAGCGGTCATTTCTTTCGATACTTGTAAACTGCCTGATGATTCTTTTACAGATGAAACAGCCTGTTGCAGACAAGTTTTGAGGTAAGCGAAAATCTATAATTTGCTCTAACTATATGTTGTCGAGCACTCTTTGCGTTTCGTAGACCTAAACCTACACGTATATATATATATATATATAATATACAGGGTATCCCAAAAAATGCCCCCATGATATTTTGTGGTACTACTTCGTTAGCTTTAATCAAATATTCAAATTTTTGCCCAGGATTGAATAACAAACATATCATGTTATAAATCAATTGGTATTTCACTGATTAAAATATCTAACCATTTGCCTTCCAGAATCACTTAAGGTGGCGACACCAATATTGCGACTTGTCCAAATTATGGAAATTAAGTTAAACATATTTCGGAATTAAAGAATGGCTACATATCTACTCTGAAACTCATGATTTCTTGTAGTTACTCTAAAAATTAATGAAGAATGAGGCAAAAGCCGGAATATGGGAAGGGAAAAGCAAAAAATTTGCTGTTTTGGCACAAATTGGATGGGAAACAGCAATTTCTGGGCATTTTCGGTAATTTCCCCACCTTGCCAGGGATTTTGCCTCCTTTTTAGTAATTTTTACATGAAACAAAATCTTGATGATAGGGACAACAAATAATTAGTTTTAGAGATGATAGGTAGGTAGTATCTTTAAAAATCCTTCTAAAACTATTGCAGTACTTTTAACCAAATCTCCATAATTTGAACGAGATGCAAAATTGGTGTCGCCACCTTAAGTGATTTATTTATTTATTTATAAAAGTTATTTAAAAACGATAGCCCTTCATCTATTGCTGCTTTTCAAGGGATCGTTTGATATAATACTATAAAATATTAATAACTATTTACACAAATAAGTCATGTTAGATGAAACAATATTGATTACTCATGTTGCAATATTTATGAGCATCATCAACAGACAACAGTCATTTAATCTGTGGAAAAATAATTGTCGATTAAACTTTTAAAATGAATTGTTGATAGTTGCTCATACCCGTTGACAATGTCAATGGGTAAGTTGTTCCAGGCACAAGCTCCTCGGTAAGAAAAGGATCTTTTCATAAAATTAGTTTTAGGTTTACCTAACACTAGCTTGCGCATGTTGCTCCGCATTTCGTAATTGTTATTTTGGCTATGAGAGAACATGTTAGAGACGTACTCCGGCGCAATACAACGGATAGCCTTGAATGTCATTAAAATTTCCCTTTTCATAAGAGTAGACTCAATTGGAGTCCATCCTAGAATCCGAAAGATTGTTTTTGACCTTATTTCGTAGTTTGAACTAGTTATGACACGAGCAGCCCTTTTTTGCATCTTGTACAGTTTCTCAAGATTCGTTCGATTTCCGTCGTTCCAGACGGACGAACAATATGTAAAGTAAGGGACTACTAAAGAGTTGTACATACGAATTAATTCATTTTGAGATACAAAAGCTTTAGCTCTTCTTAGAAGAGCCACAGCACTCGAAAGTTTCTTACATTGAGCATTAGTGTGTTCCTTCCATTTTAATTCTTCGTCAATTATAATCCCCAAGACCTCTTTCTGTTTAACTTGATCAATAAGTGAGTCATTAATTAGTATTTGGAGGTTTTCAGGGATTTGGTTTAATTTTCTTTTTGAGGCTGTCAACATAAATTCAGTTTTCTCAGTATTTAATGTTAATTTGTTGGCCTCGAGCCATTTACTTACATTACTCAAGTCGGAGTTTAATTTGTATTCAATTTCTGCAGTTGACACTCCAGAACACGTCAAGTTTGTGTCTTCTGCAAACATTGATGCTTGAGTGTGTTCGAGGCAGTTCGGTAAATCGTTTATGTATATAGAAAATAGCAATGGCCCCAGATTTTACGTTATTGAGTACGCAGACTTGTTTCCTGTTGCTCAAGTATGACTTAAATAGTTTTTGGACTGTCCCTTTTATTCCATATTGTTCCAGTTTCCGCAGAAGAATACAATGGTCGACCGTGTCAAATGCTTTTTTAAAGTCTACGAAAAGAACCCCGTTGATTAGACCCTAGCTTGTCCATATTTAATAGCCATTGGTTAGTGCAATGTAAAAGAGCTGTTTCTGTGGAGTGACATGGGCGAAAGGCGGATTGCTGTTCGCAGATGATGTTGTTTCTGTTAATATACAAGCTTAATTGATCGCAAATGAATTTTTCTAAGATTTTGGCCAATGCAGGAATCACAGATATAGGTCTATAATTTCCGCACTCAGCCTTGTCTCCTTTCTTGTAAATTGGAATTACTTTTGCAAGTTTTAAGTCCTCTGGAAAAGTTCCAGTTTTTAATACAAGGTTGAATACATGCAATAAGGAATCATATATCGTATTTCCAGCTGCTTTAATAAGTTTGTTTGGTATTTTGTCTAAACCGGGCGCTTTATTTAGGTTTATTTTACCAACTGTGGTAGCTAAATCTTCCTTTGTTATAGTCGCAAAACTAAATTCTGCGGAGCAAGGCTGGGTGAATTGTATTGGGTCTATATTTGTTAAAGGAATATTTGATGCAAGCTTTGGTCCAATCTCAGCAAAGTAGCTGTTAAATGCATTTGTTATGTTTACATCGCCTGTTACATTTTCATCTTCAGAAAATGCTTACTCAGCACATTTTTCAAAACTCAATAAGCGATATCTCCGAGTAAAGAGTGACCGGGAGTAACTGGCGTAATAGAGTTTTATAGTGCACTTCTGCAGCTCTATCTGATGGTGTTATCGAATTTTCGAATTGGTTATCACTAGCATATAATGAACATATTTTGTCGTCTCCGAGTGGGTGCAACGAAAAGTAAGAATTCTGGGAGTGGCGGATGGCCTATATATTTTCACCATCGAGGCTTGTTTCACAAGTAATTATTGAAATAATTGCTGCCGTGAGGCAGCATCTCCTATTCTTGCGGAAACTCTTGCGCAGTACTTCCGGCCGAGTTATGTGGATTGTTGGAATATTTTCAGTGGATATTTTCACGATTTCGAAGTATTTTCTTTTAAAGTTAACCAACATTGCATCGTTACAGTGTTTTTATAAGGTGTAACAAGTAGGTGGTGTATTAAAGTGTTTAAAGACGCTCATCATAATATTCCTCACTACATTCATGATCATGCAATATGTTACTGCATGAAAAACTTTATAAAAACTCCTCCTCCTCATGGGTATTTTGAAAGTATTTCAAACGTTGTTCATATACTGAGTTCTTACACCTCGTTTACACTTATGGCGTTTTCAGCAGCTATTTTTCCTATTCTGACGTATGCGATAGAGTACGGTGAATGACGTATGAACTTAGTTAAGGTGGCTCAATGTTGTAGCTATTTCAAAGGCAACTGGATTTTACCACCCAAAATAATTTGTGCGGTGTAAGTATAAGTAATATTAAGTAATTAATATTAAGTAATATTAAATAAGCATTTCATATGTGAAAATGTTCAAATTCCACGCATTTCATAATATGTAAAATTTTAGTAAGAAATACTTAGCTTTTATGCCTAATTTTCACTCATGGCTTAATTTTCAGTAGCGATATTTCTCATTCTGACGGATGCGATGCAGTATACGGTAGATGACGTATTCAAGAATAGTTAAGGTGGCTCGATATCGTACCAAGGAAAATTTGCATTTTTTCATCAATTAAAAAGAATAAAAATCTGCTCAGGTTCCTAAAGTGTGCTTACAAAATTTTTAGACCATGCAGAACTGTAAACACAATATAATTTATTGTACAACTGTGCGAATTTGTATTTTCGGCCGCTTTTATTTTCTATTTATACCCATTTGTGGGTATAAGACTTGCGGTTGGTGTCTGAATTAAGATTGCGATAGTTTATGACTTTATGTTGAAGTCAGAGGATGGACCCTGGTTGGGTATTGGCGTGAGCACCACTTTAGTTCAAGATGTAGCTTTGGTCGTTGTCGAGATTATCAAGTAAGTTCCAAAGTAGCAGCGTTACTAAAGTCTAAAGACCACGTTTCCAATGTATCGGATAAGTTTCTGGGCCGTTTCAAAAAGCTATCCAGTTTAGTGTAAAAACAAAAATCTTGTACAGCTGTAAAATGCGCTGTTCAATATAGTGTAAACACGTGGTTGGATTCCATATTTCGTTCGTAAAAAAAGCACGAGCGACAAGCCACGAGCGACAAGCCAAGTGGAATGGTAAAACGTTTATGTCACTTTCTCGATGTAAAAATAGCATTCAATAATAGCAAATAATCTTTGAGAGCACTCAACCTCCATATTAACGATTCAAACGAAAATTGCTGCATTAAGTGCCACTACAGAAGATACTCAGTGGCGTAGCCAGCCCGCCGATTTGGTCCCGCTATGCAAATTTCAAATCATTACCATTATTCATTTCTTTAGAAATTGATTGTTTTCACCGTCAACGAACACGAACAAATTTGCATAGCGGGACTAAATCAGCGGGCTGGCTACGCTACTGAAGATACTGTAGATACATTATTTATTGAAAAAACACATGCTCTCCAATAAATAATATACTATAGGCAACGCTCGTAAGTTTTTCTAAATTTTGGGGATCTCCGGTGCTCAACAGATCAGATTTACCCACATAGCTGACACTGGCAGTACCACTGGGCAGTACCACTGGGCAGTACCACTGGGCAGTACCACTGGGCAGTACCACTGGGCAGTACCACTGGGCAGTACCACTGGGCAGTACCACTGGGCAGTACCACTGGGCAGTACCACTGGGCAGTACCACTGACAGTACCACTGGGCAGTACCACTGGCAGTACCACTGGGCAGTACCACTGGGCAGTACCACTGACAGTACCACTGGGCAGTACCACTGGCAGTACCACTGGGCAGTACCACTGGGCAGTACCACTGACAGTACCACTGACAGTACCACTGGGCAGTACCACTGGCAGTACCACTGGGCAGTACCACTGGGCAGTACCACTGACAGTACCACTGACAGTACCACTGGGCAGTACCACTGACAGTACCACTGGACAGTACCACTGGACAGTACCACTGGGCAGTACCACTGGCAGTACCACTGGGCAGTACCACTGGGCAGTACCACTGACAGTACCACTGGGCAGTACCACTGGGCAGTACCACTGACAGTACCACTGGGCGGTACCACTGGGCAGTACCAGATCGAAGTTCGATCCAAAAAAACTATTATCCACGCCGAGACGTCACCAGCGGAAATACATGTTATATTGAGAATTATCCGGGGCTTTTTGACCAATCAGAAACGAGAATAGAGGTTGAATGTAAAATAATAAATATTAAGCCCCATTTCCACTTCAACCGATCTTACAGAAGCGAGATTTAGAATTGTTGTCCACGCAAAGCGCATAGCTGGGCTTTGGCCTGTCACTTTGTATTTTTTTTGTTTCAACTTTATTCCAGGTATTGATTTTAGTTCACAAAAAGTGTCCACTCAATAGCAAATTTTGTCTTAAAAGACTTATTAACTTCTTAACAGCTAGGGTTTGTTTGAGTCGTGAGATATTTCTAGTCAATATTAGACTGCATGCACAATATTAGGCTTCGTACACACATGTAGATCAAATAGAACTCCCTCAGCTTTACTTACTGACATCACGTTAGTATGCGTGTATACACTGCATTATTTGACTTAAAATAATTATCTATATATTAAATTTTCCCTCTATTAAATTGTCTCTGTATTAAATAGGCTGTGTGAACGTATATATCAATTATATCTATCATATCATCATTTATCATGCTACACATTAGTCATGCATTAGCGAGGTTTGGATTCAGTGCAAGGGCAAGCTGGCGAGCTATTGCTAATTATAATTTGAAATCTTACTTTTCATCCACTCATAGAACGAGTTCCTCCTATAACTTGAACTCGAACCTGAAATCATACTCATATATTATAACCTCCCTATTACCTCACTTTAAACACCTCACTTTAATTAAACAATATTTATTTGGTTTCGAATTTGCTTGGGTTCTGACATACATTGGCATTCATAACATTTACCGGTTTTAGTTATGGAAAACTTCATGAATATCTGTCTAAGGTTCATCAAGTAATGTGTTCAAGTGTGTATCATCTTGTGATACGTAGACGCGCTCGATCTCGTCGCTTCGCGACTCGGACTCGAGAGACGGACTTGATCCAAGTCTATTTCGGACTCTAGAGAGACGGATTTTATCCAAGTCTATGTGATACGTTGTGAAAGGGATTAGGAATTTTTCTTATGCGCGATATTTTTCCCACCTTTTTCAACTGCGTCTTTCAGTTTCTGTCGTCATGTCGTTAAATGCTTGATCAGCCACCAAGTACATAATATTACACACTTCAACCTCCGCACATTGTTTTCAGCCACACTTAATATTTGAAAGACAATTAGTTATATTACTTAGACAGTGGTCAATAGCAGGCATGTCGACGTCAATTGACTAGTGTTTGCACGATTTTCGTGTCTCTGCCGCGGATATATATTGCTTTGTAGACATTTTACATGGACATATATTTTATAGTTTTGCTTAGACCATCACTCATCATAATTTGGGACTGCTTTGTCTTCGTAAACCTTAGGGAGAAGTCATGCTTCATTGCTCCTTTTATGCTTATAACGCTAGTTAATACCAAGCTTAACACAGTCCAGTTATGTACAAGCTATTGTATGGTAGATTAATGAATATCTTGCTAAAGCTCCGCAGATTGTGAAGGGGGTTGGGATTTTTTCCCTTGCACGATATTTTTCCCTTGCACGATATTTTTCCCGCCCTCTTCGCAGCTACATGTATATAACAGCAAATGTTCTGCACCATTTTTAATGAAATCAGACTCCTCATTAAGTCCATTTCTCAATAAAATACTTATATACAGTACGGTATATGTTCTGAAATTGTGTCCACTTTTTAATTACCGTAGATTAATTCACCATAACCATAATCATGTAAATAACCTTTGTTTTGAAACTATCATGTTATGTAGGGTGAAGACGGAGGCACGAAGAGTCACACAAATGAAATAATCTATTTTTGAGATTTGCTAGACCATTATACTCATCATAATTCATATGGGTCAGAATAAAACAACATTTAAAAATATAATTCTTTTTTGCTATAAATTTTGCTTTAAAACTTTTTTCTTCTTTGTATTCGTGAACCTCAGGATAACATCATGTTTTATTATCACCTTTATGCTTATATCGCTGGTTTAACAAGGCTAAGTACAGTCCACCAGCTGTTATTTACAAGTTGTAGGAGAGGATATTAGAAGGAATATCTATTGTATGGAAGATTAATGATAATTTGCTAAAGTTCACCAAGAAAACTGATTGAAGTGTGTCTCCTTGTCTCTGTCGTCAATAGGACGGTTGGACGATCACCTGGCTAAATGCCTGACTGCAAGGCTGTTGCATTATAATTTTCTCCATCCAGCCCAAAGGCAACTGCAAGGCTGTTGCATTATATTTTCCTACAAGGTCACTCACTGTCATGTCACTCAGTGAGAACATTGATTACTTTGTATTAGCCTGTGTAGTGGTACTACACCCTCCCCCACTAGCGCCACTGCACAGGCTAATTTTGTATCAATTGTATGTAATCTATTCTTTTTTATTGCAGACTCCATTGCACAATGACACAGCGCCACTTTTTGCTGGCATCATACATTTGCTGTTAATAGACTCGATAAAGAACAGAACTGCTCTAGCATGGCTGCAAATGACTAGATCTTTCAATGTCTGAATGATGTTCAGATCTAAGAGAAAATGGACATTAGAATAAATTCGTCTTCTTTATGGTGAACTTCGCCGATTAGTATCACAACTCCGGAATGGACAACAACAACGACGACGACAATGACAACAATAAAAACTACAAGAAAAACAATAACAAGAATTAAACAACAGCAACAACATTGCTAACATACCATCGTCACTACCACCAACAACAATAATAACAATAACAACAGCAGCAGCAGGAATTAAAAGATGAACATGACCAACATCACAATCATGCCACAACAATATCACCGCCAATATCACCTATGGTAAATAAAAATTAACATCACCAATAGCACGACTTATACCAAAATACCAACAACACCAAGAGATATTATTCTTATATATCAGTATGAATAACGTCCACCAACTTAGCATCTCCACGATCTAACCTAACAACTGGACTATAAACTTCAAATTGAGGACCAGCTGGGTCTAATCCTACATGAAAGAAAAGGATAATCTTGTAATCATTGTAAGTGATACTACTATTTGCAATGATGAAAAATTTAAAGCTTTGTTATAAAGTAAACAAACAAGGTGTTTTGCACAAAAAGAAACAATCAATAATAGATATAAGTATTTGTACAAATATAGTTGTAGATGGCTATCGAAAGTATACAAGTGTTTTGGTTCACGAAATGCCAAAGAGTGCTCGATATCATAAATAAATAGAGCAAATATATAGTTTTCGCTTACCTCAAGGTATACACTATTATTATTTTATATATATATTTATATATATAATATACAGGGTATCCCAAAAAATGCCCCCATGATATTTTGTGGTACTACTTCGTTAGCTTTAATCAAATATTCAAATTTTTGCCCAGGATTGAATAACAAACATATCATGTTATAAATCAATTGGTATTTCACTGATTAAAATATCTAACCATTTGCCTTCCAGAATCACTTAAGGTGGCGACACCAATATTGCGACTTGTCCAAATTATGGAAATTAAGTTAAACATATTTCGGAATTAAAGAATGGCTACATATCTACTCTGAAACTCATGATTTCTTGTAGCTAACATTGAAAATTCATTTACTCTAAAAATTAATGAAGAATGAGGCAAAAGCCGGAATATGGGAAGGGAAAAGCAAAAAATTTGCTGTTTTGGCACAAATTGGATGGGAAACAGCAATTTCTGGGCATTTTCGGTAATTTCCCCACCTTGCCAGGGATTTTGCCTCCTTTTTAGTAATTTTGAACTAGTTATGACACGAGCAGCCCTTTTTTGCATCTTGTACAGTTTCTCAAGATTCGTTCGATTTCCGTCGTTCCAGACGGACGAACAATATGTAAAGTAAGGGACTACTAAAGAGTTGTACATACGAATTAATTCATTTTGAGATAGAAAAGCTTTAGCTCTCCTTAGAAGAGCCACAGCACTCGAAAGTTTCTTACATTGAGCATTAATGTGTTCCTTCCATTTTAATTCTTCGTCAATTATAATCCCCAATACCTCTTTCTGTTTAACTTGATCAATAAGTGAGTCATTAATTAGTATTTGGAGGTTTTCAGGGATTTGGTTTAATTTTCTTTTTGAGGCTGTCAACATAAATTCAGTTTTCTCAGTATTTAATGTTAATTTGTTGGCCTCGAGCCATTTACTTACATTACTCAAGTCGGAGTTTAATTTGTATTCAATTTCTGCAGTTGACACTCCAGAACACGTCAAGTTTGAGTCTTCTGCAAACATTGATGCTTGAGTGTGTTCGAGGCAGTTCGGTAAATCGTTTATGTATATAGAAAATAGCAATGGCCCCAGATTAGTCCCTTGTGGAACCCCACATTGGATTGTTTTTTGTTCTGATTTTACGTTATTGAGTACGCAGACTTGTTTCCTGTTGTTCAAGTATGACTTAAATAGTTTTTGGGCTGTCCTTTTATTCCATATTGTTCCAGTTTCCGCAGAAGAATACAATGGTCGACCGTGTCAAATGCTTTTTTAAAGTCTACGAAAAGAACCCCGTTGATTAGACCCTTGTCCATATTTAATAGCCATTGGTTAGTGCAATGTAAAAGAGCTGTTTCTGTGGAGTGACATGGGCGAAAGGCGGATTGCTGTTCGCAGATGATGTTGTTTCTGTTAATATACAAGCTTAATTGATCGCAAATGAATTTTTCTAAGATTTTGGCCAATGCAGGAATCACAGATATAGGTCTATAATTTCCGCACTCAGCCTTGTCTCCTTTCTTGTAAATTGGAATTACTTTTGCAAGTTTTAAGTCCTCTGGAAAAGTTCCAGTTTTTAATACAAGGTTGAATACATGCAATAAGGAATCATATATCGTATTTCCAGCTGCTTCAATAAGTTTGTTTGGTATTTTGTCTAAACCGGGCGCTTTATTCAGGTTTATTTTACCAACTGTGGTAGCTAAATCTTCCTTTGTTATAGTCGCAAAACTAAATTCTGCGGAGCAAGGCTGGGTGAATTGTATTGGGTCTATATTTGTTAAAGGAATATTTGATGCAAGCTTTGGTCCAATTTCAGCAAAGTAGCTGTTAAATGCATTTGTTATGTTTACATCGTCTGTTACATTTTCATCTTCAATTTTTATGTCATTAATAGTGGTTGTTTTCGGCGTTTTATTCAGTAGTTTATTAATTAGCCCCCAGCTTTCTTTGCTGTTTTTACTGTTTTCCAGGTTTGTCTTGAAGTACTGATCAGTAACTTGATTTCTACATTTTTTATACGCATCGTGAAAAGCAGGGGAATTTAGCCTCACTGCTTTCTTTTTTAGATTGTCTCTGTGGAAACTCAGTTTTTTAATTTCGTTTGTTATCCACGGTTGTCGATCGCTTCTTAGTTTTCTTGAATGCCGGGGTGCGTTAATATCTGCTATTTGTAAGAAAATTTTGTTCCATTCGGACAAGGCTGCATTGGGGTCAGTATGTTCATTAAAATTAATAAAAGCTTCTTTTAAATCAGTTTGAAATTTATCGGCATTTAATTTGTAATATTGTCTTGTTTCAATGATTTTAGGTTTCCTTTTTGGTATTCCTATCTTTCTACAAATATAAACAAGGTTGTGATCACTTATACCTAGATCAATAACTCCTGAAGCTATTGTTTTTGAATCATCAATTTTGCAAATGATCCGTCAAGTCAACAGCGTTTTGGTGACACAGTTATTCTAGTCGGTTTATTTATAAGTTGCAGTAATTGATATGCGTTTAATAGTTCATTTAATCGTCTGGTGTTGCTGCATTCATTATCTTTGGGTAGTAGATCGATATTGAAGTCACCTGTTATTATAGTTTCTTTGTTCTCGTTATCAATGTTCTGAAGAAAAGTTTCAAAGCAGTCAAGTATTCCTGTGTTACTAGACCCTGGTGGTCGGTACCATGTCGAAATTATTATTGGTTTGGATTTTGGCTTTTTGATTTCAAGACCTCATTGCCTCAACGTTTTCTGGGATTAGAGATTTTCTTTCTGAAAATGGTATAACATTACGTACGTAGATTGCTACTCCCCCTCCGTTTCTGTTTCTATCGTGTCTAACAAGGTCGTAGCCTTGAATTTCAACTTCCGAGCTTTTGATTGTATTGTCTAGCCTCGTCTCATTAATGCATAATATATCGAAAGGTGTTTTGGTAATGAAAATTCGGAGTTCATCGATATGTTTTACTAAACTAGCAATATTTAGTTGTCCTATAGAAAAACCTTTCAGTTTCGGGTTAGCTTGGCTATGCGGTGATTCTGCGCCGGAGTCATCTCGTGATACATTCATTGAATAGTCTACTCTGTTATCATGTTCTGGCGCCGATATGTTTACAAAGTCAGGTACATTATTAACATTTATTTTCAGGTCTTGAATTGGAGCATTATTGATGCGAAGTACAGGCAGTCAATTACAATTATTTAAGAAATATTTAAAGTTGTTGGCCAACTTTGCAGTTCCTTGTCTATTTAAATGAAGGCCATATGGGTTTAAATGGACTGTAGATATATTCTTATCCATAATGAGTTTCCAGTTATTATTTGAACATACCTGAGATAACTTTGTGTTAAGTTCTTCGATTTTCATATTTAAGTTAGGATCGTCATTTCTTGTAATCACTTCTGATATTACAAGATTCGTCATAGGAAGCTCTTTTTTAATTTCTTGCCCAAGTGTGTATATAGAACTTGATATTTTCTGAGGTGAGCTATGTTTTAGGTCGTTTGTGCCAATGTGTAAGATTAAATGATCGGGAGCACGGGCCAAGGTTGGTTTGACATAGAATTTCATGTCATCTACAAGGCAAACGATTGGTTATTTTCATCAGTCAAATATCTATGTATTGGCATGATAGGATAGTTATTTCATCCAATATAAAGATCTGAAATTTCCATTAAAGCTAGCATAGTAACTCCACAAAATATAGTGGGGGCATTTTTTGGGGGACACCCTGTATATGTACGTGTTCTGAAGAAACATTCAATAGCGACTCGTTTCCATGTAAAACTCTGTATATATCTCAAGATGGATTTTGTTAAGGACATCTTAAATGCAAAGGAACATTTTACGTTTATGTACCGCTGCATAAAACAAAAAGAAAACTTATATACTTGATATAGTAATAAGATATTAATCGATGGATTATCGGGTCATCCCACCAATAGAGCTCTGCCTGGGCAGGAAACACTGTTGCAGTAACATTTGAAAATTGCGATGTTTCCTTAAAAGTTTTCCCGTTCGCAAACCCTTGGAAACAATGTTCCGCAAGGAAACAAAACTGTTTCTTAACATAACAGAAACGTTATTTTGTTTCCCGAGTGTGATTTTTTTAAACATTCCAAGCTGCATTCAGGTACGCCTACCCAAAGAGAAACATGGCTAGGAAACAATGTCTCAAAAATGCTCCTCCTGCGACGAGGACTGAGATAATTTGGTTACTGTTGGTCTGCGAGTCACGTCATCGTCGCCATGTTGGATGAACGTCTTGTTTGTATTCAATTTCGATCAACATGGCGAAGATTTCTTTCTCCTTTTAATCCATAGGGATCTATACACCGTCTATATCTGAGGGCCTGAGGCGGCGCGAGAGGTATTTACACCTCTGCGCTCCTTCGCCGAGCGACTCATATTCCTCGTAATGCGTAGTGAAATGCGTCTTTACAATAATCGTAATAATAATAAAGCCTCTGCGGAGGAGATTATACCTCTAAATTTTCAGCAAACGTTTGCGCGAAAAATAAATCCAAGTATAGCTAAGTTCTCGTTTTCCTGATACTGATTTTAATATGTTAGTGAGGAAAATTTTGATTCTTTCTCGCTTTCACAGTTTACAAGATTCTTTTCACAGATTCTATTCATACATAGTCATAGAAATCTACCTTTTTATTAATAACATTGGAGCGCTAAATTCAAGGTAATATCGCGACAGAAACATTTAAGCCTTTCTACTGCAGTCAATCTCGTGACAAAACCTTGCAGACAGGAAAACAAAACCGTTACAGTGAACTATATTCGAGTTTGAAAATGGATAGAAAATGCTTACTCAGCACATTTTTCAAAACTCAATAAGCGATATCTCAGTAAAGAGTGACCGGGAGTAACTGGCGTAATAGAGTTTTTTAGTGCACTTCTGCAGCTCTATCTGATGGTGTTGTCGAATTTTCGAATTTCAAAATATTTAATTTTCTCACCTATAGATGACGTCATCATACGTAATAGCAATTTTCTCGAGACCTGCGGGTTAACCGACTGACAACATTTGTGTTTTATGATGGCAGTGGTTATCACTAGCATATAATGAACAAATTTTGTGGTCTCCGAGTGGGTGCAACGAAAAGTAAGAATTCTGGGAGTGGCGGATGGCCTATATATTTTCACCATCCAGGCTTGTTTCACACGTAATTATTGAAATAATTGCTGCCGTGAGGCAGCACTCCTATTCTTGCGGAAACTCTTGCGCAGTACTTCCGGCCGAGTTATGTGGATTGTTGGAATATTTTCAGTGGATATTTTCACGATTTCGAAGTAATTTCTTTTAAAGTTAACCAACATTGCATCGTTACAGTGTTTTTATAAGGTGTGTATTACATATTCTTACAAATAGAGTTAGTAAATAGGGCACATTGCGCAAGACTTTTTTAAGAAAGCGTTAGTAGGGGGGGGGGCATAATCGAAAGGGGACGTAACAAGTAGGTGGTGTATTAAAGTGTTTAAAGACGCTCATCATAATATTCCTCACTATATTCATGATCATGCAATATGTTACTGCATGAAAAACTTTATAAAAACTCCTCCTCCTCATGGGTATTTTGAAAGTATTTCAAACGTTGTTCATATACTGAGTTCTTACACCTCGTTTACACTTATGGCGTTTTCAAGCAGCTATTTTTCCTATTCTGACGTATGCGATAGAGTACGGTGAATGACGTATGAACTTAGTTAAGGTGGCTCAATGTTATAGCTATTTCAAAGGCAACTGGATTTTACCACCCAAAATAATTTGTGCGGTGTAAGTATAAGTAATATTAAGTAATTAATATTAAGTAATATTAAATAAGCATTTCATATGTGAAAATGTTCAAATTCCACACATTTCATATGTGCAATAATATGTAAAATTTTAGTAAGAAATACTTAGCTTTTATGCCTAATTTTCACTCATGGCTTAATTTTCAGTAGCGATATTTCTCATTCTGACGGATGCGATGCAGTATACGGTAGATGACGTATTCAAGCATAGTTAAGGTGGCTCGATATCGTACCAAGGAAAATTTGCATTTTTTCATCAATTAAAAAGAATAAAAATCTGCTCAGGTTCCTAAAGTGTGCTTACAAAATTTTTAGACTATGCAGAACTGTAAACACAATATAATTTATTGCACAACTGTGCGAATTTGTATTTTCGGCCGCTTTTATTTTCTATTTATACCCATTTGTGGGTATAAGACTTGCGGTTGGTGTCTGAATTAAGATTGCGATAGTTTATGACTTTATGTTGAAGTCAGAGGATGGACCCTGGTTGGGTATTGGCGTGAGCACCACTTTAGTTCAAGATGTAGCTTTGATCGTTGTCGAGATTATCAAGTAAGTTCCAAAGTAGCAGCGTTACTAAAGTCTAAAGACCACGTTTCCAATGTATCGGATAAGTTTCTGGGCCGTTTCAAAAAGCTATCCAGTTTAGTGTAAAAACAAAATCTTGTACAGCTGTAAAATGCGCTGTTCAATATAGTGTAAACACGTGGTTGGATTCCATATTTCGTTCGTAAAAAAAGCACGAGCGACAAGCCACGAGCGACAAGCCAAGTGGAATGGTAAAACGTTTATGTCACTTTCTCGATGTAAAAATAGCATTCAATAATAGCAAATAATCTTTGAGAGCACTCAACCTCCATATTAACGATTCAAACGAAAATTGCTGGATTAAGTGCCACTACAGAAGACACTCAGTGGCGTAGCCAGCCCGCCGATTTGGTCCCGCTATGCAAATTTCAAATCATTACCATTATTCATTTCTTTAGAAATTGATTGTTTTCACCGTCAATGAACACGAACAAATTTGCATAGCGGGACTAAATCGGCGGGCTGGCTACGCTACTGAAGATACTGTAGATACATTATTTATTGAGAAAACACATGCTCTCCAATAAATAATATACTATAGGCAACGCTCGTAAGTTTTTCTAAATTTTGGGGATCTCCGGTGCTCAACAGATCAGATTTACCCACATAGCTGACACTGGCAGTACCACTGGCAGTACCACTGGGCAGTACCACTGGGCAGTACCACTGGGCAGTACCACTGGGCAGTACCACTGGGCAGTACCACTGGGCAGTACCACTGGGCAGTACCACTGGGCAGTACCACTGACAGTACCACTGGGCAGTACCACTGGCAGTACCACTGGGCAGTACCACTGACAGTACCACTGGGCAGTACCACTGGGCAGTACCACTGGGCAGTACCACTGGGCAGTACCACTGACAGTACCACTGGGCAGTACCACTGGCAGTACCACTGGGCAGTACCACTGGGCAGTACCACTGACAGCACCACTGACAGTACCACTGGGCAGTACCACTGGGCAGTACCGGATCGAAGTTCGATCCAAAAAAACTATTATTCCGCGCTGATGACGTCACCAGCGGAAGTAACGTGAGAACTACCGAATATTGAGAATTATCCGGGGCTTTTTGACCAATCAGAAACGAGAATAAAGTTTGAATGTATAATAATAAACAATTATTGGATGAGGCTGAGCATGATATCAAGAATTATTCAGACCAAGGTCAATGTTATCTGTCGAAGCGAAGCTGAGGCGGATAACATTGACCGAGGTCTGAATAATTCTTGATATCATGCGTAAGCCGAATCCAATAATTGTTTTATTATACATTAAAAAGACAAAAACCAGACAAGTAAGCCAAGACTTGCGGCCGGTGGGAAAGATGCAAAAACACATAAGTTAACATTTAATAGAACAATAAATACTTGTTGAAGATGGTTTTGTATTGTTTCCTGGCCTTTTTGTGCAGTCTCTGTCTTTTTCTGACAATAATTTGGACATTTTCTCTTCGTTTGTAAAGGAAAATTTACAAGAAGCCATTTTGTTTTGGCTTACAAAATTTCGCGGGCTTTTTATAATACAAGCTGCCGACCGCGCTGGGGGCTTGGGTTCGACAGCGTCCAATAATAGTTTTTTTGGATCGAAGTTCGATCCAAAAAAACTATTATCCACGCCGATGACGTCACCAGCGGAAATACACGTTATATTGAGTATTATCCGGGGCTTTTTGACCAATCAGAAACGAGAATAGAGGTTGAATGTATAATAAGCCCCATTTCCACTTCAACCGATCTTACAGAAGCGAGATTTAGAATTGTTGTCCACGCAAAGCGCATAGCTGGGCTTTGGCCTGTCACTTTGTATTTTTTTTGTTTAAACTTTATTCCAGGTAGTGATTTTAGTTCACAAAAAGTGTCCACTCAATAGCAAATTTTGTCTTAAAAGACTTATTAACTTCTTAACAGCTAGGGTTTGTTTGAGTCGTGAGATCTTTCTAATCAATATTAGACTGCATGCACAAATCTTAGTGGCTTCGTACACACATGTAGATCAAATAGAATCTCCCTCAGCTTTACTTACTGACATCACGTTAGTATGCGTGTATACACTGCATTATTTGACTTAAAATAATTATCTATTTGGTTGAGTTCACACAAGTTTGTACTCATAACATTTACCGGAGTTCTATTTTGGAGATGGATGCCAGATATTACAAACTAGCGAACGGACATACTCTGGGTACATGATTGACATTGATTGCGAGATGTAAATATCTTTAATTAAAAAGGTAAACTACAAGATAAGTATTTGAAACTGATGTTAGGTGTTTCAATAGGCTTTTAATTTGGTCTTGTGTGGGCATGGTTAATGATACTATTCTCTTTAAACGTAAGCGGATCCTCTAAGACACTTGGCCTAAAGACTGTAAAGCTGCCTGTGCTAAATCATTTCTGATCAGTTCAGAATAAAGATTATATTGATTTCTTAGTTTTGCAAGACTGTTGTGAGTTCACTGGAGATTGGACATCCGATCATCTCGTACGGTTGAACACGTTACTTGATGACCCTTGGCAAGATATTCATTAATTTTCCATACAATAGATGCATCATTTGCAGCTCCAAATATAGAATCTTGAATAATTTCCGGTAAAATTAATGACAATGCCTGTATATAGATCATTGGATTATAGATATACATACTCATATATAATGCCTAAATGTCAGTATGCAAAGCAGCGAAACGATGCTATTTGATTTGTGATTGTGCACGTGTAGGCTTTGAAACTTACCTAACCTGCCATTTAGTGATTTGTGATTTCATAGGTTTTTATCTTCAATATTGCTTTCTATTTGCGTTCACAGAAAGTGGTAAAGGTTTGGCCGAAAATTCTTAGTTATCTGAGAGGCTTGAGGATAATTTTTCTCAGTACAGGTAGTCAGTGCAGTGGAACATTTTAAAATCTCTTTGACTCTCCTTGGTTCTGTGCAGTTCATTACGCCTATTAGGAGTCATCCCGGCTAACATGGCCAGTTCAGGCAGGGCTAGGTTAAAAGGTTTGTTTGAGATAATTAATCATGCCCACAAAAGACTATAAAGTTAAGAGCATGTTGAAACACTTACCATCAGTTTGCAATACTTATTTTGTAGGATGAAAATGTACACCTCACGACTTCATGAAGAAATTCGTCCAAAGCATTCAGTGAAAACGTTCCACCACCACCCCCCACCCCCTGATCAGCATCTCACACAATGTACTAAGGTCAGTTGGTATCTCGTCGTTCATTATAAAGATATTTTATTAAATATGGCGGGAAAAACAAGGTTGTTGTGAATCGCATATTGACTTGGTCGCTAATCATCCGATCAACTCATGGGCGGAGACACGGCTGAGCACATTACGTGGTGAACCTTAGCAAATATTCATTAATTTTACATACATACAATAGATGCATCCATCTACGAAATGCAAAAATAGAATTCTAGAACAATTTTCGGTACATTTCGTGAATGCAAACCGTGTAAACTCAACCGAATAAAAAATGTTTGAAGTCGACAAATGGATAACAAGATAACAGATATAAAACGAGATGTTAGTATTTGAAATTATGTTAGAATTAAATGTAACCAGAATTATTGTTTTCTTAGAGAATGGGTACATGATTGACATTGATTGCGAGATGTAAATATCTTTAATTAAAAAGGTAAACTACAAGATAAGTATTTGAAACTGATGTTAGGTGTTTCAATAGGCTTTTAATTTGGTCTTGTGTGGGCATGGTTAATGATACTATTCTCTTTAAACGTAAGCGGATCCTCTAAGACACTTGGCCTAAAGACTGTAAAGCTGCCTGTGCTAAATCATTTCTGATCAGTTCAGAATAAAGATTATATTGATTTCTTAGTTTTGCAAGACTGTTGTGAGTTCACTGGAGATTGGACATCCGATCATCTCGTACGGTTGAACACGTTACTTGATGACCCTTGGCAAGATATTCATTAATTTTCCATACAATAGATGCATCATTTGCAGCTCCAAATATAGAATCTTGAATAATTTCCGGTAAATTTAATGACAATGCCTGTATATAGATCATTGGATTATAGATATACATACTCATATACAGTATAATGCCTAAATGTCAGTATGCAAAGCAGCGAAACGATGCTATTTGATTTGTGATTGTGCACGTGTAGGCTTTGAAACTTACCTAACCTGCCATTTAGTGATTTGTGATTTCATAGGTTTTTATCTTCAATATTGCTTTCTATTTGCGTTCACAGAAAGTGGTAAAGGTTTGGCCGAAAATTCTTAGTTATCTGAGAGGCTTGAGGATAATTTTTCTCAGTACAGGTAGTCAGTGCAGTGGAACATTTTAAAACCTCTTTGACCCTCCTTGGTTCTGTGCAGTTCATTGCGCCTATTAGGAGTCATCCCGGCCAACATGGCCAGTTCAGGCAGGACTAGGTTAAAAGGTTTGTTTGAGATAATTAATCATGCCCACACAAGACTAAGTTAAGAGCATGTTGAAACACTTACCATCAGTTTGCAATACTTATTTTGTAGGATGAAAATGTACACCTCACGACTTCATGAAGAAATTCGTGCAAGGCATTCAGTGAAAACGTTCCACCCCCACCCCACCCCCTGATCAGCATCTCACACAATGTACTAAGGTCAGTTGGTATCTCATCATTCATTATAAAGATCTATTATTAAATATGGCGGAAAAAACAAGGTTGTTGTGAATCGCATATTGACTTGGTTGCTAATCATCCAATCAACTCATGGGCGGAGACACGGCTGAGCACATTACGTGGTGAACCTTAACAAATATTCATTAATTTTACATACAATAGATGCATCCATCTACGAAATGCAAAAATAGAATTCTAGAACAATTTTCGGTACATTTCATGAATGCAAACCGTGTAAACTCAACCGAATAAAAAATGTTTGAAGTCGACAAATGGATAACAAGATAACAGATATAAAACGAGATGTTAGTATTTGAAATTATGTTAGAATTAAATGTAACCAGAATTATTGTTTTCTTAGAGAATGGTCTATATGGTCCACCCATATCCTTATAATTATAGCAAGCATGACTATCATTTTAAGAGGAGGTTCGCTTGAGATCGTTTTGCACCACCCCTGAAAAAGCATACACCTCCCAGTGTAAAAAGTTAAATGATGTATCAAAGTCACGACCAGCTTGCTTAGTTCAATCAAGTTGTGTAACTTAGTCAGTCAGCAGCACTTCCAGCAGCTGCAATTGTCATCAATCAAATATTCAAAATTATATTGTCGTGTTATTTCAGTTGATTAAAGTTAAATTTGAAATACAGAGTAAAGTTATGTTGACAACTTGAGTTGAACTCATGAATATACAATCTTCGTTCCCCAGTAGGCTACACTGCAGTATTGAGAGAAGCATCCCTCAAATTGACTCTGCTAAAAACCTTTACTGTGCAGAAAGATTTTTGAACGAAAAGCGACACCTGCATGAGTTTAAGTTCGTGTAAAAACGTAACAAATTATTGAAGGCCATGTTACACGGAGCAATTTTTGGTGCAACTTGCAACGCAATTCCTGCACAGAGCGATGTTATGTAGAAATGAACATTGCCCGCGTTTCACTTCACCGATATTATCATTCTCATTTACTTCTGGGCATGTTTAGTAAGAAAATCATCGGCAAAGTAAAACGAAATTCATGCTCACAATTTCTCTGCGAATATACTTTTTATCTAACAATGCTCTGTGTCCGACGTTGTTGAGGGCTGGCCAGGCATGCATGCATGAGACATATTCAGTGAACCGCATTGTGTAACCTTATTGATCTATACACAAACAGTGGACACAGATCAAATAACATCGTTTTCCCTCTATATTAAATTGTCTCTGTATTAAATAGGCTGTGTGAACGTATATATCAATTATATCTATCATATCATCATTTATCATGCTACACATTAGTCATGCATTAGCGAGGTTTGGATTCAGTGCAAGGGCAAGCTGGCGAGCTATTGCTAATTATAATTTGAAATCTTACTTTTCATCCACTCATAGAACGAGTTCCTCCTATAACTTGAACTCGAACCTGAAATCATACTCATATATTATAACCTCCCTATTACCTCACTTTAAACACCTCACTTTAATTAAACAATATTTATTTGGTTTCGAATTTGCTTGGGTTCTGACATACATTGGCATTCATAACATTTACCGGTTTTAGTTATGGAAAACTTCATGAATATCTGGCTAAGGTTCATCAAGTGATGTGTTGAAGTGTGTATCATCTTGTGATACGTAGACGCGCTCGATCTGTGCTCGATCTCGTCGCTTCGCGACTCGGACTCGAGAGACGGACTTGATCCAAGTCTATTTCGGACTCTAGAGAGACGGATTTTATCCAAGTCTATGTGATACGTTGTGAAAGGGATTAGGAATTTTTCTTATGCGCGATATTTTTCCCACCTTTTTCAACTGCGTCTTTCAGTTTCTGTCGTCATGTCGTTAAACGCTTGATCAGCCACCAAGTACATAATATTACACACTTCAACCTCCGCACATTGTTTTCAGCCACACATTACTTAGACAGTGGTCAATAGCAGGCATGTCGACGTCAATTGACTAGTGTTTGCACGATTTTCGTGTCTCTGCCGCGGATATATATTGCTTTGTAGACATTTTACATGGACATATATTTTATAGTTTTGCTTAGACCATCACTCATCATAATTTGGGACTGCTTTGTCTTCGTAAACCTTAGGGAGAAGTCATGCTTCATTGCTCCTTTTATGCTTATAACGCTAGTTAATACCAAGCTTAACACAGTCCAGTTATGTACAAGCTATTGTATGGTAGATTAATGAATATCTTGCTAACGCTCCGCAGATTGTGAAGGGGGTTGGGATTTTTTCCCTTGCACGATATTTTTCCCTTGCACGATATTTTTCCCGCCCTCTTCGCAGCTACATGTATATAACAGCAAATGTTCTGCACCATTTTTAATGAAATCAGACTCCTCATTAAGTCCATTTCTCAATAAAATACGTATATACAGTACGGTATATGTTCTGAAATTGTGTCCACTTTTTAATTACCGTAGATTAATTCACCATAACCATAATCATGTAAATAACTTTTGTTTTGAAACTATCATGTTATGTAGTGTGAAGACTGAGGCACGAAGAGTCACACAAATGAAACAATCTATATTTGATATTTGCTAGGGGTCAGAATAAAACAACATTTAAAAATATAATTATTTTTTGCTATATAATTCTGCTTTGTATTCGTGAACCTCAGGATAACATCATGTTTTATTATCACCTTTATGCTTATATCGCTGGTTTAAACAAGGCTAAGTACAGCCCGCCAACTGTTATTTACAAGTTGTAGGAGAGGATATTAGAAGGAATATCTATTGTATGGAAGATTAATGATAATTTGCTAAAGTTCACCAAGTAAACTGATTGAAGTGTGTCTCCTTGTCTCTGTCGTCATGCGTTAAACACTTGATCAGCAACCAAGTACACACGCGTGCGTGTCCGCACCTTGTTTTTCCGGCATACTTAACTCAATGTCTATTTTTTCCTCATATGCGCGCGCATAAGTGATTGTGAATTAACTTTGGGTGATTATAAAACTGGGTGGTTTTGCCACCTCTTGCACACAAGATTTCAAGATCTTGGCGAAGACAGTTCTCTTTAGCATCAATCTTCGCAGCAAGCAAGAAATGGCCAAACTTTTGCTTCTGTTGATTTTACAAGTCGTCCTTTTGAATGTTGCAATGTAAGTTTGTTTCGCAGTTACTCTAATTTATCTATATTCTTTAGCAGTGTACTGTATACTGTTGCACCATACGTGTACAGTGTATATTTGTACCATATCAGAATAGTGTACGTCTGTATCATATTACAAAACTTTACCTTTGTGCCATATTAGGACAGTGTACTTTAACTTTTTCCATGTGTGCAGTTTAAACCATGCATATTTTTTAAAACTAATTAATCCATTGATTTTAGTTCAAGACATGCCACCAGAAACAAGTTTCAAGATGAAGAGGGAAAATTTATCTTCAACCATTTAGCCAATACGCTGGATGAACGAGAGATCTTCACACCAGTTCACTTCCAAGACAAAAGCAGAGCCAGAGTGCCAAATCTTGATATGAAAAAATTCTTCGAAAGATTAAACGACTTTGTAGACGCTCAATCAGCGTTAAAAGAAGGATCAGAAACTGAAGAAGACTCAGAATATCATCCATGGAAGAAAGAAGATGTGGAAAAAATCACCAACCTAGCCATGAATGATGAGAGTGCGCTGTCAGATACATCTCAATGTAAGTAAATATCAATATTTTATTTGTATCCTTACACATTATTATATATTACAGGACTACTTGCTTTCAGTAACAACCATAAGGCTAAAACCGCATATTCTTTAATATTTTGATACTATGACATTTGTCCGTATTACGTTTGTAGAACAAATACAGGTCACGCCTATTTTACTAATGCACTCATCGAGTAATTGTTGCAAGCGCAGAAAGCAATAATTGAGACAAAAGTATAGTGGCTTAGTTTTATGTTAGTATATATTAAGGTTAGATTGATTTCGGTAAGGATTGGAGTTAGGAATTGTATTTAAATTGCAAGTTGTTAATGTGGAAATTGACCACTAGAACTGTAGCTAGAACATGGAAATTTCCTATTGCCAAAGTAGGTCGAGGTTGAGAGAATTTGAGGTCTAACACATACAGTACAACATTTCTCCATTCTCTACTATGAATGTTTTGGAAGACATTTGTCACCAGAGGGGAATCACTGGTTACCAAACAGTACTGGGGGGTAGTGTTTGCGGAAGATATATAGAATGTTACTAGACTGCATTCATGTAGGCTTTACCAAGCGGACATTACTGAAAAATGGGCGGCGTACTGTTTTATCATTTGAAATATAAATGGGTCTTAAAAGATTCTTTATTTATAGAATGGCAGGCCATAACACTGTGTCGAAACAAAGAATAGAAATAAATAACATCCAGTTGTCATAAATTTCTGAAGAAAATTTAAAAAAAATCTATGTTTAATGAGTTGTTGTATCCACACACACAGAATTCTCCTGATTAACATAAATCCTCGATTTTCTCAGTACAAATAGGTTCTTTTTGAATAATGAATTGAAAATACGACTATTTAGGTCCCCATGCATTTCACAATACTTGTATTTAGGTCCTTATTATAACAGCTTTCATTGACTATTTTTACTCACTACCAGCTGGTGCTTGTTTGCATGTATATATCTGATGCAGTATATATTATTTAATCCTGCTTGGAGGGAGGGCGAGGTCGACTAACTTTGATATAATTATATTAGTGATGAATTATCGCAATAATCAAGCTTGTCAATTACTATCTATATGTTACGTCAATTACTGAATATGAGTGATGAGGTCTAACTCAAGGATGAAGTCCAAGCCTGCTGTTCTCTTTATCATTATTTTGCCAACAATGTCTCGTATCATTATTAAATTCTTATTTGAGTGATCAATATTATAGACTGTGTTCAACCCTCCTCCCCAAATACTTTAGTGCATGGCATGTTCCAACCAGAATCAGTCGCGAAAGCCGAAAGGCAACTATAATTTTCTGTCATTTTTGTATTTCATTAACATTAGAGTTAGTGTAAGGGTTGGGGTTAGTGTTAGGGTTGGTGTAAGGGTTGGGGTTAGTGTTAGGGTTGGTGTAAGGGTTGGGGTTAGTGTAAGGGTTGGAGTTAGTGTAAGGGTTGGGGTTAGTGTTAGGGTTGGTGTAAGGGTTGGGGTTAGTGTTAGGGTTGGGGTTAGTGTAAGGGTTGGGGTTAGTGTAAGGGTTGGGGTTAGTGTAAGGGTTGGGGTTAGTGTAAGTGTTGGGGTTAGTGTAAGGATTGGGGTTAGTATAAGTGTTGGGGTTAGTGTAAGGGTTGAGGTTAGAGTTGGGGTTAGGATAGTGTAAGTGTTGGAGTTAGTGTAAGGGTTGAGATTAGAGTTGGAGTTAGTGTTAGGGTTGGGGTTAGTGTAAAGGTTGGGGTTAGTGTAAAGGTTGGGGTTAGTGTAAGGGTTGGGGTTGGGGTTAGTGTAAGGGTTGGGGTTAGTGTTAGGGTTGGGGTTAGTGTTAGTGTTAGGGTTGGGGTTAGTGTAAGGGTTGGGGTTAGTGTTAGGGTTGGGGTTAGTGTAAGGGTTGGGGTTAATGTAAGGGTTGGGATTGGGGTTAGTGTATGGTTTGGGGTTAGTGTAAGGGTTGGGGTTAGTGTAAGGGTTGGGGTTAGTGTAAGGGTTGGGGTTAGTGTAAGGGTTGGGGTTAGTGTTAGGGTTGGGGTTAGTGTAAGGGTTGGGGTTAGTGTTAGGGTTGGGGTTAGTGTAAGGGTTGGGGTTAGTGTTAGTGGTGTTAGTGTTAGGGTTAATAAACATTTTGTGTAGGGCTATATAAAGAACACATACATGCATGCTTACAATGTAATGCAAGCACGAACTAACTTCGCCTACACTGCGTTAACTATTTACAATCAATTCAAAAGTTAATATTGCATGATTGTATAATTATAAGACATTAGTTTGACGCTTTTATTTCGGCTATGCACTATTCATATAACATATTTTGTTTAGCTTAGTTTAATCATATAATTATTGATACAGAATTTGTCATGTCAGCACTTTGAAACTAATTCATCTCTCTTGTTCAGGACGGTTCACGTTTTTGGCGTTCAAAAATTAAAAGTGAATATGAAATTCTTAATATTATTTAGTGCACGGACTTTAATGTTGGATAATAAAATTTCAGCGCTAGCTTAAATAGCTATAAGTAGCTAAGGTATCTCAAACATTCTCAGGAGGAAATTCTGGAGAAGTATATTGATCCGAGCCTAGGTCTGAATCAAAATGAATTCAGCCCTGAATTAATTCACTTCACTTTAAGTAATGATTTATGGGACGTCATTTACAAAACCTTAAATTCGGACTGGACGGGATTTCAAGTCCTTGCAGTTAGCTCCAAACTAATCCTGTCCATGAGTCCTCGTTTTTGAACTTAAAATATAACATCTAAATATATATAAAAAACTGATCTCAATATTTAAACGAAGGAAACCAAGTCCACATGCATGCCTTTATATAAGCCTAAGTCCTTCTATATAGTCTATAAAGAGAAGTTCGGTTTAGTTTTTGTCAAAATTTGAACATAGGGGAAGCTTGCCGTTACACAAAAATCTCGATATTCAAACAAAATTATTTTATCTTAATTAGTATTAGAAGAAATAATGAACAGGAATGTCATGGAGAAGGCTTTTTCTTTGGCTGGAAAAGAAAAGGAAGAAGGTGAGAACAATAAAATTTCAGCAGTTATTTAACTCAGTAACTAGTACGTTTTGTATTTAGTATAGGTATCACCAGGAGCTTATACTGTTTTATAGCCTAAGTATAGGTATTTAGCTTCTAGTATTGCAGAGTTCGCAGCCGGAACACGAAAATAGAAAACATCATAGTAAAGCATGAGCGGACAAATTATCAAACACTGTTTAAAGGATGATATTTACAAAAGGAAGTACTTCTATATGTGTGAGAGGTGTCCTGTGGGAATGTACATTTGTGACACAAGCAAAATAGGGAAACGCGTTCACGGAACCTAGTTCGGGTGTAGATATAGCCTATCTACGATCAAAACGAGAAAGCATTTAAAAGAAAGTCTCAAAGAACTGGATGTAACAACTGTACACGAAACAACTATTGTGTGACACTGGACTAGTATCGCCTGCGCTGGCATTCCTGGCACAGAAACGCGAATTGACAAAGCGCCTGAAAATATAAACAGTTGTAAGCCTTACCGCTCCATGATAGGAACACATAATAGTAAGTAAAATTAATGTAGCTTTTATGCAAAATAGCAAACGGATGTGACGTATGCAGGGGCAAGCTTTACATGAAGTTGCATAGACCCTACGGCTACGAGTATGGTCTATGACGTACCCAGGTTCTTTCCTTTACGCTCTCACATTCACAGGGCCTTTGTTAAGAAATCGTTAGTGGGGGGCCATCATCGAAAGGGGACGCAACAAGTAGGTGGTGTATTACAGGTGTCTGAAGGAGGAGGGGGGTCTGGGGGTCCTCCCCAGAAAATTTTTGTATTCTTAAGTCTCTGTGGCTTGATTTCCTGCATTTTCAGAGACAATTTTGATATATCACATCTAAACGGAGCTGGATTTTGTTGTGAGAATACCATAACTTTCCCCTTTTTTGCTTACATTTTGGACAAAAGGGACCTTCACTGGGGGCAAAATAGCTTACTGGGGGGGGGGGGCAACATGGGCGCTGGGGGGGCTTTGGCCCCTCTAGTACATTAGTTAAGGTGGTACACCACAACAAATTATTATTTTCTTAAAAATGGCTATTTCAATAATTTTTTTGCCCAGAACTATTCCTCTGATCAAATGATGACCAATGACACAGTTTTCAAAATTATGATTGCCATGGGTTACCAATATAATTACCCTCAGCAGTCAAAGAATGGTGTCTCGATAAAAACGATTACAAGACAACCAAACATGACAAATCTTCAAAAATGGTAAAAATGGAAACCAATATATGACGTGTATGCTGTGAACTAGGATCTTTAAAAAATATTGAGTTTTAGTTATTTTTTTCTGAAGGAGTTGATGTCGCATATATTTTTATGTCTTTTCGGTCAGAAAAATAATGATTGTACTGTATCATAGATTTAGCCAATTTCAAAAATCCTAGTTTACAGCATAGATAAGGTATATACAAAGCTTCACTGAAAATTTGAATTCATTTGGTCATTGCTTTAGGAGATATCGTTTTTAGCGTACTGCTAATTAGGTCAAAATTGAAAACTGAATAAGTACACAAAATTTCCACCATTTTGTTTCTTTTGGGAAAATCATTAATTGTACTGCAGTACAATTAATGAAATAATTGTACTCCTCTCAACCAATCAGCATCCAGTAATTTTGTCATGCTAATAATAAAAGCTTTATTTACTTATATTATAAGCACAAATGAAAAATTGGACATGGAGCTCCCCTATATTTTCAAATGCTCACAAAATATACGTTGACTAATTCGGGGTCGAAGTCACATAGCCAAACATATCCTAAACGGGAGAGGTAGGCATATATATCATGAAAATGCCATGCTAGATTTTTTCAAAAATGTTTAACACGTACTATTTCAACATCTAAGTTTGGTTCCCAGCTGTGACCTCCGCCGTTGCCGTCTTTAAAAAGACACCAATGTTTAACCCTTCGCTTCTTTGAAAGGTTATGGCAGATCGACTTTCGTCGGACTTTACAGGATGTCCTCAATCAGTCAAAGCCTTGAAGTGGAACCGTAATTGCTGCGGAGCGAGCGAGCCTGAAGCGAGCGAGCGTAGCAGCAGCCTAATATGTGCAGAGAGGGGGTTTTGAAGTAAATTTTATTTAGCGCATGGAATTGTGGTCGTGCGCGCTTGCTATGCGCAGAACACAAATTTTAAACTCGCTCAGTTCCTGTGCTTTTCGATTTTGACGGACGGAGTCTTCGAATTGTTATCGAATTTCTAAAGCTTTTTCAAGTCTATTTTGACCATTCAAGGTAGGATATTTTGTCTTTTGTTTATATGTTACATTTGTTTACTCCTTTTTGGAAAGTTGGCATTCTCAATTTATATATCTATGAAACGCTGAAAGCACACAATCGCTAATGTGCTATCGACTTTGCTTGAGTTGTTAGTGCTGTAAAGCATGGAAGTCTTAATTACATAGAGATGTCTTTAAAAGGTTTTTCTATCCATTCGCGTTTGCTTTCTCTTGCTGATTTCCATATTTTGCATCAAGTGATGTTTCGTGTATGCCGCTTGACGATTGTGACTCCGTGTGAACTTGACACAAAGTCACAGATATGCAATTGATCGTCTAAATTGCCTGACTGAATCATTCTGTTTGACCTATTAAATAGGCTACTGTTGGCATATAAATATGTTTTTATTCCTATTTTACAATGGACTTAACATTTTTGTCTAGCCGCGGGCCTTCACATATTATTGTCAGAACAGACAGGGTCTCAGTTGTGCGCGCACTAAGACAAATATTCGAATGGCAATGAGTTGAAATGAGTTGTGCTTTACATATAGGTGACTCGCATTTCCAAATGCAAAATTATTTTGCGCACATGTATATATTTTTAACGCTTTTATACACTACAAAAATATGCAAATTTCCTTGCGTGGCAGTGTCCAATTACTCATCGCAGTAAACATGGGTTTCATGTGGGAATTCCATGTGGTAGAACAATACATGGAAAATATTGATATTTTGAAATAGATTTCGTGATATATTTAGCTTGTCTCATCCTGCAAACTATGCTAGGGTATGCATCTACTGACAGCGCGCAAGCCACTGGGTCAATGCCAATAATTACCGTCTACTGAATATAATTTGTGTTGCATATTTGTTTGCATGTTTGTTTCAAGAAGCTAAAGAATAATAACAGTCTCGCAGCATTCCCTACCTTGCAGGTACCCTAGTTATACAAAATATATAGCGTGAACACAATTTACTTTCACGCCATTATAACGCCTCTCCCGCCTAAATATAACCTACTTGTACTTGGTGTAATTTGAAATAAAATCGTTTAAATTCACTATATAGCTAGGGGTGGGGGGGGGGTAGGTGGATGTCGTTGCTATGGTGGTTACTACGGGACAAAATTTCAAACAAGCTGCTATTTTCCCCTATTTACCCATTTTCCGCCAAACAAATAGAAAAATTAACACCAGAAAACGAAAAATGGATCATTAACGATGCATAATATGGCTAATTTCAAAATAGGATTTTCCTTTAAAATTTTGTAGTGTACCCCCTTAAAAGAGGCCCTGCACATTCACCTTGAATGAAAATGAATGAAGAGAATGAACGTAGCGAGAAAGTGTCCATGTTCATTGCACATGTATTTATTTATTTACTAATATTTTACTAAGATAGAACCCGTGAGCAAAAAGCTGGTATCAATGGGTGTCCTAGAAAATTTACATGAATAATACAGTATGTAGATATTTACAAATGATTATATATAGAATAAAAAATAGTTAGGATGAAGTAATTAAGATTCTAAAAAATGTCTTCTAAGTTCACGTTTAAACATACTTAAGTGAATGTTCTGTTTTCAGTTCCGAAGGCAATAAATTGATTTCTCGTCCACCATTAAAGAAAAGAGATTTCTTCGCTATTTCTGTCCTTCAATTTGTTAGGAAAACTATTTAGATTTCCAAAATTTCCCGCCCATCCATTGTGGATCGAAAATTTCACAAAAAGTTACAGTAAAATAAGGTCCTTATTTCTACATTAGTCTTTAGCCAATATTTGGTGTCATGCATTTCGTTACACCACATTTTACTGCTTTATCCCTTTAATTAATATAATCAATTAAATGTTTTTAGACGAGTGCCCTGTTGGTACAATCTACACTTATTACATTAGTGGTAAATTGAAGAAATGTTTCGAATGGAACATTAAAAAGATTGCAATCCGACTGTTGAAATACAAGCTGACTTCACCATCAGAAAACCCGCCTGAATTCCCGACAGAGACAAATAATTTGATCGAAGCAATAGCGGCTCCTGTATTGAATCAGCCGTCTGCTCTAGTTGTTGTAACCAGTTTGATTGCAGGCTTGAAAGATTACAATATTAAAACCCCATTCAAGCTGACATGGCCATTCTTGTGGCTAGGAAATGCCATACGAAATAAACAGCTAGCGAGCCACTACCTGACACCAGGAAACGTACCAAATTTGACTACCTATGATGGATATGCGGCGTTTTTGGATGAATATAGGGAAAAACAAAGAGTAAGATCACTTTTAAATACTTGAACATACCACGCAGTTGTTTGTTTTTGTGAAAGGTTTTTGGAAAATATGCTAGCTAGCTATAGCTGGTATTTTGTGCATTTTTTGTTTCTCAATAAAAGTAAAACCATTCTATTTATGTCCGTGGAAACCTACACCATTTTCGTTTATTTATCGTAATTTTAGAATAGAATGTTTGGTATCTTTCCGACGAAGGATTTCATCCATTACCCGTTAGTGGAGGACGAGGCTTGTGAAGACATCACCCGGTCAAACAAATGGCAGAGTGATGACGTGTTCACGCAGCAAAGATTGGCAGGATTAAACCCAATGTCTTTGAGAAAGTTGTCCATGAGCGGTACGGAATGTTCATTTAGTTTTTTTCATGTTCAAAATGTTGTGTCAGGCTTTTCCATGACCAAAGCCATATATATACACAGCAGCGCCACATTTTCACAAATCCACATTTTCCGTTGGAAACATTGCGGAATAAAATTTCCTTCCCAGCAGCAAAAATGTTTCCACATAAATTAAGAGACATTTTCTGATTCCCACGTTTGAGTTTTGTTTCCACCTGGGATGAATATGACTAGGAAACAAATGAACAATCGGTTCCCGCAACAAGTTTGCCTAGCTATATAAGGATTTAGTATTCTCTTTATTAATTTTTGCATTTGACGAAGTCATTTTTCTTTTGGATTTCAGATCCGATTATCCATAACTACTGTAACCCGGATTTTGACTGGAATGCAACGATGAAAATCGTTTCAGGCAGTTCTTTTGATGAGGTGAGGTGAAAAAATGAGCAAGTAAACTAGAATGAGAGTATACTTGTGTTGTTGGGGTACCTGACATTGAGCCGGTGTACTATCTACGCTTATTTTGTCTGTGTAAAACATATTTTGGCATGTCACGATAAGTATCCTACAGTATGTCTCGTACATGTAAACAAATTGCTGAATTACATCATGCTACTGAAGACGAATTTAAAAGCAAAATTTGTAGATGAATACAATTGACGAAACCTAATACTAACGATTGTTCCTGAAATTTACTCTTTAAACAATAGAATTGCGAAAAAAACAATTTTCAAGGCGCCCTGAAAATTTAAACTGTCTTGCTAACCCCTACAGAAAAATGCCTTTATTTTCTGCCCAACCCTGAGAAATATTGTATTTTCAGTGACCTCTCAGAGAAACTCATCCTTTGCGGTGGGAAGGGCTAGGGGTGTGGATATTAAATCGATGGCTCTTAAGGACGGAATAATTTCTCCACTAAGATCAATTTCGTGCTTTATTATTTCTAGATGGTTAACAGTGGAAGAGTTTTTGTTCTGGATTATCCTTTACTTCAAGGTATTAACAATACCGAAGATATAGAAGTCAATGATCCACTCCATAGACCAATGAGGAAAACAGTAAGCCCGATTACTGTGTTTGCCTCAGTGCCTGGTGTCAGGAGTGAGAATACATTAAAACCCGTGGCAATACAGATGGACATGAGTTCAGGTATGTTGCAGGGCTTTCGCTACAGTATTTAACTTTACTAAGAGCTGGTGGCAAGATGGACAAGGATTGGACGTAGATATTCTATATTTGCATGAAAATGTTCATTAGTGGGTCCACCAATGATACCATGAAAATGTAAGCTATAGAAAATTTCGGTCAGTTTCCAACATTTATCAAGAACATGATTACGTTTTAGTGCCTAGTGGCTAACTAACTCGGCGGGGCAGTCTATTCTTTGGTGGGACATTTCACTGGAACTTTGGTAAATGTGGAAAACGAGAGGCGCTGTAAAGACGGTCCAGGGCGCAGGCAAAAGAGATCATACAGTAGCTTTCTGGAGAACGAGGCGTTAAGTTAGGGATAATGTTTCATTTTTGAAGAAGTAATAATAGTCGGCCGGCCAAGAGTTCAAAATATGCTCCTAAAAGATTTTGATGGCAATTTTATGTTAGAAGCTGGCAAGAACCATATTCATACTCAGGTAGATGTAGGGAATAAGGTTTGAGGTGTTGCCAAGTCGAAATCTTAAATTTGAGTGAAAAAATATGATATTTCTAAGCCTCCTTCCCGCGAAATCGCGGTAGTTTAACTTCAAACGATTACCGACAATTCTGCTGCTATGAGACAGACTTCTTTGCTCTGATTGGCTATCGGAATTGTTCCTAAATTGGTCAGCCAATGGGCGAACGTCGAAAAGTCCTGACGCTTCCGGTTTTTGCAACATACGAGGTAAACAACATCAAAGATATTCAAAGTACAAGAAAGAAATATGCTATTTATGCTATTTTAAAGATTTTTCGTGGTAATGCGATCAATATTATCTATACCCAATTGTTCTTTGCTTAGTTATACTGATTTAGACCCTTTGCCCGCATTTGCTTGATTATCGCCGCTGCCTATGGCTATGTCGTGTGAAGTTAAATATAGTTTTAATACAGCCAGTACAATAATATAGTGCACAAAATATTGTACTGTCAGTATGACTATTTTATTCAATCGATACTATCTCATTTCTCGACTTATTGAATACTATCAGAGAGTATTCTTATAATTTCAACAAGATTTTACCGCACTGTTCAGTTCAATTCTTTAGCCTTTGGTTTAACGTAGCAGCAAGTTGCAGCTGTTTGTGTCGGACTGATATCAAATTCCTGTGTTCGATATTTATTAAAAATAACATATCATTCCCAATGATAACAGGTCTCGTAAGCCATTCTAGAAGTCAGAACTTTAAAAATTTCCGTGCTTGAGTTTGTTCACGAACATTATTTAGAACTTGACAAATTGCAAAGTACATTTTTATTGTTAGTTCCATTCAAAAGCCGAATATGTTTCTAACAGTTATCACTAAAATATAAAAATATATATACAATAGTTTCTTAATGAATAAAGTCATTTTAGTCAAATGCGTTTGTGTTTATAATTACAGGCTACAGCGATAGACATTGAATAATACAGGCTAGCCTTGATATAGGTCAGTGCAAACATATATGCAAATGAAATATACAACAATCAAAACAGACGCGAGTCCTACTGTAGTTCGTTAGACAATCAGGTAAATCGTTAAATACACTTCCATTGGTAGACTGATATACAATGTGAGAGTATGGTTTCAAACATTGACTGAACAAAATTCAACAAAGATTGGATACAGTATAAAATATTTAAAATATTTTAGCTCGACACAATTCAGCACCGGAGAAAATACAAAACATTTTGGCACGATACTTAGTAATTAAGCAAATGTTGGAGAAACGGGGGCTGTATCAGTATAGATAATATTGATCGCATTAACACGAAAAATCTTACCTAAATATCATTAAAATCGTATAAATAGCATATTTCTTTCTTGTACTTTGATGTTGTTTACCTAGTATGTTGCAAAAACCGGAAGCGTCAGGACTTTTCGACGTTCGCCCATTGGCTGACCAATTTAGGAACAATTCCGATAGCCAATCAGAGCAAAGAAGTCTGTCTCATAGCAGCAGAATTGTCGGTAATCGTTTGAAGTTAAACTACCGCGATTTCGCGGGAAGGTGGCTTAGAAATATCATATTTTTTCATTCAAAATATAAGATTTCGACTTGGCAACACCTCAAACCTTGTTCCTTACATCTATCTGAGTATGAATATGGTTGTTGCCAGCTTCTAACATAAAATTGCCATCAAGTTGCAAGATACGATGACTTGGCCGGCCGTCTATAATGCATTTCTTACGTTTTCGGATAATACTCGATTTCAAACAGAAATGCATATCTATAAGAAGGGTACTTGCTTGCCTACCGGTCCACGTAGGTAAAGCCGTAAAGGTGTAGCGAGTCCACGACTAACCAGCTGACTATAGCATTCCGTCATATATAATTTGTACGTAACGAGCGCCTCTGTGGAACACAGACTATAAATTGTTCACCCGCAAATTGACTTTTTCTTTGACGCAGATGCTTCTGTTTTCACACCGGATGATGGAAGTAAATGGCTGATGGCAAAAGAAGAAGTTCAACGTGCAGACATTGTCTATGTGGAAATAATTGAACATCTTTTAAAAACACATCTTCTTATGGAACCAATTTGCGTCATCATGCATCGAACATTTTCCAAGTTGCATCCTTTGTATCAGTTATTCTACCCACATTGCAAATACCTTTTTGTAACTAACAGTGTCGGAGTTCCTGCTCTCTTCGATGAAAATGAATTTCTCCATATTCTTTTCTCTATTGGCAATACTGGCTCCATTAATCTTCTCAATAAAGGATATAAACATTTGACGTGGGAAGATACAAACTTCAAGGAAAATCTTAAGGTAATGCGGCAAGCTTAACTAAACTGACTTTACTTATACTTGAAGGTTGTACTATTTCTTAATTGTTCTCCCTAAATGTCTAGTAAGGTAAGGCCGTCCCTTATTAGTATAAACCTACTAGTAGGCTATTACAAATCCAGCGTTCTGATTGGCTACTCTACTAGAGGGCCACCAGGCATTAGCCTACTAGTAGTGAAGAGCGAGAGAAAAACTTGTGAATCATTTGCTTTATTAAGAAGAAAAAACTTCACAAAATGTCCTACTTTTTATTCTGGTATAAAAACTAACAAACGTCCTTGGCAACTGCTTGCAAAAAAGGTAAAATTTTGAAGTGATTTAACTATATTTTCTTGGCCTTTAAAGCATTTTGTTGATTTAAGAATGCTTTCATCCATTTAGCTATAAAATTTCAAGGGTTTTTTCCGTTTTAATGATATAGTTTATGTGTTTCGAGATTTCCCACCATATTGTTTACAGTTTGAAAACATCTAAAGTTTTGGCCTTTTTCAGCCTTTTTTATTTCTTTTTATTTGACAAATATGACTTGAAACTTTCCTTCGATATATAAATGGTTGTTATACGGTTTGTTTTTTAAAACTTTTAACTCACAAGTCGTACATTTTTAGTGAATTTTCACTCGGGCGTTCGCCGTTTTATAAACAAGAAGCGGGCGCGAAAGTCGAAGGAAGCCATCTAAATGCTCGTGAATGCTCTTAATTTTCGCTAAAACTTTCCTATTTTATTCCTGCAGCTTGAAATATACTAGTTGGTTTATAGGCTACTGATAAAATTAGACAGCTCAGCCTCGTTGTCTAATTGTTAATTGGTCCTGCGGGGTTAACAGAACCTGGAATACCCACAGAACACCTGTGGTATTTGGCAGATTCATTCTTCTCACAAGGCGTACTTCAATCATCAGAAAACTCATCAGATTGCAGGAGTCGAAGCCCATGCAGCCGAAAAGGCGAAAGGCATATGCACTAAAATGTAAAATATGTGATTTTCTTTGCAGGCACGAGGAGTAATGAACGACGATGGAACATTACCATATTTCCCCTACAGAGATGATGGATTGCTTCTTTGGGACAAAGTTGAAAAATTTGCTGAAGAATACGTAAAACTGTAAGCAGCAATATATACTTTTAAATCCATTCAATTTGCTCATCAATTAATAGTTATCTGCCAAAATAACAGTCAGCCAAAACATTGCTTAGGTCATCGTCAACGCTGAGAAGAATCATATCAACGATTTCTTATTGACTCTGAACCCCTAAGTTTAAAAACTGATCAATATTCAATAAAAAATTTGAATAAGAAAATAACATCAAAATGATTAATCTAAAATTATTCTTTTTCAGGTATTATCCTTCACGTATTAAGATTGATATATCTGTTAACGTTTCGTTTGGACCATTGTCTTATCCAGTGATAAACTTACGTGCTCCAGCTTCCATTATAACAGACATTGAATTACAAAGCTTTGCGATGCAGTTATCCTCAGAAAAAATAGGACGTATAGCAGGTGGAAGGGTATGTCTGATATCTATAACTGATATATTTTCTACGTACATATACAGTACATTAAAATTGGTCTAATACGGTCGCATTGATTTCTCTCCATCCGGTCAAGTAAAAGCATAGATAAATGAGATATACAGGGTGTATAAAAAATGGGAGTCCTCGATTCAAATGTATAATTTGAAGAGTATTAGAGTAAAACGTTTACGTTCACAATCATTTTAAAGCGTAGCTATTCAAGTTTTTAAAGGGTTTCTCTTTTAATTTAAACGATTGCTTCGCGAGTAATAGTATTTTAAGTGCGTTTGATTGGAGAATCAAAAAATTGAGATGCAATAATAATTGCAAGAAATAATCCATACCAAACAAATACGGCTTTCCATGCACTACTTTCAGCTCATTTTCTAACTTTACCTACTATACGTTACGTATATGCAGCCAGGCATTGGATGGACCATATCGGAACTTCATTTACCAAAATTCTAATTTCTAATCTTATACAGCGCCAGAAGCAAAAACTCGTTTCAATATAAGAATATTTTCGCTCGTAGTATCTGTTTTAAGCTAAATCAAGTCTACCTACTTACAACCTCACGATGTGTGTATGTATTTTTTAAATTATCGATTGCCATATCTATCTCTTTTTGGTTACCTTCAGTTTAAAGGTTTTCCGAAGACGATTACTTCAAGTAAGCAACTTATTGACGTCGTTAAACGAATCCTGTTCGTCCCCATTCAGCACAGTGCTATCAACTACCCAGTATCTTACTATGGCGCATTCACACCAAACATGCCAACCAAGCTTTATGATCCAAGCACTCAAGATTTCACCATTGATAATTTGCCAATTTATAACATCGCTGCGGTGAGTAAAAATTCCTTATCAATCAGATAACTGAATTCTTGTCAAACAATCCGCAAAATAGGGTGACTTTGCATATAAACGCCCCGAAATGCTCCCACAACGCACATCAGTATTAGACGTGGGATTCGGGTGAGAATCAAGTTGGATTAGAGATATAGGGTTAAGAGTAGAGTTAGGATTAAGGTTAAAGTTAGGATTAGATTAGGATTAGAGGTAACCATAGAAAAGCAATAAGATTAGGATAGAGCAATAAGATTATATTGTTAGGATTGAGATAGGCTTGCAGATCGCTGTACTTAAAATGCCGTTGTTAATAATATGGAAATTGACCGTAACGTCGTTAATTTTGATAGTGATGATGCATTACTTACAATCATAGACAAAACTATAATTCCTCCATCTTATATAAAATATCCCCAGGGTGCATGGAAAAAATAATAGCAACATTGGATAGGGGAGAGGAGGGCGAAAGCCTAATAAAGTTAGTTGAATGTGTTTTTCCTAAAATTTCGATCTATTTTATTAACTGTTTTGTCCATGATTGTAGCTTGGATCATATGCGATATACATGGATTGAATTGATTTATTACCTCCGCCGGGAGGTTATGATTTCACCTGGGTGTGTATGTGCGTGAGTGTGCATGTGAGTGTGCATGTAGAGATAATTAATGAGCAAAGGCCAAATTTATTAAATTTTGGTTGAGTTTGGATGAAAATTAGACCAGCATTTTACAAAAGTTTGTCTTAATTAGTGCATGTATAATTTATGCATGAATAGACTGCTGACGGGGCAAATTCCGATTATACAAAAGATAATTTCTCTATTGTGATTCAACAATGCATATTACAATAACGAAGCTCTTTTGGGAGCTTTAAAAAGCTTTGCCTACTACAGGGTGTACATATAAAAAAAAACGCAACACTTAATATTCTAAGATATTCATATTGTTCTTAAGTACAAAATATTTTAGGCCCCTGGGAATTTAAAATGACTTCTAATCGCACAAATCAGCTAAACTAATAATGGTGCAGCTCACAACCGAACAACGAATTTTCATAGTTTTACAGTACAACCGAAATCAAAACACAACTGAAGTGCGAAACCTTTTTCGAGCAAGATTTCTTGATCGGGACCCTCCTCACAAAGCGACAATCTTGAGGAACGTCAGGAAATATTCGAGTGAAGGAACGAGCCTTAATCTCAACAAAGGTAATTCTGGCAGGCGAAGAACAGCACGATCGGAGGAAAACATTGCCGCTGAATTCCCAGGGGCTAAAATCTATTGTGCTTGAAAACAAAGTGAATATTTTAGAATATTAAGTGGTTGCGGGTTTTTTTATACACCCTGTACAGTGTGTCTCAAAAAAAACTGAACCCTTCAAATTCAAATTAGCCATAACCTATTGTAGTAATTTGACAGCTCTAATTGCTTTGAATTAATGGTGCGCAAAAACACAAGGTCTTATACACATGGGAAATTAATTACGCACCATTAATTCGAAGCAATTAGAGCTGTCAAATTACTACAATAGGTTATGGCTAATTTGAATTTGAAAGGGTTCAGTTTTTTTTTAGACACACTGTAGAGAAACATAAAGAAGGCAAGGGGTTGGCAAGGGGTCAAAACTTGGCTTAATATGCGGCGGAGGTATGAGTGCCTTCTATAGTTCCCAATGTTTTAAAAACATCGCATGTTTATGACAATCAGCTTTCTCCGCGACGTTAGAAAATGACATAAGGCTCAAGTGAAACGTTCTAGACAGTGCAATTTTGTGTTTAAATTGCTATCCAAAGGTATTTACTTACAAAGCCACAACCATACATAATTCAACAAACCACATCATAAATGTTTAAAAATCAGTATTTACCTGTAATAACCACATCTCAGCCTTAGAGGTTGGTAATTATAGGAGCTTAGTATAACAACCCTTTTGGAGTTTAGAAATTTATTTTCATGTGGTAAAAGATTAGTCCTTCAGTCTTGATTGTTGAAATTACGCATTTCGTTCTTGTCACTTTTGGAGTTGAATTTAACATCGTTGAGTTTACTATGACTGCGTCATATTTGTGCAGTAGGTTTTGCAGAATGCGGAAGAACGTTGATTGGGGTGCCACGAGGAAACGAGATAAAAAAGAGGGATTCGGGAAGTGCCCCCCTGCTTGGATGCATGCAGTTGCCAAACAAAAATACACAAATCTTACCGGAGTATTAAATTAAGCTTTTCATTGTTTTACAGTACCAACTTTCCATTGCCATGACTTTGGGATCTATACGATATGACAAACTCTTCGACTACAGCGATAGTTTGGCAGATGAACGAGCCCAAAAACTTGTGAAGAAGTACCATGATGAACTCCACGGTGAAGTCAACAATCAAATTTTCGATAGAAATTGCAAAAGACAACTGGAGGGGAAGTTCATCTATCCATACTTCATGCCTCAATGGTTGACCAACAGCATCCAAACATAAGAACTTTGTTTTCTATTGACTTTTTTGTAACTTCAGACGTTTGTGTTATTTTAGATTTTAGATTTGCGGTTTTTGGCTTTTGTGTTATTTCAACTTAGTAGGCGAGAACCACTTTTATTATCTAGCTATAGTTAGTTGATTCGTTTAATAGATCATGATGACTTTTTCCTTCAAAAGCTATATAATGGGCCAGCAGCCACTGTTCATTATTTAAATAAACATCTTATATAGAAGTGTATGTTCATTCGTTAATTGTTTCAATAGTAATCATGTAGTCATTAAAAATCGGGTGGCGCGGGCAATATCCTCCACCGTAAACTTCAGAAAGTAACCCGCCCTCGAAAGTAATATCTCCCGAATGTAGTTACGATTAAGAAATTGATGATTTTTGCAGAGTCTTGTACATAAATTATTTAAACGTACTAGAAAACTCCGAACAAGCCGATGTAGCATGAGAAAGTATTCAGGGAAGAGTATATATATGACTTGCGACATGTCAGAGAAACGACAAATAATGCTCTAGAAGTATATTACACTAAGTAGTATATATATTGCACTAAGAACGTCAATTTTTATTACAAGTCTGCGTATTATTTCAGATTAGTCAGTCTTAAGATATCAACTCGAACAATAAACAGTTCCTTGATTAAGATCAGCCTCTTTATCCATGTTAAGTATCAACCAACTATTGAAACAAGCTGTGTACCTAAAAACGATAAAGATAAAAATACAACATAGCTACTTGTCGAAGTTTAACCCGTTAAAATATCTTTCTCATTACTTCAAACACTCATGAATTAACAATTATTGAATGAGGTTGTGCATAATATGAAGAATCAAGGCCCGAGTTTGTGGTATCTGCCGAAGCTGAAAGCTAAGTTTGCGAACGGCCAAAGACGACGCCATATTGTTTTTGTTCGTGTTTATGATGACGTCAAACGTGCGATATGATGTTATAACTCTACATTTGGCAGACATTGGGTTAATATGACGATTTTACCTATAAAATGGGCTGTTCGCCAATTAATCAGAAATCATTAATTCTTTTAAATAAATAGCTTTATTCATTAGCAAATTGTCCAGTAATATGTGCCTGTTTGATCAAGTGCAGGCATGTTTTACCTAGCTGGTAAAATTCGTCCTGCTTAAAAGCCGTCCCGTGAGAAAAATGGTGTTCTTGAACAACAGAAAACAATGCATGGCATGAAGAAGTCAATCTTTCGCAGTCGTGTTTGAAGTGCTAGTCGTGCTTTATCCTATTACTGCCAAAACTTCCTGACGAAGGGCCTTTGTTGGAAACTTTTTAGGGTCGCGTGTGACGTCGAGCAGTGTGGACGCGCCTTTGGCTGCTCCCAGTTAATCTTCATGTTTTTAAATGTTTTAAACTTTTTACAGTCGCTTTCGATTACCGAATTCAGTTAGTTAATAGTACAAGACAATGTGGTCCTATTCAAGTAAATTATTGAAGTCTTTTGGTGGTGTATCTCGGGCTTTGAGTAATCCTGTGTGGCGAAGGTTAGTGAACTTGAGAATTAACTCGAATAAGCCTACATGTACAAGACGTGGATGTCGCGCTGGTTCTAATAAGGTGAGAAGTATTAAATCAATTATCAGCAGCCGAACCGAAGGGAAATCCCATAGCATCGGACAATCTATGCGAATGATTACAACCGAATTCGTGTGCTACGAACATCTAACTCAGTCAAGTGTTTCCTCAGTTTTGTCATTGCCGTATTATCATTGTACGACTGGCGGACACAGGGGTGTAAATCTGAAGAATCTTGTTTATATTAAATGCCAAAACCCAAGCATAAACCCCGAACAGAGAGTTTCTCTGCAGTTTGTCCCTATCTTAATGCTGACGAACGTTATGTCCTTAGCTCCAAAAATTGACGAGATTAGTTCCTTTGTTAAGCACGCCGACCTTGACTTGTTATGTATTACAGAAACTTGGCTTCGCAACACTATATCTGACAATATTATTCAAATTCCTGACTATAATGTAGTACGCAAAGACCGGGAAAAAAGTTCACATGGTGGAGTTTGTGTCTTTGTTCACCAAAACATTCAATTTAAGCATTTGGTCGAATTACAATCTCCGAATTTGGAAGTAATTTGGATTAAAATACGGCCAAGACGTCTCCCGCGGACAATTTCATGCGTCATTGTTGGAATAATTTATCACCCTCCAAACTCTAATAATCTTATTTTGTCAGAGTACCTTACTGAATGTCTTTCCACCTTAATTGAAGGAGACTTTCCCAATTGTGGTATCATGCTGACTGGCGATTTCAATCAACCATCCTTTTTAATATTAGAAAAACGTACGCAGTATATGTAGATAGCCGACAGTATACAGGGAATTTACATGTGCGCCGAAAGTTTATTTTGACGAGTACCTTGCGTGACGTCACGAAATTTACTCGTTCCAGACTCCTCGTAACGACGGCCAAGGTCCATCAAAAAGTGCCTTTTTGCCAACTTTAAACTGCCATACAAATCGAACGATTTGACCAAATAAATTAAAATTTTCACGGATACACTAGAAATGATGCCAAGATTTGATATAGCCAAAAAAAATTTGGGGGTGAGGTGCACTTTAAACAGCTCATTAAATTTCCAACTCGGGGGAGTAACACTCTAGACAAAATCCTTACAAATTTGCATTCCTTTTATAATGATGCAAATCGTCTTTCGCCGTTTGGACTCTCGGATCACTGCACAATTACAATTTTCCCGAAAGAAAGAACTAAAACTAAGTCAGAGCGCATTAAAGTTTCAGTACGAGATCTAAGACCAAGTAAAAAAGAACAACTTGGCCGTTTTCTCTCACTCGATTGGTCATGTTTATCAACCGGGTCAGTCGACAACCAATCTGCCTTATTTGATGATTTGATTCAGCTTGGACTTAATAATATTATGCCCGAGAAAACGAGTAATTCATCGGAACGACGCTCCATGGATGACAAAGTATCTGAAAGAGCTAATTGTTAAACGCCAAGCAGCCTGGGCACAAGGCAATCAAACACTTTTCAAGTTTTACCGTAACCGGGTCAATAGCTATCGCAAGCGGTGCAGGCAAATTTATTATAACTCTAAGATACGTCTTTTGAAGGACAGTAAACCTAAAAGGTGGTGGAACGAAGTTAAACGCATCAGTGGTCACACGCCAGTGTCTGACAACAAAGATATACTATCCATCCTTGCAACAAAGATATACTATCCATCCTTGCAACAAAGATATACTATCCATCCTTGCACTTGAAAACATTAATATTAATGATTTTTCCGATGATGAAATTGCAAACTTTATAAACGATTGTTTTTTGGATCCACAGCAATCATATGTACCACTTGAAGAGTCTGATAAAATCCAGTATGCAAGGTCAGCATCCAGCTGTGACGTGTTACAAGTACACGAATTTGAAGTATTTATGAAATTAAAATCTCTTAACGTAAGTAAATCCCCTGGCCCGGACGGACTCCAACCTTGGTTACTGAGAGAGTTTGCGGAAATACTGGCCTACCCAATTTGCCAAATTATTAACAATTCATTTCAGCAAGAAATATTACCATCAGGTTGGAAACAGTCAAACATCTCCCCCATTCCCAAGGCAAGTCAAATTACAAACGTAAATAAACACCTTCGTCCGATATCGTTAACGCCAATAATCTCGAAGGTGGCTGAGGAGTTTGTCATTGAGAGGCAAGTTAGACCGGCCGTTTTGGAAGTAATTGACCCAAACCAATTTGGGGTAGTACCAAGATCCTCTACCACAGTGGCTTTAATATCTATGATGCACTGCTGGTTACAGGCCACTGATCAACCTGGAAATCTAGTTGGTACAGTCCTATTTGATTTCCGAAAGGCGTTTGATCTTATAGATCACAAGCGACTTTCTGGCAAAATCAAACAGCATAACCTTCCCCCTTCTACAATAAACTGGATCTTGGATTTTCTTACTGGCCGTATGCAGCGGGTAAAATTAACGAACAATTGTTTTTCCCAATGGAGTGAGATTCGTGCGGGTGTCCCCCAGGGTACCAAACTTGGTCCCTGGTTATACGTTCTGATGATAAATGACCTGACGACATCACATAGCGATCCTTGGAAATTTGTGGATGACACTACTATTTCGGAAATTTTAAAAAAAGATCAACGTAGCACAATTCAGTTTAGTGTTGACGAGGTTCAAAATTGGACTGTAACCAACCTAGCCAAACTAAACGAAGATAAAAGTAAAGAACTTAGGATTGATTTTTCTAGGAATAGTAATCTTAGCAACAAGCTAGCCCCGATAATGGTCAATGGCAAAGAACTCGAGATAGTGAGCCATGCTAAAATCCTTGGACTTACAGTCAGTAGTAATCTAAAATGGAGAGCACACGTAGAAGAAATCGTTTCTAAAGCTACCAAGAGATTATATCTGATAACGCAACTTAAACGAGCAAAGGTCCCCACTGAAGATATTATACTGATTTATTGTGCATGTATCCGGTCGATCTTGGAATACGCGTCGCCTGTGTTTCATAACTCGTTGCCAAAATATCTAAACCAAGAGATTGAGAGGGTACAAAAACGTTTCCTGAGAAGAGTATATCCGGACCTCTCTTACGATAACGCTATCAAAATCTCGATGTTAGATTCATTGTCTGATCGTAGATCAGCTGCTTGCCTCAAACTCTTTGAAGAAGCCCAAGATCAAGATCATAAATTACACTCATTAGTCCCTCAGGAAAAAGTCTGTTCATATTCCCTAAGACGATGTAGTAAATTCTCTATACCTCGAATTCGAACTGATCGGTATAAGAACTCATTCATAATCGCTAACAGTCTTCAACAATAGTTTAAATTTTTGTAATTGTAACGTTGTAATTGTAATTGTAATTGTAATTTGCAATTTTTGGAATGTAAATTCACATTCTAATCTAATTTTTACCTATTATGTATATATTATTAGGTCCCTTTTTTTTATTGTCCATCGTATACAATTCAGTTGTTTTTATTGTAACTGCAAATTACGATTATTAAAGTCAATCAATCAATCAATCTTATAACAACACTATTAGGTATGGCTATATGTACACTGGACCCCCAATCTTAAAGTTTGTATCATTATAATAAATGCTTGACTTTCCACATTTTCTTAATATTAGCATGGCTCCCAGCGACGGTTAGAAGCCTAGGCACTCCGCACTCCGTCAGTAAACTATAGGTCAATATATACTTACTCTATTTCCGCCCAGCTTGGTTTGACAACAACATGATTCAAATGCCATACAGCGTAAAACTTGTTGTATCCAATCTTGATTTTTTGCAAACGTCCAAGGTTGCTTTCAGTAAGTATGACAAACGATTGGGAGGAACCTCGCTTATGATTTCGTCTGAAAATATACACAATAGTTCAATATAGGTAATAATATGATTTAGAGTGCAATATGAATAAAACACGCACGTGTGACAAGACTGTCAAAATTGTAGACGTCTGCTTATAGGACGTGTTTAACTTGAGATCTCTGAAAAAGTTAAGAGTGCATTTTAGTTTAGTTTATTATGTTTACCACTCTGAGGTTAGTTAGTGGTTAGTGCCTAAGGGCTAAAATAGTTTTTAGCGAGGGAGGAAAACCGGAGTACCCGGAGAAAACCAACCAATCTTAACTTACATGAGCCTATCAAGCACACAGACGTTACCCAACCTGAGATTAATGTTTAAATGAGTCTAATGAGTTATGAGTTATGAGTCAATGAGTTATGAGTTATGACTCAATGAGTTATGAGTCAAAAAATTGGGATTTATTGTATTTTGATATATTTTTGTTATTTTTCTCGAATTACATTGCGTACATGCCATATAGACTACAGGAAATGCTGGCTTAAACCCCGACCCTAAAGCCCCGTACAGACGAGCAAGTTTTCCTTGACAAGTTTTCCTTGAAAAAGTTTCCTTGACAAATTTTCCTTGACAAGTTTTCCTTGACAAGTTTTATTTTCCCATTGTACGGCAAAAAATTGACAGGTTTTCCTTGACAAGGAGCCTTGTTTAAAAGCTAGTCATGCCAGCTTTTAAACAAGGAAAATTGTTCGTGTGTACGGCCGACAAGGAAAACTTGACAAGGAAATGCGCAGCCGCCACTGCTCGTCTGCTCGAGCGGCCATTCAGCCATTGTCACTATAAACATGAAGTATTCACTTGTGTCGTTAATACACAGGCTCGTAAAACTTGTCAAGGAAAAATTGATCGAAAAAAACGTGTTTGCCGTACACACGACTCGTGGAAATTGGGAAAACTCGAAATTGTGTGAAAACACTCCGCCCTCCGGGCGTCGTGTTTCCACACAATTTCTCGTTTTCCCAATTTCCACTCGTGTTGATATAACTGTATGTAAACACGGAAAGTGTTTTATATTTCTTAAATGTAAACTACATAACCTAGTATCCCAGTGTAGACGGTTGATAAAAAGGTTTTTAGGCAGACTCATAACTCATTGACTCATAACTCACAACTCATTGACTCATTTGACTCATAAAACAGGTATCTACCCAACCTGAGTAAATCCGTGCCCTCGACCTGCTGTATAGCCGGCTTAACTCAGAGGTTGCTTCCCTACTAAATCGCGCCAGAATTCATGGTATTAGTCATATACATATATTATTAGATCAGTGGTCATATACAGTGCCTGCACCCCTCCCCCCAAGGGAAAAGTGCCCTTTTCAAATAGAGGTACCCCTAACACGAAGTGCCCCTCCAACTGGAAGTTCATTGCTTCCTACGCCTATGCATAAGATGAAGACAATCATCATAAAAATGTTTTGTACATGTAATTTTTAAGTAATATAAAAATTAGTAATTACCAAATTGAACCGAATTCTATTTTGTTGGCACTGAACATTACATCAGATGGTATTTTGCAAAAGAGTACAAGATTAATCTCATACGCTCTTTGCATGTTTGTTCTACACTCTTTGTATCTTATAATTTGTTCTTTAATCAAAGAATAAACATAAAAAGAGCGTAGAGAAATGGTTCAAGGGAAAGAATACTTTGTGATAGCCGGCATGTACACACTTTTCAAGATCCAGATTCTTAGAGCCATACTTCCCAGTCAGTGTAACATGAATTGAGGATTCCAGGCCTCCGCGGAATGAATCACTTGTATAAACGGTTATTTTGTAGTGATAACCTAGAAAGTAATATTATTTAAGTATGAATGGGTGAGTAATAAATATCGTGCAAACAAAATGACGTAAGTATAATTTAATGAGTTTCGGTGACGTAGTGTTGTTTACAAGAAATAGCGGGAATTCTGATAATGGCAAAAATCTTTGGAAAAAATAGAGTTTCCAACTTTAACCTATAACGCACGAAAAATGAAACTTACCACAAAAAGGGCGTTTAGGTTGTGTTGCGAGCTGGTACTGCACTGGAAGTTTAGATGGTGGCAATCTGGCATAAAATCCCATAATTTGACATTCATTATGATGATCCTTACAAGATGAGCATTGACCATGATCAAATAACCATTTACTTGAACAGCTATAGCTACGCATCATACACTTGCTGTTAATAGACTCGATAAAGAACAGAACTGCTCTAGCATGGCTGCAAATGACTAGATCTTTCAATGTCTGAATGATGTTCAGATCTAAGAGAATAACAAGTGCTTGGTTTACTACATACCATTTATTTAAACTAACAGCAAATCAAAGAACAACTTAACACCACTAACAACAACAACAACAACAACAACAACAACACCAACAACAACAACAACAACAACAACACCAACAAACAACAACAACAGCAACAACAACAGCAACAGCAACAACAACAACAACAAGCAACAACAACAACAACAGCAACAACAACAACAACAACGGCAACAGCAACAGCAACAACGGCAACAACAACAGCAACAACAGCAACAGCAACAGCAGCAGCAAAACAACAGCAGCAACAACAGCAACAGCAACAACAACAGCAACAGCAACAACAACAACAACAACAGCAAATTAACAGCAACAACAATAACAACAGCAACCCAGCAACAACAACAACAACAACATCAACAACAGCAACAACAACAACAACAACAACAACAACAACAACAACAACAACAACAACAACAACAACAACAACAACAACAACAACAACAACAACAGCAACAGCAACAATAATAACAGCAGCAGGAATGAAAAAATGAACAACATTACCTATGGTGAAATCACGACAGCCAGGCTGGTGATAACCACCATTTGGATAAAAATCAACATCACCAATAGCACGACTTATACCAAAACTACCAACAACACCAAGAGATATTATTCTTATATCAGTATGAATAACGTCCACCAACTTAGCATCTCCACGATCTAACCTAACAACTGGACTATCAACTTCAAATAGAGGTCCAGCTGGGTCTAATCCTAGATGAAAGAAAAAATGTTAAGGATAATCTTGTAATCATTGTAAGTGATATTACTATTTGCACTGATAAAGATCCGGGCTTACCAATTTGAAGCTTTCTTAATATATGAACTTCGTAGGCTTCCTTTTCTAAATAAAAATTCCCTCTCGTACCCATGCATATATTATAGAAGAGGTGTTCCGGTTTTTCCTTTTTATTTTTTAACTATCGATTCTAGAAATTTGAAAACACATAATTAACATTTTTACCAACCTGTTATCCTATCCAAAACACACCCTTTGTTCAAACACCTCTTGCCAGCATAACCAGAGATATGAGCCCCAAGACTGAAGCCAATCAAGTGAATTTGATCACATGTTGTCACAGTGTTGTTTACAAGAAATAGCAGGAATTCTGATAACTATATATAATTTATATTGAATAAAACAGTCAGTGGTGCCGTTAAATGGAAAAGTTAAGACATTGCTTTTCTAATTTTAATGAATTTAAAGTGCTTTCGGTTAAGAGTTTACATGGCACATGAACATCATGAACATGAATTCCAGAGATGACGGAAGAGGAAAGATTCACAGAACAGTTTCTTCATGTAACTGACAAAACGAAACTATAGCTCATTGAATAAATTCTAAAGAAATTAAGGAATGAAGTCAAGACGGCTACCGCTTCAGTAATTTGGCAAATGAACTTAATTTAAATACGGATAGGCTTTCGTCATTTAGGTCGGCAATGTTTAAGTATTACATTTCCTCTTTGTACTCGTGTTACGAGTACAAAGAGTAAAAGTTCTAAGTCAAATAACTTTACCAGTTGCTTGATGTCGTAGTCGCACATCGTAACCACTACGTCACCAGCAGCCTCGCTGAATGCAACTGCAAAAAAGACCTTAAATAATGCTAACTATCAAACTCGAAAAATCTCGACTGTAAAATAGCCGGCAGTTTTACTAAATATCCGGCTGCCGGCTGTTTAGTCACTTCGATATAACAACATACACTTACCATAGCACCAACAATTCTAGTATTAGCCGCAGCCTGAACATATGGAAAGTTATTACCATGATGCCAACTGACAAGAATGACATTGTAATCACCTGTGACCAACAGCTCATCTTTCATACGTAACATCCAATCACGAATACCAAATTTTGGTTCAATATAGCCATGAAGAACAAATTTCGTCAAGGAATGCTCATTAAAGGTGGATGTTTGTAGTTTGGTCAAATTAGAGTCATTCAGCATCTCTCCATCATGCACACTGGGTGGTGTACGGCGTGTAAATAGACTATAGGTAGGAGCAATACTGGCAGGAGAGGAGGGAAGCTGTGTAAATATGCCTTGAAATTCCCCACCAACATTGAAACAGCCATATTTGCCATAACATACCTCGCTATGACCTATTATTGATATAGTAATAAGATATTAATCAATTGATTATCGGGCCATCCTACCAATAGGGCAGGAAATACTGTTGCCGTAACATTTGAAAATTCCGATGTTTCCTCAAAGATTTTCCCGTTTACGAACCCTTGGAAACAATGATGTTCCGCAAGCAAAACTGTTTGTTAATATAACAGAAACATATTTTGTTTCCCGAGTGTGGTTTTTGTGGCGGAAACATTCCTGCATTCAGGTACGTCCACCTTTGAGAAACATGGCTAAGAAACACTAATGTCTCTAAAATGCTCCTCCTGTAACGAGGACTGAGATAATTTGGGTATTGTTCTGGATATTGTTGGTGTGCGAGTCACGAATAGAGTCACGTCATCGTCGCCATGTTGGATGAACTTCTTGTTTGTAATCATTTCAACCAACATGGCGAACGAGGGGCAAATCTCGTACACCTTCAGAAAAATCACAAAAAATAGACAAATCACAACAATAATCAATATAGAGAAATGTCAAAAAAATCGGGGGGAAATCACAAAATAAATCACAAAAAAATCACATGATTTTTTAATCTCGTACACTTGTTAGGAGTGATTTGTCCCTCGATGGCGAAGATTTATTTTAATTATTCTTCTAATCCATGGGGATTGTTTACACACCACCGCGGGGCCTTTATATCTGAGGGTCTGAGGCGGCGCGAGAGATATCTATAAGCTAAGCGGCTACGTTTTCTGAGAGGTTAGATTAGGAAAGTGATCTGCAACGTAACCGTTCTTGATAAGTGTGTTTTAAGTTAATTGACAGTACCAAAAAGATGGCGACTTCTAAATTTATTAAGCCATGATTATTTGCGTGCACTAACAATGGATCCTACATAAAAGCTATAGGGCCTATTTTTGTCTTTTTATAACAACATCCCAGACTCTCCTATACTCAGGCAAAATAACTATATATCTATCCAACAGTGTTGTCGAGAAGCGGATAACGGAACAGGAACATATTTTTATCTATAATGATTTTAAATGGCATATGCATGGTTATTAAGAATGTAATCAGTACAAACTAACCTCTAACTTCTGATACAGAAAGGAAAACAATGCTGATGATAATTGCAAACATCATCCTTTTCCAGCGTCGGAGTCGAAAACACCAATGAAGTCACTGATTTGCGCAGTGTTATTGTGAAATACACGTGAAGTTACAAACCTTAATCACAGACCAGCTATATTGAAATGGCAGACAGGTAGAGTCACACTGAGAATGTATTTATGATCTGATCTCTTATCTTGTCTCCAAATTGATCAAATATATTGCCAGAAGAAAGTAATGAAAGTAAACATCCTACCATTTTCCTAATAGATGGTATGTTGGATAGTTTATTTTTAATAAATATTGTTTACTTAATAATGCAAACATGTCAATATCGAAAGAACTTCGTTCTGGCGTGTTCTCTTGAAAGCAAACGATCTTCTTGAGGCACTCATTAAAACAGAGGTTTAAATTGTACGAGGATCGGACTTCACGCATGGAGATCTAGAAGTCCTGACCTAATTCTGGACGGGATGTAAATGGCGGGATTGCGCAATACTTGGCAAAAATAGAATCGTATTTCTGACTTACACTAGTTATCTCTGGCAATCCCCTGTTGCCACGCTCCTGCCATATAAAATATTGCATAGTTCTGCTGTTTGTATAATATGTGCATGAAAACAGAGACTGAAATTCCCGAGACTGAAAATTCCATTTCTAAATTTCAAGCTAAGTTCACTTATTTCACGCCTGGGATACTGAAGATGGTTTTTAGCTATTTTTGTTTCGTTCGAGATGAAATCTTGAACCTATAACCCGCATTCAACTCCAAGATGACCCTAAGAAAAACTCAAAAACTCGACCATCAACTTGCAACCTATACAACCTGCAATTTAGACCCTCCGTATTCCTAATTGAATAAGTTGCATTATTTAGTTATTAGTATTATAATATGACATTAAGTAATCGACTAAATTGCCAGGTAATGGTAGTACGTTTAAGTTACAATCATGTGGTACGTAACCAAGAGTAGAAGTACGACATAGTTCTTTCAAAGATCGTAATTCTTCTCGAGGTAATTCATAAAAAGCCAAATGTGGAAAGCCAACACTGGGATTACCATGTTCAAACATTACTAACTTTGTTCCACATGTGCTAGATGTTGGATAAATGTTACAAATAGGCGGGCTATCAAACTGTACGTCATATACTATCAAATACATAGGTTCTAAGGTGGTAGTGTTCACCAAAACTCCAAGTACACACAAGCATCAAATATGAATGCTCTTGTGTTTCCAATAGCACAACCTTCTTCTTGAAGTAAACATACACTTCTGCGGATATCAAAGATGCACAAATTAACAACCTCTTCCTGTCTATGTTGCGCTAGCACAACAGCAAAATTGCAATCTAGTGTGAATGAGCTTGGGATACAGTGTTCAGATATGAGGTGAGGATCCGCACCATGAAATGAAGTTCCCAGTTTTTGAGGCCATGGAAGGTTGCCGATAAATTTCCTGGTTCGAGTCTGAAGATCACAGGTGTATAATAAAATAATGAAGAGACAAGTAAGGTTATTCTTAACAAATCTCCACTAATTTTGAAAGCTAACAGATCACCAGCTTACACAGGGAGCCCACCCTTGGTCTTACTGGAGAGCAATATATAAGACCAAGGGTGGGCTCCCTGTGCAGCTTATGGGTCATTGATGGGTACATGATTATTTTAGTGCTCCTATACTGTAGTTATTTGGTTTCAAATACATTATATTCTCATTTTTTTTCCGAGCTTGGTTGAAACATAGTTATTGAAAGATCTAACTAATCCAGACGAAGGGCCTTCGCTCGATCCTTCAGCTAACCTTGTGGATATTATTCATCACCATACCTACACTGGAACTTAGCACTTGCGATATTATTATCATTTTAGTTATTCCTTCAAATTTGAATCAGATATTCATGTTTATGTTGAATGCATCTCTTGGTAATCTCCAAAGCAAAGATTAGTAGGAAGTTATATGACTTAGACTTAGTCTTATATACTTAATATTATGTATAGTGAAAAATTGTTCTTTATGCCATGCACGGATTACAGATCTTGATATAAACAATATAATTTAATTGTAAAAAAAGACAATTTTTCCAAAAGCCAAAGGCTTATCGGGGGAAAGCTTGCCATATATACATACATAATTATTACATAATATATATATTTATATATACGTGTAGGTTTAGGTCTACGAAACGCAAAGAGTGCTCGACAACATATAGTTAGAGCAAATTATAGATTTTCGCTTACCTCAAAACTGGTCTGCAACAGGCTGTTTCATCTGTAAAAGAATCATCAGGCAGTGTCACTGCCTAATGATTCTTTTACAGATGAAACAGCCTGTTGCAGACCAGTTTTGAGGTAAGCGAAAATCTATATTTATATATATATAGACATATACATTTACAAACAGACGAACAGACGATAGACAGAGACAAATACAGATATACAAGTGATATGGATCAAGGTTTATATAACAATATAAAATCACACAGAGATGCACTTATATAAATATTATTAACATGCAGAAACGCTTCGAATTAATGATAAAATCCTGTACGAGTAAAAAGAGGTTCAAGCTTTCCGTAGAACTCGTAAAGCGTATATTTTTGTTTACACACATTGTTCCCGAAGCCTTTGAATATTCGGCTTTTATTGCTCTGTTGAGCACTTGACGGATGGCTTTCCCTGATGTCAAATTCACCACAAAGCGACGCACGCGAAGTACTTTTTTGTATGAAGGCCGCCATGTTTCTTGTTGCTTCTTTGGCATAAGATATAGCCCCATATAGCCTAATATAGCCTCATATATTCTCCATATATACTCCCAAACCCCCCAAAACAACTTACATTGCGCAATTTTGAGATTTTGCAAAATCGTCAATAGAATCTATAGTAATTTAGGTCGCACATGAGATAAAACTTCGTCGAATAATCCAACATCCTCTCGAGCGATGTAAAGTGCGGAGCTCGCTATGTATTTGGTGATGTTTGAACTGTTAATTTAGCTAAAATAAGCGTGATCTGGTGACTTGGTTTCGTGTCGAATTAGTAATTTGCGTGCATATATTTCGAGATTTTTTGTGAACTGTTCAACGATAATTTTTTTCAACAGCATATCGCAGGATCTACACACCTTGGAGGAAATACCGACTTTGTCGCCTGGTGATTTCCCCAGTGATCATTTTCCTGTCGAGTTCTTAATTACACAAACTTTCAGTCGAGCTCATCGTGTCCGACGTAATGTTTATGATTTCAATCGTGGAAGATTTCAAGAACTTCGGATGTTCCTACAGAACACCGATTGAAATGGATCTCTCCGAAAATATTGATGAGTGTTGGATGCAATGGAAAAATAATTTTCAAGCAGCTGTTAATCAATTTGTCCCGGTTAAGACGATAACAGATAAAAATTCTCCACCGTGGATTGATAGTGAAGTTCGATATCTCATTCGAAAGAAATATACGGCATTGAGAAAGTATCGTTTGGACAAATCAGATTTTCGGAAATTGAAACTACGAATAATCAGTCGAAACGTTAAGAATTTAATCAGACGAAAGCACGGTGAGTATCTTCACAAGGTTGAATCATCTTTCTGTTCCAATCCTAAAACATTTTGGTCTTATCGTAAAGCTATGCTTCGTAATCGAACAGATCAAAATTCTTGCATAAAATATAACGGCGTCACAGCCAAAACCTCACGTGAAAAAGCAGAACTTTTTAACTCATACTTTGCGTCTGTTTTTCGAGCTTCAAGGCCGACGGAAAGCATGAATGACGATCATTACGACACTCCATCTCAAACCGACGCAGAGTTATCCGATCTTACTGTTAGTGTGGAAGAAGTCGTGAAAAATTTGCGCAGTCTAGATGTAACCAAGGCGCATGGTCCTGACGGAATTCACCCTCGATTATTAAAGGAATGTAGTGAACAAATTGGACCAAGTTTGTGTGCGTTATTTAATCATTCTCTGAACTGCGGCAGAGTACCCATAGAATGGAAGGCTGCGAACATCACACCTGTTCATAAGAAGGAGTCAAAAGAAGTAGCTGAGAACTTTCGTCCTATCTCGCTGTTGTCGATTGTTAGCAAGATTCTTGAACGCTCAGTATGCAGCAATCTGTACAACCATATATCTCATCTAATCGCTGATGAACAGCATGGCTTCATCAGAAACCGATCGTGTGTAACACAACTTCTGTCTGTTTTCCACGCTATCGGCAAGAACTTGGACAAGAACATCCAAACAGATATTTTATATTTGGACTTCGCCAAAGCATTCGACTCAGTTGACCATGACATTCTCCTTGCCAAACTAAAATCATATGGAGTGAATGGAAACTTATTGAATTGGTTTACCGACTACCTGCACGGCCGTGTTCAGAGAGTTGTTGTTGATGGTGTAGCCTCTGATTGGGCGGCTGTAACGTCTGGCGTTCCCCAGGGAAGTTTACTTGGTCCTATACTTTTCGTTATTTTTATCAATGATTTCCCTAAAGTTGTGTCTGATACGTCACAGACAGCACTGTATGCTGATGATTCCAAACTTTACAAGAGCATATCCAGTCTCGGTAGCTGTGAAAGTTTGCAACAATCCTTGAATCGTCTAGATACGTGGAGCCATAACAACAACATTAGTTTCAATGCATCGAAGTGTAAGGTATTGACAGTAACCAGGAAAAGCAATCCACTATATTTTGATTACCATCTTGGAGATACAACGCTGGTCCATGTTAGAAAAGAAAAAGACCTTGGATGTATCATTACCAACCACCTCACTTGGGATCAGCAAGTCCTCGCTGTGGTGTGCAAAGCCAACAAGATGCTTGGTCTCTTACGTAGGACATATGCCCCTTGCTGACCAACACGAAAGTGCGGCGTTCTTTGTATCTCTCCCTGGTCAAGTGCCACCTCGATTACGCTACTCAAATCTGGTCTCCAGCACTGACTTCACTGAAAATTAAAGTTGAAAATGTTCAAAGAAGGTCAACGAGGTGGATCCTGAAGCAACGAAAAGGTGAACAGTCGTACAAGGAAAGACTGGTGATCCTGAAGTTACTGCCATTATGTTACGACCGCGAAGTAAAGGACCTGGTTTTCTTTTATAAGGCAATGCACGGGCATATAAAATTGGATATCAATAACTATGTTTCCTTTGTAACACACGGTCGCACTAGGTTAAGTATAAGCGATAACTCTAAAGACTCCGTTCTGCAGTACAACCACTTTCCAAGGATCGTACTTCAATCGTATAATTAAGCTATGGAACAGTATTATGATCAATCCCACTTCTCGAAGCTTTTCCAGCTTATCATTGTTTAAAACGTTTGTTAAAGACATATTTAGTTTAGAGCTGTACAGAACCTTTAACGTAGACATGACGTGCACATGGAGTCTAGTGCGGGACTGCTCTTGTCATAGGTCATAGAGTAAACGAATTATTTAGAAGTAAAACGTTCAAATAGGAACGGATGATGTTTCGTGCGTCAACTTTTACCAAATCACTCCTAGAGAGTTGACTATCTCTAAATCATCATTCGCTCCTGTTTGATCATTTTGCTTATTTCATTGTTTTCATATTTATATTTTTCATATTTTCATATAAATGTTACTACTTATTAGAGAAGGGAGGTGCCTTGCATGGGACTTCTATATAGTCTCGTTCGCACCTTCCCTTTTGGGCCAGTTGATATTGTACTTTATTTTAATGTTGATATTGTACTTTATTTTAATGTAATTTATGGCACCAATAAAGTTGTTAAATTAAAAAAAAAAAATTAAATCTATTTTCCATGGCAAAACATGTACAGACAAAAGGTCAGCAAGTATCAGGTGTCAGGTCATGCTTGGATTTCATACTACAATCGCGGGATAAAAACATGCATTTTCCCCTTTAAATTTCTCGCTTTATATATAACATTCTTAAAATATACGCACAGCTTTATACTCCTGCGATATTGCGCTATCTCCTGTTGCGGATGTTTGTTTTGGAAGTGATAAAAAAGTGCGGTACTTTTGGCCTCAAAGTCGCATGACTTTGCGTCCATTCCTATAAAATTATCGCGAAATAAGCCTGCGCCCCGTGTGTGAAGCGTCTTAACGCTGTTTTGCCGTGCTTAATGTTAAAATATATTCGCAGATTCAAACCGACTGGGTTCTGGCGAACATTTTGGTAGGAAAAATAGGCTTTTTTAGAAATATTTAGGCTTTGCAAGCCGTCTGCGGTAGGAAAATTCCCCGTAGAATGCTATTATGAAGTGAATACCCGCTGACCAAACGCAGTCGCAAAATGTCCCATATTTCTGGTAATGAGCAAGGATTTAGAAAGGCTCCACCAATTTTTAGAAGATATCGCAGGGTTCCCTAAATCGGAGTTTAGCTTTACATAATAATCACTTTTTGCTCTTCTAATAACAACATAACAACATAACATAACTTTATATAGAGAAGGTTTAAAGTATTTACAAATAATAAATACGCCAGTTTAGCTAATGCTAATCTTCCACTGGACCTTCTATATAACCATATAACTGAAATAACAATTAACTATACAACTACTCATGCATCTATTTACAAATTATGAAGAACTTATGAACAGATTAAGAAAGAATTTATAAACTTTACGCTTAAATATAGAAAACGACCCAGATGACTTAATATCTGGTGGTAACATATTATAAATAACTGCTCCGTTATACTGAAGTCCATTCCTAGTTATGGATAGCTTAAAGTTCGGTACCCACAAGTTCATATTGGAGGAGCTTCTGGTTCGACACTGAGAAACCGATGAAACTGGTTTAAACATGCTACTTAAATAATCTGGACTTAAATTATTTACAGCTTTGTAAACTAAAATAGCTACCCTATACATAACTCTGTACTTGATATTAGGTAAGATCTCCGACTGTTCAAATAGTGGTTTCGACGAATAAAGTTTAGGTTTATCATAAATAAGTCTTAAGATAAGTTTCTGCAGTTTGTATATTCTTGATATATGCAATAAGACTATATAACGACCAAGTTCCTTTGAATTCTCAGATCTTGCATGTTCATATAAAAAGGCGGGAGAGCGTATAGAGAACAAACATCATGCACAGTAAAATTTACATATAGCTATACTAACATATATAATAATACATTAAATCTATCTAATCTATTTAGTAATCAAATTCACCGGGTATAATTTGCAGCATAAAACCGTGACAAACTGACAATGCATTGTCAGTTGAAGGTTTAAAATGCACGTCAGCTGACGTCAGCTTGACTTTATTCAAATATTTCCGTACGTTAATTGTTCTTCATTATATTTTTTGTTGTTTAGGAAATGGTCGGATAAGAAAAAACAATGCATGAATCCAAACTCATACGGGAGGCATTTATAAGCCATTAGTTTTTTATTTAATTTATTTTTTTATTATTAGTTTAATAAGTTATGGAATAATACGTTACTGGGATTTCGTGTGATTTTATACTATTTTAGATGTAAGTATATTTCTATATTAAGGAAATATATATTCTATAGAAACTATGACTGTTATAACAATCACGGTCCTGGTCGCGGTATTTTGCTTTTGGCGTCTCTTCTGATCTTGTGGCCGTTCTTAAAGTACCCGTGTCACAAAATGGGACTTCGCATTTTTGAAATCTATGGTTAAAATAAGTAAGTAAGTTCTGAAACAGAATTGAAATCGGATTTATAGTTTAAAGTTATTGTCGTTTAAACGTACATTGAATTTCGTGTAGTGAAATATCTGAAGACTGGTACGAAATTGTGCGTATGACGTCACAGTAGGAACTCGTTCAACTCAACAATATAGAAAACACTATTGCGTGTACTATCATATAGAAGGAAACAGCGCAAAAAAGTCACGAAACAGAAAAGATGCCGAACAGATGTGTAGTATAGGAGGTTGCTCTAATGCAACTAATACAAAGCAAGGCATTTCGCTTCATTGTATACCTTTTACCGGAGACGAGAGGCCCGAAGCGAGAAAGAGAATCCAGATGAACTGAACACCTTTTTCACCACGACGGCAGAGCGAACACTGGGTAAATCAGCAGTTGACAAAACTAGTGACCTGTTAGATCTGGTAAATGGTCTTCATGATGATCATGACACACGCACATTTGAACTGCGTGAGGTGACACAAGCAGAGTTTTTTCGAGAAATTAAACAACTCAGGACGGACTGCTCCACTGAACCTGATCAAATCCCAGTTAAGTTCTTGAAGCCAGTAGCCGAATTCTTGGCGGCTCCTCTGACTCATATTATAAGTTCTTGCGTCATCGTATTTCCCTGAGGCTTGGAAGATTGACGAATATCGCCAATACCGAAGACAGACCAATCCAAAACTGAGCAAGACTACCGTTCCGTGTCAATTCTCCCAGCTCTTTCAAAGGTGTTTGAGAGACTTGTGTCTCGTCAAATGATTTCATATATTGAAGACTTGGCCCTCTTTAGTGATGGTATCTGCTACAACGTTATTGGGCATAAGGGATGACATCATTCGTGCGATGAGACGTGGTGAGGTGACCTAATTGATGGTTCTTGCAGACTATTCCAAAGCATTTGATACTGTTAGTTTTAGATCTGTCATTCACAAAATGCATTCAATGGGGTTCTCTGAGAACTTTTTTCACTGGATACTGGCGGACCGGCACCAATTTGTTCAGATTGATGATAAATGTTCAGATCGATTGGAAACAAGATTTGGTGTTCCTCAGGGCTCAATCATGGGACAACTTATTTTCAACATATATGTGTCGGATCTACAACAAAAGCAAGCGTCTATCTGAAAGCTTAGTACTGTCAAAGTTGGAAAATTGTAATGTAGTGTTTAGTCCTCTCCCTGATTATCAGCGCTTACAGAGGGTACAGAATACTTGCTCAGGCTATGTACTCTCGAAATACGCCAGAATAGTTATAGTCATAACATATACCTGTTGTGCATATTTTATGAGGTCGGTAATCTTCGAGTTAAGCCCCTCGAGTAAGCCCCGACCACGCCCTAACCACGTCCTTTTTCGCCGGGGGCTTAACTCGAAGTACGAAACACGATTTGGGTTATTCGAGTTAACTCGAACAACGAGTGAAGTATATAAAGTCCGAAAATAGCCTGAACATAAACAGAACATTAGTCACGAAGTGCTAAAACACAGAAACTTTTTCCGAAAATAACTAATCGTTAATATAACAAGATTGTCCAACAATATTTTAGGTTTTTTTATATTATATTCATATAACAGTAAACAGGTAATTATTTATACTTTTAGTGGTTCTTTCACCCACAACAGTCAACAAAACGTAAACAATATATTAATTATAAAGTAGATAAAATCCTATAACGTTCATATTTACTAATTGTCGTATTTTACTGGGATTCCTCTGTGCTGTAGGAGGGATACACTGTTAATTTCAAGGAGTTATTTTAACTCCAAAAGTGGAGTAAAAAAAAGGTACAGAATGACTCCTTTTTGGAGTAAATTGTACTCCACAAGTGGAGTGAAATTTACTCCAGTAGGAGTAAAAACTACTCTAAGAATGGAGTAACAATTACTCCAGAAATGGAGTTAAAAAACTAGTGGAGTAAAGTTTACTCCAAAAAAGGAGTCATTCTGTACATTCAGGCTATTTTCGGACTTTATATACTTCACTCGTTGACACACTTCAAAAGTGGGGGCTTAACTCGAACAACAACTTCTTTGTCAAACTTCGAGTTAAGCCCCGGGGCTTAACTCAACTCGAATCAGTGCATAACCCAAATCGTGTTTCGTACTTCGAGTTAAGCCCCCGGCGAAAAAGGGCGTGGTTAGGGCTTAACTCGAAAAGGGCTTAACTCGAAAAGGGCTTAACTCGAAAATGGCTTAACTCGAAAAGGGCTTAACTCGAGGGGCTTAACTCGAGGGGCTTAACTCGAGGGGCTTAACTCGAGGGGCTTAACTCGAGGGGCTTAACTCGAGGGGCTTAACTCGAGGGGCTTAACTCGAGGGGCTTAACTCGAGGGGCTTAACTCGAGGGGCTTAACTCGAGGGGCTTAACTCGAGGGGCTTAACTCGAGGGGCTTAACTCGAAGGGCTTAACTCGAAGGGCTTAACTCGAAGATTACCGACCTCATATTTTATCTGTTATAGTTTAATTAATTGTATACATAGTTTATCTTTTTGTAATTAGTAGGCGAAGAGCCACAACGTGGAAGTGACTACTAATAAAATAATAATTATTATTATTATTAATACGTAATTGGCAACGAATAAAAAAGCGTGCGTGGCCTAATCTTCAAGGACAAGGTGGCGAATAAATTTGACAGTGAGAACAACTTATTATCCTGGTTAAAGAGTGGTTGCATGGTTTGTTTTACAGTAATTGCCTGGCTCTGCTGTTACAGACAACATTACTAAAGTTAGGTTGGTCTGAGAGGAGCTTTAATTAGAACTTGCATGGGAATGAATTTTATAAAAAAATATTGGAAATTTATGGCAGTTCAAATATTATAGGATGCATGCATACTCGCATGTCTCATTTATAATATGCCTGCACATATATCTTATCTTAGATTTTGTGCGCTAAATATTGTTAAAAAGTCAGAATTTGAAAATGTGAATGAATCCGAGATAGCGGCACTCATATTTGCACACTTTAATGATGCATGTATACTTGGTCCAGGATTATGAGTCAACTTTTTTCATAAATGTGCCCTTACAAATTCTCCCTACTTTTAAAGATCCTGCATGTGACCACCTGAAATTCCTTGCCAAAGAAATCTGGAATAACTCAAAGTTCTAAATCGACTGACATACATTTGACTGTGCATTCATCACCATATTCTTAATTTTTATGTTCCAACAGGGGTATGAAAGATGTAGATTGTATTTTGACAAGTTCTCGACTCTAAATGAGCTCCATGAAATATAATCCCATCATAGCCTCACTGCCCCTCCACTTTTCCCCTGGGTTTTGTGCTAAATTTAATTTAAAACCCCTGTTAATTAAGTCCTTGGGGGTGGGGCTTACTTATTTCAGGTACATTTGAGGGCCGAGGCTTATTGGAGGGGGGGGGGGTTGATAGAGAGGAGGGAGCTTATTGATTTAGCCAAAATGCAAAAAATGATACAGGATAACATTAAACTTTCACGCCAATGAATAATTTCGAATCAGTACACATGTGTGTTTTTTTATTCGATGGAGGGCTTAATTGATACAGGGGGCTTATGAGAGAGAGGGATCTTAACAGCAGATTAATGATATTTAAATGTAATTTATTGCAGTTTTAATGGAGGATTTAACAGTTATTAAATTTGATTGCAGCAGTTCTCAATCACAAAAATGCAGTAAGTAAATGAGACAGGATAACATGAACTTCCAGGCCAATGAATAAATCAATGTGTTTCTTTCTTGTGAGGGGGATTAATAGAGATGGGATGGGCTTATTAATAAAGGGAGATTATTATTTGAGAGGGGATATAAAAAATCTTAATATGGAGCATCATTCATTGGAATTTTCATTCAAAAATGGCCTATTTCACTATTAAATAAAACTGATTGAAGTTTTGATCTATGCATTTGTCATGTGTGACATGTTGCCAAGGCTAAATTGGCCTACCAGTATGTTATATATAAATATTAATATATTAAATAAATGTATATAGTGCAAGTTATCAAAGGCAAAAATAATTTTGGGCTTTTAGGGGCTTCTCTGACCATCTAGGCAATCCCATTATTCAAAACAAATCTGACACACTTAGTCAATCCCCTTAAGCTCCCCCACACCTACCGCAAGCTAATGGCCCAATTGGACCCTACGGGATGCTGTTTCCACAGTGCCATAGCACCCTTATTGATGATGCACCCTGTCCTATGGTCGCTTTCCACTCCACGACCAGCACTTGGGATGCACAACCCCCCCCCCACACACACACACACACACACACCAGATCAAGCTGGACCCATGCATCCCTGTAGTGCAGACAAATTCAAATCAAACCTCAATAAATAGTCTGTACGTCCTCATCAGCATTGTCTTTTATATCAGTATCATTACCATTCACACCACCATTATCGATAGCACCATCCTGCTGACCATCGAAGATTATTTCCACAGGTGAGACTACTTACTTCCGGTTTCCTTGAAAAACGTATTTACAAACAATTCAAGTTAATTTTCTTAATGATTTTCACCTTTCAAGTATTTAATCGCATTCTTCTTTACTGCATTTCATTTCACAACTAAAAAGCCTAAAGTTCTAGTTTTATCAGTTTAAAATTCGAACGCTTTGACTACTGCGGCCTGCGAATTCTAATATGCCTGAATGCGGGTAGCCTGCGTGGCAGGCGTTCTATTGTGGAGGAGGGAGTTTTGTTTAGAGCGCGCGCTTTTTTTTGAGAGCGCGCGCTATTCCCTGCGCGCGCTCTAAACAAAACTCCCTCCCCCACAATAGAACGCCTACCACTGCACGCAGGCTAGAATGCGGGCTGTCGATCTTAGTTTATGTTGTCATGGTAACAAGCGTTTTTCAAGATGGCGGACAAGAAACATGAAATATCTTGAAAAATCGTCGTATTTTGGCAAGTTTGGGAATTACATGACAATCTTAATGAATATGCTTAACGTCACAGTTAACTGTTTCATCATTTTATAAAAAATAGAACTGCAAAAGCGTATACTTTGTCTTTAAAAATTGTGTTTTTAGAAAATTAAAGGTAGGTGATGATATTATTAATAGGCCATGGGAATGAAAGTAATAGAATACCGTCCACCGCCCGCATCAGTTTTAAGTCCTGCACAAAAAGTTGCAGAAAGATTCAAGCATTTTGACACTAAATATCATAATAAAGGCCTTACACAAATTTAATACACCACAAAAATTATAGCCAGTGCCATTTTCGATGTTCTTGCCTTCTTGGGATCTGCAATAATAATTAAAGCTAGGACAAATTGTATGATGTTGTCAAAGCAAGATCGCACATCGTAATATGCCACTTTGTTATAACTACTGTATACCCAAAATATAGAAAAGAAATAACTTTTAAATAATGAATAATGAAAAAACCTGCATTATTTACCAAAAATTTTCGGACAGTATTCTATTACTTTCATTCTCATGGCCTTAGTGACAGTGTGATACCATGATGTCGTCGATCATAGTTTATGTTATAAGCAGTACTAAGCCCTTGCCTTGTGTACATGTACTGCTAGAAGTTAAATTGGTTATATATAGTCAAATATATTTTCTGTCGTACAGTATAGATTAACTTTTATATAGTTATTCCATGCACGATGTAGAGTACGTTGCTTTCAAATTGTTTAATAGTTTGTTGTAGATGGGCTACTTTACAGTTTCCTGTACCTGAGGATTGCAAGTATTTTATGATGTGTCTTTGTTGGCTGGCATGCAATTCAGTGTTTTTGACGTCATATGTACATGTTAACACTGGCAGTATGAATGGCAGTGAAGCCTAATAATTCGTTTAATTATTATAAATTTAATATTTAGAAATGCCAACAGTGGGCAGTGATACAGCCTCAGTTCGTAAACTGCTTCACCAGTGGGACCATGGTAACACTCAAGTGAGAGCACGCATACTGGACGATTTTATCATGACCAATCAAAATAAAACTGGTCCAGAAATTGAAAATGAATTTGCTCAATCAGCTAGTTTATTTCTGACTAGATTAACTGCTTGGCTGAGAATGACGTATCCTCTGTCAAGACTCAAATCAATTTTTTGGTTCCATTGTTCATGTCTTTTTGGTTCCATTCACACATTTTGTGCACGTTATGGTCTTTTTACTCCAATGTTAATATTCACAAATTCGTGGTTGTCTGCCAAAATGTAGATATCATGTTATTCTTAACTGAATACAGATATATGATTGGAACCCACGTTAGTTTACAGCTGAAGGCCATTGCCATCTTTGTAGGAGCGTCAAGCGGGTATGTTACATCGACATCGTGTTTTGTATATTTTTATCTACGTACAGGGCAAGTATAGCTCCAGAATATAAATTAATACATACTAAATAGAAGCCAAGGGAGGAGGATTAGGGCCTTGACATGATTTTTGTCAAATATTTGAAAGAAAATAACGTAAATTGCATAGCATCACCAAAGCAGGGTAGCCCGCGGAAAAACTCGTTCTGGAACGCATTAGAAAGGCAAATAAAGAGCGTTCAGGACGCGTCCTGACGTCTAGGTCAATCCTAACGACCAGTGCTGCATCTTTTAATAAAAGTTATTTTCTAATGAAGTACATTAATTTCATTCAGGGAAGTGAAAGCACTTTGACAATATAAATTGCTTTTCTTTCAGTCATAAATTTCTCACAGAATTCTTAGAAGTAGGCGGTGTCTTAACGGTTTTAGAAATATTGGGCTTGAAACAGGCAAAAGAGGTAAGAATGCTAATGGACTTCGATGACTTTAATAATGAACCTCAACTGAACGTGTACTAGGTCGGAAATTTCATAACTTTTACTCTTCATAGGAAGATAAAGTTGAAGCTTTAAAACTTTTGATGCACATTGCCAATTCTGGAAGACGATACAAGGAGTTGGTTTGCGAGAGTTTTGGTAATTACTAACTAGACTTTAAATTCCATATCTGCTCATGTTACATGTGACGTTGCCTCGCAAATATAGCTCGATGTATTGACATTGTTTTATATCTTTATAGGTATTCGAGCAGTGGCGGAATGTCTTGCAAAATCTACCTCAGAGGAAACTCAGGACTGTGCTAAAACGCTCATTCAAGAATTGTCCAACGTTAGTGAATATAATATTTGCAATCATAGTGTTACCAAATGAATCTAATGGCAAAACGCAATTTTACTGAATGATTTACAGTACTTTCGTACATCAAAATTATTCCACCTCATCCCGTCCCGGCAAAGCCAGATCATGTAAACCGTCACATTTAGTTAGTCATATTTGCTTATCAGGGCAATCCCAAGTTTGAAGGACAAGTATATAAAGCACTGATTGCTTTATTACGAGCGGTATCACCAAAAGCTCAACAAATGGCGGCAGAAACATTACGAATTGTTCAGGTAAGCATATAATGACCTGCATGTACATGTAACCGGATTGTTACATAAGCCGATAAGCATAATTTTTTTTCTAGTCAAGCATATTGACTTCACAGTACATTTTCAAGCGCGGAACAAACGAGGACGAGACTGTATGACTGTAGCAATCAAGCAACTTCGCACATGTCAAAAGTCGAACCGATAAATTGTAAATTGAATGTACCATATGATGATAGAGAAATAAGTCATTTTCCATTGTCCATTTCAGATCATGTTGTGTTTACTGTACATCTTGTATAACTCTTTGCATTTTCATTTATATATGAATTTAAATCAAAAGGCAAAGAATGATAAAAGATGTAAACATTGCATGATTTGAAATAGACGAAATTTCAATATATTTTGTCGAGCAATGTTTGTTTTCCGTCCCAAATAGCCTATTGTTAAAACGACTAGTCCCGCTATCGTGGATTCTGTACTGATGCTTTTGAGATCTTTACACCTCGAAGTCCAATACGAAGCTTCTGAGCTGATTAAAGACCTCGTGCGTTATGATGTACAGCTAGCCATACTCAAGGGATTGGTTGCATTGTTAAAGCCATCTAAAGAAGATATCCAGGCCGATAAACCTGAAATTCTCAGTGGTACGTTGCTAATATATGTACTATTAGACTACAATAGTAATGCACTTGTCCATTTTATGCATAAGCGGCCGGACATTTGTACTTGCCGGCAGGATTTCATATAGTGTCGACGAAGGAAATGGTCAAAATTAGAATTTCAATTCTTGAGAATGTTTCAATTAATTGGCTGTTAAATTGATTAGAGGTGTCGTTTGTGAATTCAGCAAGTGTCTGTTGATTAGAGGTGTCGTTTGTGAATTCAGCAAGTGTCTGTTGATTAGAGGTGTCGTTTGTGAATTCAGCAAGTGTCTGTTGATTAGAGGTGTCGTTTGTGAATTCAGCAAGTGTCTGTTGATTAGAGGTGTCGTTTGTGAATTCAGCAAGACTAGTGTCTGTTGATTAGAGGTGTCGTTTGTGAATTCAGCAAGTGTCTGTTGATTAGAGGTGTCGTTTGTGAATTCAGCAAGTGTCTGTTGATTAGATGTGTCCGCTGGATGGAGGTCGGGGAGTATTATGGTGTGTCGTTTGTGAATTCAGCAAGTGTCTGTTGATTAGATGTGTCTGCTGGATGGAGGTCGGGGAATATTATGGTGTGTCGTTTGTGAATTCAGCAAGTGTCTGTTGAGTAGAGGTGTCCGCTGGATGGAGGTCGGGGAGTATTATGGTGTGTCGTTTGTGAATTCAGCAAGTGTCTGTTGATTAGAGGTGTCCACTGGATTAAGGTCGGGGAATATTATGGTGTGTCGTTTGTGAATGCAGCAAGTATCTGTTGAGATTAAGAAGTGTCCGCTGGGTGAAGGTCAGGGAATATGATGTGTCGTTTGTGAAGTCAACAAGTGTCTGTTGATTAAGGTGTCCACTGGATTAAGGTCGGGGAATATTATGGTGTGTCGTTTGTGAAATCAACAAGCGGTCTGTTGATTAGAGTTGTCCGCTGGATGGAGGTCGGAGAATATTGTGGTGTGTCGTTTCTGAATTCAGCAAGTGTCTCTTAATTAGAGGTGTCCGCTGGATGGAGTGTCCGTGAATTCGAAGCTTGACTGTATAGCAAGATAAATAGGATAGGAAAGTAGATAATTGTGGAGGATATCCATTTTACCGATCGCAGATCAATTCTATACCTTGTTGGTTTTCCTTTAATTTAAGATCCTTCAATGCCAGACTTTGGAGCGCCGTTATCTGTTTACGTTCAACAGGCTGCTGCCTGTAAGGTGATCAGGTAAGGAAATCATATTTTTCTACCAATTGCTACGATACAGGGTAGGGTAATTACGTAGAGTCTCGATTGAATTTGAATCTCCATTTTAATGTCCATTATAATTTTCAACTCCTTTATTGTTATAGAATACTTGCCCAGCAATCGCCTGAAGTGGCAGAGAGTTTGGTCCAGGTGTGTTAGAATAATTTAGCTGCTTTCAGACTTTTCTACCAGGGCTTTGCTATGGCTGTGCCCAAACCCACTGCCCAGCCCGGTGCTTGTCTTTGGCAGTGATTGGCACTGTCTAACTCAGTCTAAATGTAACTTACGTATCCAAATACAAAAGAAATAGATTATTCTGCGATTTATTTCACGTTGTAAAATTGCCTAATGAGTAATGGGAAATCGTCTTTCTTTACTCATCACATATTTGCCTAATTTGCCCTATTATCTTTTAAATATATCGGCTCATATACACGACTCGTACTCATTTTTCTGCCACTTGCTTCAGCTTCGTGTGGTACACGGCCTACTGTTTGCTCTTGGAAACGCAAATCATCCAGATTCTCAAAGACAAGCTGCAGTTACACTGGAAGTAAGTTGGCAATTTTTATTGCTTTTTGCCGGTTAGCTACTGTTTTAAATTTTCTATTCATTCTATTTACAAATATGCCTTAAGGTGATAGTTATTTTATAAGACTGGTGAGTAACTCTTGACATCAGCGACGTCAACAGCGCTATAAAGTCATATAACTCGATAAATCATGACTACATATAAAGTGAGTTAAACTATATAGGGGTCCACCTTAAGGAAAGGTGGGTAGAAAGATCATATAACCCCTATTATCTTTCTGACAAAGAAAAGGGCGGCGTGGCGCTCTAAATGGGCAGGGAAAATGACACTTGGTGGACCTATATAAGGGGCTAATTACATGACGACCTTTCAGCCCGGACTGAATTTCAACACGGTTAACCGAGCTGAAAGTGTTTCACAATTACATACACAATTACGTAGAGTGTACTTTGAGTAACTAAACATGAGATCCTGGGAAACAGGTTGCTTGTAACCTATACTTTATAAGTTATAATTATATATTTTTAGTTTTTTGTTCGCTCTTTTCCGTTTGTAAACGACAAAGTAAAAGAAGCTCTGGGCGACACGTTTTATGCAGAATTTTTGGTAAGCTTACATTATATTTGAAATGTAGATCTTCTGGTGCTACTTCTATTTTTGTATGATCTTCTACTAGAACAATCCTGATGAGCTCTACGTGAAACTGACCTCAATCCAAGCAGATGTTTTGTCATCTAACAAAATAAATATTCCAGGAGGTATGCAGCAGTATTTTATTGAATATGCATGCTATCTTGGTACCACATGTACAGTATATCATTAGGTCAATTACTACACGACTGGATATTAATTCTATAAATCGATTAAACCCATTCGGGCATTTTGATACTCATTGTAAATTATTTTTGCCATGCAGTCACTGAAGTACAAGAATAAAAGAACAGCAAGCTTGAAACATGTGCAGATCGAGATTGGGAAGTCATTAAAGAAGTTAAAATGAAAAACAGTCAATTAAACTTCAACGTCTATATTATTAATATTCTTCAATATTAATCAAATATCTGTGGTTTCCCAAGCTGAGATCTCGCTATTTAATATGCCTTTACGCATGCATGTATCATCGTGAGCTCTGGATGCATTGTAAATAAAGATATTCAAGAGCAAGGAATTCTACGTACATTCTTTGTACATATATTCAAAGCATATTTATCACCTTGTCCTTGGTAAAAAGCGCTAAGAAATTAAGAATTCCTTTTAAAATCCCGAAAATCTTTCGAAATCTTCAAATGTCTAAAAATCACGAGAAAATATAATATAGTAAGTTTTTAACATTTTAATTTCGTAGCATTTTTATATTAGACGGCCAGCCAGCCTCGAAAAAAGTGACTGTCGATGGCATTTTTTGTTACAAGCAGGAAACCACACTAAATGTCATCGGAGTGTGTTCACTTTGACGGTGAAAGTGGTTGCCCTCCGTAATTATTCTATTTATGTAGCGAAATTGGAAGGTTTTTATAACGACATTTCGATAGATGGGATTCCATTTAAAAGCAGTTTTCGATATCATGGATTTATTGTAATTGGTTCACTGCCTAATTAGCATGTGCAAATTTCTCCTTTTCTTAATTGTCATAACTCAAAGTGACATGCTAATGAGAAACATGGTATTACTGGCACTTGTTAAAATACCTGTGTGGAGGCAAGTTTCATTATAAAGATGGATTTATTAGAACGAGTGGTTACCCAAAGGCTTAAATTCGTAAATTATTGCGTTTTATTTCGAATATTTACCGATTTTGAAGGTCTATGTGTTATAGTGAAACTACGTGTTTGCGCCAACATGCTGTTTTTCAACCATTTACATTCCAAAACTCGACTGGCTCAACAGAAGTATATTGTGTTACACGGGTGGCAACCGGGCGTGTAGTACCGATTCGTATGTAATCTAAACATATGTGATTGTTGCCTGTCTGTAACACAACAAAAACATATTGTTGTGGCTTCTTTTTGAAAGGTCGTGTTTTGATGTATTTGCGCCATGTTTCTTATTAGCATATCATTTTGAATTATACGAAAGAAGATTATCCAAATTTTACAAATGTTAATTAGATAGTCAGCCAATTAAAATAAAACACTGATATAAAACACAGCATTCGAAAAAAATCCCATCCTTCGAAATGTTTTAGAAAAAACCTTCAAATTTTAGCACATAGATAAAAAAATACGGTTGGCAACCACTCTCACCCTCAAAGTAAACACTATCCTGAGACATTTTGCGTATTTTCATGCTTGTAACAAAAAATGCCATCGACAGTGTTTTCTAGACACTTTTTTCAAGCTTGGCCGGTCGTCTATATAGTACACATAAATTTTAACTGCCTCGCAGAAGCAAATCTATTCATAAATATAATTTCTATTTAACAATATTCATTTTCTGATTTCATATAATACGTAACTAGCGAATTCTGAGCTATAGGCCCATTTCAGACTTCTTAAACATAGCTTGGAACAATTTAGAGGAAAAGAAAATTTACCAGTTTATCAAATCAAGGGAACTTACTTTGATCTACGCGAGGATCAATGTCTAAAATGGACCTATATATATAATGCACGTGAATTATGGAATTGTATGATATTTAGATTTTTACTCACAATATGATATGAAGTACAGTATTGTGGTATGTTTATAGTGAAGTTAAAGTAATACGAGCAATAAAATTGCTGCAGCTTGCTACATGCAAAAGCTGATTTTAACACGTGTTGATTAAAAATGTTTAGTACGCAAGTTGTCTGGGGTTTTGTAATTTTAGCGTGAATATCTCAATTAACATATGGAAGTTGCAGCGATTTTGTTGCTCGTATCACTTCCCCTGGACAGTGGACTTTACATAACATTGACAAAAATAAGACTTTGAAAATATCTGAGCAGGCTCAACGACTGAAGTTAATTCAGGCCAATTGCACCACGGCCAACAAGGATTGGAAGTAATTTAATCAACCCCCAATCAAAACGTGGTCGTGAGTGTAAAATTCTTAATCTATTGTAAGCACCGTTGCACTTGTCGTAGTAGTCAAAATTTGGATTCAAAATTTGACAAATAAGAAATCTCATCACAAGAAATGACCGTAGTCGCAGACCAGCATTATAGAACTGTGCAAATGCACTGGTTTTAAACATAGGAAGGAATTATTTTCCGGGTCTAGGACGAATATCTTCGGTGGAGTTGTACCAGATATTTTGATTCCCTTTCTTCCAGAAAACACAACAATTCAATCGCAAAAATTGTACTACAATACTGCTGTCGTCAAACTATCAAAAAAAAATTAACCCATCTGTTTGTTCAAGATGTTGGTAATTTTACACCATTTTCAACAAGTTGCTTCACAATCACAGATCATCTAATGGTCGTTGATAAGAGAGATTCTGTAAAACAAAGAACAAAAGAACATGATGACTTCCAAATGACAACTGAACATATTTGGTCTCAATGAAACACCATTTGGAAGTAAAGAATTATGACGTTTTCCGTTTCTTTTCTCGTTCTTGAGATATAAACCTCTTTAAAATATGAAAATTGACTGCAATTGATAGAAAAATAGTCAGAATACATTCAAACTCGAATTCAAACTTTGTACATTTAGAATATTACTTCGAGAGATGGAAGTACATATTAAACACTGTAGCTATTCGAATGAATTCTTCCTATTACAGTGGAACCTTTATACAACGGACACATTGGGACCCAAGTATGTTGTCCGTTGTTTGGAAGTGTCCGAGGTTCGACTGTACTTGCATCCATATACTAGTCCGCTCCCCGGCTCCAACCCATCAGATGGTGCCTGCGGAAGAGGCTTGTGGTATACTATTTACATGCGTCTTTAGATTATTTATCCGCAAAGGCGACAAAACCTAATCATTGGTATTCTCTTTTTCTTATCATTACTTCATGGCCAAATTGATCAATTCGAACAGAACATATAGCGATCTCGAGTATCTTTCCGATAATAGTGTAAATTCAAGAAAACACAAACTTACCTACGTTTTCTGTTTCTCCTTGCCACGTCTGTGGAAAATACTAAAAATGTTCCAATTTCTTTTGTGTTTGGTTTTCTGCGGGGAATGACGAGGAGTGAACGTTCTTGTTTTATCAGTAGCTGTCACTCTTAGAGCTCCAACGTCTGACTCGGAGAAACATCTTGGTATTGGTGTCGTCACATCATGAATCCCTTTCATATCCGTACTTTGTGAAGCTTTAATACCTTCCCGGAATGAGGATTCAGACCATGTCATTAGATATGGATTATCGTTTTCACAACTGCTTGAGTTATCTGTGTCTTCATATTCACCCGTACTAACTGGAGAAAGAGCATTTGGTCTGTGCTCGGCGTACGAAGTTGTACACGAGCTTGCTGTCGGTGTGTGCTCGTCGTAGGAGCTTGTGCACGATCTTCCGGTCGGTGTGCCCTCGGCAAACGAACTTCTGAACGAGGCTGCAGTGCTCGCACCACGGCGGGGTGTGGTCGCGGGAGAGTGCGTATTGGATGCATCGTCTTGTTCAGCGAGCTTTACACCAGATCGATCAACACCATTAGGCTCCAAACATTCCCTTGGTGAGACTACTTTGTTTTCGCCAAAATGCGCGTCACTCGCACTTCTCTCTTTATGCGTTAGAAGCATACGAAAAGAGCGCAACCTTGGTCTGTCATCGACCACATCATATGTCGTTTTTGATCGTCTTTTCTTCCGTCCATCAAATTTATGTTTCTTCTGCACATGTAAGACCCGATTAAAGAATCCTGCTAACTTACTTGGTGTATTTTTAACCAGATCTTCTGTATCTACATGTGGTTTGAAATATTTATATCTTAGACCAGCGAAGAACGAGTGGCGTTTATTGGAATGTCCTCTACGACATGGGGTTACATCTAAATGTGATTTATCCTCCTCTGCTGGTTTTAAACCATCCGTTGATCCGTTCGTGATCGGTGATGTACCAATTTCACAAACGCAATCCTCATCACACGGAGGAAAGTTTTTCACTGGTGTTTCCAATGTTTTCTTTGAATCAGTTATCCAGTCTTCGATGTTAGCAGACATACGTTGACTTCCATTACGAGTGTCTTGTACCAATATAGTAGGTGAGCCAACAACGATCTCTAACTGCCGGATATACTCCAAGAATTTTGCTGTGAGTTCAAACGGAGGTCGTGACTGCGGATCAACCTAAGTGAGAAGACAGGATGAAATTAGACATAATCGTAAAAGGCCATCTTGTGTTACTCTTAAAATACTCATGTTGATCTCATAAAGCGCTCATATTTAATCTGTTCTAGTGTTCTGCATAATAATCTAAGGTTACTCCTGCGTCGATTCAAATCCTATATACATTACAATAACTCGAAAAATCCCCCGAAAGAGAATTTGAAAGAAGCGCAACTGGTCATGCAAGCCCAACATTGAACTATTATCCTCTAGAAACATATAACTTATGATATACAATGAAGTATCCCCTGCATGTGGGGCTCTAGAAGCCTGGAATCGAGCCTAAAATGAACGTTGTTTGCGACGTCCGACTGTCGGATAGTCGGGACAGGATTGTCCTTGCACCAGCGAAGTCATGCATCCCTGAGTCCGGCATTGACACACACGAATGTGTGGCCATTCTTTTCTAAACTGGCTTCTTGTTTGCAATTTGACTCTCATTGTTCGCTGCTTGGGAATCATAGGCTTCGATGGATGCTTCAATGATTTAATTTACCGCTAAAATGAAAATTTACCGCTACATTTTTCTACAGCTATACATGTTATAGGTCACACCTGACAACAGCACACCGCTAACTGGAGAAATTCAGGAGGACATCCTTCCACTAATTCACAAAATTTGTCCACATCAAGACCAAAGTGCTACATGAACAGAACAGAAGTTAGATAAATTTAATGGTATTTCTGGAACCTGTAAGAATAGAATAAAGCAGTTATAATACGAAATAAAGGACAACTATGCATTGCTTTACATACATTCGTTCTTGGAATTTCATCTGGGCTTGAATGAACACGACCAATGATCTCACACAATATTATACCATAGGAAAAGATATCGACCTAAATAAAGTTATAGACAACGTCAACGTTTTAAAATACGAGAAAATGTTACTCGATTTGAGTTGCAAATATTTGTAACAACAGTAAATCTATAACATACTACTGTGATTGGCCGAAAGATAATAGGAGCCGAAATAGGCAAATCTTTAATAAAGTATTGGGGGGGGGGGGGTGGATGTCATATAAAACTGATCATATAAAATGATGATCTTCGCAAAACCCATTCGTGACCGCGTTTTATACAAAATGCACTCAAAATTATTCTATATTTTACAATTCCTAATTATATTACACTATTGCAAATCATGAATTAGATCTTGCTCATCCTCCAACATGCATGAACAATTTTACTAAAGTTAACCCTTCAACTACCTGCGGCATTTTGGCAATAACTTTATTAAATGTTATTGCGAACAAATGGCTAAGTGATAATTGATACATTATTGTCGTAATCTAGCAGAAAACATCTAGATGTTTCCTGCTAACATTATTATATACACAAGCTCTGGATATGAGGTATTCTGCAATCTGATTGGTTCTCTACTAGCAGGATATTAGCTCATATCCTGCTAGTAGAGAAAAGTAGAAAAATGATTTGGACAAATAAGTGAAGAGGAAATTCAAGTTTTATTTGAAAAAAGTACGTCAAAATGTTCTGTTCATATCCAGAGCTTGCGTATATAATAAAACAGTTATTTGATTTCATTTCGTCGTATGACTGATAGCCGACTCGGCGCTATCGCGCCTCGTCGACTATCAGCTCATATACGACTCGAGTTTGTAGAATAACTGTTAAATATCGGCCAACATCTAACAATATTGGCCAACAATATCAACTAATGATATTGTTGGCCACACAGTTTCTGAGAGGTGTTTTTGGGAATGTCTATTTGGCGCGGGTACAACAAAAGTGGCGCGGGTTCGACAAAACAGGCGCGGGTAAAACATCTGAGGGCGCGGGTAAAACATCTGAGGGCGCGGGTAAAACATCTGAGGGCGCGGGTAACTAATTCCGGGGCGGGGGTAATTAATGCTGGGGCGCGGGTACGTTTATCGTAGACCGTGATATTTTCCCCGTTTCCCGTCAAAATCGAACAAAATGTATTTAAAAAATGTAAAATCCTTTAAATTAAAACCATGATTATGAAGCGAAACTCTGACCAAATTCTGTCAATTATTTTTGACTGTTATATCTAAAACATTCCAACTAGGAAGGCGTCAAGAATATTCTTCTATAGTATTGTCAGCAAGTTAATAAATTATGGTGGGACTGATGCAGCATCAGTATGATTTATAGAATACATTTTCACTAGTGTACTTATAAATTATATTTCAATTACATAAAACCAACGCTGATGCAGTCCCCCAATCACTAAGTAGTTCTAAATATACAAAAATGCTTTCATCACTGCCAAAAAATCAATTTTGCCCAAAATTCTGTCAATAATATAAAGAGCGGATTACTTGAATATAGTGTATTTTTTTCCATCAGTGGCAGCTCCGGGGTGCGAAAAGTGGGAAGGTAAGATTGAGAGCCGAAGGCGCAATAATTGTCCACAGGCGTTCTCCCCAGAAAGAAGTTATCACTTACTTACTCTTGGGCTTATCATACAAACTGGGGGGAAGGCACACTTTTTGCCTCCGGTTTCAACGAATTGCAAAATTGACTGTGGAGAGAATAGTCTTAATCCTCCCTGTGGCTAATTTCTAATTGCAAGTTAGTTAAATGGATTAGGATAATAGATACCAGGCCAAAATCACGATAAATTTGTTTTGGGAAGCAACCCCCAGTTGCAACAATGGTTTAGGTTATACCATTTGCAGAATTACTGAACCATACCGTTATGTTGTAGCTATGCATGTATATAATGGGTATGCTCTAGTAACTTTGCAAATGGTCTATGACCAATTATTGATACGGAACAACTTGCTTCAGAATGCATCCAAGAAATGGTGTTACTGAGAGACCCAAGAAATCCAAATTTTCTCTGGGCCCTCAAAGCCCCCAAAAGGGGATGTGCCAAACATTACTGTGGGGATATCTTCCCCTCTCTCTCACAGGGCAACTCTGGTGAATATTTTTTTTAAATATCATACATCACAACATGAGTTATGAGTCATGGAAGTCTGATGAACCCACATATGAACTCAGAGATCCCAAGGATAGTGCAAAGTTCATGGGATTATACTAGGCTAATGAATACGGAATGGTTTGTCAATATGAACACGACCAAGTCTGCTCAGAGCCATTTTCACACTATTGAACCATTTTTTCGAATTCAAATGCACAATATACAGTAGATATGGAGGTAATTCTTGTAATGACTGAAGTTTTCGTACTAGTATAATGCGAGATATAATGAATTGTTCAATGTATCACGTCTACAGGTCTACTTTTTGTCCACTTGAATGAATGTCTACTTGATTATTATTACTCGAAAGGAAATTTCATTTAAAGGCGAAGCATTGCATGAACTTTGGCTTTGGTCTTCCCTTTTCTTTCGTTTTCTATAAATAGCATTGTTTACTATTACAGTCTTAGATCTCTTGCTTGGGAAAAGTTAGAAACAAGACAATGTACAACTAAATCAATATGTGTAATATGTTGTATAAAATCTTGAGTCATGAGAGTGATTACACTGGACCAAACTTGAAAGAAGCTAAAAGGAGAAACCTTGGGCAAACTAATCTAATTATGACCTTAGAAATGGTCACACTGATTTAGTCCTTGCCTAGCAAGTAGCAAAGAAGAAAATTCCTTTAAAAAACTTTCAAGTATAGCGGAGCTACCTTCTTTTGATTCGCAATGCATATTATTGGGAGAATTATTTTTCTCACGATATAAGAAAAGTCCGCCTTCCGCGTCCGTCGTCCGTGTCCGTCGTCCGCGTCCGTCGTCCGTGTCCGCCTTTTATCCACACCCTTTTCGTGCTGCATGTAGCCTGTGAACAGACGGTACTCTCGATTCTTTAGTTCATTTTTTCAGTACATGAGCGCTTTATTACTGGCTGCCTTTACTAACTATTATTTTATCCACGGGGCTTATATTTCAAAACGCCGGCCAGAAATCAACTCTCGTGCGGAACTAGATATAGTTATTAAATTACATGTTATTATATTACGTGTCATGCGAGTTTCCCAATTAATTATTAATACAACATTCTGCCTTTTTGGTAGCCCAGGCTTTGCACAAACAAGCAACCTTTGTTGCGAACCAAATGAAACACAGTTTGTAGATTTGTGTATGCAAATATTCATAAATTTTATTACAGATTAGAGTAGTTTATATAGATTTATGCCAGGAATCACGTCAGTATTCCAGTAGTGTTTATAAATTGTAGACAACTTTACTACCAAGTCTAAGATCGCCGACAAAATCACACACAATATTTTCGACATTGAAGACTTCTGTCTTGTATATTTAATTGAAATAGTCAACATAAATTCACATATTTTGTGGAGAAACGCGCAGAATATTTTATGCAGAACGCTCAGTCCTCAGAATAATTGAGAATAGTTGTACGCTATTATAATATTGTTCACAACTGCATCCCAAATAATATATGCCAATCCTAAATCTCTTGTCCAAAATTGTCCTCAATTTTCGACACGCACTCATACGTCGCCATGTTTTTTTATGCGCATTAATTTGCAGTTCTCACAAAAAATCGTGTTACGGGGGTGCAATCGTGGGTCGATAATTTATCAAACTGTTTCCAACGTTTCCATTAACTTAAACTGACAACATAAAACGCGCGACTGTAGCTATTAAAATAATGTTTCAAAGTTTAAAAAAAATAATATGCCCTTGAATTTTATGAAGGTATATTTGATATAGTGCCATTTAAAACGGCTTAAAATTTGGATTTCTTACATTTTCTTAATTAAACTCCTGTACTTGTAAAAACGTGAAATTCCAAGTTAACTTAGAAAATAATGACTTATATCATTGGAAAGCTAACACAAAACTATATATAGGTCGTTTAAGCGGAGGTCTTCATTTTCCCAGCCCATTTCGAGTTATTGCTCAGTAGTAGTAGTAGTGGTACCGATCGACCCTTATTTTTAGGGGGGAGCAAGGGGGGAGCACATCATTAAAAATTCAAACATCATTAGCATATGGTACATTAACATACAGGGGGGAGCAGCGTCATTAACAGGGGGGAGCAGATCATTAAAAATTCAAACATCATTAGCATATGGTACATTAACATACAGGGGGGGAGCAGCGTCATTAACAGGGGGGAGCAGCGTCATTAACAGGGGGCGGAGAACATCATTAAAAATTCATTAACATAAACATAATTAATTATGTATTGACGTCATAATGATATGCAAGGCGCGTTTGGGCAAGACAGTCATTATGTTGAGTTCAGCATATTTTGTGTGCAAAAATATATGGGTTTGTTGTCGCGAGATTTATAAACTCCTTCAATCTCGTATCTAGTGAAGTATTTCTTTCTGAGTCGACCAATACTAATAAGTTTTCAAGCGTTTATTTAGTAAAGCCTATACAAGTGAGATTTACAAACATTAAAGCGTTAGAAACATAAATATTTTGATGCATTTGTTGCTAATGCAAACTAAAGACACAATAGCTTAAATCATTAAGGGATTAAGTCAAAGGTTTGTTTGGGCGAAACGAGAAGATCTTAAGGTGTAATCGGCATAGCTAAGGTCTTATAGAGCAATACAAATATATGTTTACTAAGCGATTGTATAAACATAATTCTTACAGGGATTTAAACCTTACAAAGTTTCAAGCGTTTTAGATGTAGCATACTGGGAAAAGCAGTAATTTTTAAGCGAGATTTACAAGCATATACAAACATTGTATATAAGCATTTAGCGTTTGTTAGGTAATTACGGGTAATTAAGATTTTCTAGCTTAAAGATTTGAATAAATTTAGAATATATTATTTATAGGACGGGGAAATATTGTACAATGTACATACAACACACACATAATTAATTTTAAAAACACATTTATTGATAATAATTTCTTTTACAGCGTTAGTAAGGTCTGCTCCTAAGAGCATATCGTTTAGGTGTCTTTTGTATCTTTAAAGAGATATTTTTTGTCTGTCTTCGGGGGATCTTTGCTAAATCTTATGGTCTCCAATCTGAAATCTACCCAATATTAAATATATTTTTAACAAAGTAAATAAGGTCTGCTCTGGGTCTGCTTCTAAGAACGTATTATTCTTAAACTCCAAATCCTAAGAGTGAATCATCGAATCCTAAGAGTGAATCATTGAATCCTAAGAGTGAATCATTGAATCCTAAGATTGAATCACTGAATCCTAAGAGTGAATCATTGAATCCTAAGAGTGAATCATTGAATCCTAAGATTGAATCATTGAATCCTAAGAGTGAATCATTGAATCCTAAGATTGAATCATTGAATCCTAAGATTGAATCATTGAATCCTAAGATTGAATCATTGAATCCTAAGAGTGAATCATTGAATCCTAAGATTGCATCCTAAGAGTGAAATCATCTTTGTTAAGTGTACAATCACAAATCCTAAGAGTGAATCATTGAATCCTAAAATGGAATAATTGAATATCGAGCGATGTTAGCTTCATATCGAGCGAGCCAACCTCCATATAGAGCGAGCTTAGCTTCGAGCCGACCTCTAAGACGTAAGGATAGGCCCGAGCCGAGCTCTAACATATAAGGATAGGCCCGAGCCAAGCTTATGAGCTTAGCTCCAAATCGAGCGAGCTTAGCTCCAAATGACTTATGACTTATGACTATGACTATGACTATGACTATGACTATGACTATGACTATGACTATGACTTATGACTATGACTATGACTTATGACTTATGACTTATGACTATGACTATGACTATGACTATGACTATGACTATGACTATGACTTATGACTTATGACTATGACTATAGTATAGTCAATGACTATGACTATGACTTATGACTTATGACTTATGACTTATGACTTATGACTTATGACTTATGACTTATGACTTATGACTTATGACTTATGACTTATGACTTATGACTTATGACTTATGACTTATGACTTATGACTTATGACTTATGACTATGACTATGACTATGACTTATGACTATGACTATGACTATGACTATGACTATGACTATGACTATGACTATGACTATGACTATGACTATGACTATGACTTATGACTTATGACTTATGACTTATGACTTATGACTATGACTATGACTTATGACTTATGACTATGACTATAGTATAGTCCATGACTATGACTAATGAGTCATAAGTCATAGTCATAGTCATAAGTCATAGTCATAGTCATAGTCATAGTCATAGTCATAGTCATAGTTCATAAGTCATAAGTCATAAGTCATAAGTCATAGTCATAAGTCATAAGTCATTTGGAGCTAAGCTCGCTCGATTTGGAGCTAAGCTCATGCAAGCAGGCTCGGGCCTATCCTTATATGTTAGAGCTCGGCTCGGGCCTATCCTTACGTCTTAGAGGTCGGCTCGAAGCTAAGCTCGCTCTATATGGAGGTTGGCTCGCTCGATATGAAGCTAACATCGCTCGATATTCAATTATTCCATTTTAGGATTCAATGATTCACTCTTAGGATTTGTGATTGTACACTTAACAAAGATGATTTCACTCTTAGGATGCAATCTTAGGATTCAATGATTCACTCTTAGGATTCAATGATTCAATCTTAGGATTCAATGATTCAATCTTAGGATTCAATGATTCACTCTTAGGATTCAATGATTCACTCTTAGGATTCAATGATTCAATCTTAGGATTCAATGATTCACTCTTAGGATTCAATGATTCACTCTTAGGATTCGATGATTCACTCTTAGGATTTGGAGTTTAAGAATAATACGTTCTTAGAAGTAGACCCAGAGCAGACCTTATTTACTTTGTTAAAAATATATTTAATATTGGGTAGATTTCACATTGGAGACCATAAGATTTAGCAAAGATCCCCCGAAGACAGACAAAAAATATCTCTTTAAAGATACAAAAGACACCTAAACGATATGCTCTTAGGAGCAGACCTTACTAACGCTGTAAAAGAAATTATTATCAATAAATGTGTTTTTAAAATTAATTCTGTGTGTGTTGTATGTACATTGTACAATATTTCCCCGTCCTATAAATAATATATTCTAAATTTATTCAAATCTTTAAGCTAGAAAATCGTAATCGTAATTACCTAACAAACGCTAAATGTTTATATACAATGTTTGTATATGCTTGTAAATCTCGCTTAAAAATTACTGCTTTTCCCAGTATGCTACATCTAAAACGCTTGAAACTTTGTAAGGTTTAAATCCCTGTAAGAATTATGTTTATACAATCGCTTAGTAAACATATATTTGTATTGCTCTATAAGACCTTAGCTATGCCGATTACACCTTAAGATCTTCTCGTTTCGCCCAAACAAACCTTTTGACTTAATCCCTTAATGATTTAAGCTATTGTGTCTTTAGTTTGCATTAGCAACAAATGCATCAAAATATTTATGTTTCTAACGCTTTAATGTTTGTAAATCTCACTTGTATAGGCTTTACTAAATAAACGCTTGAAAACTTATTAGTATTGGTCGACTCAGAAAGAAATACTTCACTAGATACGAGATTGAAGGAGTTTATAAATCTCGCGACAACAAACCCATATATTTTTGCACACAAAATATGCTGAACTCAACATAATGACTGTCTTGCCCAAACGCGCCTTGCATATCATTATGACGTCAATAATTAATTAATTATGTTTATGTTAATGAATTTTTAATGTTCTCCGCCCCCTGTTAATGACGCTGCTCCCCCCTGTTAATGACGCTGCTCCCCCCTGTATGTTAATGTACCATATGCTAATGTGTTTGAATTTTTAATGATCTGCCCCCCCCCTGTTAATGACACTGCCTCCCCCTGTATGTTAATGTACCATATGCTAATGATGTTTGAATTTTTAATGATGTGCTCCCCCCTTGCTCCCCCCTAAAAATAAGGGTCGATCGGTACCTCTACTACCACTTTGCTCTCCAAAATGGGAAAAATGCCACAAAATCTCGCGAAATGACTGGGTACTAGCTTGAAAATACGTTTTTAACAGCTTGTAACTCAAGAAGGATTTGAAAAATCATGGTAGCCACCTAAATATCTTATATATAACTTTTTGTACGCTTTCTAATGATGTAATCATTTTTGCTAGAAGTGAACATGAAATTTTATGTTTTTCGACAATATAGGAGTTTAATGAGGAAAATGAAAAAGAACCCAAATTTAAGGCTGGCCGCCAGATAGATAGATAGATAGATAGGTAGGTAGGTAGGTAGGTAGGTAGGTAAGGTAGGTAGGTAGGTAGGTAGGTAAGGTAGGTAAGGTAGGTAAGGTAGGTAAGGTAGGTAAGGTAGGTAAGGTAGGTAAGGTAGGTAAGGTAGGTAAGGTAGGTAAGGTAGGTAAGGTAGGTAAGGTAGGTAAGGTAGGTAAGGTAGGTAGGTAGCTCTCTCCTCCGCAGAGGTTATTTATTATATCGTATTTATTATCTTGAAATCTTATATTAAGTTTCTTGTGAGGGGTGCTGTACAAAAATAACGAAGGCGCGGAAAACGGAAGCGAAGGGAGAATATAACCTCTGCCATATTTCTCATCCAAAATGGTGGCATCAGGGGGGTTAGAATTTTCTGTCAATTCTTATATGGAAAAACTATATAGCTTATTTTGTATTTTCATATGTAATTTACATTGTACTTTGTACAGTAACCAAGGTAACCTAGTGTAAGCGCGGGAAAATATCAAATATTATATTCTACTTACATAAAGTAGTTCAACCACTATGTACAAGAAAACGACACTTTGTACAAGAAACCGACAGAAATATGGCAGAGGTTATATTCTCCCTTCGCTTCCGTTTTCCGCGCCTTCGTTATTTTTGTACAGCACCCCTCACAAGAAACTTAATATAAGATTTCAAGATAATAAATACGATATAATAAATAACCTCTGCGGAGGAGAGAGGGTAGGTAGGTAGGTAGGTAGGTAGGCAGGTAGGTAGGTAGGTAGGTAGGTAGGTAGGTAGGTAGGCAGGTAGGCAGGTAGGTAGGTAGGTAGGTACTCATTCACTTTTGTTGGTTTGTTTTGTCTGCCTATAGTAAATTGCTTATTGTTTTCCAAGACTCTTTTGGATTTTGTTTTTGGCCAACAATTTTCTTGGAGTAATATCCTTTTTGGCCTTTCTTATTTGTATATTTACTTGATTTCTGGTTTGTTTATACACTTCCCAATCTGTTTCAAGGTTTTTCACTATGACCTTTCTCTTAAATCTGTCCCTCTTATGTATAAGCTTTTTTATCTCATTAGTAATCCATGGGACTTTTTTGATCTGATCCTTTTTTGTTGAATAGGTGTTTATTTAGTACTTTATCCATCTCTGCATGACTCGCTAATGTGAATTTTTGCCTTTATACATCCCTATAGTTGCAAAGTGAACTTTGCACTAAAAACTAGACAACTTGTGTGGTTAATAATATTTAGTCATAGACCAGTGTATACTGCAGCAGCAGGACTGTGTCAGTGTTGGTTTATATACTCGATATATAATTTAAGGACGAGTTACGTGGTCGCAGATACCAGGGACACTCTACCCAGCACCACATTATCACTTCCTGTTTTTATTTTCTGGTGGTTGTTATGGAGCTTACATTTTTTACTTGTATATTTCAACATAATGCGCATGCTTAGGTCTGAAAAGTTGCCTCCGGAGGGCGAGACAAACCGTTTACATGCACAAAAGTTGTCCCTCCCACTATAGGGTCAACCCCCTTTCGTAAACAGAGTGTCCCTACCCCCAGGGTAACCCTACCAGCAGACCGAGTTTAAAACATTCCATAAAAACATTACAATTGCGTTTCAGCTATATCTAGAACTACTTAGTGATTGGGGGACTGCATCAGCGTATATAATTGAAATATAATTTATAAGTACACTAGTGAAAATGTATTCTATAAATCATACTGGTTGCTGCATTATCCCACCATAATTTATTAACTTGCTGACAGTATAGAAGAAAATTCTTGACGCCTTCCTTGGAATATTTTAGATATAACAGTCGAAAATAATTAACAGAATTTGGTTAGAGTTTCGCTTCATAATCATATGGTTTTAATTTAAAAGATTTTTAAATCGTTTATCGTTTGCAACGATAGCTCCGTGCAAACCTTCTAAAGACTAAACTCAACAGAAGACCCCAGTGATTCCAACGTCTGCGAAGCAGCGACAAAGTCCATAATGAAGATTGTCTGAGTATAACAGAAAAGGGAAAGCTGAAATGGAACGGATCATTTGAAGGACTTAGAAATCTAGTTATTACACAACACATCTTGGCCGAAAGTTGGCTGCAGCTCCCCTGGTTGGGGTTGTAAACTGTGTGAAGATACCGGGTTTACTATACGATGGTATTCGACGTCGGGTTCGCTGACATTCGGAGGAGATAAGAGCAATGAAGTAAAAAGTAAAGTATTATTATTAGCTCAAAACGAGGAAGAAACGAGAACGAAGTCAAGCTGTGACAAACAACAAGGAGATAATTTGCATACCCTGCAGACTAAAGTAAACAGTCCCTTGGGTACAGTGATCACTCAAGCAACCACTCAACAAGTGGACTATTCACAAACAGAATTTAAAACAAAATGGAAAAGTTTATTGAATCAACAAATTTGAAAATCGACAATCTTGTATCTGAAGTCAGTGAACTCAAGATGGCTAAAAGTAACTGTACGAATGAGTCGGCCAATCTACTTATGAAGAAAATCAAGACCTAAGGGATGATAATATAATACTTCGAGAGAAAAACACCAACATCTCATACACAGTGTCAGATTTTATTCGATTTTGACGGGAAAATATCAGGGTCAACGATAAACGTACCCGCGCCCCGGCATTAGTTACCCGCGCCCTCGGAAGTTTTACCCGCGCCTGTTTTGTCGAACCCGCGCCACTTTTGTTGTACCCGCGCCTGTCTTAGATGACCCGCGCCAAATAGATCCTTCCGATACGATGGATATATATACGCCCTAAGATATACTGACAAAACCCTTGAAAGCTGGGGGGTAGTTTAGAAAAAGCTGTATGACAACGTCATCTACTCTTGGCAATCTAGTTGGCAATCATTTCCGTCACGCTGCAGTAAACTTACAGTTTCATTATATTGATCATGTCTTAGAACTTCTGGCGCCATCCAGTATGGAGATCCAACGACATTTAGTTTCTTTTTCCTGGTAAATAGAAAGTGAATCTATTTTCCAAATTCTAAATCCTTCCTAAATGGAAGCACGTTCGGGTTTACTAAAAGCAAAGGGGTAATATTTCGTATTCGGCGGTTGACTGTTGTGTAAAACTACCTAAAAAACACAACAAGAACTTCGACATTTCGAGCGAAGGCCCTTTGTCTGGAAGCCGTCATTCTACTACCTTCCAGGCGAAGGGCCTTCGCTGGAAACGTCGAAGTTCTTATTGTATTTTTCAGGTAGTTTTACACAACAGTCAACCGCCGAATATTTGCTACTCTACCCACACTGGCACCGCACGTTCGTAATATTTCGTAGTTTTTGAATTGATCTAGTCTATTGTACATGCATTAAGCTATCACGCATGACTCCAATACAAAACAAAATATATCGGATCGACGGGCAAATTTTCTCTTACAGTGGTTGTCTTATAGAGAAATTTTTATAACAATCATCGGAACTGTAATAGGAACTTTACATTTCAGGGTCCAAAAATTGTTTTGTCTATTTTTTATTTGTTTTGCTTCGACAGAAAAGACGACGTTTGTTATAAACGGAAATAGCAGACACACGAAAACGTCGAATGAAATTAAGTGGAAAACGGCAGAATTACGCAATCATTTCATAGGCATGAGGGATAGTGAGGGATCGCGGAGAGTTTTGACTCCCAAGCTAAGTATTGCACAATTCTGCCGTTTACGAAGAGTTGCCTGCGGAGGAGGCTAAGACTTACTCAAAGTCCCTCTTTGTCGACTTGAAAACGGAAACGGTTTGCGTGACGCATATATTCGTTTGTGTCTTAGGGCACGGCATGGTTGACGTGTATGGAAATACGATGTTGATTGATATCATGACATTTATAAGTAGGACATTAAAGCTGTGACGTGGATTAATAATGGGGTTGCGTTTTATCCCTTTTTCCGCGTTTTATCCCTTTCTCCTCGTGCATCTGGAATTCCAATATTCCATAATTCCGGATCCACGTTTTATCCCAAAATTAATAATACGACTTTTTATGGCTGTGTCTGCAAGTTTTGATCGAGCATTGAAGGAATGAAGGGCAAATCATCACGTAAACGTAAAGTAAGTATTTTCGCACACAAGACCAGCTCAGATTTAACAATCTTCATTGAACTTTCGCTAAAAAACAAGTTGTTAATATTATACTTGCTAATTACACCCCAAGCCTAGTTAGCTAAACAATGCAATATTTTAATTATCATGATATGTAACCATGTTTATGAAAGCGGCTAATCATGTTATCGATTAGACAGGAATGACAAATACACTCTGCATATGTCATATGCCAGACTGTTTACAAAATTTCCACACGTTAAAGACTTGTAAGTATTTATATCAAGACAAGAAACCGTGAGAACCTTTCAGATCTGCAAATTGGTCGCCTCGTACAATTTAAAAATGTTTGAAGTAAACACATTATTGCCTTTTGACATTTTGTTAAGTACACAAAGCTAAAAAGCTTTAAGAGCATAGACTAAGAAGCAGGAAATGGGTGACCGCAAGGTTATCGTTATCCCAGCTGTCGTCCAGACACCCAGGTATCCGTCTACATCACAGCTTAACAAGGCCTGCTTGAAATTAAAACAGACTGACTACAGAAACATAACTTAGTCCTTGTCATAGAACTTGTAGTTGTAGTCGTAAATATGAAACTTTATTCGCCAAACTGCAATGTTAAGTGGCATGCGTCAATCAACATTTTCTGAGGCAAACCACATTTAATAGTCATTAGACATTACGTCTAAAATAGGTATTGCGGGATAACGTCCATTTTGGTGCGGAAAACGGAAAAGAAAGAAAAATGGTATTCCGTATTTTTTACAGAACCTTATATGTGGTTGTCGACACTCATTAATCATTGGCAAAGCATTTTTTTCGAGCTCATTTGTGACACTTTATACAGCGCTAAATATTTATTTTAGGTTTGCTTCAACTTGAAAATGCACTTTACCGAAACGAATGCCCGCCTTTCCTTCCAGAAAAATGTGACAAAAATACAGCTATGCCTATTCACTCGGAAATAGGCGTTACAAGTATCAGTGTAGCGTGCCTAATAGCGTTTATAACAAAGAATCGATGTGAATTATCGACAAACAACGCTGCATATACCGCAGTTTGATCACTTGAAAATGTGACAAGCTTGCATATTTAATTTACCACCTGAATACCTGATCCTCCTACGCATCAAGTAAATAATAAAACAAAACACTACTGAATTGCTCTGCCTCAATTTCTCCAATCCGTTTGTGATGTCTGCATGCATATGACATTCAGATTTGCCTCAGATTTACAAAGATTAAAAATAAGCATTTGTCTGGCGACACATGCTTGGATCGAATTAGAAAAGGAAGACAAATTGCCAAACCAGATACAAATATGGAATAGTTGCACAAGAGCTGTCTCTGATGATAATCTATGTTAAAAACAATCCTCCTGTGCAAAAAGGACATTGTCCCTGCTTTGTTACTTTGTCATGGTTTGATTATGTTATCAATTATGAAGAAGGAAAGGTTCTTCTATTAAACTGAAATGGTATAATCACATTTAGCAGATAATGTAGATTTTAACATGTATTATAACACCCATATTCTGTGCACCCATGTCCTAGAAAAGCACAACATATCATTCCATGTGGTAGACTGGCCAAATTGTGCCAACCGATTAAGGTTTGGTGCATAATAAAATATTGCATGAAATGAAAAACAAGGTACAGAAGATAAAATAATTCTAAATGCTGGCACACTGTGATCATCAATTTCACTATCTTCTTCCCATTACAGACCCATGCTTATGTGGCACAGCATAATTTTTACATGGTATCCCTATGTGTTCCCGGTATCCCAAAATTTGATTTTCCTGGTATCCCAAGCACTCCACAAGTTTAATTTCCCTGTTTTGCTGCTAACCACATTATTTTCTTAGATTTCCCTGCAGATGTTTGGCACAGGAAAGTGTACATTTGATACAAGCATGTGCCTATGGTGAATAATCAGTACAATCCCTATTCAGTGTACTAATGTACTTCAAGAATATTTCAAACATATTTAAACCATCCATTAAGTTTTAGCATAGCTCTTGCAAAATGTTGTATATTAACCCATTAATGTGCATGACCCTTCCCTTGACAAGTAAAATTGTCTGGTATTAGATAAAGTAAGCGAATTTGGGCACATTGCAGCTCAATGGGTTAACAAGATGCATTGGCAGATAGTTTTGTTAACTCATTAATGTGCAAGACCCTTCCCTTGACAAGTAAAATTGTCTGGCGTTAGACAGAGTAAAATAACATAGTAGGGCATTGCAACTCAATGGGTTAACAAGATGCATTGCCAGATAGTTTTGTTAAACCATTAATGTGCAAGACCCTTCCCTTGACAAGTAAAATTGTCTGGCGTTAGACAGAGTAAAATAACAAAGTAGGGTGCATTGCAGCTCAATGGGTTAACCAGACATTGGTACTGTTATAAAATTATTGTTCCACTGACTAGGGTGTATGGAGTACAGTGATGGAGTACAGTTACAAGTTAGTATAAAAGTTCAATAATTGCAGAATTTTGGCAGTTAGTTTAGTTTTATATTTCACTATAATTCTGTTAATTTTTCCTACTTACTGCATGGCAGCATATGGTGTCAAATGCAATATTTGAAGATATTTGTACTTTATGTAATTTGTTACCTTGACGGAATTTTGGCAGCCAGACCAAAGTCGGCAATGACCGCTATGTAACCGTTGCTCTCATTTGAAATTAGGACATTCTAGATAAGAAAGAACAAACGAAATTTAGTTTAAATTATCATTACAAACACTGATGTTTGTCTGCATGTTTATCTTTTAAGAGGCGGAAACAACGGAATGCAATTAAATTCACGCAGTGTCGCGAAATCCTATAAACCAGGCTATAAACAAACCTTCGATGCTAAATCGCGATGGATTACTCCAACACTGTGTAGATAGGCCATGCCTTTGGAAATATCATGAGCAAGCTTCATACGCAAAGACCACGGCAATGGCTCTCTATCGTCTGCAACAACTTCCTCCAAATTGCCAATTTCCATATACTACAAACGAAAACACCATAAATACGCAGACATTAAATATTATTCAAATTAAAAATCTTCCGTGTTTACTAAGGCACACAGTCAGCAAAGCAAAACGACTTAGCTCGTATTTATTTATTTATCAGATTGTTCAATTACAAATAATAATGTATAGATATTCAATTCTCACCTCAGTAAGTAAGTGAAATCCAGAAGTGTCAAGACATACACCAAGAAATCTAAAGGACAAAGAACGATTTAAAATAATTTCTGCATTTGCGAGAACACGCATAGTCTTGGAAACTTCGGCTCCTGCAGCGATGTACCAAATTACACAATGCAAGCCGCAAAGCTACAAAACAAATTTGACAGAGAAAATGAAAACTCTCGGACATGCCTTAGTATATTGGGATGCTTCAACCGAGCCATAAGTCGTATTTCCGAACACATTAGTTTCATTTTGGTCGCCTTTTTCATCGTCTTCATTACAAAAACTTCGCCACTTTTTGAATCCGTAGCCTAATAGAAAAGCAGGGTTTTATAGTCAGTTACTTAGCCAAAAGTAATGGTAAACAAATAAATACTAACTTATATAGTATACAATACAATACAGTACACTATATCTTATAGCGATATCCGCAATAGGACAATATTTTAATATGCATTGAAGCGGTCCATAACGTCCAGCTGTCTGTACTAACCAAACAGGCTCGTCTAAATGTTGTTCTATTTGTGTGTGAAGGTCGGTACTAAAAGTCTTATATCATATGTGATCGATAAGACAACATCTAAGCTAAATTCGCTATTTTTACCAAGATTATGGCCGCAGAGCATATAAATTTACCATAACAATTTGTATTTACATACTACAAGCTTGCATTGCAGATTAAATTTATACACTTCTGTTGATGCTTACACGATTTGTTACATATATTTTAGATTAACTTTAATCAAACGTTATAATAAGTTTCCAGAATTCATGTTCAGGGTTTCGACAAGAACTACAAGCGCCGTACCGTACCAGAATCGCTGAAGCATCGTAGCATCGAGCCATCGACAAACACTCAGAACACTGTTTGATGTAACACCGTGTTTAGATAATTAGAATGCTATATAGCTTTAATCTACCTTGTATATATCGCCAAAGAAGCCATCTCCTATTTTCTCTAGGGTAAAACTATCTGCATGATATATCTCCCAGTCATTGACATCGTGTGGTATACTCTTGACAAAACTGTCAATATCTACCTCTTCAGTGTCGCTCTCGTAAGGCGAAGGATCGTCTTGCACATCTGTCTCGGTGTCTTCTTCGACATCGACTAAAGAAAGCCGGCTTTCTAGCCCAGTTTCGCTGCTCTCAGCCATACGTTTCAACGCATATAACGCTTGGCAGTTCACAACAGTCCATGTCAATGGAACTGAACTGAAAAAGCAGTAAAAACTCGCTCTCGAATTCGAAAACCACTAGCAAACAAAAAGCTTCGTCTCTTGACTTTCTTTACCACTCGTCCCATGCCTCAGAACCGCGTGGCCTCGCGTGCATATCGTTGCTTCGCGTGACCGGAAGCGAGTTTACATGAAACATCAAACAAGTCTCGAGATTCCCGCCAGCTATTCAAAATAGCGACGAAAAACAACATGTACAGAGAAAGTCAGAGATTTGCTAAAATCAGGGCGATGATCATTGATCAAGGATTAGTGCACATATCACTCTCCTCCGCAGAGGCTTGCGAGCTTTAAAAAAATATTTAGTCGTCTTCTACACGGAGTTTCGTGAAGCGTGGGGGGAGCGTGCGGTTTCAAGTATTTTTGGTAGTCTTATACAGGGGACTGGAACGATAACTTGGCCGCCATCTTTGAAGCCACTCATGATGGCAGCCAGGGGCGTAAGCCTCTGGGGCGTAGCGAAGGTAATGTGTTTGGGGTGGTGCATGCTTCAAATTTGCCGACAAAAGCGCGTGGTTCGGGTGTGGTTTGGGCGTGGTTTACGATTGCGAGTTCGGAGTTCATATGCTATCGAACCCACTGATCTAATATCGAACAACGCTTGCAGAAGCTAAATCCACTTGAATCCAAGCGCGCCGCCCCCTGTTGTTAATCAGATACGACAGAGTAAGGTTAAATAATTCCGTGCAGACATGTGACCGCAATCAACTTTTATACCGACATTTTGTCCGCATTTTCTGATTTTCCCGACACTTTGCTGCGGTTTTATTATTTTTCCGACAAAATTTTCAGGTCCCGACTTTTTTCGTTATTTTCAATTTTGCCTAAATAATACGTAAGTAGATATATCTAGCTGTTCAATTTGCCGACAGAGTCCAACTTGTGCCGACAGAGGTTACCTTTGGGGGGGGGAGGTCTGCTCGACGTAAACAATGTTTTCAATAATGTAATGTAACGTAATGTTATGTCCTATATATACCTCATGTATATAATATAGCCTTTTCAAGTATACTGAAAGTTTAAATTTTGATATACCCATAGATATATAAATGTTGTAAATAGACCTAATTCTTGTAAGTTTTATGAGGGCCACAAGTTCATTAGTACTTCATACTATTAAGTGTCACCCTCTTTAAATAAAGTTTCTATCTATCTATCTATAAGCTAAAATTTACGACCACACGTAAACGGTCGGAAAGCTTCGAGTTTGACGAACGGCACCGTGACGTCATAAAAAGTGGATTGTGAATCGCCCTTCGGCCAACCTTCGGCCTCAAAGCCATACATGACAGATAATGAATACATTCTTGCGCATCTGTTTGGCTGCGCGCGTAATTTAGGGGACTGAAACTGTCGCAAAATGCCTTTAATACCGCCATGTTTGGCTTCACCTTTTGAGCAAAGTGCCTTAAATCACATAATGTATATGTATAGTTCAGTGAGAAGATCCGACACGATACTGAAAATCCTGGCATTTTTGTTTTGTTTACACCACACCGGATAAATATTCAGATCACAATGAAATACAAAAACCTCTAATTTCCCTCTTGGGCTTGACGCAACGATGGATTTTGCAACGATGAATTTTCCATGGTACCGTGTATATAAACCAATATCATATTTGATATGGAACGTAATTCGGTACGAGAGTAATTCGGTGTAACTGAGGTTAACCTGTATAAAATTAGCTGGCTTTTGACTTTTGTATTATGACATTTCAATTATGACAAGAAACAAAAATAAGAAAATTGGACTGCACCGCAAAATTGACCTACCGAATAATTAACAGTTATTCTACGAACTCGAGTCGTATACGAGCTGATAGCCGACGAGGCGCGATAGCGCCGAGTCGGCTATCAGTCATATACGACGAGAGTGAGTAGAATAACTGTTTTAGTATTATATACACAAGCTCTGGATATGAACAGAACATTTTGGCGTTTTTCCTCTTCATTTAATGGTCCAAATCTGCAGCCATTTTTCTACTTTTCTCTACTAGCAGGATATTAGCTAATATCCTGCTAGTAGAGAACCAATCAGATTGCAGAATACCTCATATCCAGATCTTGTGTATATAATAATATATGTTGAATACCGTTTATTGAACCAATATATATAACCTGGGTCTTTATCTCACAACCCCCACCCCCCTAACTCTAACACTCATATCAATAACTAATTTAACTCTGGTACCATCTTGGGTGGTGTTCAAACCAGTGGCGCCGTGGCCGGGGTGGCCAGGGGGGGCCATGGCCCCCCCCTATCGTTGAGACCCGTCGGAAAATTGGAAATTTGTTATGTTGTCGGAATCTTGATGGTGAAACATACCTGCATATACGAATGCGAAAACATGTTGATGAAATATCGGAAATCAGACTCAGTTTACGTTTTGAGAATATAAGTGTATAGAATTTTTAATGTTACCCCCACCCACCCCGCCCCCGACAACAAAAGCTATAATATTATTTCCGAATATTGTCGGAAAATACTATGCTTGGCCCCCCCTAAAACATGGGACCCACGGCGCCACTGGTTCAAACCCATACATAAAAATTTCTTCTTAAAACGACTTTGACTAAAATCTTTAATCAAAAGTGCATTCTAGCCTCTAATGCCCACGGAAGGATACATTGTTAGTCTAGTTTACTATAAGGAAAATTTTATCTCGTAAAGAAAAAAATAAATATTCGAATTTTCAAGAGTTGTTACACAAACACTTTATTCAAAGGACCATCAACAGATATGAAGAATTGAATGGCCTACCGAAAAGGTTAGTCTTAAGCAATTCATAATACCGAAGTATGGACAATAAAATACAGGTTTGCAAACTCGAGAACCATAAAATGATATTTTAAAAAATCATATTTTAAAGCGGATGTCTATTAGAATGAAACGGCAATTCTGAAATGGACGTTTAACGCTTATTAATCAACCAACTTTCCAACAGTTTGCAGAGTGTCCAGGGGTGTGGTTGCTCTTTGAATTGATTCCTGCATAAGGGGTGTTTAATAGAGATGAGCATCTTTTTAAAAAATCTGGTTTGGGCGTCTGGTGACAGAGAAGCTTAAAACAAATAGCGTGGTCACAGAAACCGCCATGCAAACCTAACCATGGCAATTAAGGAGCCTGCATTGCATGGCTTGCAAGGTTAGCAAAACAACAAGGAAATTATTTCATTTTAATAGGAGATTAGTTCTTGTAGCCATTGGGATGATGGTCGTAAATTGTCAGATGAAGCTAAAAAAAGCCTTGAGCAACTTGCTGGACATAATATTATCAACGATTTCCGTGGATATCCTACGCTCTTTTTGGCTATACAGGACCTGGGATTCTTAATGCTGCTGCGCAGGTTAGCAATTGGTAATTTTCAAGTTCACCAGCGGACTAGGTATTTTCATAAACTTGAAAAAGTAATCGATGTATCTAATGGACCAAGCGGCATAATTGCTGAAGTTATACCTTACCGTTGTGAGAAGGTTGGTCGAAAATATAAACAATACTAGAGTAACTAAAATTCATAGTGAAAATGATACGCAGCGGAACAGTGATTTTATTGGCTCCATTTAACAATTGCTTCAGTCTGTTCAGAAGCAATGAAATTGCCTCGTTCTTCAGGAAACCTCGGTCAAGTTGGAGGAGGTGTCTTCTCAACAGCTGCGTTCTGACTCGATCAAGTATTGTCAGTTGAGAAAAACAGGAGGCTCCTGTTTAGAATAGACTATTAGACTGACTATATAGAGCGTTATTATAGCAAAAGTGGCGCTGGGCGTTTTCGATATGATAACAAGTCGATTTTGACAACTGAGAAAAGGCAACTGGGCAGTCCCTTTGTCCTCTGTAGAGGCTTTTCAGTCGGGCGGCAAAAATATTATACACAACGAATCTTAATTTTATACACCGCAATTGCGAACACATGGATCCTGTGGAGCGAATTTCGGTTACTACCATATTACCACCCTGTTGCTGTTGCAAATATCTGTCTTTAAAACTTTCTTGTAGTAAATATCATGCCAATTTACTAAATATATAGGATTATAGCCCACTGGCGTAGGAACCACGGGGGGTGTATTTTGCACAGGGGGGCTAAGCCCCCTAAAAATAGATTAAGTTGGAAATATATTCCCTATATGATGTTTATATATATAGATGTCATTGAAACGATGGCCTAATTATTTGAGATAGTTCTTGTTTAAAAAGAGCGAGCTCTTTTCCATCATCAGATAGTTCAATTATGCTTAATTTTGGCTGGCGATTATCGCCCCCACCAAGTCATCCAAACGAAGCAAATTTTGAAGCAAATTTTCCCCAGCAATTTTCCTGTCCAAGTTATTCAATTCGGGGCCAGAAGGTGCAGGAAATGACATTTCCCAGACTCGATTTTTCAAATTTTCCCGGGGGAGCATGCATGCCCCCGGACCCCTATGTTTCACCCCCCCACTGTTATAGCCTACCAATATTTTCATAGTTGTAAAATTCTCATTACAGCGTTGTTATACACAGTTATTCAGCTATCATTTAAACTGAAGGGTGTCGGAGATTATTGGGCAGGTTGCCCCCACCCTAGTGTCCGCCACTGTTTAAATGCCTCTGGAAAAGAGAGAAGGGGTGTCCAAGGTCTTTAATTAGTCCCGGATTGTCGGTCTGGAGGCGATTCGATTGCGGCTAGTATATATTGTGGCAGATCAATCACCAAATTAATTGATACAATTAATGTATCATCTCTATTTTCTAGAAATATGGAGAGAAACCTGGGAGACTGGTAACAACTCCTGTCACAGTAGCAAGAAAGGTGGATTTTTATAACATCTTAATTAGACTTTAATATTTAGTACCTTTCCTTTAAAAATAATTGAAATAAATGGTTTTCTGTTCACAATTTGGTTTTCAATTATACAATAGATATTGGAGAGCTGCAACGAAAACTACAGCGCTGCGTACATGATGTGCCTTTTAGCCACAACTATTGACTGCATATATATTTCATGGTAGAGACGAAGTTAAAAAATCAATCATAATGTACATACGCAAAAGTCTCACATTTTATCAACAAGGTGTGTTCGCAAACAGACTTGCAGCAAGCTTGTCGATGAGTTGTACAATGCTGTCATTTTATCAAGTTTCTATATGCAAGCCAGGTTGTCATTTACAACTTTTCAACAAGTTGTTGAATTGCAGGACGATAACATTCTTGTTCTTGGATCGCTTATCAGGAGGGGCGGCCTGAACTTAAAAGCGCCCCAGGATGCGAAACTTTGGCGCCATAGCCGCATTTCAGTTATATTCATTCAAAGGACGTTGGTGTTGCAACATATTTAGGATACTGTAGGCTTGTAAAAGAAGCCACTGAGGATTTCAATTCTATTATTTGAACCTGTTTGAGACTTCATTGTGGAAACGTATAAACAATTTAAGGACGATCGATGACCCGAACATCTGAGGCCTAGACCGATTTTTGCCAGGAAGTGCCCAAAGGTGTTATGCTAAGCCTAGTAGGGTTGTAATGATTAAGGGTGAATGTACCTAGGTCACGTGGCGGCAGCATCAATACTACTAGCCGTACCACGTCGCGTCCGTTTCAACTGTAGACTACCACGACGACATTGTTTTGTTTTCAGCATTCGTTTTAACCTCATCTCTAAGCGATCTTCTGTCAATTGAAGATGTTGTTGATGTAGTAGTTTGCCTTCGATGAACGGTACAGGTAGTGAGACAATGAACACAGCCAATGTAAGGAATAGTGCAGAGATAAGTTTCCCGCCAATACTGGAAGGAACCATATCTCCATAGCTGTAAACACATCAAAATAGAGGGTTAATTATACATAAAGTGGTAATCCAATGTTGAGGGTTGACGCAAGTCAAAATGGAATTGATGTCGATAGTGGAGTAAAAGTTAATTTAATGAATTTAGTATAAATAAATTAATTACACTAGGTGTTAAAACAATAGGACACGAAGTCCCCTACAAGGTTTTATCCCAAGTTAGGCGAGGTATGGAGAGAAGGGCAATAGCTACAATACAGGCAAAAATTATTGCGGACAGCGCATGCGTAAATAACTATACATGCGTTGGTCGATGATTTCCTTGCAAAAACAACAATTCTACCCCCCCCCCTTTCAATGTTGAAAAGGTTACCGATTGGTTTACGTACATTGTACGGGGGGAGCGGGGGTAGGAAGATACAAATATGCGTATATGAACAGTGAGTGGTATTTTAGTTTACAGCTAAGTGTCTACAGGATTTTTGCCACGATTGTAGCTAGTCATCAATGGATAGCTGAGAAGGGAAGTGTGCAAGAATTGTAGAAATCAAGGAGAAAATTGATAGAAAGTAGCAGAAGTTGAGGGGGGAGATTAGAAAATAAATGGCGGAATACAGAAAAAATAGAAGGAAAGTAGTCGAGTGGTTTAGAAAAATATATGATGGGAATGATTTAAGTGACCATGACTTATTAAGAAGGATGTCTAGCGAAAATAATGTGTGAACTGGTCATAGATTCAACCCTAACTCATTTAGCTGTAACTCTAACTCTAACCTTCTCCACTGACCCTAACACATAACAGGGAAACATGATTCTATATCTGGTGAATGAAAGGCAAAAAAGTGATAGGGGAAGTCCGAAAAAGTGCTGGTCATGTAAAATGAAGGTCAAGGCGGTTAAAACAACAATATGAGGGAAAGCCGAAAAGAACGTGAGGTGAGAATGGAAGAAAACTGGATGTCAAACTAAGGGCCTGTTTATATGATCCCGGCTAGGCGGGACAATTGCCGAGATCCCGCTTGTAATATAAACTCTATTGAGTGTTTATATGATCCCGGCTAGGCGGGGCGGGACGATTGCCGAGATCCCGCTTGTAATATAAACTCTATTGAGTGTTTATATGATCCCGCTTCTATCCCGCCTAGACGGGATCCCGGCGTCTGTTGCCGGGATCCCGCTTAGCCGGGACGAGAAATTCCCATATAAACACTATCCCGCCTAGCCGGGATGAACTTTTCTTCTGAGCACGCGTAAATCCCTTTCTGCAAGAAAATATGACGTCAAACACTTCAAACATCCAGGCTATGTATTTTGTCCATATAAACACGCCATCCCGCCTTGGCGAGTTTCCCGGCTAGACGGGATGAAAACGTCCCGTCCCACCTAGACGGGATCATATAAACAGGCCCTAAATGTTAAAATAGATGTGTAAAATTTCTGATACAAGCATGGACATGGCTGTATACCGATTGAGTTGATCTACTGTAGAATAGTTACCAAAATAACTTCAGAATTTAAAGCATTAGCTATACTATCAGCTAAATAACCTAATGATTATTGAACATCTAAGAACATTAAAACAAAATACCTATCATTGACCAATACTAACCCTAATGTTGTGCCTGTGACGATAGCGTACCAAATGGCCAGCGGTATATGAGCAAAAGTTGTATTGGGAACATTTTTCTCCAAGTAATATACACAGGTCGCAAACATGATCGTTCCCATTGCAAATATAAAACACAGTACGCCAAGTTCGGGAGCGGCATTACGGAACGTTATGAGCAACGTCTTTAACCGTTTTAAATTCTTTAGTAGTTTAAACACTCGAAACACACGGAACACTCGTAAAATAGAAAAAGATTTCAACTCAGGTGCATACACTTCTAACAAATCAAAATAGAATGGTAAGATTGCAAGGATATCAATAAAACTTTCAAGACTTTTAACAAAAGCTTTACGATATGGCACAGCGTATAGTTTAACAACGTACTCTACGGTGAATATAAACGCACAAGCTCCGTCTGTATAGAGAAATAAATCATGAAACTCCTCGCCACATGTTTTACCACCCGGACAACGAATTGTTTGTCCTGTAGTCAGTAACAAACTTAACGCAACAGCAACAACAATGATATTATACACAGTTCTACTTGCGCGTGTTCGCTGTGGATTCTCAAAGGTATCCCATATAGTTTCACGGAAAGTATCAAAATGAGTTCGACTTACACGTTGTCTTAGTTTTGTCATTGTAGATGCAATAACAGTCTCAGCTTCGTACGAGTCGTTCACTTCGTTCCAACAACACGAGTCGAAACCATCGAACGGAATACCGAAAAATTTAAACTCTTCTTCAAACGTCTTACTGCAGTCATAGTAAGAGAAATGTAGTCTTCCTGTTCTATAGTAGTTCAATATATGGCGGAATATACTTGGGTCTCGATCAAATACGTATTCCCCAGTTGTCTCATCCAGAAAATACTCTCGCTCTTTGCTGCCTAAGAGAGTATCTGGATGTCGAGAAAGTGTCGCCTCCCATGTCTCGTAACGGCGTCCAGAAACGACAATCACGACTCGTTTATTAGGCAGCGATGCGGAAGGCACCGGTGAGAGTCTTGTTCGGGCGAGTGGAGCCATACCTAACGCTGAGGCTTGCATTACTCGAGGCATCCACTCTGTGCCTGACTTACTAGCCATCGCACAAGCCTTTCTTACTCACTGAACAACTACATCTTATAGTATATATTTACATCATTGAAAGTGTGTATAGAACTCTTATATACTTCAGACACTATAGCGCAGCAACGGGTAACCACAATAGAGTTCATTAAAAATTGATTAACTGTTATGATTACACTAATTAACTCTAAGCAGTTGAGGTTCAAAAGTATTAAGCTTAAACGGAGTGATTAACTTTCAAATAAGACATCACTATCGTCAGACTTTACTATCCGCCCACTATTGTGATTAATACTTTTATCCAAAGACACAGAGAAGAATGGATCAGGAGAATATGACTTAAATATGGAAATGCATTCTTATAAATAAACGCTACCTGTCAAGCAGGGTCGTTTTGAAAAAAGTTGTGTGCCGCGATTTGTATAGATTTCTTTGGACAAACATCTGAACTACAATCTTAGATATCCCTACTTATACCATCCAAAGCGGCCTATAGGTATCCCTACTAGCATCCAAAGCGGCCTAGGTATCCCTACTACCATCCAAAGCGGCCTATAGGTATTCCTACTACCATTTAAGTCATGATTTTGAGAGGCTGAAGGAATATCGCTTGGGGCAAAGTTAGAAACCGCAAAAGCGTTTGTCAGTACGTAATATAGTCTTGAATTCATTAAATGTTATACTGTACAGATTTACAGCAGCGCCTACATATCGTGTCATATTTATCACCTATATTGTGCATTGTAAATCGCAGGAAAGATAAGTAATATTGAAGCAGGTTTTTAAAAAGCTACTCAATTGGACAGATCAATGTTAGTTAGCTGTGTTAACCAATATAATAACGAGAATACGAGAGATTTGCAGGAGGAAATTAACTTAGCACATTAAAGAGAGCACACGCCACGAGTATATACTATTCACTGGTTTTCCCAGTATAATTCCAAGGACCTTGAGTGATGACGTCACAACTAGATTCCAGCCGCAGCCTAGCATGCGCGACATGCGTCAGAACGACAGGGACTAGGCTGTCGTTGGTCCTTCTTGGAGTCCTAATAGTTTTGCTTACAATTTCGCTTTATAGTTTGAATCGAACTTCTTCTTTTTTCCCCGGTGTCGGATGATTTTATATGTAATAAACACTTTAATTAACATTATTCAGATGGTCTTTACGATAAATATCAGGCTCTCACCCTGCGGATTGTTCAGTTTTAAAAATCCTAATTTGGTATATTTTCCCATATTTTCTTATTTCAAGTGACTGTCCTTCGTGAGGTGTTCAGCAGGGCTTTTTGAATTTGGAGCAGATATAGTTAAATGAACATGGCAATAAAAATAGTTTCCCTTTAATATTTAAAATAACTTCTTTCGCGGCTTTTTCAAATCTTGCTTAGTTCCTGAAATATTGTGACCGCAATCATCATAAATCAGTCAGTAAGCTGTCCGCAATCTTCGATTGTTATGGATATGCATGTATGTTACAAGCAGGGTAACGAAACCAAGATAGCTGCAATGGTCATTATGAGTTTAAAATTATACTTCGGTCACCATTTCAAATAACAAATTGATTTATAACATTTTAAACATCTACTAATTGTTATTTGGCCACCTAGGAGTAGCTTTTACGGCCAATTCTGCTTTGACGTCACTAAAATGCATTAATCCAAACAGCTCATTTTCAGTCAAAATATTTCAAGAATCAAGAACTAAGCAACATATAAAAAATCGGCTAAGGAGCTTTAGATATAATTCTAAAGGTTCTTTCAAATGAAACAAACAATTTATTTATTGTCATATCCCTTTAAGTCCAGCAAACGACATCGCCTAGGACTGAAAGTAAATATCGAACTTGAACTCGATAAATTTGAATAAATGTAGAAGTGAACAACTGAGAAGTTTACCAACAAATTGACTGATAGATATGTATTGAAAACGATTTTATATGTTTTCTTGTCTTTCTAAAATACAAGAATGGCTGTAAAATTTCCCTTTTACATATTCCCATCTTAAAAACGTAGGAGACGGCATGCTTCTCTTCTCTTTTCTTCAGCTTTCTCCTTGAGAAGAAGTGCAAACCGATCATGAATAAATGCAAGTTTCTAAGCAAGTTTGAATGACCGAATTTTATCCAAATTTCATCTAAATCGACAACAATTAAAACTTTATATTATATTTATTTTCTTTATCTTTCTTGTTCGTCCTCTTAAAAGGCGAAGTCTTAGCATTAGGCACTCCTTCTTCTTTTTCTCTAATAATATTTTTTCAAATAATAAGACTCTTCTTCCACTTAAGAAGTAATCATTTCTTTCCTTTATCTTTGTCTTTCTTTTTATCTTTATTTTTCCGCTTCTTAAAAGGTGATTTAGGAAGTCCTTTTCCTTTGCCTTTTCCCTTGTCTTTCTTTCCTTTCTCCCCGTCCTCTTCCTCCTCTTCGTCATCGCTAAAACGGGAGAGAGAGAAGTTCATTTATTGAATAATATAAATGTTATGTTGATATAATTATATTATATGCTAATATGGCGTAACTTCTTAACTTTCTGGGCAACTAATAACCATTCATGTGAAAACCAAATATTTCAAGTAGAGCAATGAAAATTAAACAAAATACTAGATATATGTTATATTTGTTCTGTAAGTGGTACGAAAAAGTTAGTACTTTTGTTCCGTTTTCATTACGCAAGGTTTAAATACTATAAACGTCAAATTTCTACGGTTAACTTGACCATCTTTAAGTTCTCAGTCTTTAAGAATTTGGCACTGGTACCATGCAAATGCGTCGTCGTTTCAACCCGCTCCGTGGAAGTTCTGGGGAAGTTCCGGGGTAGTTAGTTATAGTGTTACATCAAATACGAATTCAGGAGTCACGTACTCAAAGTTATTTGTAGCAAGATTGTCAAGGTCGATAAAACCATCATCATCCTCATCTGACAGGTCATCAGCCAATGTGTCTTGTATACCTGAAAATAAATATAATAGTTACAACCATACATGAATATCCTAGCCCACACTAATTAAAATATATCTAAATAATAATACAACTACCGAAATACTAACTACATTTCCAGTTATTAATTGATATACAATTCATAACTTATAAGAGAACAAGTGTCTCTTATGTAGAAAAATATCTATAATTGTAGGATTAAAATAAATAAGCTAACTGACTGTGCAATTTAACTGCTAAGCCTAAGGTCTAAGCCTGTAAAAATATGTACTTGAGAAACTTATATATATAGGATTATAGGGAATGTTTGCATTACAATGATTGCATGGCATTACGAAGCGAAGGAAATGAAGTAAGATTGGTCAACATATTATGTAAGAGTATCGATCATCTTTAGTGTAATAATTTCCTTAAGTATGTTGAAGTGTAAAAATAAGCACATACGTAGTTTTGCTCTGAGGATGCTCAGCAATTCCTCATAATAGAAAAGACTTTGATCGAGATCTTCTTTCACTAAATACATAGCTCCAAGACTAACACATGCTTTTCCTTGACCATGTAAATCTTCTAAATCAGTTGCCACATCATAGCGTTCTTTATGCAGTTCTATAGATTTGTCTGTATCCATAAGCATTTCGTAAATATTAGCCATATTATTGCATATTCGTGCTTGTGCTTTTCTATCTTCTCGCTCCTTACTGATATCATATGCTTTCTCGAAGTGGTAACGTGCCATCGGCAGGTCCCCCATTACTTTATATACACAACCAATATTACAATTAGCACGTCGCTTTCCCCTGGAGTTTTCAGTTGCTTCAGAGAGTTCTAAATGTTGTTGGTGATAGTCTAAAGCTTTCTCGTACTTGCCAAGCTTGTGATATGAGAGACCAATGTAACTCAAGGCTTCTCCTTCTTGTTCTTTGTTTTTCTCTTCCAAGCTAATACCATGGCGTTTTATTATGTCTTTCATTGTCATTTTAATTTCATCCTCCGCTTCTTCGACGAATCGAAACTGATTTGGGTCGTTCTTTTCCATTGCATGGAATTTAAAGTTCAGAATATACAGTTTACGTACATGAATCTAGCATAGATGGACTTGTGATAATAAAACAGCATTGCAAATATTTGAAACTTGTAACAGCATTAATTATTAATAAACAACAAAGACCTGTGCATATTTTGTTTCCCTCGGAATAGTAAAGGTCGACTGTTTGTAGAAGTATATTTTAGGACAACGTGTGAATGTCAGAGATCACACTACTGTATATTACGATCGTTTAGTATAGTATAGTAATGTTAGGGTAACAGTATATAACATTGATACTACACGTATGTATAGCAAGAATAAACTAATGTTTAGAATGCATGAAAAACATAATTGCAAAGGAAGAGTTTGACTATAAGGCACACCAAAAACTCCGAAAATTGTTATTAAATAACAGATATGAATGTTGTAAATCCTGCAGAATATGTTCATAAATCTATTCCTGATGACTCACTAACAAATAAAAGTTGATATAGAAAAAGTGGTGCAAGGCAAGAATTGGTGTTATTCAAAGGCACTGCAAGAATCGTGCGTCATTAATAATTGATGAATGACAGGTTCTTCGATTTACAGTACAACATATATACTCATGCAGTATGGTTTGTTTGCAATTTTAAGAGTGGCATATACTATCATCATCAACGTTATATTCATCAGTTGAAATCAATTGAAAACAACGTGTACATCTACTCACATCATGAACCGCATCATTAAACCGCGCGAAATGTGGCCTGGGACGAGGCTGTGAAGCTACCTTGGGAAACGTCTATTCAATATCTTCTACGTAAGCCACAATTTCGAAGTTTCAACGAAAATACGTGGAGATAAATTATGTGTTTTACAGTCGTTGGCAGGCTACTACTAAACTAATATAGTACAATATTTAACAGTCAAGAGCAAATCTGTTGTTGCCCGCATTCCAACCACTATATATTTGAATAATTTTCAGCTTTTCTGCTCAAGTTAAGCAAAATATCTCAAATATACATGTCATTCTGAGCATTTAAATGTACAAATCCTATATAAATTACCATTTTATTCAAATTTAATTGATAGTTAATTGTGCAAACCCGATTAATGTTTTCTCGTCCTTAGTTTGGCCAGTTGGAACTGGAGTTTTCTGAAAAAAGAAATATTACCACGAGTAAGAATCTTCAGAATTAGAGGCAACACTAGAAGCTTGCTAGAATGCTAACATATGCATGTTTATGCCACCTGATTTGCTCACATATAATAACAGTTATCGAAGTTATAATAACAGTGGTAACAAGGCATGCAAGTTATCGAAAATGTGAGTTGGGTCGCAGGCATACATGCGCGTTAGCTGAATAGATCCATTCAATTATCACTGATCATAGCGCGATTTCTTATTGAGTTGAAGCGCGAAGTGAAAACAATAATAACATTTCACCATAATTTCATTTTACATGACAATGTATAAAAGAACGTATCAATACCAGTTGAAACACCATGAATGCTGGATGACGATATGCGGCCGGGTTTTGAAGAGCCTTTTCCAAATTTGCAGCAACTATACAAGAAATGAAAGTAACTCATTGTAACGGAAATTAAGCCTGGCTCACACTAGCAATTGTGTCGGCGATTATTCTCCTCCTGACGCATGCGAATGAGTGGACTCACAAACAAAAGTATGTGACCGTTACGGGATCGGTTTTACAAAGGCATGCGTTGATATGTCATATTGTCATTCGCTCGATCACATCGATCAGGAAGAGAAAAATCGCCGACAAATTTGCTAAATATGTGCAGTAACCCCAGGGAACGATATTTCTTTTACATTGTCCTACAAATCGGAAGTATTAACTACAGATTATACTCTACTATACGTCCTTACCTAGTATCATATCAACCCCGTCAATAAGTCCTGCGCTGACTAATTCCTGCGCAACTCCTTGTGGGGTATCTAAACAGAGATAATTAGAATAAGTGATAAAGGACTAACGGGAAATAGACTATACTGTAACTGTACATCATGAAGACTTTATAACAAACCATCTGAAATTTTTCATATCATCTTTTTGGGTAAAGGATAAAGGTAGAGGATTCTAATATGCAAATTATCTTCCCTTGCAGCTAAGAGATGAATTGCGAATGGATGCAGCTCAAACGTGACCAAGTCGAAGTCTTACTAGGATGTCTCTGGCTGTCACCACACGACCCATGCTGATCACGGAGCACAGCTAACGTGGCTATAGTTTTTGGTGAAGGAGAAAAACTGGAGTACCCGGAGAACAACCCTCGAAGCACAAACTATTCAACTCAATATAATTACATGTCGTTTTTAAGCACATCAAATCTGAGTTAGGTAGTCACACATCAAGTTACAATACACTAACCAGGTTGCGTGCGTGTAAGGGGTTGCGTGCGTGTAAGGGGTTGCGTGCGTGTAAGGGGTTGCGTGCGTGTAAGGGGTTGCGTGCGTGTAAGGGGTTGCGTGCTAACGGTATCTACCATTTGTGCTTCCCAAATCCAATACTATAAGATAATCTTAATCCGTCTATATAACATTCCACTAACCTTCGCCGTGTTTAAAATCAAACCGAATATCATTTAGTTCATTCTTTATATTTCTTAAAAGAAATTGTTAAATTACAGAGTTACGCCACAGAAATGTTTCCTATATAAAGTCACTCTTACATGCAATGGAAAGCACATATCAATAAACAAAACAGTAAAACAATCTGACTACAGTAACTGTTAATGATATTTGCCGTTTATGAGAAGAAACGTTTTAGAAAGATAGTATAAATTTCAAGTTCAACAACGAATTTTGAATTGAAATGAAGTATTGTTAGATGTTGAAAGAATCCTCCAAACTACAGTAAAGCCCCGTACAGACGAGCAAGTTTTCCTTGACAAGTTCCTTGACGAGCTTATTTGTTATACGGCAAACAAGTTTCTCGATCAATTTATCAAAAGCTGGTATGACTAGCTTTTAAACAAGGCTCCTTGTCAAGGAAAACTTGCATGTCAATTTTTTGTCATACAAACGAGCAAATAAGACTTGTTGGGGAAAACTTGCTCGTCTGTACGGGGCATAATTGGCTATTGCTAAGGGTCTTAGCCATGTAGGATCTGCGATTCAGGGGTCAAATTAGGACTTGGCGACTATCTATATATATTATTTACAGGTGGTGTAGAGACATGCCTTTCCCCCTTGGCAAATTAGAATGTTATTAGATTCTTATTGGCTAAATATAATCTAGTGTTTTATTGCCATTGCTCCCAAACTAGACGTTCTAGACGTTCGATATTAAAATATAAAGACATATTCTATATGAGGACTACCATACTTTGCCAATTGAAACCACGAATGTACAGATTTTCAAAAGTGGTTATCAGCCGTCCAAAAGCCGTGTTTTTTAAGTGGCTGTCCAATTTCAAGATGGCCGTCCAATAGACGCCTGGACGGTTCGTTTGCTAAGACCATGCTATCGCTGTTGCAAATACCCTGCATTTCTCATTGCAAATTACTGTACTATTTAATTTTAAACCACTGCAGTACCTTAAACGTAAAGTAAGATTTAGCGCAGGTTGTGAGTCACTTGTCTCGCCAGTACTCGTAGTTGAAGGTGCAGTTACGTTCTCCTCACTCGGTGGTTTCGTAGGACTTTTAGGTGGTGAGGGTGGTGAGGGCGTTGAGGATTCTTTATTTTCGACAGGCACTGCAGGTGCTACGATAAAGAAAGAAATAGCTGTGAGATTGGAAATGAATCATATAATTTTCTAAGTAGAACACATTCAGATAAATATCCGGAGCCTGTTGGGAGCCTGGATAACGCTATCCACAGGATAGTGATTTATTCAAGCTTTCTATATATAACAATCTCTTTCGGTATTACCAAGATTAAAGTTTAGTGTTGTTAAATTAACGTTTTTAAAATCTATTGTGGGCTCTTGATCCTGTTCACTTAAAATGATAAGCATAGTTACAGTAACTCTCTTCAGTCTGGACGGAAATTTAAACGTATATACATTGTAAGACCCGGAAATTTCTTGATATAACGTTTTGAACCCAAAATCGTACCCTATAGAAGATAGAAAGTCTGATGACTCCCTCACAAGAGTCTAACTACAGGCATACATGCATACACTGTACATTCAAAGCGTGCAAAATTAATTGGTTTAAGAAATATGAAAAAATATTGTGAATTTTTGTGATACAATTTTACATACCTGAGGGTTGATCTCTTTTATTGTCAAGCACTTCAGTTTTCCGTTCTTTCTAAAAAAGCAATCAGTCAAACATGGAATGTTGTTGTCGATATTGTCATCAAGTCTAATCTCATGCTGTATAGTATCACAGTACACTACGTAATCTAGTACGGGGACGTGAGGGGAAAAGTCACAGACCATAGATTTCTATTGTAAGCAAAGACGGCGGTAAAACAAATTAATATATACTGGTTTTCAGGCGTAAGCGACTGTTTTTCGACACGCCCGCATACTATGGATTCAACTACTGTATGCTTAACATCTCTTTAGAATAACTATACAATGCCAACTTGTATTAATAAAACACTAGTCTGTATTTACTTTTATTATTTATTTTACTCTTATTTACTTTAACTAAACAACATACCTGTGTTTCGGGTCGCTCTTCTGTTTCTTCATCTGACCATTCCCAATTGCCGTCAGAATTCTTATGAAGACGACCGCTTGAACCGGGTACTCTCTTCACCTATTATAATGATAACAGTAATTACATATAATTACAGGAACTGTTCTTTACTGTATTTGGTGTAAAAAGTATGATAACTGACCAGCAGGAACTGTATGCCATTGCTTGCATGATCGCAGCATTTGCATGCTCACACCTAGTTCAACTGACTTGAACATTTAAATAAATGTCTACGACTAGAAGCAAAAATATTTTATGTATTTATTTATGTAATTTTTGTATCTTAAGATCTTTAAGGATGGAAAATAGCTAGGGCCCCAAAGTTATTTTTGCCCCGGCCTCCAAATGTCTCAGTGCGGCCCTGCCCTTTAAACCCTAGAGGCTAAAAGTAAAGAAAAATGCACATAACGTCCTATACAAAACTCTACATACTGTACCTTCTGTGATCGTTCACCAAGTGGTGGAGCAAGAGGAAGTAGTGTTTCCTTTAAAAATTCTTTACCCTAAAAATACAATTAAATATGCAAGGCCGATATTCATGACTGATTAGAAATAGTGGTTTGGAAATTGACGTTAGATAAGGGCTCTCCCCTTCTTAGCCTAGCTTTTACGCCGAGGAAAAATAATAAAAGAAACGAATGTGGGAAACACAATGAAATGAAAATAGAATGGAAAATCTCTGAATAAAATGAAAAAGATGGTCAAGGGTGGAAAAATAACTTTCTTCCTGCGAACACAGGATAAAAATCTCCTGCAGTTCTGCAACGTACAATTGCGTTAAATCTAGCCATATTGCCCATACGCGGAAAATAAAAACCTAAAAAATTTCCACTTAAAATATTTGCCGCACCCCCTCCCCCCCCGTCCCCAAAGCGGTGCCCGCGTGCTCGACTATTTCTTCAATGTCTGTCAAAATGGCGGTAAGAGAATGTGCCTTTCACTGATGCGAATGCGGTTCAATTTCGTCTGACTATAGTGTTTAAGAAACTATATTAAAACGATTTGGCTTACCCGCGCTCTCTTAAAGAAAGCGTTCTTCAGAAGTTCTGACGCATCAGGCCTGTGAGAAAAATCGCAAATTATCAAATGCTGAGTATATATACAGTAGATCGCTAAAAGTATTTCTATGCATTGAACATGTGATATTATATACAAGTTTGGGAATGAACAGAATGAATATACAATCATGCAATTTCAATCAAATAGGGGCAATCTAATCCACTTTGACTAGAAGAAGGGTATCCAGTGAAACATGCTTACATATTTTTGTATCTGCGATTGCGCTGATATATGCTATCGTGTGTGTAAGTTTGTGTGTGTGTGTTAGCTTGCAGCCAATCAACGACTAGTATACTCATTTCATTACTGCCTGTTCGTTTCGCAGAACACTAAAAACATGCATGCTTCATTCTCAACGCTTTCAAATCAGACCCACGACGCACACAATATCGGAATCTTTGGAATCTTTGGAAATTTACGTGCTATATTGAATCTTAGCAACTATCATATTGAATTATAAAATGTATTACAATGACCGGAAATTATTTTTCACACATTTTCAACAGATGAAAATCTCTGAATTACTATAAATAGTCACAAAAATACATTGATTTGAAATTCAGGTAGACTATTTCTTTATATGGGAAAATACGGCGACAAACTGGTCAAATTTCGAAGAGCCCGAGAAGCGAAATTAATTTTGCCTTGTATATCTCATCCCGCTTGCTGGGACGATTTTATAGTTTATTTTGATAAAGTTAAAACAACTTTATTTAAAACAACTTTTAGTCAAAACGACTGTTCTCGTCGCGGCATCTCTATGTAGTAAATGAGTGTTTTTATGGGGGAAATTTTCATCCCGGTACCGGGAAAACACCTGTTTCAAGCGATATGGATCTCAATCCATATCAAATCTCAATCCATATAAACTCAAAGCAATTTCTACAATAAAAATAATTGCACGGCGCGATTTCGCTCACCAAGCTGGTCCGATATAAACAGCCCTTTACTTAGCCTGCGAACAGTTAGACTGTTACAGCCAGGAAAGTCGTCTCAAATGTTTACAACAAATCTAACGACTCCAACAACATCAACAAAAACATGAAAACTTTAGTTTTTAAAACAACATTTGGCGCATATACATGTACGCTAAGCGTATCTATTTCTATAAACCATACAGAATTTTATTCAATACGTATGAAGCCGAAGTGAGTAAATTTAGTGTCCCACCAACTTTCAGGCAGAATAGAATAATAGACTTGTGATGCAGGTGTAAAAAATAGAGGATTGTCAAAACCAACCCACTAGCACTAAATATCATGGTAGAGTATATATATTTATTATATACACAAGCTCTGGATATGAGGTATTCTGCAATCTGATTGGTTCTCTATTAGCAGGATATTAGCTCATATCCTGCTAGTAGAGAAAGGTAGAAAAATGGCTGGCAGATTTGGACAATTAAATGAAGAGGAAATTCAAGTTTTACTTGAAAAAAGTACGCCAAAATGTTCTGTTCATATCCAGAGCTTGTGTATATAATCACTCTCATATACGACTCGGAGTATAATCACTCTCATATACGGCTATCAGCTCATATACGACTCGAGTTCGTAGAATAACTGTTAAATATTACGCTCCTTCACTTTAGTGTTGTTGAGCACTCTGGCAAAGCTAATGGGTGTCTACTAGCGATAACGCAAAGCTCACTTCCCTTGTGGTCGTTTGAGCACTCTGGCTCCATGACACTTTGCGCATGTCTAGATGCGTTGATGTCACCGTGTTGTACCACATGCGCATGGTGAGAGTAAGCTCATGTGTATAAATACGGTTGACATCTCGTGTATAGACGTATACCAAGCTGCACTGACGAGGCGTTGGACGCCGAAACATGCATGTCTGCAGATTGTACTATATATATATATATGTAGTCTGCACAAACATGAAAACAAATACAAATACATGTGTACTGCACCTTTGTTGAGGTTCCTTTTGTAGGCACAGACTGATCATCCGTCTAAATGGCTTCGTATACTTTCTATAATCGTCATTTTTGCTGTCAGATATCGTTTCCAATGTCGGTGGGTCATTTTGTAGCGTTAACATGAGAACCTTAAGAGAATAAATAAGCATGACAGCACGTCAACAACTAAAAGCTACATACATCTAAGCAAAAGGGCACGGTTTCAGTAACTTTGAGTTCGATCTCTTACATATATATAAACAGCATTGTAGAATAATAATAATCTTATTATTATCCATCTTCAGTTAAAAAGTACAATGGATTTACATTGTGAAAACTAGAAACTATAGTATCAGGCTAAAATGTATCAAAAACATTAATATTTAGGTAAAAAGTAAAAGTTAGTGGATATAAATTATACTGAAATCCTGATTGTTCTAACTTGTTCAGCGCTTCTTCAGAAGTGAAAATGCTCTGGGCCGAATAAAGGATAGTTCATGTATTTTTGTGTGGGACATAGGATCAGAACTTTTTCTCAGATCATATGGATCATACTACTGAAACAAATCCACATGTCTTTCGTTTTTTGGGAGTTTAACTTCATCTTGTTCTCAGTGGCCCACTGTTGTGCAGCTTCGAGAACCTCTTGAATATGGCTAGTTGTCCCCTGTGCAACAACTTCATCCATTGTACAATCATCTGCGTATTTGCACGTGTTTATAGTGAGTTGGTTAGGAACAGAATTTTCGAGGTCATCCACGCGCACGTCACGCAACCGCTTAGCACATTAAAGCGCCTGGGTACGAGGCTGCACATGTACGTTAAAGAGCGATATGACAGGTTAACCTGTTGGCTCCTGCCCTCCAAAAAACTTCGCGTCCAGAGCCAAAAGTCTTTTGTCACATTCATTTTCGCCAGCTTTCTTAGCAAAATTCCGTGATCCACAAGGTCAAAAGCCTTGCGAAAGTCTATGAACAATGCATGGACTGTAACATTTTGTGAGATCTGTGGTGAGATGTAGGCTAGTGCGGATACCGTTGATCGTTCATTGGTGAATGCGTGCTGACTATCATGAATCTTTAGGCTAGCATCTTGTAAACAAGTGTGTGTAAACATTTTAAAGAAGATCATTTATGGAAGGTATATTACGTTCAGTTCATCGATTATACTGTTCTGTATTCAAGTCATTATATACCGTTCTCTAAACCGCATGCATGCAGTATGGTCTGACGTCTATCTACCGATGCTGAAATATTACAATATTACAATATTCTCATGCTTACTTTCATAGCTGGAAATTTTGCATACGGTGCAGTTCCCGTAGCGAGTTCCATAGCCGTGATTCCAAAGCTCCAGATATCAGCTTTATTATTATATGCAGTTACCTACATTTGAAAAGATGGCAGATAGCGTTACATGTTTAATTTTACAACGTACGAACATTGCATGTATATTAAAATATACAAGGTAAAATGATGAATATAGACAAAAAAGAGAAGACAGATCGCACAGGTTGTGCGAAAGTTTAACTTATCAGGTCACTGACAATAATGCAATAATATAACTTCTATGGCCAAAACAGCAAAACAGTCACTGAAGAATAAACTCAGCAGTTTTCAGCGGATATATAATTCAGCATTATACATCAGTATAAGCATGGAAATAACTCATCATTAAACTGCAATTGCAATACTGGACTACTACTACGAAACAAAGGAAGAGCTGAGCCAAACTTGTTGCATGGTAAATAAGCCAATATATAGTCGGTATTCCTCCCTCAACCAAAACTAACCCTTTCACCTCAGCTGTGCTCCGTAAACAGACATCGGCAACAAGAGACTGCGTCATTTGCGATTCAGCTCTCTAATGCGAGGAAATATTAATATGACGCCTCCTCTCACCCCCTCCCTCACCCCAATTTCCCCCACTACCTTTACTTTTAAGAATATTAATTAATCCCATGATGTACAGTACCTGTTCCATAACTTCCGGCGCCATCCAACATGGCGTACCAACAAACGTTGTTCTTCTCTCAGGTCTGGTTCTATCACCATACGCGTATAAGGCAGAACTCACTCCAAAATCTGACGAAAATGGATATATTCAAAATGGAACATCAACATCAGCATCAACATCAACATCAACATCAGCATCAACATTAACATCAACATCAGCATCAGCATCAACATCAACATCAACATCAGCATCAGCATCAACATCAACATCAACATCAACATCAACATCAACATCAACATCAACATCAACATCAACATCAACATCAACATCAGCATCAACATCAACATCAGCATCAGCATCAACATCAACAGGGACCAAATTAAATATATACAAGTTTGTCCAATCCGAAGAAACCCCGTAAAATACATGTACATGCATGTATATACCACTTTTATTTTCGATCTTTCTCTTTTTAAGATTTTTCTAGATATTTTTTAAGATAATACGTCACAAGCAGGAATAAATTTAACACTGCATGTCTGAAAAATTGTGATAACAATTTAAAGTACAAATGAATCTAGTGTTAAGATTGTGACAACATCCAAATCAAATAATGCAATAAATAAGCCAAGGGCCAGAATTAAAGATTCTTCCAATGTTCTTCATGTAAGTGGTGCGGAGAAGGAATGGAAAACTTTGACGGTTGAACTTCTTCCTACCTGCAACTTGAACTGTTCCATCTGTACCAAGAAGAATATTGCCAGCTTTAATGTCTCTAAAATGTAGCATTTCCGCATTATGATACCATAACCAGCTAACCATATAGGTTATTATCCCCTAACAAATACTGTTACTAATGCAAACACTTATTCATCCGACAAATAGTACATAAAATAAAAGATAAAATTATATCTGATTTCGACAAAAACTATATGTTTCTTACATTAACTGTACGTCGTCTATGTATAATGATATATTCCACATAATTTTCGGCACATTGTTTAATACCTGTGAATTAATCCATTACTGTGAAAATAGTCCAATCCTTTGAGAACTTCCTTTAAGACTGTCGCAATGATAACTTCATCAAGTACACCTCCCTGTCCTTTTCCTAACTTTATTTGATATCTGATCACATCCAACATAGAACCTATGTAGGTATGAAAAAATACTTAAAATTCCTGTAATAATTTTTAAGCTTTCAAACGCAATGGGCAATTGGCAAGGCAATATGCACTGTATCTTTATCGTACGCTATTGCTATGAAACAACCTAACACAAGACGCACAAGGACTGCGTCCGGAACGCGTTCTTCGATGCACTCCACACCCCCCCCCCCCCTTACATTTTAATTACGTTTTAGATTAATTCTTTTACAATCCGTGTTTCACAATCCGACGTGTTTTGTGAAAAAAATAGGGTAGGTATAGGTCGGAAAATTTTGTTTTTGCTTGATATTGGTCAGCAATGGCTACAGTATGAATGTGATCAGTTGGCATTGCCACAACAAATATACATTTCAAAAAGCAATAACTGTGACAACTGCAACGCCATTTAAGTTTGGAGTCACGTTCTCTTATATAAAATAGGGTAACTAAGTAAGCAAACAACCGCAACCAGACTATAGCAAATAGTAATGAGCCCTGCACACAGGCCCACAAAGGACGAAGTGTTTTAAACGAAACTCAGTAAAACCACACCTCTCACAGTGCTAAAATTCGTGATTCGTTTGGCCGATTTATATTTTTTGCTGAATGTTAATTATAGTTAAATATAATTTAATTACAGCATAAATATTTAAAATGGGGGTTCTCTCGGGGTTTCTCTGGAGGTTCCCTCGGGGGTTCCCTCGGTTTTTCATAGCTTTAATAGGTTATTTCTGCTCGGTTTTTCATAGCTTTAATAGGTTATTTCTGGGCAATATTTTACTGTATGTCACAATCCAGGATGAGCCATAAAGAACAGGGAAACTAACTTGCGTAGATGTTGCTGATCTTTAAGGGAGGCAATCACTTTCAACACTTTCCCTGAAAGAGCAACTTACGCACATTCAGATTGCTTCTACACCAGGTAAAATATTCTTCTATATATTTAATCAATTAACATCCTATGATAGTTTAGAGGACTATCACTCTCCTTAGTAAAGAATTCAGTCTGTGTTGACACACTGCCAAAAATGTGAATGTTTTTCTTTATAAACATATTTGCTAGCTCTACTCCCAAAACAAAAAACATGCTGCAATGCCAATCTAAGATGTTGCAAGTTTAGACCAAAAATACGGTTACAAGACTCCAAGCATAAGTGTTTTGAACGTGTGGTGCCAGTGTAGGTAGCGTCTATACAATAAGCTTCGTGTCTTTAGGATCAATAGTCGCTACTAACTTCCAGACGACTTCAGGGCCTTCGCTCGAAACGTCGAAGTTCTTGTTGTATCTCTCAGGTAGATTGATCCTAAAGACCCGAAGCTTATCATAAGTTTTTTGACCTCTTGTTTTAGCACCATGCACAGAAAATAAGAATGCTGACCAACATACCTCCATCTAGTAAGCGCATGACTATCCAGAGTTCTTGTTTCACAATAAATGACGTATAATAATTGACAACATTTTCATGGTTACATTGACACATGGCACCAATCTCTTTCTGAAATATAACAAACCAGTTAACAAATACTAAGAGATACTACCTCAACAGAGTATTCCCAAGGGTGCTAACTGGAGGCGGCAGGACCATTAATGCTCAGGGAAGGGAGAATTCTGGGTACAAGTTTGAAAATCTTTAGCATGGCAGGTCCGTATTTATTTATTTCAATTGAGTTTGAATTTAATCACTTTATTACACTAAAATGGTTGGCAAAAAGGTGGCCGAACAGAGAAATAGCCCCAATCGATATCAGCTACAATACTTATGTTTTTGAGTATTGTATGCATTTTGGGGGTTATATTTTGTAAATGTGAGTGTATTACAGCCTACAAGACTATCTTGAAATGAGTTCCTGTTTGGCAGTGTGATGCTATCTTTGTCTTAGTGAAGCACAAGTTTCTTTGGAAAATACATATCTAGCATATTCATTTTTTGTTACATGGAATGCACCCTGTAAGCAGAATATAGTGGATCATGTTTTGGAAGCTTGGAGAAGTCGCTGAGTTCCCTCAAAGTTTAAATACTGTAAGTTGACCCATCTACAGTATTTTATGAGAAGGAAAATCAAATTACTCATTGTCTAGCATTTTGACCATCATTATAAATGGGTAAGTGCTAGACTGTTCACAATATATCCAGGTTACCAGTAGAAATCAAGTTCAGGAGAAAAAAAAACCTGAGAGCTGAGAATGTTTCTATTATGGCGCAAACATACAAATGATGTAATGGTAAATGTTTTAAAATACATACGTCAGAATAACATTTAACAATTATGTAGCAAGCATCTTGTTATAATATCATTCCTCAAGCAATAGAACTGATGTCAAATTGTCCCTCATATGATATTAACTAATGCTATATATTATATATGATTATATATTGTAAATGCTCCTAAATCACAATACTAATTTCATAACGAGAAAAAAAATACTAATTTCATAATAAATCATGCACATGTTCTAAATTCCGATCTGTGGGCCCACACATGAGCTCATTACACATTCAGAATACATCACGAAAGGTAAAACTGAACTGCTAAGGAGAAAATTTAGCCCTAAATGGAAGATTTTAAGATTGAAGCACCTCTTACAAGTGTATGGACAAAATTTGTCTAGATTTTACTTTAGCCTTTTTCATTATTTCATGGATGGTAGAAAAAAGCTAGCGTGCGTTTACAACTATACAGTGACCATGCAATTCCTGCAAATTATATGTACACTCCATCGCAACAAGAAATAGCCAATCTGAGACGACAAACCATTTTATTATTGCTCATGCACAGTAGACTCATTTCGAACGAATTCTGAAAGTATCTTTCATTGTGTATTATGATGTATTACATAAAATAGTTTTATCAAACACTTTAGCTTGAAAAAATTAGAAATAATGAAAAAATGTTTAAATAATTAAAATTTTGCGTGGGTGCCCAAGATCCACACGGGCGGGTGACGGTAAACTGATACCTTAATTCCGACGGCCTAAGAAACATAAAGTTGATCATGTATTTGTCTAAAATATACATAATTTCTTTTTAGTAAAGTTATAAGTTATTGTTAAATAGTAAAATAGTAGATATTTGTGCAGATTCAATATATTTCAAAACAAAATATGTTTTGAAAAACAAACCACGCCCATGTCTATGACATGAGCAGAACGGACTTGACAGCCACTTTAATTGTGGCATACATTCATGATATTTCAAATATTTTTTAACCTATAAATCTTTAATTTAACAATATAACCACATCACTAGTTGACAATCTTAAACCACAACTTCACCTCCACATAATATAACCAAATATCATACCTGCATCTCATCAATACTCGCTCCACATAATTCTAAGTCGATTCTTTTGACTGCCACTCTCTCATTTCGTGGCGTGCATAATGCTGCCTGTACGACAGCAGTAGCTCCATATCCTGGGACACGAAACATTATTTAGTTTCTTTCTTAAATGGCGAACACGAAGGTAAAATTTTAACTTACCTATGACTTCCTGAAGTTCGTAATCTTCCGGAGTATTTGGCCAGTTCTTCAGTGATACATTCCCTGGAGTCGCCATGTTTCCCTCCCAATAACCGCTGCCCGCTGGTCGCAATACGTCATGTTAGCTGCAACGAAGTGGGACGACACCAGCGCTCTCACTTTGCGGAATTTTGGCGAGAGATCTGGGGAATCACATTTTTTGGGGAAATTTTTGGGGAATTTTTTGAAATAGTGGTCGAAGTGAATGGAACTGATCTTTCGACTGTTTTTGTGCACATTTTGTTTACCTTGTATTGATTCTGGGTTTGAATATGATAATTTTGATTACATGTGACAGACATTCTCATATTCAGTCGATTCATGCACATGTATATAATATATAATATTATGTATATAATATACAATATTTATGTTTATAAAAATAAAATGTTCAAAATTTATTTTCCACGCAAATGACGTAATATTAATGAAATACTTCATGTTACCATGCTACGTTCATCTAAGGAATTTTACGGATATCTGGGAAAAATTTTTTGCGCAATCTAAGGAATTCTTAAATTCAGTTGTGAGAGCACTGGACGACACATACATACATCATACCATGGATTATTTCACAATCCATGATCATACATAATTTATTTGATAAAATTATGACGATTCTCAGGGGCTGTTCATGTGAGCCGGGCTGCTCCGGTAAACCTGGCTGGCATGCAAGTGCGGAGATCCTGTCTCATATCTTGTTTTTATATGTTTTCGAGATTTCATTCACATGGGAACCGGGCCAGCCCAGTTTGCCGGGCTCCCTCCGTTGACCGAAGCGAGATTTTGGCTTCCCGAGCTCATATATGTGCATTAAACTGGCCAGCCCAGCAAACCGGGCTGGAAATCATGTTACTTACAGCGCATGCATTATTCCCCCTAGAAACAATCTAAAAAGTCTATGCAGTTAAAGAATTATAATTAACGAAACTAAACCTTCTAAAGCAGTTGCCGACGACAAAAAAGCATTTTGCGAAACAACACAAATTTCGCGTTCCACCAAAATCGTGCGGGAATTTTGTGCTAGCGATAACAGGCAAGCCCGCCCCATGTGCAGCAAATGACAAAGTGGCCGGGCAAACCCATAAGAAAACTTGGAATTTGAGATGTAACGCAAAATTATGTCGTCGCTCACTTCAGGCATGAGACAATGGCTACGGCCCTGATTATGAATATGGACAGCGATAATGAGAACATACAGTTATAAGAATTTATTCCTCCCATCTCGCGCCTTCGGCCAAACATTGACGGCCCGCATTTTCCCTTTCCCCTCCAAGGGAAAATGATTTCTTTAAAAAGGGACTGATAGAATGAGTAATATACCAAACGATGAGTAAAATCACCCAAGACTGATACCAGTGTTTAACACTAAAGGAGTTTACCCTGTATAAATAAAAGTCTATCTATCTATCTATATATCTATCTATAAACATAACTAAACATCTTCTGACATATATCGCCCACTCCTAAAACGGCGGCCATTTTGTGACACCCAAAATAAAATACTAAAACGAACGAACTCCCGAAAGGTTTAGGACACTGATCCACTCCCTCCGGATCCACTCCTAGCCGATGTAACTATACATTATTACATACATTTATCCATAGATTGTTCAAGTAATGATGAAGACAATTGAAAAACTATTCGGATCACATGCAGTGCCAGTGATGCATTTCCTAGTGTAGTTCCACACCAGTTAAGGACTCTCCAACTGACATATACTGCCATGTGTTACTGACGCCCCGTTGACACAGAAGAGGATGAAACCAAAAATATGGTCTCGCTTTTATGGCAAGGGTAATAGCATTCCTAATTTGACTGGCGCCATGTGAACCGATATGTGAAAAGTGGAACAGGTTGATCTTTCTCAAGACCATAAATGGGGCTTCGATGGTGGGAATCTTTCTCAATGGGATCTTTCTCAAGACCATAAATGGGGCTTCAAGACCATATGATGGGGCTTCGGGGGCGAAGTGGTTAGCGCACTTGCCTTTCACCTCTAAGGTCGCGGGTTCAAGTCTCAGTGAGAACTTTTTCAATGCGACTCGAACCCAGTCCTCACGTGAAAAGAGTAAAGTCAACGCTCTGCCGAAAGTCGTGGGTTTTCTCCGGGTACTCCGGTTTCATCCCACAGGGAAAGTTGACAGGGTGGGTTAGGTAAAAGGGCCCACAGTAATTGGCATATGCAGTTGTGGTGACCCTGCCCTAGTTTGCGAAGCTAAATAAAATAAATAATATAAATTTGCACGGAAGAAGATTAGGAATGAGAAAAACACTAAAGCCTTATTTACATTACGAAAAGCAAATTAAAGGTAAAGTATACAAAAAAACCCAAAATTTCAACCGTTATTCGTTGGAATGTAACTCATGTGACTTGACGACGTCTGCAACAGATATCAGCAAATGACGTCTGCAACAGATATCAGCAATGACGTTTGCCACAGATATCAGCAAACGACGTCTGCAACAGATATCAGCAAATGACGTCTGCCACAGATATCAGCAAACGACGTCTGCAACATATATCAGCAAATGACGTCTGCAACAGATATCAGAAAATGACGTCTGCCACAGATATCAGCAAACGACGTCTGCAACAGATATCAGCAAACGACGTCTGCAACAGATATCAGCAAATGACGTCTGCAACAGATATCAGCAAACGACGTCTGCAACATATATCAGCAAACGACGTCTGCAACAGATATCAGCAAATGACGTCTGCAACAGATATCAGCAAACGACGTCTGCAACATATATCAGCAAGCGACGTCTGCAACAGATATCAGAAAATGACGTCTGCAACAGATATCAGAAAATGACGTCTGCAACAGATATCAGCAAATGACGTCTGCAACAGATATCAGCAAACGACGTCTGCAACAGATATCAGCAAACGACGTCTGCAACAGATATCAGCAAATGACGTCTGCAACAGATATCAGCAAATGACGTCTGCAACAGATATCAGCAAACGACGTCTGCAACAGATATCAGCAAACGACGTCTGCAACAGATATCAGCAAACGACGTCTGCAACAGATATCAGCAAATGACGTCTGCAACAGATATCAGCAAATGACGTCTGCAACAGATATCAGCAAATGACGTCTGCAACAGATATCAGCAAACGACGTCTGCAACAGATATCAGCAAACGACGTCTGCAACAGATATCAGCAAGCGACGTCTGCAACAGATATCAGAAAATGACGTCTGCAACAGATATCAGCAAATGACGTCTGCAACAGATATCAGCAAACGACGTCTGCAACAGATATCAGCAAACGACGTCTGCAACAGATATCAGCAAATGACGTCTGCAACAGATATCAGCAAATGACGTCTGCAACAGATATCAGCAAACGACGTCTGCAACAGATATCAGCAAACGACGTCTGCAACAGATATCAGCAAACGACGTCTGCAACAGATATCAGCAAATGACGTCTGCAACAGATATCAGCAAATGACGTCTGCAACAGATATCAGCAAATGATGTCTGCAACAGATATCAGCAAACGACGTCTGCAACAGATATCAGCAAACGACGTCTGCAACATATATCAGCAAATGACGTCTGCAACAGATATCAGCAAACGACGTCTGCAACAGATATCAGCAAACGACGTCTGCAACAGATATCAGCAAACGACGTCTGCAACAGATATCAGCAAACGACGTCTGCAACAGATATCAGCAAACGACGTCTGCAACAGATATCAGCAAATGACGTCTGCAACAGATATCAGCAAACGACGTCTGCAACAGATATCAGCAAACGACGTCTGCAACAGATATCAGCAAAAGACGTCTGCAACAGATATCAGCAAACGACGTCTGCAACAGATATCAGCAAATGACGTCTGCAACAGATATCAGCAAATGACGTCTGCAACAGATATCAGCAAATGACGTCTGCAACAGATATCAGCAAACGACGTCTGCAACAGATATCAGCAAATGACGTCTGCAACAGATATCAGCAAATGACGTCTGCAACAGATATCAGCAAATGACGTCTGCAACAGATATCAGCAAACGACATCTGCAACAGATATCAGCAAATGACGTCTGCAACAGATATCAGCAAATGACGTCTGCAACAGATATCAGCAAATGACGTCTGCAACAGATATCAGCAAATGACGTCTGCAACAGATATCAGCAATGACGTTTGCCACAGATATCAGCAAACGACGTCTGCAACATATATCAGCAAGCGACGTCTGCAACAGATATCAGAAAATGACGTCTGCAACAGATATCAGCAAATGACGTCTGCAACAAATATCAGCAAACGACGTCTGCAACAGATATCAGCAAACGACGTCTGCAACAGATATCAGCAAATGACGTCTGCAACAGATATCAGCAAATGACGTCTGCAACAGATATCAGCAAATGACGTCTGCAACAGATATCAGCAAATGACGTCTGCAACAGATATCAGCAAACGACGTCTGCAACAGATATCAGCAAACGACGTCTGCAACAGATATCAGCAAATGACGTCTGCAACAGATATCAGCAAACGACGTCTGCAACATATATCAGCAAACGACGTCTGCAACAGATATCAGCAAACGACGTCTGCAACAGATATCAGAAAATGACGTCTGCAACAGATATCAGAAAATGATGTCTGCAACAGATATCAGCAAACGACGTCTGCAACAGATATCAGCAAATGACGTCTGCAACAGATATCAGAAAAACGACGTCTGCAACATATATCAGCAAACGACGTCTGCAACATATATCAGCAAACGACGTCTGCAACAGATATCAGCAAACGACGTCTGCAACAGATATCAGCAAATGACGTCTGCAACAGATATCAGCAAACGACGTCTGCAACAGATATCAGAAAATGACGTCTGCAACAGATATCAGAAAATGACGTCTGCAACAGATATCAGCAAATGACGTCTGCAACAGATATCAGCAAACGACGTCTGCAACAGATATCAGCAAACGACGTCTGCAACAGATATCAGCAAATGACGTCTGCAACAGATATCAGCAAATGACGTCTGCAACAGATATCAGCAAACGACGTCTACAACAGATATCAGCAAACGACGTCTGCAACAGATATCAGCAAACGACGTCTGCAACAGATATCAGCAAATGACGTCTGCAACAGATATCAGCAAATGACGTCTGCAACAGATATCAGCAAATGACGTCTGCAACAGATATCAGCAAACGACGTCTGCAACAGATATCAGCAAACGACGTCAGCAACAGATATCAGCAAAAGACGTCTGCAACAGATATCAGCAAACGACGTCTGCAACAGATATCAGCAAATGACGTCTGCAACAGATATCAGCAAATGACGTCTGCAACAGATATCAGCAAATGACGTCTGCAACAGATATCAGCAAACGACGTCTGCAACAGATATCAGCAAATGACGTCTGCAACAGATATCAGCAAATGATGTCTGCAACAGATATCAGCAAATGACGTCTGCAACAGATATCAGCAAACGACGTCTGCAACAGATATCAGCAAATGACGTCTGCAACAGATATCAGCAAATGACGTCTGCAACAGATATCAGCAAATGACGTCTGCAACAGATATCAGCAAATGACGTCTGCAACAGATATCAGCAAACGACGTCTGCAACAGATATCAGCAAACGACGTCTGCAACAGATATCAGCAAATGACGTCTGCAACAGATATCAGCAAACGACGTCTGCAACATATATCAGCAAACGACGTCTGCAACAGATATCAGAAAATGACGTCTGCAACAGATATCAGCAAACGACGTCTGCAACAGATATCAGCAAATGACGTCTGCAACAGATATCAGCAAACGACGTCTGCAACAGATATCAGCAAACGACGTCTGCAACAGATATCAGCAAATGACGTCTGCAACAGATATCAGCAAACGACGTCTGCAACATATATCAGCAAGCGACGTCTGCAACAGATATCAGCAAATGACGTCTGCAACAGATATCAGCAAACGACGTCAGCAACATATATCAGCAAGCGACGTCTGCAACAGATATCAGAAAATGACGTCTGCAACAGATATCAGCAAATGACGTCTGCAACAGATATCAGCAAGCGACGTCTGCAACAGATATCAGCAAACGACGTCTGCAACAGATATCAGCAAACGACGTCTGCAACAGATATCAGCAAACGACGTCTGCAACAGATATCAGCAAACGACGTCTGCAACAGATATCAGCAAATGACGTCTGCAACAGATATCAGCAAATGACGTCTGCAACAGATATCAGCAAACGACGTCTGCAACAGATATCAGCAAACGACGTCTGCAACAGATATCAGCAAATGACGTCTGCAACAGATATCAGAAAATGACGTCTGCAACAGATATCAGCAAATGACGTCTGCAACAGATATCAGCAAACGACGTCTGCAACAGATATCAGCAAACGACGTCTGCAACAGATATCAGCAAAAGACGTCTGCAACAGATATCAGCAAACGACGTCTGCAACAGATATCAGCAAATGACGTCTGCAACAGATATCAGCAAATGACGTCTGCAACAGATATCAGCAAATGACGTCTGCAACAGATATCAGCAAACGACGTCTGCAACAGATATCAGCAAATGACGTCTGCAACAGATATCAGCAAATGACGTCTGCAACAGATATCAGCAAATGACGTCTGCAACAGATATCAGCAAACGACGTCTGCAACAGATATCAGCAAACGACGTCTGCAACAGATATCAGCAAATGACGTCTGCAACAGATATCAGAAAATGACGTCTGCAACAGATATCAGCAAAGACGTCTGCAACAGATATCAGCAAATGACGTCTGCAACAGATATCAGCAAATGACGTCTGCAACAGATATCAGCAAACGACGTCTGCAACATATATCAGCAAGTGACGTCTGCAACAGATATCAGCAAATGCCTTGTGAAGTTTTCTATTCATCATTCCATAGAGAAATGGATTTGAACATCCGTTGAAAGTTGTTAACAATAATGACGTCGTATAATATTTCTCCGACAAGTGGAAGCTGGAAAACGTGACAGTAAGGAATCCATGATAATATTAATATTGAAATAATTGCTCTGACAACTAGGGACGTACGTATTTCGTGTTGGGATCTTATTCGCTCTGAAGAGTTTTAGACTGCAGCACCTATATCTCGCCTTCTTCTAACTACTTTTAGAATGCAAATATTGCAGTACACAAGAACCAAAAGAGGGATGATATAGACAATAATAAAGTAAGGAACGCATATGAAAGCAGACGTATCAGGCCAAATGGCCAATATATCAATACAGTGTTTTAATTCCTTGATGTAGCCGTATTTTATGATCCCGAACGGAATGCTGGATAGAAGAATACAACCCAACCAAATTATTGTTATCGAAATTTCGTATCCACTAAGTCCACTAGTGTGGTGTCTGAAGGATAGTTCGTAGCAAGGTACCGTTCCACACTGACAAAAGTTAAGTATAAACCGAGGCAAGGTATAAAAGAAACACCAAAAACCTCGCAATAGTTGCATGCGCCATTCGAAATAGGGATTGGACGACCTTCATACAAATAAAACAAATTGAATGAAACAACACCACTATAAAACAAAATATCTGTCACACGGGTTCGCTATAATTAAGTCTGGTTGTGAACGCAATGAGTTGTATCGAAGAAGAGCCAAAATGATCATTATATTTCCAATTAAAGTGCATATGAAAGAATTACCATCTTTTCCTCATAAATCGGCCGTGACGAGACATTTCGAATGATATATATAATTCCTTCATCCAAGAAATATTTTAGGAGATATTTGGCTCGAAATTAATATGGTTTTTTTAAAACATGGCCTGGGGAAAAGAGGCTAGGTTCGAATAAGGCTTGTGACGTCAAATCGGGAACGGAAGTAATGGCGAAGCCTTATAAGGCCAACATGCACAGAGGTATTTTATAAATCTTTCTTGCTAATGGTAAAACTTGGAAAATATTAATCTGAATCTATCACATACAGCTATACACTATATACAGCCAGCTGAATCTTGCAGTGTACATGCCCATGGAGATTGTGTGAGAGTTTCATATAGTGTTTTAGAACGTAATGAATATTATTGCAGGATATTTGACTTGCTTAATTAAACTGGATTGGCAATTACGTACGTATGCCAATATGTAATATTACTTCAAACAAGACGCCTGCAGTCACTTCGGCTACGTAGCAACATCTAACAGGACTGACAGGCACGGAAGGGTTGTTGGTTTATCTTCGCTTTTGTCCAGCAAGTTCTCGTGTTTTCGCAAAGAAATACTGAGATAAGTTTTACTTATTGCGTTCTTTGGTTGAAATATAGAAATTTGGACTAATATAAACCGTTTTTGAATATGTTTCAATGGACTTCATACATGCAGTATTTAGTAAGAAGTTATGATCGATCGCCCCAGTTTTACCTATTACAAATATGAAATGTCAGCTTTAGAATGTGACTGACATGCAGTTTTCCTAGCCATAGCCCATAGGTCGTATAGTCACTGCTTTTTACCTAAGTAACAGACTCTCAGGGCTCGAAACAGCTTCATTCCAATTGCCAAAAGGAGGCCATATAGTTAAGGGGATTTGCTTTCCCTTTTTGCCCTGTGTCTTAAACTTGGGAAAGGGAAAAATATGTCGAATGCTGTAAGACTATTAAAGTAGTATTAAACCGAAGAGGGTAAAAACAAAAAACTTTTTGAAGATTAAAGTTTGTGTTGTTCTCCAGATGGGAGGTGGTACGCTTGATTGGCTTGAATTAAAATCTTCAAAAGAACTGAGGTTAGTGCATGTTGCTGAGTTGCTCAAGTGACGGCTTTCTTTTTCTTGGTATAACGCCAAAGACCTAACTATTCTGCATCCCCACACAACTTCTCTATTACACCCCGAGCGCATTGGGTACTTATTTCGCCCGACTATTCGCACCCGGTAATCATATTTTCAATGATGGATGGTCACATGATCACTGATCTAAAAAATATGGGGGGCTGCCAGGAGTGGAATGAGCGAGATTTTGAAAACATATGGGAAAGACAATCATTCCGTGTAGAGAGCAGTGTAGCGAATTTTTCACTTTCACTTTGAAAATATGATAAGAAGAAATATATGATGGGAAAACATGAAATATAAGGCATTTCTGCATTAAGCCAAGGACAAGGTATAGTTTGATAATTTAATTGACAAATTATTCATCTATTTGTTGCTTAAAAAATTGTTGCTTGTCCACTGTTTGCCATTATTTCAGTGTAGGCGCAGTAAATTTTCCTATGTATTCAACCTATTTTATATTGAGAAAAAGCTTATAGGCTAATAAGATTATTTTCACGAGCGAATTGTATGATTTGAACTGATTTCACTGTTAAAGACAAAGTTTATCGGCAAAAAAGTTCGAAACGTTTTACGAAATGTCTAAGAGACTAAGATTGAATTTTACATTAAATTGAAGCTTATTGGGAATGCATAATAACATAATAATCTACATTATATATATGACAGCAACAACGACAACAAGAACAAACACCGACAACATAGTGAAGAAAATCCTGACGAGGTTAACGAGGACAAAGACAAATTAAAATAAAAATATTTAACGATGTACTAGAAACTTTGACGCTAAGCAATTAAAAAACAAATTTGAGACTAAAACAATAACACCGTTGGCGTTGATGATTTTTCTAATGCAACAAAAAGTGCGATTTTACTGAAACAGAGCTAAATTGACATTAATGACATACTCATACCAATAGAAATTTTGATGAATTTCTAAATTCTATTCATTAGTCATGATGACCTTTCAATAAGTAAATGAAATATGATCAATTTATTGTGAATTTGTAAGTTCTCTAGTCAATTTTACTCAATATTACACCATCGAAGACAACAACATAATTTTAAGATATGCTGAGTAAAAGTCCCGTTTCTGTTGGTCATTTGATAGTACAAAAATGGATTGACTGATGAATTAAGAACTATCAGTAACTGAGTTATGTACCAGATCTGGTTCAAAATCTTACTCGTTTTCCTAATTAATGTAAAATGATTTATGGTGCGCATTACGATATGTGGTGTAAAGCAACAGACAAATATAACCCACAAACATGTAAGAAATTTTCGTATTCGTCTTTCGTGTGATGTCATTCGAGAAAAATTCCTTTCATTGCAGTTCATCACTGCTTGATTGGTCTTGGAATGCTTTCGTAAATCTCTCGTAATCTTCCGCTGTGATACGATCATCACCGACACTGGCACGAAGAAGAGTACACTTGCTTGTAAAATATAATAAATTTGTCGCGCTCTTACTCCGAAATTTGTATTGCTACAGTGAAATCTTCCATTTCTCGCTGCTACTGTGTAAGCATATATCAAGGGAGAAGAGAGAGCCAATCCTGCGAGCCATATAATAATGATCATTCTTTTCACTTCTTTTCTTCCACGGAGCATTTTGAATGGATTATTTACTGCTTTACTCCGACTATAGCTTATTGTTGCTATAGTGAAAGTAGAGACTGTTTGAGAGAGTTCAATCAGCGTTCCGTGTACTTTACAGAATACTTCCCCCAATATCCACTCGTTGTGTAGGTACTCTAAAGCATTAAAAGCAGTCAACGTTGTCAGCAGAAAATCAGCAATTGCGAGACTTAACGCATAACTATCAATAGCCGTGTGATGATGCCGTTTGAGATAAACTAACGAATATATAACGAAACCATTCCCGAATTCAGACATTAGAAACATCGGGACGTAGGCAGCAATCATTATAGGCAACAGTGACGTTGACTCAGGGTTGAGAAGTGGGTTATCATCAGTATAGTTCGTCATCGCAGCTAATATGTTCTCTCATTTGCTCATTTCATCGATCCATTCGTGAGCCTAAAAAGTCAATTCTTTGAATTTTACACGCCCAGTCCTGAGTTTGTTTGTCGTGCTGCCCCTGTGATGACTTCTGTTCTCTTAAAAAAAACTGCCAACTGATTCCCTTCGCAGAGCATGCGCACTGGCTCCTTCACAATATTACTTTTGTGTGTACAGATTCACGCGTATGACTATAACGTTTTGTCTCTTATATACAGTGCATAAAACAAGCTTCCACCTATTGCTTTGTCTCTTAGAGAGTCTATACAACTTTAAAAACTTGAAGCACTGCAGCTGTGTGTTTTGTTACAATATGCTTTACTTATTGAAACTGACTTACCAATTATAAAACTGACAAACTAATTCTGAACGTTAACTTTTTGAAAATCTATCAATATTATGTTTGTTCAGCCTTCCTGAGTCAACAGTAATTACAGTATATAATGTTCTCCATAATATTTCAACTCTTAAAGTGGTTCCTTTTTTTATTTATATGCTTTTGTGTCAATGTCATGTGAACATCATGATGTATCCCATAGTTTTTTTGTTTGCAAATGATAAACTCTATGAAGACTAATATATAAAATAGAAATCAAACTATACATTTTAAAACTTTTTTGTTTCATTATGCTCGCCCATACATGCATCAGTTTACATATTTACTTAACTCTAATATACAATACAAAAGGGCTAATGGTCTACTAGAACCTTATATCGGCTTTTGATTATTAAAGACCCCTAGACTAATGTAATAACATATTTTGACGCAGGGCCGTCCCCAGAAAATTTTGGAGGGGGGCTGGAAGGCAAATCTGCCTATTGTCGCAGGTCAAATTTACCGACTGAAATTTTTCAATTCTTGGGTATCAAAGACGCGATTTCCTGCATGCGTATCTAGTGGCCGCTTCTCTTGTTTATGTTGATCATGTAGCTTTCGTGCAATAGATTTTTTATGTTAACATTGTCATATATATAACTATTTGCTCATGATCTCTTTGCCCACCGAGTTCGCCGACGAAGCTATGAAGTGTATTAATGAAAAAATCGTCTTGTGACTAGCTGTGGTAATAGTCTCCTTCGTAGGCCACTCCATGGTACTATAAGCCTATATAGTATAGCCAGTCGCGTTCAACTCGTACCTTAGAAATTGATTTAGCATGGCAAACAATAATGTCATATGGTTAAAAATTTATAGCATACTTTCAAGCTTTCTGTCATACAACAAATCATGAAGCATACATACAGGAAAGGAAATGTATTGACACGTTTGTTTAGAAAAAACCGTTGATTTTTGTATAGGTAACCGTTGATTTAAGGCTTTAATAGTTTAAAAAGAACTTATAATACTTCGTATTTTACAATTAGACAATAATGATTAATGTTAATTAGCATTTCATCGGTAATATCATAATCGGGGGTTGTTTTAACTCTTTCACAACTTGCCTGTGAAATGCCCGACATAAACGTCGGATGCCGATTTCATGAACAGTGCGTCCTACATATTCATTCAATTCGATCGATCAATCCTTCTCATTTTAAAACGTAAAATATATTAAGTCGTTTTGCATTTTTCAGTCTGATTTTATAGAACGAAAAACTCAATATCTTCGCCAGCATCTCGGTTTTAACTGAATTGCGATGAGGCCGATATAATCCATTTTATATGTTTTTGTCTCGGTTTATGCAAAAATGTGGTCCTTGTTCGTCACGTAAGGAATTTTTGGCTTTGTTATATCCATTCGTGACTACATTTTGTTAGTTTTAAAAAGTTTGCTATTGGTTGATATGGCATGCATACAACTAGCACGTGACGAACAAGGACCACATTTTTGCATAAACCTAGACAAAAACATAGATGCATGAGTTCAGTGGTTACAATGATGTTAACATGTTACCCGCTACTCGTTACATTTGTAGTAATTTTGACCTCACTGTAACTAATTACTTTTTTGAAAAGGAACGGAAAAAGGTAATTAATTACCAAACGAAGAAACCCATTCCTTTAGCAGATGAAAATTACAAATTCCTTTACTAAAGTCTTTCTTAAAACGCAATGAACGTTAATTACCATCGAATAAAAATAAAAAGGTATAGAAAAGCGAGAAAAAGAAGGAGTTGTTTGGGTAAATATTACTTGAATGTTTATATATTGTATAAGATTTGTATCCTTATTCCGCTCATTCAACTTTCTTTTCATTTCTGGCCGTAGTAGTCTGGGGTCGGGAGTAGTTTATTTGCAAGCTCCACATTACAAAATGCAATCTATAATTATTTAGTTTTCGAAGGAATAATTTTGTTATTTTAATTAATTGCTTTTTGAAAAAGGTAATTGTAATTATAGGAATTAATTACTTTTTGAAGCAAGTAATTGTAATTAATTCCTTTTTGAGCAGTAATTTTGCAGCTCTGTGACTGTGGATAAGATGCAGATATGGACGGCGGCCGAATGGACGCACGAAAAGGATAAATGTGGTTACATCTGCCGTCCGTCGGCCGCCGTCCGAATCCACCTTTTGTCTACAACCTCTCAACAAGTATATTTGTCAGGGAAATTTCGTATCGTGAAAATTGGTCCTGTAAATTTTATTTCAAGACAAAGACCGTCTTTCGTTTCATGAAACTGAATAAGAATGGTAATTTACACTTTACCACCCTCATAATTTGCTCTAATCCATATACTACCAGTAAATTATTACTTTCTTAAAATTACAACTACTTTACGAATTCTTAGGAGATACAAAATCTATACTTCGTTATCTCCCTTAGTATATTTTAGGGTATGAAGTTCCTATTTTCGTGTAGCCCTGATCAGATAGGGCAACTTGCATCGACACATGAGACAGCCATTGCGGTGATGGTAATATTCCACACCATGTACACAAAAACACGAACTTTGTGGGCAAATTTTCACTAAAAATTGAAAAGAAAAACAATAATGTAGAAATGTAATGCACCGAAAGGTGACGTCCAATAAAGAAAATTCTCTCGAGTAAGGTGATCGCTTGTTTGCATGGCTAGTACAAAAATAGGCACGCTATGGCGTACATGCGTCTACTGCGATTGTACCACTATGATGAGAAAGTAGTCGTAGAAAGATATTGAACGTGGATAAGAACATAAAATGGCCATTCTATTAGGATGAAGTTAAGGCTACTATTAAAACTAAGTATTACACAAATGTTCGCTGAATACATTGCTTTTTTGCACTGCTATATAGCGCTGATGCAGACCTTGCCTTGAAAAGATAGCAGGCGTCTTCCCACAAACTGGACATAACACTTTTTCATTTCGAACTTCATTTCATTAAATAGTCTCTTTGTGGGCTTGTTGGAGTGAGTGATATTTTCCCAGCCATTTTGACTTGAAATTGCGTTGTGCCTACTGCCTAACTGCCTACCAGTGAATGTTACCTACGGAAACGTATCCCCCCCGGTTTACCGCCATATTGGGTGTGGCATCTGGCAGATGCTTCGCGCCTTCCTTCTTCTCCCCTGTTCTCCGCCTGCGTTCCCCTGCACAGCGGCGTAGTAAAATGCGTCATGTAAGCGTAATAATAATCGTAATAATAAAGCCTCTGCGGAGGAAAGAGGCACAAATCTATAATTCATTTGCTAGGAAAAATTAGTTATGCTTTCTTTTGTTCAGTGATTCCTGACACGGAATATAAAGCGTGGATAATCAGAAGTCACGAAGGCCGAAGGTCAAAATGTTTTAGGTTCCACAACGTCAAAATGCTGGCTATATTAAATATTGTACAAAACATTGTAACTTGTGGCCCCCAAATATTTAAAACTAGACGTATTGTAATTCACCTTTACGGTTACTAGCTTCTAAAAATATGACATCGGACGAAAATACGAAATATTTCGCCAGTATATAATACAATATCAGTCTGTAAAGATGTAAACATATAAAACTCTTGCTATCTAATACAAAATATTAAAGACTGTTATTACGACGAACAACAGAGCGCAATTAACATTCTAATTTACACAAATAACTCATAAATGGAAGACATATCGACAGTCGATCGTGAACAACTGGAAACTTTTGCTCCGTCAACGGGTATCACGTGGTTTTGTAAAAGTGAAAATGTGAATCGCCACACCATGGCGCTGACTTAATATGTGACTACAGACTACTTCTAAAGCAGTAGACGCAAAAATCTAGCACAAAAAGTTCTGCATAAAAATTCCTAGATACATAAGACAGCCGAAACCCTCCTCCAATGGGCGGGATTCATGTAGGACTACTATGATGGAATGAATATACATATCATAAAATCCATTCATAAACTTCATGTAAAATACATTATATGAAAAATTTATATTGATGCTTAATTCAGATATCACTAATTGTAGTTAAATAAGGACGTAGTTACAAGCAAAAATTAAATTAATTGGTTTCAGTCTGAAAGTTATGCGAAGAAGCCAAAGGCAAAGCAATGCATGTAAGTCGCGCCGACATGAAAACAACGAATTTGTTGGCTATATTAAAATAGCAATTTACACTAACCACATGTTGGATATCCATTCACTTCTCGACATAACATGTAATATGGGCAGAAATTTGACCGACACAATCGTTCTAAAAAACACATGTAATACACATTTGTCCATTTTATTTTTAGACATCAAACAGTCTGAAATATCTTCAATTGGAATACTGAAACTCCATGGAAGTTGATAATATGGGAAGTTCATGATATATCAAAGGATTTTTTGACTAAACAATGCTATCATCCTTTAATTGGGCACATAAGTTATTATGCCTGGGCCGTTGTCTTCACAGAGAAATTGGTTGGGTAATATTTTCGACTAAAAAAATTCAAAGGTTGGTTTACATCCTGCTGTAAAAAAATTGAATGGATTGCTTTCGATGTTACTCAGTTATAGTCAATACATCATTGCTTTATTTATAGTTTGGAGTTACGTAGTTATGCATGGATTACGAAGAATCGTCGACATATGATTGTCTCATCCTGCACGGGTATTGACCAATCACAGCTCGCGTAGTAAACATGTTATATTATAAACTCACTTCTTGGTTCACCGGGCGCTTTCGAAGCGTTTATTCGTTGTGATACGGCTACGTTCATAACACATATTAAGAAAATAAATCAGACATGGTTTTAAGTAAATGAATGCAAAGCCCAGTGTGTCTTTTTTAAACCGAAAAAGTCCAAGTGGTCCAACCGTACAAGTGTAACTTTATATTTTGACTTTCTCCGATTTCCTGCGATTTCTGAATTTCTGTGGTAGGAACAAATGTAACACTTCATGATATAAGAATACAGTGGATACCAAAATTCAATATGGCGATCTCAAAAGACCATGCATGAGTGATATATAACTATTCGGAGAAATCACATCAACTGGAGATGTGCGAGCCTGTAGAAAGTCTGGAGGTCCTCCGCCAGAGAATTGTCGTATTCTTGAGTCTCTGGCTTGCCCCTCCCCACCTAGTTTATAAAGTAATGGCCGCATGTCAGAATTTACATGTAGGTAAGTAGCAGTCACTTACAGCAGTTACAGGTGAGTATCTGGGGGAGAAGTGCATGTATTCTTGTAGCTGTGGTGAAGGTGACACCCCTTGCATGACTCTACTAAGTTCTATACTAACCACATCTTCCCCGTCTTGTTATAGGAATCCTGACGTTTTCTGTGCACGACTTCACTTTCCAGAAACATTGATTGAAATACGTCACACCATCCTTGCCACATATAGGCCTGGGGATACTTAAACATTGCTCATAAGATGGACACTTGCATTTCCCCACACCTTCTGACGTAACCTGACATTTTGCAAAATTTCGACACTTAACATGTGCGCAAGGAAATTCTAAATGACCAAACAATAAATACTTGTAACATAAGATAATGTTCTACTCGTTTCGAGATTTTCATGTAAAATTTAACGATACTTTATTAGCATTTGTTAAATTATTAACCCGGATTGCTTTGCCTTTGGGTTATTTCTATTAACAAAAACAATTTATTCAATATACCATGCATATGTCATGTAGCTTAAAAAAGGTTAAAACATGCATGGACAATCTTTGGTTCCGTAGGTTGTCTCAAGATTTTTCAGCAGTTCTTACAGTTCACATTTTACCTGGAATATAGGTAGGCATGTCTGAAGAAGAAATATTCAAACAAAATTAAACAAGCTTTCATACAGCACAAAGCATACGAACCGGCCATGCACTGGACTATTGGAGGCACTAACTCCTCTTATGTTCAGAAAAGGCACTGGGGACAAGGTTGGCCCACCTCATCCAAAATAATAACCAAAGTTCTTTTTTCAGATGAATAAAAGGCAGAATAAATCGTGCCTTTAAATTTAAGAGGTCGTGCCTTTCCAACTTGTCTTCAATAATTTGTTCAAACCAGCCCGTTAAGTCCTGGTCAAACAAGACTCAAATCATCGCATATAGAAGAGGGAATGAGAAGGAATGAGTGTTTTGAGCATCATCAGCTGTGAGAAAGACTCATTCCTATTTGTAAAAATCGACAAACAAACAAACAAACCATAATCACTTTTCACAAGACACTTTGTTTTAATTATTTCATATTCCGAGTTTCGAAATCGAAATCGAATTATTCACTCCCGATTTTCAATAATTCAATTCCATGGCCCACAGAAGTTAAAACTCTCGAAGACTTACATTTTCACTGACTTGCGACCAATCACTAGCTTTGTAATGTCAGAACTCAAGAGGGAAGATAAACCCCGAACAACTGGTAGCGAGATCAGTAAAAAATAAGAGAAAATATCTGAAATATATAATTAACTTACTACAAAAGCCAGTTGAGTAAACTCTGATGTTTTTCTTGAGCCTGCAAGCAATTGCTTTCAAGGTACAGTTGTTTCTGTAGGTTACCCTGTCCGTTCCACACACAAACGAATGTTGTTTTGGGCAATCAAACAGATTCTGACAAAGACATTTCGCGGTGTGCAGGTTAGTAACAGTACATCTGCTGTGATATAGGCATTTGTGGTGTTGACAAGGATTTACTGTCGAAGAAAAATGTTATATATATAAGATTTGACAACAAACAAACAAACAAACAATTTATTTGCCATAAGGCTCCAACACTCCTAAGAAATCGCCTACTTGAATATTTTGCTCACATCAACACAATTGGGAACTCTGTAATTGGAGTTCCACTGTGTGTGAGTTCCCTGTCCTTATGGCAAAATTTGCAAATAGAGTTCAGTATTTTTGTATGTATATGCAAATAATACACATGAAGATGAGTTGATATCGACCAAAAACGTGTAAAATTTCATTGGCGCATCGCTTACCTTGTCTACTTTGTTTACACATTCCACATGTATCTGGGCAGTATTTTCTCATCCACTGACGATGAATTCTGCATGAATCCTTTATTATATTACAATATGTCGACCAATAATCTCTGCAAATTCCTGCACTTGTTTCTTAGAAAACAAATTTAAATATATAGATTTATATACTGCGTGTTTCACCATCATTCTAGGAAAAGCGCGAGAAGAGTAACTGGTGTCTGATCTCTCACTAATTAACTTGATGAATTTGTTTCGTTTTTCTTCATTCTCGTCTCCAGGCTATGGTTTTTAATTTTTACCAATCATGTACATTTCAACTCTTCTTAGCCAACAAATTAGGATACATTTGATGTTTACACGTTCATCTTCATTTTAGAAAGTTTGGTCTGCGATGTTGGTTTTCAATCCCACTGTTTCAAGAATCTTCATGCATGTACTGTATACAATTTACGGTGGATTATATTTTTATAATTATTATTATTTGAACTTTGGACGATTTGTGAATAATATTTATGAAGTCATTTATTACCACGTACATTACATGGATATAAATCTTCTTGGGTTTTTTGGCTATCTAATTGAAGGTCGTCCAATTTCTTCTATTTTTTGTGAAAACGTCTAACATTTCTTATAATGTCTGTATACCTGTTGCAAAAACTCCATTCTTTGACACAATGAAGCAGCAAGCCTGGAAAGAAACAGATGGAGGTCATCAGGTTATTTTCTCATGTGAATTGCTAGATGACTTGCAGACCAACTAAGTGATGTCTACGTCCCCATGAGATTGGTTTCTTATTGACTATTTAACTTAGTCGCCGAAGGCGAGGTGATTACAAGCCTATATGCTTGTAATCACCGAGCCTGAGGCGACTAATTGTTTTAGTAGAAATTTCAAAGAGAAAAACAAACACAGAAAGTTATGAGGTCAGTTGAAAAGGCTATATAGGACAAAATTCATCGCTTTTCTCAGTGGTCGTTTATTAAAAACATGCCGGCAAAAGACGAGTGTCAAAAACATGTCGGAGCGAAACAAAAACAAACAATTTCGTGAGAAAAATACTTTGGAAGGGCTCAAATACAAGGTAGAATGGTTTTAAAAATATATCACAGCTAGGTTTTTGCTGAATATAACGATATAAATGAGGATAAAACGAATAATTTTCAAAAAAACACTTGAGTGGTTGAGCCGTACGGAAAAAGTTTTATACATGTTCATTTCAACAGCGAGAAAACGCTGCCTTTCATGGAAGAAAAATAGTGTATTTGTTATCGCTTACCTTTAAAAATGTCAAAAATATATCCTCCTTGAATTTAGCGGCAGTTTTTTTCGTTTAAAACTTTGAATCAGGCTCAAAAAACGATTTTTGTTTTAAATTCGGCAGCTTGCGAACAAGCCATTTTGAAAAAAAGTGATAGTCACTGGACAGTGACTATCACTTTTTAGAGGCTCAATTTGGACCAATCAGAATGCAGGAAAAGCAATAGACACCTCTCAATTTCTACTAATTAACAATTAGTATACACCCAACCATTGTCCATTACAAATCCTACATTCTGATTGGCTACTCAACCGTTGACCATTCGTGATGGACAACGTTTGCGAAAAATGAAAACAAACCTGAAAAAATATGGCAGTAAACTCTCGTTTTGCAGACGTTTCGGAGGAATTTTTGGAGAGTTTGACAGAAAATTCTACCCCTGAGAAAGCTAAAAAGGCCACAAAATATGGCATGAAGATTTTTAATGGCAAGGAACGAAATAGAAACCGTATTATGGATTATTTTCTCGAAATTAATATATCTATACAAGGTGTATACTAAAACAATTAGACAACTCGTCCTCGTTGTCTATGAGCGAATAGTCGACTCAGGCTTCGCCTTCGTTGACTATTCGCTCATAGACAACTCGGACTCGTTGTCTAATTGTTAAATAGATAGCGATTATCGAAACAGCCATCTCCTCGTCGCGATTTTTAACGAATTTATTTCAATAAATTATGAAAAACGTTTTGAAATACTGTTTTCTTACTGGTTGCTACTAAAACAATTAGATTATTCGCTCTCGATTTCTATGAGATGATAGTTCATTCGGGCTTCGCTCTCATCAACTATCACCTCATGCATAGAAATCTTGAGCTCAATAATCTAATTGCTAAATATTGCCTGCAGCGAGTCATTATAAGATACGGTACGATAAGATGCTTTCTTTTACAAATAGAGAATTCGGAATTCGCAGTTAAATCAACGACCCGGCATGTTTACGTTAAGGATTAATTTCACAGAGATCTACACAGGAGGTCTCGGGAGTAAACCTTGACAACAACTCAGTTTGCCACAGCAAAGGCAGTAGTAGTACGTTCTCAGAATATATACAAACGTTTATTATCCGATATCAATGATGCGTCGATAGAATTTACTCTATCATGACTAATACTACTGCCGTTCGCTATATTAAGGATAATTGACTTGATTGATAAAACATTGGTAGAAGTGATGAAAGAAATGAAGATCAATTTAAAGATGATCCTGATCTGAAACTTATATTAATATGACAACTGAAAAACAGTTGAAAATAAGGAGTTGGCATATTCGGGAGTATATTATAGTTAAGTGTCCAAATTTTAATAGAAAGTTAATTCCCGAAGTCCTCTCTTTCCCATGTTATTTTTAATGTGTGCCCGAAATGCTTCATGTTTTGCGTTCCCTGCTCGGCTAATAAACCTCATCATGGCACTGACGCACATTGAAATAGAGCCCGAAGAATTCCGTTCAAAACTTGATTGTCCGGGACTTAGAACGGCACCAAAGAATGAGGGGTATTGATATCCATGCAGCATAAAATCTTACACAACATGCATCATACATATGTGACCTCACGTTCGTCTATAGATTACACTGAGTACAGCAACAGATCGTGTGTATGAAAGCTTGAAAGTTGGAAAGTAAAAGGACCTTAAGGCGAATTTCTTTCCAAGATTATGGTTAAACCTTTCCTTGGAGATGTTTATTTATTTAGTGTTTACTAATCATTTCTTTATATGTCAAAGCACTTCGCCTAAATTATTCCTTAATGTGCTTGCGTCGAAAATAGACGTTAACACAACAAGTGTGTCATGCATGCATATATGATGATATATATTTGAATCATACATGATCAGATCTAGAGGATAGTGTGTTTAATGTATACACTCAACCCTAGTTTGAAAAATTTAGCTGCAAATTGTAAAGTCAGGTGGAAATTCAATCAAATTAGTTTAGAAATCCCATACCGACGAAAATATCTTTAGCAGTACCTTTTGCTCATTCTACAGTACTTACCAGGATGAAAAATATCAGTTTCTTAATACCCATCCACGGTCGAATCATCTTTTGTAAGAACGGTTCACCAAAGTTGCTCCAAGATGCAGATAGAAAAATATGGTTTACAGTAAACGTCTGCCCGTTTTACTTTATTCGCTGATCATATTTCTGACGTCATAGAAGTGAAGTTTACACAAGGCAAGTGTCATCAAACTGAAAAATATTACTTTACTGTTTATGAAATAATTATATTTGAAAGTAACAATTCTGCACTTACCTAATATCAGGACATTCTGAAGTTCTTTAGGCGGGTATGGTAGACGAGTTTTTTGTTGTAACAAATATTTATTTTGAATATTTGCCGCTTACTGAGAAGAATAACATTGCTATAGTGCGTCAAACTGAGTTTATCCTACAATGAAAGCAGTGTTCCACGTAGCATAAGATGTATCTCGGTGGTATGCAGATGTGATTCTATGCAGATGTGGTATGGTCGTTTATCCTTAATTTATGGAGACCGGTGTATGACCCAAAAGCCTCGTTTTCATATTAAGTTTTGTTAAATTTGTTAAATTTGTTACATTCCATGCAGGGGATTCTTTTGGACAGAATTCATGAATCACGGCTAAAATTAATTCTTGTCTTTTCAGTTAGAAACGACCATGTCCAGGTTGTGTTTTGCTGCCCAAAAAACGAGAAAAAATACTGAAATATTTAAATTCATACTTTCATTAGTTGTGTTCGCAATATTGGTAATAAGATATACGTTAGGCGTCAGTACAGTTTCTCTTTGACACATATCACATATGTGCATGATATATAGGGCTATTATATATATTGACTATAGTTCACATAATAATTGGCCGAAGCCCTGGGAACAAGCCAGAAAGTTGGTAATTGGCTGATTGCCGACTGAAAATTTCTACGACTAGAGAATAATAACAGAAACGCGGTCGAGCAGAGTTAATTTGCAGTGATCGTTTTAGTCCTTTTATTGATTCCTTATGTACTTAAAAACAAATCATAACAGAGTAAAATGTGAAAACCATGTGGTATATAATGTTACGTGATTCGCTCTGTTTACTTTACGACTTTATTCAAATCTGAACAACTAGTTTGTTAAAAAAATCATGACCTTTGGATTTTGAAGTATGATTTTTGAACTTGCAAATTGCACGCGGACAGTCAACTTCAAAGCCATGGGAACGAGGTTGCCTGACAGTGACAATGACAGCATCAGTGCAGTGATAGCTGTACCATTCACAGTCACACACAAGGCCTGGTCGCATGGCCTGACAGATCTCCGGTCAGACACTACTCCGTGGTCCAGACTTGCCAGAAGTGAGAAGTTTGCGACATTTTTAACTGAAAACCTCGACGTTATGTCTCCTTTTAATACATACAAGGACACCGACTAAGAGCCGTCACTATTCGCTAATAACAAACTCGAAATGACAATTGTTATCTACATGAGAAGCCTCATATCGTAGCCTGGGTCACTGTGCACATTGAGCGGTGACGTCACAACTAGGTTCCACGAGGCTGGGGTAAATATATACAGGCGTGGCCGAGTTGTTGCTGAATCGTTGGTATGGTTTATGTTGAATACATGCGCAAAACGTAAAACCTATTAAGCGAGACAAGGCGGACAAAACACACACATTATTCTATTTGTCAAACACATTTATCTATTTGAGTATTATTTACAAAGACCTAAGAGCCTATCGTTTTGTTGTTTATGGTATAAAAATATTAGTTCTCGTACTGTTTTCTGTCTTGGGTGACAATTTTGCAATGTTGTGAGCTTTCACGTACGGGAATGCATATATAATCAAACCTGTATCGTTGCTTTGTTATGTTATACAGTGTTTCCACTTTGTTCGCCATTATTCTATTATTGCTTATCTACATAATAATAGTTGCCAAAATATCACCCAGTTAATGAATGACTTTCGATATTCCATTGTATTCCGATTATTGTGGGGCCGTTTCGTACAGGTTTGACTGTATTATGATCTGTCCTGCACTGTAAAAGTCGTTCACACTGCTCTCTTTATTTGGGTGTCATCATAGCCAGATTACTTTGGTTTGGGTCGTTCTTCCGTAGGAAGTGGTGTGCTGGTGTAAGACTAACTAAAGAAAGTAAGCTTTAAGAGAAGCAGGAACTAGTAGGGTTTCTTTAGTCTTATTCCAGAATTGGCCTGAATAAATTCTTAGCCTTTTTATATACATTCCTTGATGTAAGAATAAAAAGAATATTTTCCACTTAACCTTAACTCTATATTTCATCCTTTATCTTTGTAAAACCTATCGTATTTCTGGGGGCAAAAATTGAGCTCAAAGTGAATTTATGAATTGAGGGCTCCCCCCCCGAGAAAAAACATTGTATTGCGCGCACATTTTTAGTGTTCCATGTGCTCTGCAAGTTCTCATGGATCAAGCGCTCTGCAAGTTCTCAAGCGCCAATAAACCGGCTCATTGCTTTCTTATAGAATGAACACTAAATAGTTCATCGCCTTGATGGATATCACGAGAAAGAAATAAAGCCATACTTACCTGTGTTTCTTCGGTCGGGAAAAGTTTGTATCGTTTGCATCTAGTCAGATCAACAATAGAAAAGCTTGAAAAATCTTGAGAGTTCTTACAGCACGAAATATTCCATTGTCCGCGTTGTCGAAAATAACATTTAATAATGTCTTACTACAACGAGACAAGATGTACTTAAAAGCTCTGAATAATGGCTTATTAGTCCTAGACCCTTGTGTAGAATTTTTGTCTATAGATAACTTACCAACAATTGTTAGTGTTAATTCATGTACAATGACAAATAGTAATCTACCTGTAGTGATGGAGCCTGTTGAGGCACAAAATAACAATCTATACCTGTGGACGTAGCACAAAATAACAATCTACCTGTATAGGTGGCACAAAATAACAATAACAATCTACCTGTGGAGGTAGCACAAAATAGTAGATAGTGGTAGAGCCCATTTATGCATGGTCAATTCTTGCTGTTACCATCCCCCCCCCCACGGGCAACCCCGTGACAGGCAAAAGCCCATCAATTGATCTACCCATTGTGGTAGAGTCCATTGAGGCACAAAATAACATTGATCTACCCATTGTGGTAGAACCCATTGAGGCACAAAATAACAATCTACCCATTGTGGTAGAGCCCATTGAGGCACAAACCAACAATCTACCCATTGTAGTAGAGCCCATTGAGGCAAAAAATAACATTGATCTGCCCATTATGGTAGAGCCCATTGGGGCACAAAATGATAACAATTTACCTATTTCTATAGAGTCTGTTGAGGCTGAAAATGAAAACCAAATTTGGTTTATAAATTATGGAAAAGAGCTTCAAGGTCTTGCTATAACTGACCGAGAAGTTGAGTCTCACTACTATTATATTCATACAGCACTTTTGAATACTTTTTTGAATGATAGCTATGCAATTTTAATATTAGCAGGTTATATGGTGGCCTTAATAAAGCAAATGGATTCTTTCTATCTATTCGACGCACATGCCAGAGACTCTACTGGCATGCCTGATCCTAATGGCACTGCGTTGTCATGAAGTTTACTAATATTCTAGAGCTGGAGCAATATTTGTATTCTCTGTCAATAGAACTACCAACTTATTTGAAATTGTACCTGCGCAATTAAATGAATGTAAAGCTTCCAAAAGCAAAGCTAAATGTGCGAAAGATGGAGAATATCAGAAAAAGAGGCGTTCAGTAGAAACAGAAAGTCAGATAAACGAGCTAGACTTAAAAATGCTAGTGAATATAAAAGAGAAAGCAGTCAGGGGAAACTGACAGTGAAACACAAATCAGACTTCAAAAAGTAAGAGAGTTTATAAAAAGAAAGGGTCAGAGGAAACTGACAGTGAAACACAAATCAGACTTCAAAAACAAAGTGAGTCAATGAGAAGAAAGCAGTCAGAGCCTAGGAAACTGATAGTGAGAGACAAATTAGACTTCAAAAAAGAAAACGGTCAGACGAAACTGACACAGATAGAGTTTATCAAAAACAAAAGCGGGCAACACGAAATAAGCCAACAGGATTATTTAAATATATTTGACATCACCAATAATGGTGGTATTGAAGAGCAATGTTGGGCAAAGGTAACATTAATAAGTTTCATAAATCTGTGCAATATATTGTCAGTCAGTGTACTGTTTGTCAGGAGGCATGGCCCTTGAAATCTTTACCAAGGTCACCTTATGCGTGTTCACAATGCTCTAGAGATAAAAAATCTCCTAAAATATTTTCGTGAAAATTCAATGATACTGTTCCACTTGAGTTGCAAAATTTGACTCAAATTGAGGAAATGTTAATTGCTCGTGCTTTGCCTATCATGAGAATTTATATTAAATCTGGTGGTCAACGAGGTTATTCAGGGAATTGTATTAACTTGCCACAAAATGTGACAGAATTTGCAACATCTTTGCCAAGATATCCTAAAGACTTGGCTGTGATTATTGTCAAAGTTAAAGGTAAACACAACACATTCAGTGATGTGACAGTGCGAAAACAAAATGTGCACAATGCTTTAGTGTGGCTTATAAACAATAATCCACATTATTCTGAATTAACAATTAATGAAGATGCATTAAATTCATTACCTGAAAATGGTGTAAATATCAACTTTTAAGGTATAAACCCTGGAAAACAACCCAAAACAATGTATGGGGTGACGAGTTACAAGCTGTCATTCAGAGTCAAGAACCAGAAGATGAACCTTCTGAAGAACAGGAGAGAACTCGAGAAGAGTGGATGATATTGTCAGACCTTCACACTCCGTTTGATAACTCTGAGCAAACACCAGAGTCAACTCATGACTGGCATCTTGACAGAGCCAGTTATTCAGAACAACAAATCCATGAAATGCCTACATGGATAAAAATAAACAAAGAGGATATTCGTGAGCAATATGACGTTGTTGACATCGACAGTTTTAGTAAATGCAAAAACTTGCTTATGACATTGTAAAGTCTCATTTTGATGATACATCATCAGAGAAAGAGCCATTATGTCTAATTATAAATGGCGTTGCAGGAACTGGTAAAAGTTACCTTATTAATGCTATTAGAAACCTTTTACAAAGTAAATGTGCTGTTACTGCTACTGCTACTACAGGTAAAGCAGCTTATAACATTAGAGGTGTAAAGTTACTGTACCTATAGGATCAAGAGGTAATAAAGACCTGACAGGACAAAGTTTGTGTAGATTACAAGAGAGTCTTAATGACAATGACTACATCATTGTTGATGAATACTCCATGCTTAGCCAAGTTACCTTTGGTTGGATAGACAAGCGTTGCAAACAAGCAACTGGTTGTAATGACAGAGTATTTGGAGGAAAATCTCTGATTCGTTAACTGGTGATCCAGGTCAATTACCACCAGTAGCAGACAAGCCTCTTTACCATGCTAAACCATCAAACGTTGTTGGTGAACAAGGTTATCAAGCATATCATATGTTTGAAAAAGCTGTTAAGCTCCTGTAAATAAACGATGACTGGGAATTACGTCTGACACGTCAACCATCCGATGTCACTAACTTATGTGACTTTGAAGATTCTACTAGACTGTTTTATAGTAATGAACAAGTCGATAATTATAACCATGAGCAGCTAACGAAACTTGAGCATCCAATTGCTCATATTAATACTTGCCATTCATCTGCATTGGCCAAAAAGATATCCTCAGATGATATGTCTGGGTTAGAACCTGTTGTGTTTCTAGCAAAATGTGATAGGGTCATGTTAACCATTTTTGGTCAAGTGTTGGTCTTTGTAATGGGGATACTGGAACAGTTGTTCATATCATCTATCAGAACAATCATCAACCACCTGACAGCCTGACTTACCTATTGCGGTAATGGTAGAGCTCGAGAACTATAGAGGTCTTACCAACCAAGGATGGCAAATCTTCTTATATTATTTATTCTTGTATCTTCTTATATTATATTAAGAAGATTTTGGTTTTGACCAAATTTCTTCTCATATCTTCTTATATTATTCAACTTTTCTATAGCTTTATTCAAGAAATCAAAATTGTCTGTGATGTAAATCAGTCATTTTTAATGTAAATTTGTTAGTTTTTCACCAATAGATCTATATGACAACTGTCTGACACTTCGTATAAACATCATACAAATTACTAAAATGACATCATATCGCGACGTCATTAAGGTTTTGTTTGAATGTCGAAAATCTTCTTATATTGCCTTAGATCTTCTTATAATGAATATAAGAATTAAGAAGATTTTTTTTCTGAAAAAAGCTTCTTATATCCATCTCTGAAACCAACCATTGTGCATTCCAATATGTCCAATCACTGTCTCATCACAGACAGAAATAGGTTTCCATGAGAGGCAACATTTACTTATGAGCCAAGGCATGGATTGATATTGGCAAACTGAAAGAACTGTTGGAGTATCCTATGTTGCTATTAGCAGGGCAAAAACACTTGCATCTTGTCTCATTGAACCTATGACATATGAACGATTAACAAGCTTGAAATCATCAGCTAATTTACAATGTAGGCTTGAAGAAGAAAACAGGTTAGATCAGTTAGCCCAGACTAGAAATCGAGATGGTTAAAGTCCTTGCTCTATTGCATCTCGGGCAAATAGTTTTAAAAGTTTGTGGGTCATCACAACTGTATGTTTTCTCTAATGCGGTAAAGTAGTACTGTCGCATTGCAGATTAGTTCTCCATACTTAAGTCAAATGTGTCGGTCAATGTATTCCATGTTCTAATAGCCCTGGTCCAAAACGATCTTTGGTATGTTGTTGTTTTGCACTGTGGGACTTGGTACTTTACTGCATTCATGTTGGTGGATGCAGGGGCGGATCCAGCTGAAATTCTGACCGTGGCTAGAGGGCCTTGTATAACTAGGGGGGTCCGGGGGCATGCTCCCCCGGGAAAATTTTGAAATTTGACGCCCGGAAATGCCATTTCCTGCATTCTGAGCTGTGGATTTACTCCAAAATTTACCGCTAAACATGCCTATTTTAGACAAAAAAGAACATGAAAAAGGTGCAAAAATAGAAAAATTTCTATTATCTTACAACGCAAAAAAAAAATTTTGGTTCATGTTGTAAAAGCACCACAACAGCAGTTGAGAAAAATGTTCTTTAATGAGTTCTAAATCGTCGTACAACTTACAGTAGTTAGGTGTTCAGAACTTTAAAGTCAATCTGGAATTATGCTTGGAATTTTGGCCAGTTTTCACTGAGAAAGATCCCTTACAAGTATTTGAACAACAGAAGGTTGTTTAGAAATCTCTTTTGCAAACCCAGTTTTTGTAAAGAAAGTGAGAACTTTATCAACTTGAATGCTATTATTGCAATGTACAAAGACTTCTACATAGATCTCAACCAGTTAGGGATAAGAGAAACATAATGCATTAGTTGCAATGAAGCACCTTGTATATTATGCTGCCTAAGACAATTATATTATTCACCTATGTCATGAGCTCTGATATACCACTGCCATAAGCCAGTGTAAAATATATAGATTGATGAAATAAAGGAGATATAAAAAACGAATCCCTGAGTGCTAAAATATTTAACAATATTTTACTAACAGGGGATTTAGCAAAACAAGCATTGCTGGGATTTTTCCTTTAAATATCAAATCATATAGTAGGAAATTATGTTACCTTTAGCCTGCATAACAGTGCTAAGGTACAAAACAAGACCAGGCTGGCTAGCAGTACTAAATTAACAGATGGGGGAATAGAAAGGAAAGGATAAAAGGGGAAGGGAAAATTCTCTTTATCTGGTATCTTTATCGATAAATATTTGTAGATTATAAAGTACACTAGCTTAGTGAGTTCAGCCATGCTCCTCAGTGAAAAATACTCTATTAGCTAGAGGAACTTAGTTCCAAAATAGATGAGATCGGTTATGGACCCATATCCCATATCATACAAGAAAACCATATTATGCATTTCTACACCATTAACTTATACAGTATGCATTATCCTTATGAATTTTGGAATATTTCTCTAAAATACATTGTATAAAGGGCACTTCTACCGTCTTTTGACAAAGGGCAAGGTGCAACAACCCATTCTGCCCCCCCCCCTCACTTCCACCACCTAAGTTCCAGCATCAATGTAAACAGCTTATATAAAGTCTATACAGCAAAATTATATCAATTTCTAGGCAACCACAACATAGAACTTGTAAATTTCATATACAAATTAAATAGACACAACAACAGCCAAGACAATGACACTGATACCACTATATCCGGCAATATTATTAAGTCACATTTGACATAGACACACGAGAATACAACTGACGGGAAACATTGCTGTATAATGCACCCCGATTCATTGTTAAATATTCTTTCTTAATTTACATATTGCGCGTATCGATTTGCATATACGTTTAGGAGTATAATCCAAGAAAAACAATAAGGAATCCTTACCTCAATTTGGTATTAAAACATTACTAGCACGTTGATGTTGATCTCACAAATTCGCAGACAACGCTACAGACTGTTTATACAGACATAAACACGAGTTATCTTCGAATGTGATTCAGCTTGGAACAAACGACAAATCTCTTTCAGCTTCTTTGCTGTTTTCTTCACAAAGGATATCATTCATATTGAACAATATCGAAGTACATACATAATATATAAATGTACTGCCGCCGAGATTCGCCCGAGAATTTACCGAATTCAAGTCTTTGTGTGTTATTGCGCAACGAAAACATGGCTACCGTGGCTCAGGGTGGCTCACGTCACGAAAACTCGCGCTGTGATTGGTTTGCAACCCTCCAGAGTGGCTGAAAATGGCAAGATGTTACTATATTTAGTAACACCAGGGCTGCTGACCGTGGCTCAAAATCGCAGTCCCATTTTACGAGTTCTTTCCGAACTTAAAGAGCTGAGTTCGGTGAGTTATCGGTGAGCCGTCGTAACAAGAAATTTAATATGCAACATAAAACAAAATATTCATTGCGGGTTTTCCCCCACACTCGTAAATAAGTATACAGCAACTTTATAGTAAATATTTCTTGAAATTTTTACTCAGGTGAAGAATTTTTGTTTAAATAACAATGCAATAGAAGTATTTTAAAATGTTGGAGATAAATTCATTTCTTAATCATTAATCGTTTAATCCTGATGACGAAGTTTCAAAAAATCACCGATTCGCAAAAATCTGACCGTGGCTTTAGCCACATTTGCCACCCCCTGGATCCGCCCCTGGGATGATCTGTACGTCTTGAATTGCTTTAACGAAATGCACCATATCAACGTATTCATGCCAGTAACAAATCGGAAGTAGATGAAGAGTCTGCAATCTGGATGTATAACTTACAGAACTAATGAATGGAAGATTAAGGATGCACGTCTTTGAGGCCTCTCTAGTTTAAGCATCAGTTCAATAGATTGAGGTGTCCAGACTTGTGACGCGTAACCAAGATGTGATTGTACTAGGGATAGGTAAATGGTTCTCCTTGTTGAGATGCTGTGAATGGACCATTCCCCTATTAAACTAACTTTTGAACTAGGAAATTGTATCAGTACAGCTGGAAAGAGCATCCTAAGTTTGGTTGCGAAATGTTGTAAAATGTGGAAAATATAGCCCTGCGAAGTTGGTAAATTTTGTATATTTTTGTATTACGCACGCAAAACGGTTACCACTTTTTTAAAAGTGGTAACCGTTTTCCGCTATCGTACCCATTTTTGATCGCAATAATACAAAAGTATTATTTGACAGCTAAAAGATTGATCTTTATTGCTATAACCTAAATAATAAAAGCACGATAACATGCTAAAGTTGGATTACCTTTTCTTTATACACAGGCCGCCGTATAGCTAACCCCTAATGGTTGGGGGGGGGGGGTGCAGATGAAAAATTTCCGAATGGATCTCTAAATTCCCGAATAACATTGTGGGCAAATGTATTTTATACGGATGTTCAAAATCATTAGTTTACAAGTGATTACTGAACCCTCATAAAAAATGTCAGTGTCACAATAAGGCAATACGCATACAGACCTCTATAATGAAGATTATCCTGCTCGGTATTTTCTGCATTCTGGGTGAAAGTTTCATAGCATTCAGAATTAAGTTATAACCATCGTAAAATACACAATTTAGATTGCACATTTCAGCACTATAAAGTCTATATAACATATTGGAGCTTGTTATGTGTTTTCGACTATGTCTCTTTTCCATTTTGGCGACAGTAGTAGGAACGTTTATGCCTCATGGCCTCAGTGTATGCATAATTTAATTTTGTCGGGAAAATGTGATTTTTATAATTTCGTCTCTGATTCTGCTGCAGCATCTATTAAGTTTTTTATGTAAACTATTTTGTCATCTTTGACAAAAATATCAGACATTGCAACAAAACTGAATTAGAATGATCGCGTTGGAAAGAGTTTAATAAGCTCATCAACATCACTTTTCGTTGGGCAGTTCAATGGCTGCAGAACGGTCGAAAGGGATTTTTCGTTCAGTTCAAACAGTTAAGTTTTCAATTTTCAGTTTATATCGCTATAATTGCTTTGGACCGCAAATTCAGAATTTCCGATTAAATAAATCAATGATTAGTATAATTTTAATTCGGAAAATGAAGTTCGTATTTGTGACACATTCCAATGGAAATGATCTCAATAAACAAACAATTTCAGTCGCTTTTGTAACTTTGGACTGAAACTTCGCACTTCTGAATAGGATTCAATTTTCTGAATACGAATCTCATACGGTTTGCGAGTACCGATATACAAACGCCGTGACATTTTTTGTTTGCTCTGAGACGTTTCTATTTCCGAATAGATGTCTAAATTTTCCGAATATGAGAAATTCTGAAATCTTGGGGTGCGGCACCCCCCCCCCCAATACCAAGTCAAGTTTTGACCACTTGGCCTTGTTTACGTTTCTCTAGCAGGACAAAGTTTTTAAAGCTCCCATGCAGGGGAGCTTCGTTAATATTCCGATATGTATTGTTTAATTAATCACCGATGAGAACATAATCTGTTTAGACCGCCGGCCAAGCTTGAAAAGAGTGTCTGGAAAACATTATCGATGGCATTTTGTTACAGGCAGGCAACAACCACATATGTTTAGACTGATTACATACGAATCATTACTACACGTCCGATTGCCACTCGTGTAACACAATATATTGCGGTTGAGCCAGTCGAGTTTAGGCCTGTAAATGGTTGAAAAACAGCATGTTGGCGCAAACACGTAGTTTTACTACAACACATAGACCTTCGAAATCGGTAAATATTCAAAATAAAACGCAATAATTTACGAATTTAAGCCTTTGGGTAACCACTCGTCCTAATAAATCCATTTTATTTTGAAACTCGCCTCCATACAGGTATTTTAACAAGTGTACTCTGAGTTATGACAATTAAGAAAAGGATAAATTTGCACATGTTAGATAGTGAACCAATTAAAATAAAACCATTATATCGAGTACTGCTTTTAAATGGAATCCCATCCATTTGGAATCCCATCCATTCGGTACATAAATAGAAAAATTTCGGAAGGCAACCACTCTCACCTTCAAAGTGAACACACTCCGATGACATTTAGTGTGGTTTCCTGCTTGTAACGAAAAATGACAATCACTTTTTTCGAGGCAGACCGGCCTTCTAGTTTGCCTGACAGTAAAATGTTAACTACGCAAGGTGTCTATCATGCAAAATTATACATGCATAATACGCATTCAACTAGTTCTGTTTAGCCGGGAAAGCAAGACAAACTTTTATAAATATCTCATCCAATTCTCATCAAAATTTAATCAATTTGTCCTTGGTCTATGACCATCATCTCTACCGAATTTTCGTATTAAAATGTTTTATATAGTTTGAGTTATCGTGCTCACAGACAAACAAACCCAGGTGAAAACATAACTTTCCACCGGAGGTAACTATGTGCAACCTCAGATCAATATTTAACAATTAGTCGCCGAAGGCGAGGTGATTACAAGCCTATAGTCACTGAGCCGAAGGCGAAGTGACTATAGGCTTGTAATCACCGAGCCTGAGGCGACTAATTGTTTTAGTAGAAATTTCAAAGAGAAAAACAAACACAGAAAGTTATGAGGTCAGTTGAAAAGGCTATAGGACAAAATTCAGCGCTTTTCTCAGCGGCCGGTTATTAAAAACATGCCGGCAAAAGACGAGTGTCAAAAATATATCGAAGCGAAACAAAAACAAACAATTTCGTGAGAAAAATACTTTGGAAGGGCTCAAATACAAAGTAGAATGGTTTTAAAAATATATCACAGCTAGGTTTTTGCTGAATATAACGATATAAATGAGGATAAAACGAATAATTTTCAAAATAAACACTTGAGTGGTTGAGCCGTACGGAAAAAGTTTTATACATTTCAACATCGAGAAAACGCTGCCTTTCATGAAAGAAAAATAGTGTATTTGTTATCGCTTACCTTTAAAAATGTCAAAAATATATCCTCCTTTAATTTAGCGGCAGTTTTTTTCATTTAAAACTTTGAACCAGGCTCAAAAACCGACTTTTGTTTTAAATTCGGCAGCTTGCGAAGAAGCCATTTTGAAAAAAAGTGATAGTCACTGACCAGCAGCACAGAGTAGACACTATAAAGAGGCCTCACTGTGTATCAAATCCTAATGTTTTGAGCGTAACCGATGCTTAGCCAGTGCGCAAAGGAGAGGCTCTCACCCCCCCGAAAACATTCAAAATGGAGGGCATTTTTAGACGTAAAAATACCGCAAAAATTCGAGTTAACTATTTAATGTTGTTAATCACAACTTCAGTCAAGGTAAACCGTTATAAAGAAAATAACAAGGGTCTCTTATGCCGGTTATTTTCCGAAAATATCGGCCGCCATCTTGTTCGGGGGGGTGAATGCCTCTCGTTACCGCACTGGCTAGGAACATGGCGGCCGGCCGATAATTTAAGAAAATAAAGAAAAAAAACAAATTCTGGAGAGTAATGTCATTTTGAAATTCAAAATATGAATAAAACAAGACGAGTTTGAGAGACTGTAAATTTTCCACTCTATTTTAAAGTCATCATCAGACAGAATAGCGGCCGGTTACGCATTTTGCCTGAAGTGAAACCTCTGTATAGTGTCTACTCTGTGCCAGCAGTGAGCTCCATATATATCTGGAGTATGGTGGCCCAGCGTTACCATAGCGATATATATGTAGATTTAGAATATGTGCAAAAAATTAGAAAATATTAAATAAGATTAAATAAAAATAAATTAGAAAATAAACTAAACCGTATAAAAAAGAAAAAGAAATAATGAAAAAAAAGAAAAATTGATCAAAGGAAAACAAAAATTCAAATATAAGAAAACCGAAAAAAAATAACTAAATGCAAAACAAAAAAGTAAAACAACAAGCAAAACATAATAAAAAACGATTAAGAGAACAACATTGAAAATTTCAAGACATTTGATTTTCAATTTAATTTTGATTTTGCTATGATAACAATGGGCCATCGAAACATGTCAATTTCAAATTGAAAATCAATTTCAAATGTTGTGATGGCCCAGCGTTTCCATAGCCCAGGATATCGCTGGTCAGCGGCTGCCTCCTTGTCACATCACATGGAAATTTTTATCAATACATGGAATCAAAATGAATCTTTGAATATTCATGAAAATATTTGCAAATACGGGAAGGTAAATGAAAATTTGTTGATCGATTTTCCTAACTTTCATTTTGTGATGTATATTTGACCGTTTGTGATATGAGAAGGCAAGCAGTTTGGAATGATCTTCAAGCAAAAATGAGTGGAAAGAGGACTCGTACTGATGCCATGTCAGGGCGAAAGAAGAAGGGCGGATCGAGTGCTCCTCATGAGATTATAGTGCAACGGATAGCTTCCGAGCCAGACACTAAGCAGACATTTAGGCCTGTGCAACCTAGGGAATTCGTCAACTTTGAGTACGAGGAACTGTCATTGGCAAACTTAAAGAAAGCATGCGCGGCCCACTTCAACTTGCCTCCAAAGCACGTGTGATGTGTTGGTTACAAACAAAGGACCTTCATGTACAAACATTGCACAAATACCACACCGGAAAGACAAGGTAAGATCCAAACTTTTTGAGCCCTAACATTTCAAATTTGTTTTCAGTTTTGTTTAATTGTTGTGTATGAGTCAAATCAACCACGAACCCCCCCCCCCCCCTAAGCACCCCCTACCCCCTAAGCATCCCGAGGGATACGACTTTAGAAAAAAGAAATGGTCAAATGCACTAGGAGTTAAAGACAGGAATCTAGTCTGGCATATTTTGATAATGTAAATAACTGTATTAGGAGTAATATAAAAATGATTTTTTTGCAGTTGATTTCAGCAAGTGGTTAGGATGTGTGCCTGCAGGGGCTGTATTGTGGGTTTAAGTCCTGGTCCGAATGCTTTTTCTTAAATTATTTTTTAAGTTTGTTCCCAATATTTTTAACTTTCTAAGGTTAGGGTTAGCTGTTGGGCTGGTTAGAGTTAGAATTGGGGTTGGTACCCATGCCTGCACCCAGTAGAACCAACCACCCTTCCCAGAAAAGGAAATAATTATCACCCTATTCTGTTGCTATTGACCCACATTAAAGAATTGCAAGAGTAATACTTGGTATAATGCCAGTTTAAAATGGCAGACCTCTTACAAATAGTGAGAGGAATACAGATTTAAAATTAGGCAAGTCTGAAGTTCTTCATCATTTTATCAATTTATAATACATATAGCAGTTATATGTCGTGGTTGATTTGACTCATACACAACAATTAAACAAAACTGAAAACAAATTTGAAATGTTAGGGCTCAAAAAGTTTGGATCTTACCTTGTCTTTCCGGTGTGGTATTTGTGCAATGTTTGTACATGAAGGTCCTTTGTTTGTAACCAACACATCACACGTGCTTTGGAGGCAAGTTGAAGTGGGCCGCGCATGCTTTCTTTAAGTTTGCCAATGACAGTTCCTCGTACTCAAAGTTGACGAATTCCCTAGGTTGCACAGGCCTAAATGTCTACTTAGTGTCTGGCTCGGAAGCTATCCGTTGCACTATAATCTCATGAGGAGCACTCGATCCGCCCTTCTTCTTTCGCCCTGACATGGCATCAGTACGAGTCCTCTTTCCACTCATTTTTGCTTGAAGATCATTCCAAACTGCTTGCCTTCTCATATCACAAACGGTCAAATATACATCACAAAATGAAAGTTAGGAAAATCGATCAACAAATTTTCATTTACCTTCCCGTATTTGCAAATATTTTCATGAATATTCAAAGTATTCTATGCACTGTGATTCATTTTGATTCCATGTATTGATAAAAATTTCCATGTGATGTGACAAGGAGGCAGCCGCTGACCAGCGATATCCTGGGCTATGGAAACGCTGGGCCATCACAACATTTGAAATTGATTTTCAATTTGAAATTGACATGTTTCGATGGCCCATCGTTATCATAGCAAAATCAAAATTAAATTGAAAATCAAATGTCTTGAAATTTTCAATGTTGTTCTCTTAATCGTTTTTTATTATGTTTTGCTTGTTGTTTTACTTTTTTGTTTTGCATTTAGTTATTTTTTTTCGGTTTTCTTATATTTGAATTTTTGTTTTCCTTTGATCAATTTTTCTTTTTTTTCATTTTTTTTCTTTTTTATACGGTTTAGTTTATTTTCTAATTTATTTTTATTTAATCTTATTTAATATTTTCTAATTTTTTCCACATATTCTAAATCTACATATATATCGCTATGGTAACGCTGGGCCACCATACTGGAGTAAGAACTTCTAATGTTTGGCCAATAGGCCAAGTGAAGCCAAGATGGCGGCAATTGACGTCCAAACTCATGAAGGTCATAAACAGTTTTCATACCATTTATCCCGCTAATTCCAGTTGTTTCTAACAGATCGCATCGCTAATCAAGTTATTAGTTCATAAAATCATGATGTTATTGTTTAAATCGGAGTAAAAACACGAAATTTCGGCACACTCCTTGCCGGCTTGTGTAAACCGCGCGGTCGAAAACAATAGAAAGGGATTGGCACTGGACGTCAATTTCCGCCATCTTTGGCTTCACTTTTTGGACCAATCTCGTTCCCCGAGCCCGCGATCCTTCGGGAGAAGGAACGGAGGCTCTGGGATAATCCGACTCAGAGTTACAGAAAACTGTACCTCGACCAAACTGCGCATGCGTTCGCGAAACAAATTCTACAAAATGTCAAAATATTCTGTTGTTTCGTATATAAATCATGAAAATATATCGTTTTTGGCAGCAAATCTAAATGTTCTTCGTAGTACGTTGCAAGAGGAGTATAAATACGACAGAGCAAAGAAAATATTGTAATCAAAACAGTCGATATGGAGCGGTGAAGAGTGTTTTATATCGAAGAAAATGTTGCAATTATAAAATATAAATTAACTATATTTTTGTCCTTTCATTTGGGCTTTGGCACTGTCACTATAGAAAATCTTGAATTATACGACGGGGTCCTTGTCTTTCTACCATCAAAAGTAAGCCGTTTAGCGCTCGTAAGTTCGTCCAAGCTGAAACAATGCGTGAAATTTTGGGTACTATTAAAAGTCCAGTCTAAAAACATGGCTGGAACGTACTATACGATTGGACTACGAGAAGAAACGCTAAAGTACTTCCAACTCAACTATTAACCTTAAACATTTTGTAGATCAAAGGAATATCAAACGAAGCTTAAAGTTATGAACTGGTTCCATTACATTATTATGAGCCATATAGTATAGTAATAAACTTCATTTGAAATACAAACACAATTTTTGTCAAAAGTTAGATCAGGCCTGCAGTTCAATCTTTTAATGGACTCTTATGAACCAGATATACCCGGCAAAGTGAGCAAGCCTGGCTTGCCATGTTAGTTTATCATTTTCCTCATACAAGGCAAGCAGAACCTGTGACCTGGGATCTTGTCACTCACGCAGGCACTCTGCGAGCCAGGCTGGCCCCATTCCAATAGGAATACCATCTTGAAAATATACAGAATAAATTTCCCTGTTGCGCTTCTTAAGCCCCTACTCTCAGTGTTGAACTTGTTGTATGGTAAACTACCAAAAGTTGTTTCAATGACATTGTTAACAACACTCAACTGGGAAAGTGGGTATGATGAAGTTTGTTTTGTCAATGTATACTAGCTTTGCAATATTGTGTGGAATGGTCTCAAGCATTATATCAAAAATTGTACCTACCTTGCATAGGCGGTGGAAGATCTGTATTATTGGGGGGCTTAGAATGTAGCACACCAATGTAGGGGGGTCTGGGGGAATCCTTCCCCAGAAAATTTTGAAATCTAGTATCTCTGAAACCACATTTCCTGCATTCTGTGGGGAGAATTTTATGGAAATTTCAACATTACAAGCTTTCATCTGGAGTACTAAAAACAGTTCAATAATCTAATATTCAACATTTGTTATATAAACATATTTAATTGAAGACTGATACAGGGGGGCTTTAACCCCCCCTTCCCGGTTCCACCACCTATGCTACCTTGTATTTGTCTACCCTGGACTCTTCCTTGGGAGCAATTCATGTACCTTGGCACATAGTACTAGGCATTGATTCCAGCACTGCACAGTTTATTAACAATGGCAAAATTTGTATTATCATGGTTTTAGAAATTATTTTGTCACAACACTATTTTCAGAATGGGCTTTTCTTCTGTGTGATTACAATATTTCCCTGTACCATGGGCAAGTTCCCATGCAGGGATCATGACTTGGTCCTGGCTGGCCTGTGAGCAGACTAGCTCCTGGCAAACAATTATGGAACCAGTTTGGCTATATTTTATGGGAAGCTGTGTGATTATGTTTTATGCTGTTGTTGTTGTTGAAAAAACATTGAAAATTATTCCAGTAAATTATTATATGAATTTGCCCTCTGTACAACAAGAGGGAGTACATACATTCTCCTACCAGGAATGACCCCTGCCTTGTTTTATATTATTAATACAAGTATGCAGGCTAGAATACAAGATAAGTATTTAACAATACCCGCTGAATCAACCAAAGATGTTTTATCCATACATTGATATACAACATGACTAAGATTGTAAGGATAATTCTTGTAGTACAGTATGGTTAGAGAGATTATCAGGTTAAATATAATTTTATAGTAGTGATCTTGCATTTACTAATTACAAGATGATCAAGATTAGGCCACTAAACTAAAGTCAACTGCTTTTTCAAATGAATATAGATAAAATATTCTGTTATTCACAATCAAATAAAAAGTTGTGACCAAGTATAACCATTTTAAAAACCAAGCAATTTCCAAAATAAAGCATATAGAAATTTTAGTAACATAAATAGGCTTTAATAAATTACATTATTACAGCACAAAGTTTCACGTTCTATTTCACCTTTGGTACATTTATAAAATAGTACAAACTTAATAGTACCTTTCTTTATATTTTCCGTGTAATATTACAGAAGATTATTCACCTTATCACTGCTAAAATTACTTTGAAATACAAAAACAATATTCGCACACTCCTAAACAGCAGCCATCTTGTATATATAAGTTACCCGGTTAATAATTTATTGTTGCATTATTGCGACATCCATTCCGTGTCAACGACCAATCATATTCACTTCCGGTTATGGATTATCCCAGAGCTTACGATTCTTCCCAAAGGATCGCAGGCTCGGGGGACGAGATTGTTTTTGGACATAAGTTCTCACTCCAGATATATATATATAGAGCTCACTGCTGACCAGTGACTATCACTTTTTAGTAGAAATTTCCAGGTGACTATCGATTTTCCTGCATGCTGATTGGTCCAAATTGAGCCTCTAAAAAGTGATAGTCACTGGTCAGTGACTATCACTTTTTTTTTCAAAATGGCTTCTTCGCAAGCTGCCGAATTTAAAACAAAAATCGTTTTTTTGAGCCTGATTCAAAGTTTTAAATGAAAAAAACTGCCGCTAAATTAAAGGAGGATATATTTTTGACATTTTTAAAGGTAAGCGATAACAAATACACTATTTTTCTTCCATGAAAGGCAGCGTTTTCTCGCTGTTGAAATGAACATGTATAAAACTTTTTCCGTACGGCTCAACCACAAGTGTTTATTTTGAAAATTATTCGTTTTATCCTCATTTATATCGTTATATTCAGCAAAAACCTAGCTGTGATATATTTTTAAAACCATTCTACTTTGTATTTGAGCCTTTCCAAAGTATTTTTCTCATGAAATTGATTGTTTTTGTTTCGCTTCGATATGTTTTTGACACTCGTCTTTTGCCGGCATGTTTTTAATAACCGGCCTCTGAGAAAAGCGCTGAATTTTGTCCTATAGCCTTTTCAACTGACCTCATAACTTTCTGTGTTTGTTTTTTCTCTTTGAAATTTCTACTAAAACAATTAGTCGCCTCAGGCTCGGTGATTACAAGCCTATAGTCACTTCGCCTTCGGCTCAGTGACTATAGGCTTGTAATCACCTCGCCTTCGGCGACTAATTGTTAATTAGTAGAAATTTCCAGGTGACCATCGATTTTCCTGCATGCTGATTGGTCCAAATTGAGCCTCTAAAAAGTGATAGTCACTGGTCAGTGACTATCACTTTTTTTTTCAAAATGGCTTCTTCGCAAGCTGCCGAATTTAAAACAAAAATCGTTTTTGAGCCTGATTCAAAGTTTTAAATGAAAAACTGCCGCTAAATTAAAGGAGGATATTTTTGACATTTTTAAAGGTAAGCGATAACAAATACACTATTTTTCTTCCATGAAAGGCAACGTTTTCTCGCTGTTGAAATGAACATGTATAAAACTTTTTCCGTACGGCTCAACCACAAGTGTTTATTTTGAAAATTATCGTTTTATCCTCATTTATATCGTTATATTCAGCAAAACCTAGCTGTGATATATTTTTAAAACCATTCTACTTTGTATTTGAGCCTTTCCAAAGTATTTTTCTCATGAAATTGTTTGTTTTTGTTTCGCTTCGATATGTTTTTGACACTCGTCTTTTGCCGGCATGTTTTTAATAACCGGCCTCTGAGAAAAGCGCTGAATTTTGTCCTATAGCCTTTTCAACTGACCTCATAACTTTCTGTGTTTGTTTTTCTCTTTGAAATTTCTACTAAAACAATTAGTCGCCTCAGGCTCGGTGATTACAAGCCTATAGTCACTTCGCCTTCGGCTCAGTGACTATAGGCTTGTAATCACCTCGCCTTCGGCGACTAATTGTTAATTAGAGGCTCAATTTGGACCAATCAGAATGCAGGAAAAGCAATAGACACCTCACAATTTCTACTAAAAGGTACCTAAACACAGCTCTTCTGAATAGTGCCGGATTAACCATATGGAAAAAGCGGCATATGCTACAGGCCCGCGTTTTCGTTTCCTGATTGCAAATTTTTTTGGTCAGGCCAAATTCCCATTTCTGAAAACACCCAGGCAAGTTGTTCTGAGAACGGAGGTTCCGAGGTTGTCCGTTCCATTGGTACTGGGAAAATTTAGTCTTGTCGCAACTCGCAAATTGCAAATTTGATCAGTGAATATGTGCTACTCCAGTACTAAATTGAGCTCAGTGAGCGCATATCATCGCGCATGCGTGCTTATGTGTGTTGTATTGTTTCGAATTTCGATCACACTTTGATCTTGAGCAGATTCTCAAATCTTTGCGATATCCTTGAAATTTTCCGACGTTCCTGTATTTGCGAAGGACCCTTCTTGCATGGTGAGGAATTAATAGGTTTGTATATTTCATACTGTTATTTATAATTGTCTAAAGGAGTGCTGTGATTTGTCGTATATTATTGTTTATTTCAAACATGTCTGTAGATCAAATGCTCAAAGACAAATTGTATAAACTCTACACCGGCGAAACACCAGCGTTTACTAAACATCAGGCCAATGTTTCAAACTTTCATATTAATATTTTATTTTTGGAACTTCAACAAAATCGCTCAACACAAATGAAAACAGTATGTTGCCAACATAATTGGGGTATTTGAAACACAAACCATGCCTGACTGGTGGAAAACGTAATTACCACCACGAAAAGGAAGTACATTGATACATTGATTGGCTCTATACATGAATGAGACGTCAACCCAGGTATAAAAGAATTTTAGGGTCCACATTCTTATTCATTTTTCAGCCCTTGTAATTTGCCTATTTGTGCCTTGGCAAAATCGGCCATTTTTTCCTGACCCAGGTCAAAACATTCTCAGCATTAGCTTCAGCATTTGGCAAGTGTGAGGTGAATTATGATGGATGTGTTTCAAAAAATTCAATTTAGCTTTTAATAGCAATATATAGTATCATGATATTAAACAGAATATGAACATGTGTAATAAAACACATCTTTCTTAAATGGTATCCATTGCAGGGGTGGATTTACTGGGGGGAGGGGGGTGCGCACCACGACAGTGCATTTATCAAACAAAAATAGAATATCGGGCCATTGATGGGACTTTTTGACCATCTAGGCAATCAAACATTTTCTGACAAGATGACCCTTGACCCTGATGGGGGTCCTCAGTCTCAGTGATGATTCACCCGCCTCGGATGCCGGCCACACCCTGCTTCATGACCGGTGCCAGCACCCCTCCTATCATATCAAGCTGGATCCATCCCTGATCCATTGTGTCCTAAGTTAACCATCCCTAACGTGTCCTAAGTTAACTGTTTGTACCATAATTACAGTTATGGCCATTTCAAATGCCACTCCACTCCTGTGCTGAACATAATTGACAAGTTGTGGCAAAAGAGCTACATTACAATATGCTGCTACTGCTCATGTGCAGAACCCAACTCAAAATTTTTAATATAATATTTAACAATTAGTTTGCCGTGCACGACTAGAGTGAAAGGTATAATTGTTATGTAATATAGATATCCACTGTATTCATAGACTCTCATGTACATTTTTATCAGCATCCACATCACACCGCACTTGCTTGACTTCCACACATTTACATTTTTTTGCTATACACTTCGAATTTGAGATAGTAAATTTTTTTAGAACGCACTTCTCCTTCTGAAGATCTTCCTATTCCTCCGACATTTGTGAACCCCCCAGACCCCAGAACACAAAACACACAAACCAAAAAGCAAACATTCATGTATCATTTTGTGTCATGTCATTGGTGTCATGTCTGTGTATGCAAGTTAAAATTAACACAGCAAAATAAAAATAACCCTCAGGATACCACACCACACACTCCAAAAAAAACACATTCACAGCTGCAACAACTTTTGAAAAGTGGCTAAAGTACTTCGCCAGTTAGATCCAAAAAAGGCATGCGGACCAGATTGTATTCCAAGTAGACTTTTCCTCTAACTTGCTGGCATGATTGTTCCTTCGTTGTCCAAGCTGTTAAACATGTCTCGCTTGGCTTAGTACCCACACAATGGAAGCGTGCTAATATCACTCCCGTTTTTAAAAAGGAGGCCAATTTTTCTCCTTTGCGTGTTGTCCGAGGTACTGGAACGTTGTGTTCACATTCATTCCTATCACCATCTACCATGTATATGATTTGCTACATGGCTTCGTTAGGGGCAAATCAACAACAACACAACTGTTGGAGGTACACCATGACATCATGGAATCTGTGGCAAGAGGTAAAGAAGTTGATGCCATCTATTGAAAGCCTTCCACACTGCTCTTGCATAAACTCGAAAATTCTGGGATTAGAGGGTCTCTCCTCTCTTGGTTTCGAAGCTACCTTACTGATAGGCAACAACGAGTTGTTCTTCATGGCGTCTGTTCCGAATGGCTTCCTGTTATGTTTGGTGTACCACAAGGCTCTATACTTGGTCCGTTACTGTTCCTGGTGTGTTGCAATGACGCCCAAGATTATATTCAAGCCAAATCAACGCTTACTCTCTTTGCCGACGATTCCAAACTCTACAGACCTCTTGAACATCCCAACGCTATCACCTCACTTCAGGACGACCTTAACAACATGCAGAATGCATTACATGCAGCAATTGTGCGTTGAAATGAAAATGGAATTCAACCCGAACAAATGCAAAGTAATGCACATCTCTAGAAAGAAATTGCCAAAGCAAACGCAGTGTTATCTCGATGGTCAGCCGCTCAAACGAGTAACACACATCACGGACCTTGGTATCACTGGATACAGTGATCTATCGTGGTCAAGGCACATCGAGGTCACCGCAGCGAAAGCCAACAAGACTCTTGGCCTCATTAAAAGGATATGCAGGGACATAAACAACATCGCCACAGAAGACTCCTGTACTGCACCCTCGTTAGGCCCAAGTTGGAATATGCCAGTAATGTCTGGTCACCGAACACCTTCAAACATCGCTCAATAATTGAGAATGTTCAGCAGCGAGCAACCAAGTTTATTTTAAACTAGCTCCTTCCACTAGAATTTCGCCGAGAGATCTCTGACCTGCTTCTGCTTTTCAAATGTAATACCGAACTAATACCTATGAATATCAATAACTATTTATGTACCTGCTATCCAGGCTATAAATCACGACGTAATTACGATGAAAACAACTTCAACTTTCTAATAAAACATAAACAGGACTACTTTATTAGGTCGGCAAATCTGTGGAACAGTCTTCCATCTGAACTGAAATCATACGTCTCAATATCCATATTTAGGTCCAGTCTGCATACATTTTATAAAGCGAAATTACCATCATACGGCTGGCTGTACTTAACTTTTAGGTTTCAGTTTTTATACAGTAGTTCAATTAATTCATGTGATCAGGTGGTAAGGTGTCAATTGGGACGCAAGTCCTGTTCCTTTCTCCAGTCACGTCTTTGTTATTTTGTAAGAATGTTGTTTAGTGTCAGTATTGTTTGTTTGAACATATGTTACATACAAATTCATTAAGTAAAAGATACTGTAGGCAAGCGAGCTTATTATCTTCAATAACGAACTGATACTATAAATTGGTTCCACTATACAAACGGAATACCAAGATCATGAAGTTTACTATTCCGTATGGCATTTTACTATATATGGTATAGCAGAATAGCGTAAATTTCGACCCCTGCTTTCCTAAAACGTTTTTACACTTTGCTCAGCCACAATCCACACAAACACTTGCCTAAAATGTCTAATATTTTTGTAATGACTAATATTTTTGTTTATATAAAACTTAAAGTGAAATAGTAAAAACAACATTTTTTATATATCCAAAGTTTTTTAGGTAAAAGAAGTGCTATTTGACTGCAAATATATTTGTTTTTGTTTGCGACTTTTTTAGGAAAGAATATATGTATATTGCAAAGAATATATGTATATTGCAAAGAATATATGTATATTCTGATCATATTTTACCCCTGCTCTTTTAGTATTAATTCTTTAAGAAAGTTACTTTTGCTAACCTATAAACACTTGCTGGGAGTTCTTTCGTTGTGTTTTTATTTCTATTAAGGCTCTATAAACAAGTGAAAAACTTGCTGTTTTCTCGTTAGCAAAAATCCAGTAGTTTTTACTACTTGCCGTATATGAGCTGATATACAGTGAGTGGTTTCAACCAATCAGATTGCAAAATAGCTCAAATACAGTAGTTTCAGCCTTACCACTGCATGTTAAACAGTTCTTTATGGTGGCTATGTGTAAATTTATAAAATATATTATAGACCTATTCGGTTATATAGGTTTTTAAATGTGAAAATTTAACCCCATAAACTGATCTTGAAAACAGCCCGACTCTTTTCAGTTGCCCGATAAAGCACCTCAGCCTATGAGTGAAGTTAGTGAACAACCTACATGCGTTGTATCTGTGTATCATGACAGTTTTCAGTCTGTTCTGGTGCTCGCAGGTTTGCTATACTTGGTGTATCTGCACAACTGATTGCTCACTATTACAGATGGCCTTGCACTGGTGAAACGATTATGATGGATAACAGCTTTTACACACCATTGCAGATTTTCCTGTCTGTTGTTCCAAAAAGTGATTCCATATTTAGCTGAAAGAATGGTAGAAATCACAGAATGGTTGTGATTGAAAGATCACTGAAAAATCACAGAAATCACAGCCGTGCTGCAAGGAGCTCTAATACTTCTGCTAATATTTGTTAATTTCCAACCATTTTCGGCCTCCAGACAGTTTAACAATACCTTTAATTAGGTATTGTCATCAGTAAGCTCCGAGCCAAGTGAATCGATTGTGTTGGGTGATTTTAATGTAAACTATCTAGTCCATGGAGACAACCCCGAATTCAAGGCAATTCTGAATAATTATGTACTTGTATGGTTTCAAACAGATGATAAAAAAAGCCTACACGAATAAGTGGCTCGACCAAAACATTGATAGACATCATCACCACTAACAACCCGGTATCACTTAAAGCCACGGATGTTATTCCGCTTTCAATTGGCGATCACGATATGATCGGCTGTGTTCGCAAGATAAACTCGACTCGGCATAATAAGGTGAACACTTTGTTGCGACAAGCGAAGTCCTCGTATAACAAAAATCTGTTGGAAGAAAATTCGAAGACTCCTGAGACATTTTGGAAAATAATTAAATCAAGTTACCCAGTTAAATCGACGAGCAAAAATACGAGTCTATCATTTGAAATTGACGGCGAGATGTCAGCTGATGCATCAAAAATTTCAAACGCTTTTTGCTCATATTTTAATAACATTGTTGCAACTTTGAAGCGGAAAGCTTTTCCACTGCGTAATCTAGTTTGGAGAAACCCTAAAAGCATTGGTAAAAAAGACGGAGAAAGTTTTCAAGTTTCAAAATGTTTCCCTTTTGGGAGTGGAAAGACAGCTGAGATCGCTTAAATCTACCAAATCTACGGGTTGTGACAATTTACCACCAAGATTATTGAAAGAATCATCTACCATTGCTCCACCGCTTACCCATATAATAAATTTGTCAATGCAGTCTGGTCTGATTCCATCCGAATGGAAATCGGCAAAGATTATACCAATTCACAAATCGGGTTCGAGGTAGAGTTTTGATAACTATCGCCCAATTTCAGTTCTCCCAGCAATATCGAAAGTAATGGAGACCATCATTCACCGTCAGGTTATGAATTTTTTGAATGAAAATAAACTATTATCGCAAAATCAGTGTGGCTTCAGACCAAAAATGTCTACTGAGCTGGCGGCGGTGAAGTTTATCGATGAAATTCATATGAGTGTTGATAAAGGCAATTTGGTTGGAGCTGTATTTATTGATTTGACTAAGGCTTTCGACACGATTAGCCACTCTAAGCTGCTAAGTAAGCTACCCCAGTATGGCATAAATGGAGCTGAACTAGATTGGTTTAAAGATGATTTGTTTAAACGCGCAGCTTGCGTTTCATACAATAACCATACATCTCAGGAATGTCATCTTCGGTCCGGTGTCCCTCAAAGTTTAATACTTGGCCCTTTACTGTTTTTGATATTATTTAATGACATCGTCGATGTAATTGAACAATCCAGAATAGCGAAATATGCCGACGATGTTGTTTTGTATGTAGAGGATAAGAATATGGAGTCAATCAAATCAAAACTGACGAACGATTTGGCTAATGTTGCGGACTGGTTGGATGAAAATGATCTAATTATCAACTTAAAAGAAGGGAAAACCGAGGCATTACTATTCGGAACAGCTAAGCGTATATGCAAATCAAACGAGTCTTTGTCTATACCATATGGAAATACAGTTATTAATCTCACAGAGAAATACAAGTATCTTGGTGTTGAAGTTGACTCCACATTAAATCTTAACACTCATTTTGATGCTTGTTTTAAACGTGCATCAACAAGGTTACGTCTACTGTCCAAAATTAGAGACTTTTTAAACGTGGACTCGGCGAGAACGATTTATCAGTCAATGATCACACCACTCCTGACATACTGTGGAATTTTGAATCTTAAATTAACGTCAACACAACTGCATAAATTGGCTTCTTTTCGGGAACGAGCCACTAAAGTTATTTTTAAGGATTTTCGACCTGATTCAGAGCTCCCATCAATTATGGATTTAAGGAAGAAGCGTGCCTGTGAAATAGTTAGAAGGACTTTAGATGGCAATATCCCGGAGCCCTTAATGGATTATTTTGTAATTAAAGATCACGGACGAGAAACACGAAACCGAGGTTGTTTGATAAACTTACCAACTATAAAACTTGAATATGCACGAAGAGGATATCTAAATTGGAGCTAAATTATGGGAGCTAAATTATATAATGAGCTGCCATTAAATATTAGAACTGCAACAAGTTCTGAAGATTTTTATAAACTATTAAAACTTCATTTTAGCTAATATATATATATATATATATATATACATTATAGATACTTTTTAATGAACTGCTTGGAACATCTTGAACTTTCAATTTTTAACCTATTATAGATTTTTACTAAAGTAGTTTTTAGGACACAGGACACGCGTTGATAACAGCAATATTCTTGCTGAAGTGTTTTTATCCTGTTAAAATATTCGTATTATTATTATTATGTTCGGCTTGTTTTAATGTCTAAAGCAGGGTCCGTGCTACTCCTTGAAGTCTTTAAACACTACTTGCCTGGATAATTGTTTCCTTGCAAGATCTGAAGGAAAGTGCCTATGGTATGGCAGCTAGTGAAATGTCTTCTTGTTCTATCTCATGCATGGTCAAGCTGGGGGAAAAGAGGGGAGTATTATATGCTTGCAGAAACCATTTTCGCGATATTTCGACAGTTCTCCTTTTAAGGGTTATTGTCAGACAGTAATATGGGTTCCTTGTATTTTCTTGAAAGAAAACTCCCTAAATACCCCTTGAAAATTGTTATTTTGCTCCTTAAAACTCCTTAACTACTCCTTGAATTTAACTTTTTAAGACCAGCACGAACCCATTCTCATCAACTTCCTTGCTAGTCTTGTAGTCCTTACAACACTACTGACCAGGTAGCGATCTCATCAAAATATCAACCAACTCAAAGTGCATGGATGTTGATAAGATTTGACAGTAATTAAAATAAGACTAATGACACCAGAAATCATCAATTAATGTCTTAGATGTTAGATTAATCCACAACTATTATTTACCATCATTTCGATCTTTAATTCATCCCCGAATTCCAACCTTTGTACACCTACCTTTGCGGTCTCCAGCACTTCCTCCTCTCCCCAAATAAATCAAGATCACAACTCATGCTTATAGGAAAATTCCAGTAATTGAGGTTATACATTATGCCTTTATTTAATAATGTTAGAAAGCAATCCAGATATACACAAACATATAACCACTAATGTAACATGCTCCGTAGGCATCATCCCTAGTGTCGAATATCTATAAGTGTTTTTCCATGGCCATGGACAAAGACGAGTCTTTCAATTTCTGAAAACACATGTCGACTTGTGCAAAATGTTAGATGAAAGGTTTAGCAAACATTGTTTTAACATCTACAGGTTGCTAGGATGTTTTCTTGGTGTTTTTCTACTATTTTTTATCGCTCTCTTCCAGACACTTTATATCCCTATATAAGTTTATATCCACTTCTAACCACAGATTTACCTTATAGAGCCAACTGAAGAAACCCTATGGACCCACCCATAATCACAGCGGGAAATAATTTTAATAACTGGCTAAGACTTTCTAATCTTCTAAAGTATACTATGGTCTTACACAATTGATATAGTTATACAGTATAGTATTTACGTGTACCTACGTGTGAGTACTTTTAAACATAGCATTTTAACTTTTATCCTGTTTGTAATTTCAGGTCACGACGCTTATTTTTTGCCCAACTGAAAGGACTGGTACTTGAATTTGCCTCGACCATGTTTTTGTAGTCCTTTCCTGTCATGACATGAAAATGGCGTCGAAACAAGAAGGAAGCGTCGTTCGTCCACGCACTATCTACCAATGTAATGAATGTGGCAAAGTTTTCCCTGCTTATGCCAAGTTGATAAACCACGAAAGAATTCATACTGGAGAAAAACCGTTTGTCTGTCGTATTTGTTGCAGGGCTTTTACACAAGAAACTCACCTGAAACGTCATCACAAAGTCCATGACAATCAACGACCTCACGAATGTGCTTTCTGTGATAGAGCATTTAAACACAAAGCACATTTGAAAAGACACACCAAGAGTCATCATAGTTATAGTTACCAAATGAGCCAGAGAGACAAGTCTGATTCTCATTACCCTGAAAAGTTACACTACCAATCAAATGAGTTGTTGAATGCCCAAACTAGTGCAAATCGGGAACCACTAACACATTTGGGAAAACATGCTACCGAGAGTCATAGTACTTACAAAATAGGCGGGACAGGCGAGTCTGAATCCCATGATCCCGAAACGTTAATCAGCAAGACAGACAAGTCTTATTCTCATGATCCTGAAAAGTTACACTTAGTCTACCAATCAAATGTGTTGTTGAATGCCCAAACTAGTGCAAATCGGGAAACACTAACACAAATGGAAAAACATGCCAGCAAGAGTCATAATACTTCCAAAATAGGCGAGACAGACCAGTCAGATTCTCATGATCCTGAAAAGTTACATTACCAATCCGATGAGTTATTGAATGGTAAAATAAGTCAAAATGGGGAACCACTAACATATTTGGAAGAACACACCAAGATAATAGGTGCAACAGGCGAGTCTGATTTCCAACATCCTGAAAAGCTAATACATAAATCAGAGGAACTGTTGAATGGTAAAACAATTCCAAATGGGAAACGACTAAACGGACATGTAGAGGGAATATATGAATGTCAATTGTGCAGTAAAATGTTCAAGCGCAAGTCTAATTTGTTAACGCATGAAAAAAACCATGCAGAAAACAAGGTATTCAGATGTGACCTATGTGGGCAAGCATTTCCTGAATTGCAAGAACTGGCTTTTCATAGAACTCTCTGTGAGGAAAGGTACTACAAATGCCAGATTTGTGATAAGGAATGCGGGACAAAATTTAAATTAAAATGCCACATAGAAACACATTCCAACGATAAATCACACATATGTGAAATATGTGGTACAAGATTTAAGCATGCCCGTTCTTTAACCACTCATAAAAGAATGCATACTGGAGAAAATAATTCTAATTGCGAGTTCTGTGGTAAAGTATTCATAAGACCAAATGATTTGGTTGTCCATAGAAGAACACATACCGGAGAGCGTCCTTATGAATGTAATATTTGTCGTAGAGCATTTAAACAAAAAGCACACGTTGATAAACACAAGGAAACAATTCATGGTAAAACGAACAATAACACCACACGTTTGCGTGTAAGAAAGCATAATACCAAACTACGAAGCAAATCTGAAGGGGGGCCAAATAAGATCGAAATTTCTGCTGAGGCGTCAGATACTGACGCCATGTTTGCTGCTCAAAATGGAACTCATTACACCAAACTACGAAACAGATCTGAAAAGAGTCCAAGTGAAATTTCTGGTGCGATTCTTTGTACTGATGACAAGTTTGTTGTTCAAAATGGAACTTATGTTGAAGATTTAACATCTCTAGAAACCGAGCTTAAACCCGAAACACGCCCTGAGGAAACGTCTCTGAGTACTTATACTTCTCTACCGAGACAAAATACGTGCGAGACTTGTGGAAAGTCATTCACACAAAAGAGTTATTTGGTTGTACATAGAAGAATTCACACGGGAGAAATGCCATTTGATTGTGACATCTGTGGACAGGCGTTTAGACAGAGAGCGCACATGGTTAAACATAAGAAATCTATTCATAATGTTGATAAATTAACAAAGCAAGACAACCGTAAAATTTCACCAAATGCAGTCGCTCCACTAGAAAACGATTCGTCCACCTCAATTAAAGCAGCAAATGAGCACGAAACGTACGGAGAAACATTTGCTAAAGTTGACAATCACATGCGCAGCAATAATAATAATAACACAATACCACAAGATGAGCATTTGGTATTTGAAAAACAAAATGGATATGACGAGCTGAAAAAGATATCTAAGAGAAGGCCGTTTCAATGTGATATCTGTCATAAAAAATTCAGACAGAGAAGCTATCTAAATATACATAGGAGAATACATACTGGTATAATGCCTTTTAAATGTAACATTTGTAATAGATCGTTTAGGCAGAAAACTCACGTGGTAAAACACAAGAGAACAATTCACAAACTTAAGAAACTGAGAACAATCCAACAAATGGAAGACCTCGAAAACGAAACTGAAAACCATCCAGACGCATCACAGGATGAAAACAACAAAACATCACAAGATGAAAGCAACGAGATGTCACAGGATGAAAACGACGAAACATCACAGGATGAAAACAACGAAACATCACAGGATGGAAACATGGAAAAAAACACAACGAGTGAGATTTTTACCAGCGAATATTCAATGGTGGGTGACCAAATTTTTGAAAGGTATGGAACTGGATCAACAAGTATTTCTGAGACAGCACACCTCGACACTAGCAGCTCTACTGGCAAGCTATCGAATACATCCACCAACTGTGATCAAAGCGAATCTCCTGACAGGCCATCAAATGTATCAATTGACAAACCACATGCGTGCGAAATCTGTGGCAAAGCATTCAAACGTAAGCATTATTTGGCTATTCATAAAAGAATGCACACCGGAGAACGGCCATATCCATGCATGGTTTGTACAAAAAGCTTCAGGCAGGATTGCCACTTAAGAGTCCACATGTCCAAAGTTCACCCCGACGAACATATAGTTATGCTGTCAAGAGAGCCAACAACATACAAATGTGAATTCTGTGACAGAGTATACAAGCGAATACATCTCTTGAAACAGCATGAAAGATCTCATGGTGTTGAACAATTTAGCGAGTCACCAGAAACGTCACCAATTAACCAGAGTAAAGAGAAACCCTCAATCAAACCCTCATCCGCGAGAAACCCTCAAACCTTGCCAACCAACAACGGAAAATCCTTAAACAAACCCTTAACAATGAGAAACCCTGAGCCTCAAACCCCGCCAATCAACCGAGGGAAACCCTTTACATGTCAGTTTTGTCCAAAGACATTCAAATTGAAGCAACACTTAACTTCACACGAAAGAGTGCATACAGGAGCAAGGCCCTTTGTCTGTAGTATATGTAACAGGGCTTTTAAACAATCCAGTCATTTAAACCGCCATATGAAAATGCATAACATGGGAAAGAAACTTAGCGAAAGAGCTGTATTTGCGCCTGCGCCTACTGACGATAAGCCTTACAAGTGTAGAACCTGTACTAAGACCTTCAAATCAAAGAAAGGACAATTATATCATATTGCAAAGTGTAATTCGACAGCTACGAAATGCAAGGCTAGAAAAGGACGGTCTTTTGTAAAGACCAGTATCGAGAACAACGTGAATAAACCTCACGAATGCAAGGAATGTGGCAAGCAATTTGACCGAAAACAAATACTTGTAATTCACGAGAGAGTTCACTCTGGGGACCGACCTTATCAATGTGAGGTGTGTAGTAAAAGATTCCCCATCGCCGGAAACCTTGCACGGCACAAGATAATTCATACTGGCCAAAAACCTTATATTTGCTACATTTGTGGTAAAGGATGTACGCAAAAGAGTAACATGGAAGCTCATATAAGATTGGTTCATAAAGTGAAAGGAGAAGAGCAAGAAGAGTTCAGCAATTGTCAACGTAAAAAGAACAAAAAGAAGTCTCATCGCAGCAGGAGTACTAACAACACTAAACGCAAAAAAGAAGGGAAAAGTGAAGACAATATTACAGAAACACATCGAAATAATTACAACGACATGGCTACAATAAATAGAATTGTGGAATTTGGATTGAGTATTAAAGAAGAAACGAAAGATTCCGATGACGAAATTTATCGGTGTTGCGAGTGTGGCAGGGGGTTTGATGAAGAGAGCAGTATGATGGACCACTGTATGGAGGTTCATTGATCTGTTATGGATACGTGTTCAATGGTGGACACTGGTGGAGGGGGGCGACTACCCCAATAGTTTCTGAAAGCCTTTGAATGGGAGCTGAACAAAGCTGTAGCGTCAATAATTGTACAACCATGAAAGCATTGGTAGGCTGTAAATTTGCATTAAATTTAAGGCAAAAACGTTTAGTAGGTTTACAGAACTGAGATTTGCAGCAACAAAAGGGTGGTAATGTTGTAGAAACCTAAATTCGCCCCCCCCCCCTCCCAATATTTCGCGAAGTGTCCACCACTGTATATGTTTTATTTAAATGTGTGAAATTTAAGAATGTTGAGGGTCTTACAGTGTATAGTTAAAGTATTACACTTCTAAAGTGTGTAAGCTTCACAATCAAGGTTAACTTCAGCAGTTGCATGAACTAAGCCTACTCTAAGCCTAAGGGCCAACTAGGCACACTACATGTAAGTAAACATTGTTGTGGAAACATCGTAGCCATGGAATATCCATGAAACATTTGCCAAAAACAAGTTTTATTAGAACAAATACTAGCTGTGGTGTGTCCAGAAATACAGGTTGAATATTTTGCGAGATCGCACAGGTGAAACAAAATGTTTTTGAATATGTTGGTAAATTTCTGAAACAGTGTTCAGGAGGAGGGAACATCAAGATTTCCAGATGTTTCCGCAATAATGTTTCGCAGTTTTGCCCGGGGATAATATGTAAATACTCGCTATAGTATACCTGTTTCGTCATCTGTAAACACATCTGTCTGTCACGTGGTTGTTTTGTAGATCTACCCATCCGTCAAGAAATAGACTTATAGCACAAATTATTCACAACAGTCTAAATATGTTGTAATGATATATATGTATACATTATTGCTTGTAAATATTGTATTCACTAAGAGGACGGCGACTAACTGCTAGTTAGGCATACGTAATTTATCTGTAATTTTTAATAATAGAAGTGCGTGTATCTTTTTAATAATAGAAAATCTGATTTTCTGTTTTAGAAAGATTGTGACTTGTGTCGTAGAGGTTCTTGTAGTTACCTTTCCTTAGATAACTTTATAATGTATAGGTTTTAAATTACTTGATCATCCTCCTCCATCGTCTATATATATAGAAGGCCGGACAGCGTCCGGCCTTCTAAACATTGGATTCAGGATTGGATTTGACTGCGAGACTTACGAGTACACTAGATTCGCGTCATTTGCGTGCCAGTGACGTCATATTTTGCTGTCGCATACTGCGAGGGGCAAATCGATCACTCCTAAAAAGTGTGCGAGACTTTTGGACTTTCGAAAGTCCGGGAATTTTATAGTTGGACTTTTTGTACGAAATAAAACAATATTTTCTTATTGTTTTCAATGTTCTGGTAAAGCTGTGCAGCAAAACGTAATTATATCCAAAAAAAAACACTTGAACTATTAATTAAAAGGATGGGATCCATACTTTATTATAATATAACATTTGTAGTACGCGCGTGCTGATTGGTCGAGAAACGTGTTTCTATTTAACAATTAGATTATGAGCTCAAGATTTCTATGAGGTGATAGTTGATGAGGGCGAAGGCCGAATGAACTATCATCTCATAGAAATATCGAGAGCGGATAATCTAATTGTTTTAGTAGAAACCAGCAAGAAAACAGTATTTCAAAACGTTTTTCATAATTTATTGAAATAAATTCGTTAAAAATCGCGCCGAGGAGATTGCTGTTTCGCTACTCACTATCTATCGACAATTAGATAGCGAGTAGCGTAGCCAATCAAATTACAGCATTTGCAATAGTATACTAGTATGATTCTACTAAAACTGTATAGAAACACGGAAATGTTTTCTATTTCTTAACTTCAGCATGAGACAGAATGTCGATTCCGTCATATTCGTACTCTCAAATTTTGAGGGATTTTCGTTCAAATCAGGCGTTTAAAAAATTTCCGGGGGGGAAGCCCCGGACCCCCTAGAAATGCTAGTGCGTGGTTCAGTCTCACGATGACAAAGTCTATAAGCAATACCGCGAATACTAAAGACTATTTAACACTAATATCTATGGATATTTCACTTAGTTATTGCCTCCTTTTATAGACCATAAATTTACCAGGATACGAGATTATAAGAAAAGATCGCTATACTAATGGTAGACATGGTGGTGGAATATGTATTTATGTACGCAATAATCTAAACTTTAGTGTTCGTGAAGATCTAATGAACGATAAGCTAGAGTGTTTAATTATTGAGATCTCTAAGCCTCGATCTATGCCGTTTTTGGTAGGTACTTGGTATAGACCACCCAATTCCCCAGGGAATTACTAAATCTATTTGAAGATACAATTGACAGAATCGATGCAGAAAATTCTGAGTTGCATCTTCTGGGAGACTTAAATTGTAACTTACTTGCGCAAAGTCCTGATCCAAATACCTCCGATCTGTTAAACATTCTAGACATTTATGATTTGACGCAATTAATCTCTGACCCAACTAGAATAACACCAATTTCACAAACCTTAATTGATTTATTCATTACTAATTACCCAGTGACCTTTTCTGGGTAATTGACCTTTTCTGGTGTCCTCTCACTTGGCATAAGTGACCATTCACTTGTTTACATAATTCGCAAATCTGCATACCCAAAGACAGCGGGAAGGATCATTAAAAGGAGAGATTTTAAACATTTTAATGAGGCAAACTTCCTTGATGATCTTTCCCGGCTAAACTGGGTCTGGGATGTTATTGAAAACTATGATGATCCAAATGACATGTGGAGTGTTTGGGCTGACATGTTGATGGGTGTAGTAACATGCCCAAGAGACAAGAATTGGTAAAAAAAAATCTCCTTGGATCACCCCTAATATACTACAAAAAATGCGTACACGTGATTGTTTTAAAAAGAAGTTTGAAACTACTAAGGATGTTGCAACTTGGAATCTCTACAAAAAACCTAGGAATGAATTGAATAATAATTTGAAACAATCAAAACGTGACTATTTAGGACCAATCTCAACTCGGCAAAAAATGACCCAAAGAAAACTTGGAATCTCATAAATCAACTTAGTTCTCATAATATCAACAAATGCTTAGCCTGCGTGCAGCCTGACTTTTCGAGTTTAATGGTGTGAAAGTAACTGATATACATGAAGTTAACACACATTTTACAGAGATAGGTGAAAACCTGGCTAACAATATCCCTAAAACTGATGTGAATCCTATTAATATCTTATATTAATTCAACAAGCAGTGTGTTTTCCTTTAAGACGATTGATGTAAATTACGTTAAAGATTTACTAAGAGGAATTAACACAAAAAAATCTAGTGGGCCTGACAATATTCCAAGCAAATTATTAAAATTAGCTAATATGGATGTTGTATCTCCTTCCATGACATATATATTTAACAAATCACTTTGCACTTGTATTTACCCAAAAGATTGGAAAATGGCCAATATGTTACACCTATCCACAAAAATGGTGCTAAACGCGACCTAAACAATTATCGTCCAATCTCAATTATTTCAGTTGTTGCAAAAGTCTTTGAAAGAGTTATTCATGATCAATTTTATTATTACTTAATAAGCAATGAGCTATACTCACTAATTGTCAATCTGGGTTTCGAGCGATGCACCGTACGGTCCTCTCGCTCATGCTTGAAACCACGAATAAATGGTCGATAAACATCGACAATGGTCTACTCAATGGTGTAGTCATCATTGACTTGAAAAAAGCTTTCGATACTATTGATCATGCGATTCTTCTAGACAAACTTACTCATTATGGAGTTGATGAAAACACATTAAAATGGTTCCATAATTCTTATCTATCAAGTCGTACACAAAGATGTTGTGTAAATGGACATCTATCTAGTAGTCGACCAATTGATTATGGGATCCCTCAAAGTTCTATACTAGGTCCCCTTTTATTCTTGGTCTATATCAATTACTTGCCAAACTGTTTGAACAACGGCTTATCGAGTATGTACGCGGATGATAAAAATATTAGCTTCCAAAGCTCTAATCTTGTTGATCTCGAAGATATTATGAACACTGAGCTGAGCAGCTTAAACACTTTGCTCATAGCAAATAGATTGAGCTTAAACATAGCTAAGACAGAATTCATGGTGATTGGCTCTCGGCATGCAGAGGCTTATGAGCAGGGCCGTCCTCAGAAAATGTATCAGGGGGGGTGTAAGGTCCTTTCAACCGACTGACTAACGAACTTGTACCGACTACATTGCTGTTAGTCATCAAAAATATTTTTGTCTGCCGACTAAAATAGCACTTCTGCCGACTGAAACTCCAAATAGAATTTCTGGGGGGGGGTGTGACACCCCCCCAAACCCCCCCGTAGGTCCGGCCCTGCTTATGAGGCATGGTGTGAGTAATCTCAACATATGCGTAGATAATATTCAAATCAAAAGAGTTCAGCACACGAAATCCTTAGGCTTAACCATTGATGAAAATTTAACCTGGAAGAACCATGTTGATGTTATTTGTAGAAAAATATCATCAGGAATTGGAGCTCACGAGTAAGGCGATTTATATGTAGGGAAACTGCGGAGAAAGTCTACAGAGGCTTAATTGAACCTTACTTTAATTACTGCTGTCCAGTCTGGGACGGTATCGGCAGCCAGTTGAGCAGTAAACTACAAAAACTACAAAATCATGCCGCTCGTATGATTGCAGAATGCACATACGAAACCTCCTCCAGCTCTCTATTAGAGGAGCTAAATTGGCACAAGTTATCTATTAATCGCAAAAAAAACACAAAGCAATCCTTATGTACAAACTATTAATAAGAGCGTACCTCAGTACCTACAAGATCTTTTTAGCTGGAGATCTTGCTTGAGAGACAATGAGAATAAACAGTTTGTCCCCAAGCCGCGCACTCAGAGCCGCACACCGGATTATCTAAAACGCTCCTTCAGCTATGACGGAGCCAGTTGTATGGAATAGTTTACCAACTGAACTTCGATCAGCACAATCTCTCAGTGTCTTTAAGAGGTGTAGCCGTATTTTTTTTGTTCTTTGTAAATAGTATTACTTTTATTTGTTTCTTCTTCTATATTTACTGTTGTAAAATTTTTACTGATGGTTCTACCGTGCCTAAATAAAGTTTCAATACAATACAATACAATACATTATTGTAACAATACCACTTTCATAATTCAGATGAGTTTAAATATTCTTTTATGTCCATCTTAATAAGGCTTATCAGCCTCGTTTCTGTGACTGAAATTGAATATAATTTATTAACCTGAACGAGGTCAATGAGGCTTATTAAGATGCACACTATGGATGCACCACGCACACCACCTCAGCTCCGGTCGCCCACTCAGGCGCAGGTGATCAAACGAGTTGCCCGCACAAAGGCTTGATTTTGAATGATTTATCAATTTATATACGGGCAAATTAAAGATGAAAACAATTTCTTCAAAGAGTTAAAAATGTGTTTTAAAAAACGGGATTTTTAATGGATATCAAATGGAAGAGAAGCAAGTATTACTAGTAGTGATATTAGTGTTTATAATTCAACTTTCTCAGGCTGAAATTTTACGAAGCAACGGAGCCGTCGGTAAGTGATTTTCAATTTTTCCCCGCGTTGCCATATTATGAATGTTGCCTTACTCCAAAATCGCCTATAAGATGTCATTTTAACCAGGAAATCTGTAGCTGATTTTGTTATTTTACTTTTATATAACAAATAGGCTGTTCACAGGTTGAAAAGCTGTGTCGATACGACGAATTCTGCAACGAAGGTACGAGATACAATATTAAAATTTCAAACGTTATTAAATGATCGCTGAAGTAGAACTAAAGCGGTCGGATGCGTTTCAAAACTCTTCGTGTTTAAACGACTAACTTTGTTACTTGGATATATAGCTTATAGTTAGGTAAAGTAGCAAATTCATTCCAAAGATTCGAAACTGGAATCCACTGTTGAAATTGAAACTGTGATCAACAGGGGTCAGGAATCGCTCGAGTACCGCGCTAATACTAAACCCTGTAAATATTAACGATCAAAAGATCATTTAGATTCTCGAGGTAATTTGTAGGGGTTTATATATATCTAGTTTCATATCCCGAATTCATTTTTGCACTATTTTGGTATCTTTCACAATGCTACATGATGTGTTATATTAAAAATGAATATTTATTATTCAAAATTATAAACGCTTCATTGCAAGCGTCCTTCTGAACTTTTCCACTTCAAATTTTTTCCTCTTGTGGTTTACTATAAAAAGAATCAAAGGTCTTCTTTGTATTTCAAGTTCTATATAAGTGAATATTTGTTTCCGGAATAAAAGTTGTATTATTGTACAAAAATGACTATTGGATTAATTGGAATCTGTGTTATGTGTGATGTTTGTATTGGGTGACAGTTGAAAATGGAAATTTATGTAGATTAGTGAGAGGAAACAATGTAACTTTGGTTCTGTCCAATTTGCTCTCTTACTAAAATACTAATTAAGGGTGTAGATATTCGCGGACTCGCCAATAATCGATCATGATTTATACAATACGATGAATCGATTATTAATCGATTGGTGGTAACAATTAATCGATTACGAAAACTGACCGATGGACCCAGCTCTAACCATAAGTAGTAAAATAAGTAGTTTATTATATGGTTTGTTTTTGTTGTAGGGCATTAAACATTTCGTAATGCCCCACAGGGCATTAGATTATTTTCCGGACCACTGATTAGCCAATCATATCGCGTAAACTACAGGAACTAGCGCCTGCCATATAATAATATAATATATTAATAAATGTCATATATTTTTAATATTGATATTCATATAAATATATAAATATCTTGATACTATAAATAGTATTAAATTAATAATTATATATATTATTATTAGCATGACAAAATTACTGGATGCTGATTGGTTGAGAGGAGTACAATTATTTCATTAATTGTACTGCAGTACAATTAATGATTTTCCCAAAAGAAACAAAATGGCGGAAATTTTGTCATGCTAATAATAAACAAGTAATCATGCGATGTTGCTCGTACAATTAGGGATTAATAGTACTCGTGATGTTTGAAAATGTTTGGTTGAGAGGAGTACAATTATTTCATTAATTGTACTGCAGTACAATTAATGATTTTCCCAAAAGAAACAAAATGGCGGAAATTTTGTCATGCTAATAATAAACAAGTAATCATGTGATGTTGTTTCGTATAATTAGGATTAGTACTCGTGATGTTTGAAAATGTTGCCAAATGTTTCAAAATTTCCAAACATCACTCGTACTATTAATCCCTAATTGTACTCGCCATCGCATGATAACCTATACTTATCAGGGAGTATTTGTATTTTTCATGGAGAATTCAATCTCAATTGAGATTATTAAAAATACAATAACAGAAAACTATCACGTGTGTGATTGACAGCTTCCGGAAATGCCAACTTAATTAGCATAATTAATGTCAACGAAATATAAATAAATGTCAGTAATTAGTATGTAACAGATTGTAATTTTTTCTCAAACAAATTAAATTTTAAAATGCATGAGAAAACTGTTTCATCTTCTACATACAAACCTTACAGATAAGGTGCTTCGCTTAAGATTGTCTGGACGTGCATGATGCTACCAAATAACTCAATCATTTGCCAATAATCGGCCATTCCGTCTGCACAGAAACACCAGCCCATGAATTCTCCATGAAAAATACAAATACTCCCTGATAATATTTATAATTATTAATTTAATATTATTTATAGTATCAAAATATTTATATATTTATATGAATATCAATATTAAAAATGTTATATTTGTTAATATATTAATTATATGTCAATATTGATATTAAACAATAACTATTGACGGGTCCACCAGTCCGCGCCCGCCTTTTATCTACACCCTACTAATAAATGAATGTTCTCAGTCGAAATAATTATTTTGAATTAATTGTTAAGTCTATCCTGGATTAGTTAAGCCATGATCAAATGGAAATAAGAGTAGGTACAATTGTCCTCACCACAGACTTCCATATACATTATTTTACTCTTATATCTCTCAATGTAAACCTTGCTTTTATTGATTGACAATTTGGCAAAGGATAATTGAAGAAATTCAAGGCTGTGTGGTGTTAAATATACCAATATTGGTTGACTATAGAAAAAATGGTGATGGTATCCATATATCAATATTTTTCATGATTGAAATGTTTCCTGCCCTATTTTGAGATGCCAATACCATAAAAACATGGAATAAGGGCACCTTTTTGGTGAACTAAGATTTACCCTATTTTGTTGTTTTACTATACTACTATACCATTTACGTTCAAGCATATGAAGCATGAACTATTTTACGCGTTTATTTTTGTTTAATACGCGACGTTTTCTACTTATTCTGTCACGTTTGAAGCATGAAATGTAAACAATTGTGAGATCAAATGAAACGTTTTGTTAACATTTTGGCGCGTTTGCTGGCTAAATTTGTTTGGTTTATACGTTTGTCGGGCGCGTTTTCTGGCTTTCTTTGTATTGAATCGCATTCGTTTGAGTAAAACATGGGCTATTTTTTTGTTTGTATAAACGACAGAGAGCACAGACCTGCAAGTTACTGGAAAATGCCATCAAAAGGGAAATATCGAATTGTTTACATTTCATGGTTCAAACGTGACAGAATAATTAGAAAACGTCGCGTATTAGACGGAAACAAACGCGTAAAATAGTTCATGCTTCGTCCTTGAACGTAAATGGTAGGAATACTCCTGACAATTTTACTTATTAAGAGGAAAGCAAGACTAATTCCGCTTGGCTATTATGCCTATTTACGCACGTCAAAAAAGGAGAGCTAGCGAAGTGAAAAGTCCATCAATTATCGCGGACACGTCACTATTAATAGCTTCATCATTGATTGGGTGGTTCAGTCAGTGCAGCGGTTTGTTAATTAAGATTACTTCGTATTGAAACAATGCCTGGGAAGTATAGTTGTTTGGCTACGGCGAGGGGTGTTGTTTGGCTAGGGCGAGGGGTTGTTTGGCTAGGGCGAGGGGTTGCTGCATGCATGTATGTATTTCTAGTTAAGGATTATATTTTGTCTGTACTGCAAATTAACAGTGGTGCCACTGAGTCCATCTTTTTATGGGGGGTACTTCTTTATCGAGGCGAGAAGGGAGTGCCTCTAGATATGTTTGTGAATTTATGTATCAAGTTTTTAATTAAAGACCTTTACCAACTAATTTTGAACCAATTTGCCAAAAAATATGCTTGTATGAGCTGAAATTAGGTGGGAGGGACTGCACCACCACAACCCCATGATGCTCCTCTTTATGTTCTTTAAACCCACAAATTGCACAACAACCCCAACAACAATTCTAACAATAACCACAGCAACAACAACAACAACAGTAACAACAACAACCGTAAAAATATTACAACAACAGTAACCACTGGCAAGGCCACTGTGGGAATGTGCGGGTCTGAACCCCCTTTTCGCCACAACTACCTTCGTAATTCTTCCAAATCCAATGAAAAAGTGTTGGGGGAGGGGTGTTAAGAAGCAAATGCTCCAAGACATCAGGGGGTTATCCAAGGATAATGATAATTGTGGACCCCGCACTCAGTTTATGCTGGCCTCATCGCTAGTAACAAAACAACCGCTGCAACAATGTTAACACAATATGCAGATGCATGTACGCTTAGCGTAGCTATTTTTTAGTTTATAATGATATCATTGACTAGTTGTAGAATGATGTAAATAAATGTACAAAGGTACCAGAAGTTCAGAAAGTAACTGAACATATATTGTTATTGTATATTTAGTATTGAGTGCATCAAAATTTCAGTCGCTAATAGAAATTATCAAAGTTTTGTAGATGTACAAAAACTTGGCTTTTGGCTCTGCTAAAGAAACTAAATAACTTTCCCCAATTTCAATATGCTGCTCTGCTATATACTGTAGGAAACTAACCAAAATGTCATTGAAAGCAGCCACACCCTGAACTGACTTAATAAAAATATATGCAGCATTTTAAGAGATTTGTGTAATTTGGTGTTAAGGTCATGCTGATTTCTGTTTAACATACAGTATATACAGTACACATTCCTATTTTTCATTGAATTAATTATTGACGAATTTAGATAAGCAAGATAAATTGGTTGTATATTGTGTTGCTAATTGCCTTAATTTGACATTAGTGAAAAGTGTATTTTTAATGAGGCATATATGCCTTTTAAAGATTTATATGATATATGATCGAATCATCTTTTTGCCACAAGAATTTTGAAAATGTATATATAATATTCGTTCATTTCGTTCTTGATATTATGTCCTGGCGGAAGCTATAGTATTGTAACAACAAAGTCAGTGGTTTTTCGATCTCGTTTCTAAATGTATGCATAACCAACTAATGTTATTTTGAATAACTAGGTGTAGAATAAATAAGGGTACACAATAAGGTTCTTAAGTCCCAATGCTCGTGCTCACGTTTTTTAAATATGTATCACATTTTCCGTAGGTTTCTCACATTCCATGACCATGTTCCGAGACTTCTGGAAATCCCGAATGCAGTCATTATTCTTTCTTTCATCCAGTTTTCCGTTACCAAAATAGACGTTAACCGCGTCCTGCAAAACCTATTACAACACAACACAACACAACACAATACAGTAGTCAGTAGAGTACAAAAACTCTATTAAACTCGAATTTAAGATCAGCTACAAATAGCTAATGTCTTCGAGGCTATTGTGGACCCTCTTTCATTTGAAAACTACAAGTTTTCGTGTTGTTCAGTTTTAAAAAGCATGCATAAATTTGGCTAGAAGCGACTACAAATCACTGCAATTTATCTTCTTCTCTCTTCTTTGACTTTGTATTAAGAACTCTTTACAAGCGCCGTATTGCCTATGGCTATGCTTTGGGAATCAGTTTTACAAATCAGCTTAGTTTATCTGCGGTTGGTTGTTCGAAAGCCGATTACGTTAATCCTATATTTATGAATGATGAAAAAGGTAAATTCTCAACGAGAACAGCCGCTCAGCAGAAGAACATGTATAACGGAAGCAGGAGGGTGTCATACACCTCCCGATTACGAGAAATGTGCACAAAGTGACTATAAAAGTATATTAAATTTGGGAAACTGATTGCACGGCAGCAAAAAAGTAAAATTTCTTTTTTGTCTTTTTGTGGATTGAAGTCACTAAATTGGTTGTATTAATAACACCGCTGCAACAGGCAATGTCGCAGTAACATTATTACCAAAATAACCTAGCCAAATCGGTCTAAAATCGCTGTGCCGGCTGTGGCATCTGGAATGTGCGAACTGCGGAGCGGAACACAGAATATAAAATACGTACTCTTCCCTGACTCGTCCCATATTCCTTTTGTCAAGGATTTCGCTCGGTAGCAGGGAATCAACACCACTGAGCTATACTTAACTACTTTGGTAAATTAGTATATGTCAGTGGTTATATATCTTTATTAGAATTTAATATCGCAGATTTACAAGGGCGCGCATACTTGAATTTGTTCTTTCTATGGAGCGGATGCAACGTGCGTACAATGTCAATTTTTAATACGGTCATGCAAATTTTTGATAACGAGCTTTAAGCCGGTTTTCCACCAGCAAATTTGATCGCGCGAAATGACGATATTCTTTCGTCTTGTGAGCTCTTTGCTGGAATTACTTGGATATGTAAAGATTCCTTTCAATTTTAACAATAGAAATGTTCTTTCGCGCGAAAAACCTTGCTAGCGGAAAACCGGCTTGATGCGCATGGAAATTAGTGCATGCTTATTGACAAGTGGCGCGCGATTGACGTTTTACGGAACAAAGCTCCGACTGGCCAGTGCAGGAGATTTTCCGTTGTATAATGATCAAAATACAATACAACAATTGCTTCTAGAACATGTTTCTATGTTATCGTTATCAAGCATCCGAAGTGGTTATAAATATTTATTGTGTTCTATTTTTTCAAGTTGAATTTTATCCATATGGAAAATGCACGAGAATAATTTTCAGGAAAACGTCAGGACATATTACCAACAAACGTGAGTTGAAATGCTTTATGTATTATGTTTGGGAATATCGATCTCGTTTCACTGTTCCTAAATTGAAAGATTAGTTGCTTGTTTGTGCCAATGGTGATCATTGCTTCTTTTATTCCGACTTTAATTCAATTTATACACTTCATCAGTGTATAAATCAATTCATACACTTCTAACAATATTCCGATCTGTACTCCCCGATTCGTTATCGGGGTCATAATTCATTGATATATGTGTAAATTTATATTCATTACAATGATGCGTGTCCTGCGTTACGAATAAAATTTTTGCGAAATAAACGTGTTTCCTTCAAGTTTATTCAATTTATGCTTTAGGGAACAAGCACAACAGAAAAGGCGTTGATCACCCAAGTAAAGTTGGCCATGTTGACCGAGATGACTGGCTTGACAATACTAAGTATGACATGACGTACTTTAGGAGCGATGGCTCCGCCAATGAGCGTAGACCTGTAATTAATCGGGACGATATCCTGCGCAATGATGGTAGATATATAACTCGTAGAGGTGGATATGAATCTAAACTCAATCAGCGTGATTTCGACCCAGGGTTTTTGCAAGATCTTAAGGAGAAACAAATGTCCAAGAATCGAGCAAGTTTTGGTGATAATGAAAACGACTTGTTCGAAAATGGCAAATATGATATGACACACTTTGCCGAGAGCGATGTTGATGCTTTGTCACACAGATCTAGCAAAGAAAGTATAGATAAGAATAAGGAAGAAATACCTCGAGATAGGAATTTAGATAAGTCGTACAGAAGTGGTGAAGGATCAGAACAAGATCCTGTTAATGAAGAAGAGGATGGCTGGCCTCCGATTGGAACTCCTTTAGCAATACCAGATGATGAACAACCGGAGTTCGAACACAAGCAAACTAGAAATTTACAACCGATTGAAACACGAAATACCAAATCTACCAACGAGGATGGTGATGACAAGGAAGATTCAGGAAGTACGAAGAGAAATCTACACTCGAAGAGCGACGAATCTCTGGATTTGGACATCGAGATTAAACCCCTTACAGAATCTGATACCAAATATTTTGACGAGGATAAATCAAAGCTTAGTTCTATACCTAAAAAGCCAAACAAAGATTCAGAAGCCATCCAAAAAATCGAACACGTTCGAACAAATATTGTTAGCAAATCTGCCTCAAAGAAAACCAAAATTGGTGTCCTTGTCGGTGGAAAGCTGGACCAAACCAAGGCGGATATTGTTCAAAATAACAGTGAAGATCCAACTTATGATAAAGTCAAGGATTTCTTCAAAAGTCAACAAGTCAGTTCCATTGTTGATGCACCGCTGGCAGAGAAGAAAGAAGCAGTGAAGTTGTATAACATACCACATGAAGAAAATGAAGAGAATGTTAAACGGAGTTCTATACCCAAGCCTGTCGTTCATCCTGATCGTATAAGATTGGATCTAAAGGAGAGGTAAGCGAAGTCAAGTACGGAGCTAGCATTTCATTTGCCAATTTTTACCACTTACCAATTTTTACCATTTACCATTGCTGAATTCTGAGAATACAGAAACCAAATGTAAAGTAAGCACCCGAGTGTCCGTTGATTCTTTTCTGCAGATCTGGAAATAGCGGCGGATTCTGGAATCCTTGTTCCAAGAAAATTTTGATTGTAAGAAAGTTTTGCATTGCAACTGCCGGACTAGATTATTATGTGAATTTAAAAGTCTGTAACAATTTAATACATTTTGCTACAGTGCTACCGACACATTGCTAGGCATGGTGTTTTGGCGGTTCATTTATTCTTGTGAAATGTAGTGTAACAACCATGTTTTCAAAGAAATTATTTGGTTTTTAGCAAGGAACCAAGAAAGACTGGTCTACTTTTCTGTGGTGTTGCCATGATTCTCAGAGAGAACTTTTGCATAGTCATTATACCTTTCAGTCGTGTATAACTACAACCATGCATAAATATTATTCTTCGAATTGTGTCTTTAAAAATATATCCCAGTATACTTGCGGTGTGTAAATGACGTGTGTTTAAGGAAGTGCATCATGTAGTTTACTATGATTTCATTTTTTGGAATGTTTTTGAAAAATTTTTATAATCAATTTTCTGAATTATTCAGTATAGCGTGGGGCATCCTAGCAACCGAATGTAATCCTCTAATTAATTTGTACATGCAGCTGGAGGATTGCCATCATTTGAATATCAGCTGTATAAAACACTACAGTTGGATATCGCTCGTTCTTTTTACGCCGTTTATATCATCGTGCTGTATCTGTTTGTTAGGTTAAACCCAGACAGAACCAGTGATTTGTTGGATGCCCTTCAAGATTTGCTTTGGGGAGATGATGAGAGCCGCCAAGACGCGTTCACATCAGTAGCGTAAGTTGTCAGATTATCAGTTTCCAAACAAAGAACTTCTAGCTATTGTTATAACTGTGATATAATTTGGCGGGATTTTGTTGTTCTGAAAGTTGTGTACAAAGATATATATATATATATATACAATATTGGGCATTTAAATACATAACTCTTTATATCTTAGAAGTCTTATTAATCTATAATATTGGCTAGAAACGTTTCAAAGACTTTCCAATGACTGTACATAATTCAACTTAGTGTTTTGAGCGTATTGCGTAAGCGTACCTGTGGGTAAAATTGAGTTTGTACCAACGACAGCAGGTGAAGGTGCCGTCCTAGATGGTAGTGATATGAACACTGACATGTATAATATACAATTTTAAAAAGCTTGGTAATTCTCGAACTAAAAATCAAAATACCGGGACAATTCAATCACAAATCTAAGCCCTTCGATTCCTTTGGAGTTAGTTACCCACGCGTTCGATACAATTGTTTGGTGTATTAGATGCATGGCCCAAAGGCCAAAACTATTTTTTCACTGCGGATCCTAAATACACAAGCCCGTCTGTTCCTATAGGCCGAGTTAAATCTTGTGGTTGCTAGACGACATAATCCCAAACTGCAACGATTAAAAAGAAAAGTAGATTAATTTCTAGGTATATCATTCCCTTTCAGGACGGATGAGAACACAGTGTTATTCCATCTGCTTAATAACACAACAACCAACGGAGTGAAACCTTCACATGTTGTACAGAGGATCAATAAAGGTATAACTTTTGAACAATCGTGCAGTAGCTGTACACTTGCCATGTGCAGTACGGTTGTATGGTAACTTGTCTTGCTGTGTTTATTTTATACAAAAATTGCAGGGTGTACACTGTACAGTGGTGCTCTCTCTTCAGCAGAGGCGTTTAAACACGGAAAATGTAAGGCACGTGGCCAAATGGGAAAGCGCGAGCATACCAAGGCGTTCCTTCAATTTTTCAAAATGCGCCGTCTGCCTTTGAATTTTTCAGGAAGGCCACTGTAGAGGAGAGACCTTCTCGGTTAATTAACATCGGGGGTGAAACGGTATAATTGGACATGACATTCCTTTGGAATTTTTTTCGCTCGATCATTTATCACTTTCTTCCATTGTCGAGCTGTTATATATAGAGTCCGTTTCAATATTTATTTCATTTTCGTCAAATGAAGAATGAATTTTTTCAAGCAATCTTTCAAACGCATCTTTCTTGACTGTTGTAGATAAATCAGTAAAAGACGGTCTCAAGAAAGCTGTTGGTGTTACTGTTTTATCTGCATCGCTTGACTCGAAGGTATGTATCGTTCACTGATCTGCATATAATACTGGATTGACAATATATTGTGTAATGTATGAAGCTTTTCAAAATTCTGTTGAATTAAAGCTTTATGCAATTCAGCTATTACTATAAGGGACCAACTGATAACCCCTATAACGTATTGAAGAAATTTCTTGCTTGATCGTGATCCGGTTTGTATGTGGTGTTTATAATACAAGAGGCTGTGTTGTATTGAATATACAACGCGAGCCTAGGGCGAAAATGAACAAACTCGTACGCAAGAATTATCCTAGGTTAGGGTATATCCAATTTGTTAAATGTTTTGCTACACGACGTTATGTCCTTTTATAGAGGCAAAGACATAGCGAGTGTGTGGGGGGGTGGGGGTGCAAGTGACTCCTCTACCCTAATGTTTTGGTATCCGTATACGTCCGAATGTCATTTTTTGCCGAAAGACATCTTTAATCTTTTCAGCAAAAAGTCCATTTGTTAAATTGTCCTAAACTGGCAAAATGTCCGATCACCAATATTTTGAAACGAAAAGCATTATATTTTAATTCCTTAACCAGCCTTCGGACAATCGCTCCCTGTAGAACATTGTGTTCGCAATTCTTTCTCTAATAAACAGATACTAGCTGTAACACAAGTTTTTTATGTTCCATGTAGGGAGGTGAAAACATACAGAACGACGACGAGAACGACGATCATAACTTCATGGTGACTACTCTGATTGTCGCTGGTTGTGTCTGTGGCATTTTGCTTGCATCAGTCTGCATCTTCATCATTCTTAGAAGGTATTGCTATTATATTCGGCGCTTGACTGTTGTGTAAAACTACCTCAAAAATACAATAAGAACTTCGACGTTTCGCGCGAAGGCCCTTCGTTCGAAACGTCGAAGTTCTTATTGTATTTTTGAGGTAGTTTTACACAACAGTCAACCGCCGAATCTTTGTTACACTCTACCCACACTGGCACCGCACATTGCTATTATATCTTCAATCGTCATGCATATGGCGCAACCTTAAATGTTACTAACCTTTCGCAATGACGAGATGTGATTTGCCAATCACATTTTAAGAATGTTCTTAAACCAAAACTTAACAATTTCTTGGAAACTGTGATATATTTACCATGAATATATTCCACAGGCTGTGAGTGGAAGGCACAGAAGAAAGATATATACAGAAGGGCCACTCAGCGGTGCAACGTGTCCTCGGTTTTTTATGCAAAAATATGCAGTTTACTGGCCAGGAAAATGGCGGATCAGCCAGTTCAGCGTGCTTATTGGCCAGAAAAAGCAATTGACTGGCCAGAGAAATGGCGGCCAACATGCGTAATGCGATATGCGCGACCCCAAAAAATTCAAAGGTTCCCAAGAGAGTGAACCCTCTATATAATATTTACTCTATGGTGGAAGGCTTGATGGTTGCGACTTCAAGCCTAATACGAGACCCCTATAATAAGAGACCCCTATAATACGAGACCCTATAATAAGAGACCCCTATGATAAGAGACCCCTATAATAAGAGACCCCTATAATAAGAGACCCCTATAATAAGAGACCCCTATAATAAGAGACCCCTATAATAAGAGACCCCTATAATAAGAGACCCTATAATACGAGACCCTATAATAAGAGACCCCCATAATAAGAGACCCCTATAATAAGAGACCCCTATAATAAGAGACCCCTATAATAAGAGACCCCTATAATAAGAGACCCCTATAATAAGAGACCCCTATAATAAGAGACCCCTATAATAAGAGACCCCTATAATAAGAGACCCCTATAATAAGAGACCCCTATAATAAGAGACCCCTATAATAAGAGACCCCTATAATAAGAGACCCCTATAATAAGAGACCCCTATAATAAGAGGAATATTTTTGGCTTTAAACATGTTTATGTTACATGTGGGATCAGAGGAAATTTCAAAATATTTTCAAATTTTCTTTTCAATTCCTAACAATCCCTACCTACGACCACTCTATAGAAGCCCCAAAATCTATATTTTGGGAAACATTATATATTCCAAACCTTGTAAAAACGTCCGTCAGCAAGATTATTCTTGAACGTTTTTCCAGAACAAGTAGAGACTATCCAACGTGGGTTCCCAAGCAACCTGGTGGTGAGGCAGTTTCGGACTATCAGGTAGGTGATGTACCATAAAAGTAACAGCTCTATAACTTACTATATCTATCTGAAGTCATCTATGGAGAAGGCCCGACCGTACTATTGATCTATTTACTGATGCATGGAATGAAGCCAGTTAATAAAGGACAACTTCCGCTGGACTCGTAAAAGGATATAATATAGCTTTATCTGGCCTGGAACGGAAATATACCGTTGCTGAACCTAATTGACGTTTTGTGCTAAATATATTTTGTGCTCTGCATTTGGTTAGCGACTATATAATACTTGTTGATTTTGTTAGATCAGCTGCATGCTTTATTCCTCGAAGAACTAGGAACCAACATTGTGTTTGAATTTTCTAACCAGTCATAAGTAGACATGTGAGTTAAACCAAAAATGTGAATTGGATAACAACAGCATAACAAAATTCGCCACATAATAATAAAATCACAAGATTTTATAATTTATTCAATGACGTGGGAAATTCTGAAAGACTTTCTGTAATAATCCGGAAATATTTGGTTTGCTCAAGTGACTCTACAGTATCTGTAGAATGACGCAAGACATATTAAAAACTTTTTGTGTTGAAAGCAGTATATACGTTATATCTTGTTGTTTGTTATGGATGTTGTTAAGGTAAAACAGTTTGAGATAATTTATTAGGACACAATAATACCTAAATTATTATTATTATTGTATAATGTATATTGTCCTTATAAGGCTTAGACATACAATATATTCAATATCCTCTCTGTTGCTCGACGTTTGATTCTTTGACTTTGTTTATGAAATAAAAAAGCTTTATTATTTAACTTAAATTTTCGATTTCATGTCACAATCTTTGTCAAAACAACTATCCTTTGGTTACATATATAAATGTTTTGTCTACTGAGCAGAGTGTGGAAACTTGTCGTATATATATATAAAGACACTTCACGCATGTCTGGATGCGCATGTGTCTGAGTATTGTACCACATGCGCTTGGTGAGGGCAAGAGTATGGTGTATAAATACGAAGTCACTCGCATCTAGACTGCGTTACAAGCTGCACTGACGAGCCGTTGAACGGCGAAACATGCATGTCTGCAGATTTGACTATATATATATATATATACGTGTAGGTTTAGGTCTACGAAACGCAAAGAGTGCTCGACAACATATAGTTAGAGCAAATTATAGATTTTCGCTTACCTCAAAACTTGTCTGCAACAGGCTGTTTCATCTGTAAAAGAATCATCAGGCAGTTTTTGCCTGATGATTCTTTTACAGATGAAACAGCCTGTTGCAGGTAAGCGAAAATATATATATATAATAATAATAATGGGGAAAAACATAATTGAGATTGGCAAATATGTGGCATACATTCATGAAAGAGCGGGTAAATGTGCATATTATAAGAGGCTTGCTTGCCAATACCAATGGGAAAATAGACGTTTGGAACAAGGAAGTTGTTAACAATGCATACAGTGCATAGCCAGTATATAATTTTGCATGGTAATAATAGTGGTTAACAACAACATCACGGTCATCAAAACATTTGGACGCCACAGCTTACTATTAATTCCTACACTGCTTGGGACAACAAACAATGAGCTGTCTTATATTTGTAAGTAGGGTAACTCTGTTTCTTGTTCCTGTAAGCTCACTGAAAAGGTTCTATTGTGCTTCTATAATTGTTGCATTCATTTTGATAACTCCTTGAATCAGTTTGGAAGTGTCCGTGTTTATGTGCCAGTAAGAACGCCCGGTAGAAATTCACACCTGACCTATTTGGTAACAATATCTTCTATAACAGTACTCTCGTACATTCGCAGAGTCTGTGGCGTCAGTTGAAACAAGCAACCTGGGAGTCACCCATCCAGACGACTTCAGTATCTCATTCTGATGATGGATCTCAAAAAGATGCACCTGCCAACAAGGGAATGCCACCCAAATATTCCTGGTAATATGTTATGATAATCTTTTCTTGTAACTAAAACTAGCCTAACTTTATTTGGACTGCATAACGCTATCAGTTCTAAACTGTTCTTCGTAGAGGGCCATTCCTTATATTTCAGTGTTAATACAGGAGGAAACCTAGTAACGAGCTTTCTCGTGTCTTCTTTCTACACCGCACGCCCACCAGATTGTCCTGGAGACGAGATAGGAGGAAACCGGTTTACAGGGAGTACTCTAGCGTGTATAGTAAGTAGATGGTCTACCCGCAAGGCGGGGACGATTCTCGCGGGTGGACCGTGTGCCATGTAGGCTAAGAGTACCGTGGAAGCACTATTTTTACGTGCGGCTAAGGCATCGTTATAATCAAGAACTGCATATATTGCTGGAATCTAACTAACCCCGGCTGCAGAGGGGAAGGTCACATACACTAACTACAGTGTAGCCCATACTATCTATTCATTCAAGGCTATGTCTACTTTACAGGAGCGAAGAACCTGTGGATACAAAGATGGATATCTCCACAGGACATGTTGTGTTGGTAAGTTAGCTAAATACTGTTACACAAATACATATTAACTCTCTTAAGCCAAAATTTCCTTGTTACCTTACTTTTAAGCAAATGGCAAAATATATTCAGAATTCCCACGAATATTTCACATTGGCATTGTACACAAAACCTCCAAAAACTCGCGATTCTCCACAACCCTAATCTCAATATGCGGATGCGCAATCCTGTGTGTTTGAAGTTTGCGTGAACACCGTGTACATTTCTCCTAATTTATTTTTGTTTTGCTAATAGGCATACATGGAGGATCATCTGAAGAACGAAAATAGACTTTCTAAAGAATGGGAGGTACGCAAGGCTTTCAAACACAATAATCAATATAGAGCCGACTTTTAAAGCAATTTTTCGATAATTTTTAGCATTTCATCATTCAATAGATTAATGATTGTGGATTTGTATTATGCCCTTCAAATGCTTCAATATACAGATACAAGTGCGTACTAGGTTAAATTCTGAATATTTTAAAGTAATTTATCACATTGCAGGATCTGAGTGTGTATGAAGCTGAACCTGACTGCACTGATGTTGGTAAAGATCCAAAAAATAGCAAGAAAAACAGATACAGCGATGTATTGCCGTGTAAGTAAAACTATATTTCCAGTCGAACGTCTAATTATAACGGGCACAAACAGGGAACGTTTCAAATGTTGGGTAGAGTGTCCGTTATCTTAGAGTGTATATATGCAACTTTAAAACAACTCCTGTGACATTGTACGGAATCTAAAATCCTTTACCAGCAGATAAGAAGTATAGGACGAAACATTATTATAACACCATGTAAACTCAAGACATGTATATAGGTCAAAAAACTGAACTCTATTTTAAATTCATTATCAAACGTTAGAATTTTCACAGTTAGGTTTGATATTGACTTTGGAATTGAGTGGAAATATTGACCTTGTATTCGTTTGAAACTCGTTCCTTTTCGACTAATACACATATCGAAACATATATAGAATGGGCGAAACATACCTAAACATATAGCATATCCGTTGCATTATTCTTTAGATGATCACAACAGAGTGAAACTTCGAGATACATCAAACGCCACTGGCTCAGATTATATCAACGCAAGCTATATAGTAAGTACATGAAATCGTTTTGGTAGTCGATGCAGCATTATAATTTCGTCCGTGTTTAATTAACCCGCCCTTTTTTGTCTGTTCTTAGTTTGGTATATCTGACATGTTTTTCCTTAGATCGATGATGATCCTCGTAATCCAGCTTATATTGCCACACAAGGTCCCTTGGCGAGTACTGTGGCAGATTTCTGGCAGGTATATAACTTTACTTTTGAATTGCCGGTGATTTATAATATATACAATAGTTTAAACACATGCAAGAAAGCGTAAATTGTATTTGTTGCTAACACAAGCTACAGTATATATATGTATTGAGTAATCATAAACCATCTTGATGCAAGGGCAGGTTTAACACTTCAACCTGATCCTCCACCAAAATAGTTGGACTTATTGGTATACTGAGAATGCTTGTACAACGATAATGAAAAAAGACCATACTTTATGGCTGACATCCGAGCAAGTAGCATTATGAATAATGGCGACAACTCTATATTTTCTGATAGATGGTCTGGGAACAAGGTGTTGTAGTTATTGTCATGTTGACTAAGTTGGCTGATCTGGGACTGGTAAGTAACTTTTTTAAGCTACGTTTACACACTGGGATTTATCAAGACTGTATACTTAATACATTTCTTTAATTTCTAGCCTCAGTGCCATAGATATTGGCCACAGAAAGGACACGAGGTGTATCATATTTATCAAGTAAGTTTCGGTTTGGTATTGCCAAATGGCGGTTATTGAATAGAGCGAGGCATGCATGCCACCATATCAATCCCAAGCTCTTTCAACAAAGAAAACGTATACAACACAGGCATTCCGCCCACTAGATCAGGTCACATGAGCCAGCAAGCAACAGATCGTTTTTAGTGCAAAGTTTTTAACTTTGCAGTATTGTGATGAGGGGCGAAAATTCACACGAGATATCATAGTGTAAACTTTCCGGGGGGTGTTTGCGAAGATTCTCTACTAATACCGTATCTGTTAAACTTTGGGGTTGAAACTTTTTTAAGCACTTTCAAGTTATCTTATAGCTCAATTCGGTTGTATTCATGCAGTGTTTAATTAGATTTACGAACAACATTTGTGGTATTAAACGTCTACATCATAACAATCGTTTTATATATAATATTGGGTTGCTAAATCCCCCGGTAGCTATGAACACGTGCGTTCAAGTCCACTGATCTAATATCACGAAATTTCGAAATATTTACCGCACAATGGTGGTAGCTGGGAGTGGGAATGTGATGGAAATACAATCAAATTTATAAATAAACGTTTTCATTTTGGCCTTTTGGATTAGTAGTGCGTTTTGTCATTTATATATTCAATAGACAATACTGAATGGGTCGAATATTCATTATTGCAATATTTTTAAAATTCCGAAGCGTAAGTTGCGCCTCAAACATGTCACATATTTTGGACTTGGTAGTTGGTGCTGGTTATATATAGAAAAATTCAAATACAAGATTCAAGACCCGATGAGATCCCTTTGGCCTTACCGTAAATATCGAATATGTTAGTTATAGTAAACAGCATTGGATTTTACCAGCGATCTAAGGTAAGTCGACTTGCGTACAATTTATACACATTAATACGGCTACTGTATTGTTTCTGGCGAATTTTATAGATAGTAGAAGTTGCTATACTCCCGGTATACTCTGTCCGTAGACTCGTAGAGTGTAATTTGTAGAGTCATTAGAGTAGTAGAGTGTAGTATGAACTGCATAATTTTGAAATTTGTTATGCAATATTAATAGAACACATCTCTGTTGACGGGGCAGTTGTTTACAAATGCAAATGGTTTTGGTGAGGATGCGTCTATATATAATAAATAATAATAAATAAAGACTTTATTTAAACTGTTAAAAATCCCATCAGCAAAGCTGCTGGTATAAACGGGAGAACAGTGTTTACAATTATCAACGTTACACTTATTTTATATACAATATAAACATTCATATTCTTATGCACTACAAATATGGGACTTATTGTCAAGTTCTAAAAGATGCGAATAGACAGTACGTTTAAATCTTGAGAAGGATATATATAACTATGATGTATGATGCATTCTATATACTTTCTAGTTTGCTTAGCCTTTATTTTAGTAGTCTGTGTACAACCGTACTCTCGAAATTTTATATACACGATGAAATAATAAATAAATAAAATTTGAAATAATCGAAGTTGAGTTGACATATTTGTAATTAGTTGAATAAAATTAAAACTAATCAAATATTGCAACCGTAAACAAAAGACAATTTTATCTGCTTACTATTATATATTGGCAAAAACATAAATCACTCATCACGAATTTAGAATTACGAATGATGAAATATTACAAGCTTTTCATTGACAAGTGTACTTGTTGAAAAACTGGCATGCTAGCTTTTCAAAAGCTTGTCACATTTCATCAATTTTCAAGGGCAAATAAAAATAGTAAAGGTAAAAATAATTGCCAAATAAAAATTGCTCGTGCAAATACGTAATATGCAAATATCAACACAACACAACATGGATGCACAACAATTACGTACGCACTATAAACCATGTAACAACATAGCACTATCCTTGGATCACTAGTTCTTTTTGAGGTGTTCATTTACAAAGATAGTGAATTTTGAAATATATTTCACAAGCACAGTAATCAGTATATACTGTATAAGCGGGGGATATAAGCCATTGCATGCATTTCCTAGTTCAGTAACATCGTTGTAAGCCAGAGTTGCAAGTACTTCATCGTTGTAAGCCAGAGTTGCGAGTACTTCATCGTTGTAAGCCAGAGTTGCAAGTACTTCATCGTTGTAAGCCAGAGTTGCGAGTACTTCATCGTTGTAAGCCAGAGTTGCAAGTACTTCATCGTTGTAAGCCAGAGTTGCAAGTACTTCATCGTTGTAAGCCAGAGTTGCAAGTACTTCATCGTTGTAAGCCAGAGTTGCAAAACGTTTTCAACATTCTTCCGGGTAGGAATTTGGGTTTTCCCAAATGCAGGCTTTGTCTGGGTAGGTTTCCCAGTTGACCATTGCAGTACTGCTAGTCTGACTGAGTGCTGACTGTTGCTACTAATACTAGCATGACTAGTCAAGTACTTACTGCTTTTCAATGTTTTATTCAGTGTTTCACTTCCAACCTTCATTAATGCCAGCCAGTAAACCTTCCTCACGGGTGAATACCTGCACGCAGCTTTCATTTGCAAGTCTGTTGTAAACATGCATGCTATAATTTGTGCTGACTTAACTTTTCTTGTTATTCTTATTTACAGGTGCATTTAATATCAGAACATATCTGGTGTAGTGATTATCTAGTTAGAAGTTTTTATCTCAAGAATGTCCAGGTAAAAAGATATTCATCCTCGTGCGTAGTAGATCTAATTAGCTAACGAATGCTTATGTCCGGATAGTTTTGGATAACTTGCATGCTTAAGTTACGACTGTTTGGATAATGTAAAGATAGAATGGAACAAATGTAAGCATACATTTAAGATATGCGACTGAGTGAATATGATGCCAACGAGCATAAGTACGCTTAACGAATGAGGTCTGTTGTGTTTTTGTCCGCATTATATATACACACACTGGTCTTTTCTTATTCGCTCTTCTATTTTATCTTTCTTATGCACTCAGACTGGCGAGACGAGAACTGTAACACAGTTTCATTACTTGACTTGGCCACATCTTGGAATTCCATTTTCTTCAAAACCGCTTCTGGATTTTAGAAGGTATGGCCCAAATATCTGTCTATAGCGTTGTGCAATACTTTCCATACATGTTTCCCAGCACTAATTCTCCACCGTAAATTTATAATATATTTCTAGGAAAGTTCTTAAATGTTTCCGAAGTCAGTCTTGCCCAGTGGTTGTTCACTGTAGTGGTGGTATTGACCGAACTGGTACATACATTCTTATCGATATGGTACTCAGTAAGATGTCAAGAGGTAAGCTAGAATCTTGGCAAAAATATATCTGGACCGCGATTTAATTTTGCTAAAAAGCTGCCAAATATTTGAAACTTACTTTTATATACTTACCTTCCCTCCTTCCTAATGTTGCTTCTCAATATGATGTCCACTTGTTATATGATAACATAGGATTCAACATTGGTTAGGAGTTGGGGGCATTTTTGCATGGAAAGAAACACCATGCATGGAAAGCCTATATGTGTGAGGATGACCACTGACCGGATAATTTTGGCTCTTGGTTTTTCTATTCCAATTGATCCTTTTGGAAAGTACGTCATCTTGGCTTAGAGCCTCGCTTTCGTGATAGAGACCCTGGTATATATAAATATGCCGCCAATATAAGGTAGGATCCAGAGCCAAGCCCAAGGTCTCAAGCACGAAATCGAAGCTTTATAGCCAACTAAGGTGATATACTTTCTACAGGCCAGAGTTCGAGTGCAATTTAGGACTCATGTATATATGCGTCATTTTTCAAAGACTATTAAAACTACACGAGCATACTAAAGACGAGTGCAATTTTGGATTCCCAAGAAATAGTCGCATGTTAAGTAACATTTATATATTTTTTTTCGCCAGGAACAAAAGAAATTGATATTGCCGCAACTTTGGAACATTTACGAGATCAAAGACCTCAAATGGCTAAAACCAAGGTTAGTGTTTTATTATTGATACAGTATGTCGATGTCAAAAGAACAAGATGGTCAAGATATAAATAATATATTTATTACATGCATGTAGATATATATATAGAAACAATTTGTGTTTTCCACAAAGCAAAACAGTTGTATATAGCCTTTCCTTCAATAAAATCAAATGTTGTTTTCTAGGCTCAATTCGAGTTTGCATTGGCCTCTGTTGCTGAAGAAGTGAATGCAATTCTTCAGGTCCTGACGAAGCACTAAACGCAGATCGAAACAGGGCGCTGATAGAATCGTTATAATTTATTGATGTGATGAAATTCAGAAAAGGTGCCATTGTGCAATCTGGATGCAGTATATATAGTAACCCAAATAATGCCTGGATTCTTGTCCATATGTAATGATTACGACAAACTGTTATTTTCTGGTTCCCAAACGCGTCAAAGTTTGTTTAGAAAGAAGCGATAGCTAGCCTTGAAGCATCAACAAACTATACTTGACACTTGTGAGCTCTTTGCGAACGTTTGCTTCTATAATTTCAAGCATTGGTGACATGGTGTATTCTGATTGGTTGCAATTTCTCGCAGCTAGATTGCGAATTGATTGCTTTAACAGACTTCGAAATGTTTGGAAATCAGATGACCAATTAATTTTAAGTGTATTACAGAACTTCTCAAAGTGCAGTCGATCCTCGATCTAATTAATGGACACCAACGCGGGGAACGTTTTAAATATCCATTAATTAGAGATTAGTCTGTAGTCCGTATATTTTATGAAGGATTTGACCTTTGAGCGTTTCGGACAATGCCACTTGAATTCCCTTCAAATTAAAACAACGCACTTTTTCCGTTTCAAAGTTCATTATGTGGAGAATCCATTATTGGACGTTTGCATTGGATAGCGTTTGCATTTAAACACAATATTGATCTTGAACATATCTGGAACGATACCCAAATTGTGTGCTATGGTAACCCAAATTTGTACTTTTCGGAGATATAGTACTTTTCTTTGAACACTTAATTGTTTTCGGCCGTGTAAATTAGCCACGTTGTAACCTGTGATTAGGCGTTTTTGGAGAGCCGCTTTGTTGGTTTCAGTGACTGAGGTGAATTCCAAATAGTTGGTAAGCACGAAACGTGCGTGATGCACCTTAACAAATTTGGTTGTCACGAGCTAACAATATAACACGGAATGACCATTTGCTGCAAACGATCAATATATAACTGTGGTCTGTGGCATATAATTAGCTAAAACCTATGATGATTATTAAAATACTTAAGGTACGTTTACACGCTGCGATTTGTCGGCCCGATTTTAGGTTTCTCTGAATGTTAATGACGAATATTTTCAGTTGGTGATGTTGTCAGATGACGTTTGCCACGTATTTTTCAAATATCATTAACGTGCATCTGAAATCGGCCCGACAAACCTTTAGCACCAAGGCAATTGTACTGTATCCTAATTAAAAACCTTTTGGAAATTAATTTTGAGACAAATGTTAGCGATATTAATTCTATTTGACAACGGCGTCTCGATGCTAAATCATACATCATTTTCATGTTGAAATTAAGTAACTTACATAATTGCGTTGATTTAATGAAACAGTTCGTGTCACGTTAGCAAATAATTGCGTAAGCATGCAAATTTTAAAATTTATGAAGACCTAAAATGTAACTATAGAATATTACATAAACACTGAAAAACTACTTACAATTTAAAACACATAATGTTTATTTAACACATGGAGCCGGCATGGGACATGTTTCATAAATTTTAAAATTTGCATGCTTTCACAACTATTTTCTAACGTGACACGAACGTTTAATTAATTTCAATTTGGAAATAATGCATGAATTAGCATCGAGACGTCGTTGTCAAATAAAATAAATATCGCTTGCATTAGTCTCAAAATTAATTGTACTGTAATATTTATTAACTGTAAATGTGAATGACACTACAAATTCTGGATACCATGCAACTGTCTATGTAAAATTGTGTGGAAATATATAAAACTATAATCTAAGTGTGTTTTGGTTCACGAAATGTTAGGGATATACGTGTGTGTGTGTGTCATTTTTCGTTATCGCAAGAGAGCGATTTGCATGCAATTTATGAGCGTGTAGTTTTATGCCATTTTCCACAGTTACTCAATTATCTTCAGCAGCGACTTTTAGCAGTCAACATTTTCTCAGAACAAAACAATTATAGAAAATATACTTAGTCCTTTGCAATCTATGATTACAAGTTGTGAATTTGACGTCCATTTTCACCTTAAAATTTTTAATAATGGGTGACGGTGGACGGGAGCTCTTATTCAGTAGCTACGTGTCCATACCATGTCAACTTTGCTTCCCTTACTTTCTCTGAAATATCTACCAGATCTAATCTCTTCATTTCGCATCTTGTCCTTCATCGGTACCATCTCAACATTCGAATCTTCGTCCTCATCAGGTTTTCGAAGTTTTTCACAGCATTCAGTGTACAGCAGCACCGGCCTCGGTACTGTTTGTAGATTCTGCATTTCCACATTCTTGGCATGTGAATCCTTATATTTCAATTTCTTCGTCATCCTTCCATTACCGTCCCACTCCTAGATATTTGGAACAAGCCACGTGCGCCAACTGACTTCTAATATATTCTTAATTACATTAAGTGTCTCCACTTGCCCAGTCTCCTTTGCCACTACGTATTCTTTCCGGCATGCAGTTCCATTTTTCCGACAATGCAATATCATTTGCAAAGATTAACTCCCCGTGGCCGGTTGTTCAAAAGCCGGTTAACTTAACCCTGGGTTAGTGGTAACTTTCATACAAGTTTCCCGACATCGGTTATATTAATATGAATACTTTTTTCTATCAACCTTGTACTGGGCGATAGAAGTTTTTGTTTATATAGTTTTGAAATAAACAAACATGCAGAAGTATACAAACCAGAACAGCAGATTAAAATTTAACCCGGGGTTAGCGTTAACCGGCTTTTGAACAACCGGCCCCAGGTGTCCATTACCAAAATGAACAGGTTAATAATAGTATAACTCACATATCACAACCCACAGGTTCCCACACGGAGCTCGAACCTCTAATAGAACTCAATAATTAAATACACTTTTGAATGTTACCAACCCGCATTATACTTTTTAATCCACAATAAGATTATTTCGCTTCTTATAGTAATATACCAGTATTACTAATAGAACCTCCATTGAGTGGACACTTTCGGAGACTACTCAACCTGTCCGCTTAAAACGCAGTTTTGACCCGTTTAATATCTTGTCTTTTTGAGAAATCTTTTATATAATTTGCTGACAGGAGTGTAGCATATACATTTCTGTAGTTTCTATATAATAATATGAACTGCGAGAGAAATATTTAGTTTTGTAATTAGGTGAGGATTTTCAGCGACTCGCTGTTTATATTTCGGGTTAGGAATCCATCAACAGCAACTGGAAAACCCCTGATAAATAATCCGCATGCTAGAATACTCTCCAACTGACATAAAGGAGGGTCTTAATGGGGATCCTTGGGTGTCAGTTGTGAGCTAATAATCAAGCTGTCAGCTAATAATCAAGACAGTTGTCAGTAAGATATTTCGTAAAATGTCAGTTCCAAAATTGCTGATTTATCGTTTGTCAGTTGTCAGTTAAAATATTTTGTCAGTTGTCAGTCAAAAATACAGGCAAATGTCAGTAGTCATTCAGTCCTTCATAAAGACCAAGGGACTCACAAAACTTGAATGAGTAGGTTGATAGGTTACCAATGACCAACTAACTGATGGAACAACTGACCAGTGATTAACCGCTCGTCATTGGAATTACGTTTAATTACATTTTAGTTAAGTGTGTATAACAACAGCGGCTCGGACAAGATAATTTCGTCAAATTTGATACAGCTGGTGGTTTTTAATGCACTAGTTCTTTTGTGCGGATTTTTAGAAAAAATGGTAACTCAATGTACTGGAATGTAATCAATGGTTAGGTATAAAGTATAAGGTTTATAGATTTACCTTTTTCGTATCAATGAAGATCAATTAAACAGTAGCAGTGACGTAGCCAGAGGGGGCTCCCCTTGACAGAATTTCCCGACCCCCGTGGGAAACATTCGGACTAATACAAATCTAATACAAATCTTTTAGTTGGCCCCCCTAATCTCTTCCGGCCCCCCTTGACTGGAAAACATGGCTACGTCATTGAACAGTAGGAGTCCGTGTATAAAATTGTTGTAAATACAACGAAGCAAGAATATTCATAAAACTTTAACGAATAACAGCGTCCAGTGCCTTGCCGACTTGCCTACTGATGTGCTTATATGAGGCAGGAAATGTGTGACTTGTGAACTTCAACATGTCTACGTTGTGTTCAAGATATATCTTTGGATCTACCACTAAGACAAAGTTTCTACTTATTTTTTGATGGCTTCAGCTGTGCTTCTTGTGTTAGCTAGCCACAAACTGAGATTAGATCGTTATTTTGAACATCTTGAAATCACCAGGAGTGATTCCATTCATGGGGCTAAGTATGATCAACATAAAATTGTCAGCGTATCATCAGAAACTATCATAAAGAAAAATAATGTGAGAAAGGAAGGAGCACGAAAGAAAGGAAACTTTGCCAAAAATTGTGGCCAAAGGATCCTGAAAGGATGAAATAGGAGCTGGGGTTTGAGTATTTTTTTCCCTGGGGAAATGAGATTTGGAGCAAGCAACAACAATTTGCATAAGCAATTTTTCTCCTAGGAATGGGATTTGGGAATTAAATCAGTGGGTCGGGCGGGGTTTCAGATAACATTTAGCTGGGAAAATAGGATTGAATCCCCCACAACCCCCCCCCCCCTCCCCCCTTCATGACCCTCTTAACACGTTGTATATAATTGGTCACTACAACAGTGAACTTGAATTCGCTCACGGACATGTATATTCGTGCACATTTACCGTGAGATAATTACTTTCTTTGGAAAGACTATAATCATATATAGTATATATTTTAATGCCGCATTGAATAATAAAGTGTTTAATGTGGCAGGAAACGGGCCAGCCCTATTAGTGAGTCTTACATGGAGAAATTGTCATCACAGCTTCATGTCGAGATCTCACCTGTCTTAAGTAAGATTTGTGAAAACGGTCTAAATTGTCCAAATAAACATGTTTCAATTTAAGGGAATGTATATCTTGACGAAGCGTTTATTATCGTCACCAGAGATGTCATCCAATCGTAAAAATAGCACTCTTTTATGTCACGCTTTGCTATCCCTGGCATTATAACGTTTGCAGATATGAGGAGACTGGGCAATCTGAGGCCACGGGAATTTATTGAATACCGTACTGGAGAAGAAATATGTCGTACAAGGCGGCTTGGTGTCCATCACACTTATACTCAGAAGATATGAGATTATACTGGAATATTTCCCAACATGAAAATAAGAATGTTAAACCCGAAATACCTCCAGTTTCCTTAATTGTAAGTGTCCACGTGGTATTGACGAGGACAAATATGCACAAAAACTATGTAAAGACAATCCAGTATGGAATTTTGGGAAATATTTTCCTGGAGCCCAGGGATATCAAGAACAAAGTAACGTAATGTAATGCCTAAACAGTTATTCAACGAGGGAAGTATTAAGCCTGGATCACACGAGTGGGATAAGCATAAGCAGAAATACAAAAGAAAACTTTCCCTCTAGGGCTTAAAAAGACAAAGCGGGAAGGTTTCTTTTGAAATGTCTTTTGTTCTGGCTTAGCTTATGCTTAGAGGCTTGTGCTTATGCTTGTGCTTATGCCGATGTTTATGTTGCACACTTCACTGCATCCCTTTGTTTTACCTTTTGTCTTTCCTTATGCTTGTGCTTATCTCACTCGTGTGAACCGGGCTTAAGTGTTCGTGATGATGCTATCGTTCCTGGATGGCTCATTTTGTAATTGTACAGGTGTAATTGTACAGGGTGTACAGGGTGTATAAAAAAAAACGCAACCACTTAATATTCTAAGATATTCACTTTGTTTTCAAGCACAATAGATTTTAGGCCCCTGGGAATTTAAAATGGCTTCTAATCGCACAAATCAGCTAACAACCGAACAACGAATTTTCATAGTTTTACAGTACAACCGAAATCAAAACACAACTGAAGTGCAAAACCTTTTTCGAGCAGGATTTCCTGATCGGGACCCTCCTCACAAAGCGACAATCTTGAGGAACGTCAGGAAATATTCGAGTGAAGGAACGAGCCTTAATCTCAACAAAGGTAATTCTGGCAGGCGAAGAACAGCACGATCGGAGGAAAACATTGCCGCTGAATTCCCAGGGGTCTAAAATCTATTGTGCTTGAAAACAAAGTGAATATCTTAGAATATTAAGTGTTGCGTTTTTTTTTATACACCCTGTACAGGGTGTATCAAAAAAACTGCAAATACCATAATTTGTATGCACGAGATCATACATTAGAATTTCAATGGCTGTGCAAATAATTACGCTTCTGGGATTTGAAAATACGTTTCTCAGGGGTATCAAAACAAGCAATACTCTTTGCTCTGTTGTTAGCTGAGCCATTCGTAATCGAACTAATTTTAATTCACTTTGTGTGCTTATTTTGATAGTACTGCACGTGGAAACGTATTTTCAAATCCCAGAAGCGTAATTATTTGCACAGCCATTGAAATTCTAATGTATGATCTCGTGCATACAAATTATGGTATTTGCAGTTTTTTTGATACACCCTGTATAAAAAAAACGCAACCCCGGAATTTCCCAAGAATCCACTTTGTTCTTAAGCACAAAAGATTTTATGTCTCTGGGAATTTAAAATAGCTTCTAATCGTATTCCAGGAGCATAACTGTCGAATTACTACACACTCGAGTGCATAAAGCAGAATTGAATAGAAATTTATGCATTTATTTAATGGCATTTTTATTTTACAAGTATAAACAACAGTTAAATAATCAAGGGCCTTGTCCTTCAACATGTCCCCCATTTCTCTCGACACAAAGTTCGGCTCGCTTGCAGGGCCGTAGCTAGACACGATAATTGGGGGGTGTATATTCATATATTCATGTTTACATACCGTAAAAACAATCGCTTTCAAAAGAAATCCGTCGGGCAGAACACGAATATATGAATATACACCCCCCCAATTATCGGTCTAGCTACGGCCCTGCTCGCTTGTGCATATCGCGAACTGGTAGAAAACACTTTATCCTTCAGGGGCCGGTTGTATAAAAAAGTAGTTAAAGTTAACTATAGTTAGTGCGAAAGTTAACCAATCAGAATCGCGAATTTTACAGTTAACTACCATTTAACTACAAAACTGGTAGTTAAAATGTAGTTAAGACTTTTATACAACTGGCCCCAGATATCCCCACATAAAAAAATCGCATGGGGTCAAGTCCGGAGAGCGAGGTGACACCATTGCCGCACAGTGCTGCCCAGACAGTGAGTTTGGCACGGGAATTGTTTCGTTCAAAATTGAACGCTGGTGGATGTCCTTTTGGTGCATACTGCCGTACATTCTGAGCAACGACCTCTCCATTCATTGAAAATGCTGCCTCGTCTCCGATTATGATGGTTTGCAAAATTTTTTCGCGTTGACAGCGTTGAATGAACCATTCTGCGAATCGTAACCTGCGCGGCAAGTCCGTTGCCAATAATGCGTGTCGCACATGCATTCGATACGGGTGCCACCTTAGGTCTAGCCTGCATGGTTATCCTGTTAAAACCTGCAGAGCACTCACATGGCGTGGATTTTGCCCGACCAGAGCTCTAACAGCCGCAACATTTTCCACAGATCGCGCTGTTCTTCGCCTGCCAGAATTGCCTTTGTTCAGGTTAAGGCTCGTTCCTTCGTTCGAATATTTTACAAAGTTCCTCAAAATTGTTGTCTTGTGAGGAGGATTACGATCATGAAACCTTGCTTGAAAAGCGTTTTTCACTGCAGTTGTATTTCCAGTCTGGGTATAATGCAAAACGATAAACACTCGTTGGTCTTTTGTGAGTTGAACCATTATTAACTTGAGCTAGTAATTGGAATACGATTAGAAGCTATTTTAAATTCCCAGGGGCCTAAAATCTTTTGTTCTTAAGAACAAAGTGGATTTCTTGGGAAATTCCGAGGTTGCGTTTTTTTATACACCCTGTACTGTATTGTACTGTAGTAGGTTTGATAATGATTGAAATAGAATCGAAATATTTAGCAATTATTGAACGAGGTTGAGCGTGATATGAAGAATTATCATGATAATTCTTCATATCACGCGAAAACCGAGTTCAATAATTGTTTTATTATTTATTTAAAAAATTAAAAATATCTTGCGTGCTAGACAAGGTTGGCGAACCTTGAGGAAGCCATTTGTTTTTCCACACCCCAAGGTTTTCCTCAGCTAAGTGCCCTTTTTCAATTATATATATACAAATAATTTAAAAGTGTCCCTTTCTAATGGGACAGTTACCCTTAACCACCCCAACTTTACACTGCTGTTTTTGTCCCTGCAAATAGATGTTTTTATTTAATTATTCCGCTCATACGCGATTAAAGCCGTTATCAATATTATACAATTATTGGACGAGGTTGAGCAAAATATCGTGATTTATCAGTGGCGAGCAGATCAATTATTTGCCGATGCCGAAGGCAGAGGCAAATAATTGATCTGCGAGACACTGATAAATCACGATATTTTGCGATAACCGAGTTCAATAATTGTTTTATCATTTACTGCAAAAACATTTAGTGCAACTTTGGTCGCCTTCTTCGTGTTGTCAGCATCTTTTTGGTCGAGCAAACAGGTCAAATCGTCTTTCGACAGCTCTGCAAAACGGGCCATGTTTACTAATGATTATAAAATGGCTAAAGAAACCGATATTTTGCAGCTAAGCAGTGCTTGCCGAAAGTGCGCATGCTCAATAAACTGTTTGCACCAGTTATTTGCAGCTGACGTATTATTTACACCAGTTATCTGTAGGTGAATTAGCCAATGACAATTGAGAATATAATTATGTGAATGATAATATTGAATATTAAAATTTGGTGTGAAATTGAAATGATTTTCAAATATGATGACAAACATCTATGCTGTGGTGCAACCGAGGAATCTGAATAACTAGTTGACGGAACAGTATTAATGATATTTGCAGAGTTATGAAAACATTATTTAGCTATGTCGATAAATTAAATTAAACCGTGAATTAAAACATTTAAGATGAATTAGCATATTAGTTAATTGCACTGCAACTGGGAAAACAAAGCAACTATCAACGCTAGCGTACAGTAGCCCGATATTGTTTTACTTATATTATCCTTCTATAAGTTTTAATAAACTCGCACAACTAAAAATTTCCCTCCTTTTCAGTTTGACCTTTCGGTGTGAATTAAATCTTTTTAATTCAACAGTGATACTTATTCCAAAACGAAAAGACTCAGTGAAACAAGTCCACCAAGCAGTGGACGGGAAAATTTAATGTTTCACCAGTTAAATTATTTGTTGACAGAAAGTGTTTTAGCAAATCAGTGTCAAATCTAATATTATGATTGAAATTCATGCAATCTTTCGAACCATATTACATATACATCAAAAACTGCAAATACCATATAAGCAGGATATTATCATACAATAAATTTCATGTGTACAAATAGTACACTTCTGGGGATTTGAAATACGTTTCCGGTAACACGTATCAAAACAAATAACAAGTAATGTGAATGTGCTTTCACTTGTTCAAACACCCTGAAACATATTTTCAAAAACGTATTTTCAATTCACACAAAGCTGTATCTAATAAATAGATATCTCGTCCCCTTAATCATATAATTTTCACCAGTTACGATACACCCTATCTCTCCATCTAAAATAGACATTTACAGAATTACTGAAGCGTAGCATTATACAAACATATAGCCTAGGCCCTTGACTTCATTCTTTCATTTCTTTTGAATTTTATTCAGTCTTACACAAATAACACAATGTTTGAAGTTTCTGTCTGTGTACTGTAACTGAGTTATCAACCAGGCAAGGCCAGGCAACCTGAATGGTCTATGTATTCATTATACCAGAAAAAAATACAAAAAATATTTATTCGTGTCATGATGCTGATATGGCAAATATGCATATATGCAAAAAACTAGTTATTAAAATTTAAATATGGATGAAAGTACTAAACCGTAAGTACTGTCTGTATTGAAATATACAAAAGACTATAGAGTTATACAAAGACATAGTGAAGCGACACACATTGCAGAACTTAGAGAGACTTGGAGCAATTATATGTAAAGTGCAGCACTATAAATGTAAAAAATAGCGAAATGGTCATGGGAAATGACATCTGAAAAGAGTTTCAAAATGAGCAAAATATCCATCGTGGGATGTTTGGAATTTTATCGAGAAATTACTACTTTCCAGCCATTTCACTCCACCAAGAAATTTGCAACATAAACACATTCCTTTCCCAGAAATATTCATACAAGGCCATGATGTGAGATTATTAAACGGGATAGCCTATAATATATAGATTTCTGTTACATAACTTCGATCTTATTCTGTATACTGTATACAGGGTGTTAAAAAAAAACTGGACAAGAGACAATATGTAAATTAGGTAAAGGCGTAAATTAAGCATGCAAAAGCTGATTTTTTTTAAAAATGAAAGTTTGCGCGACGTTTTGAAGGGCTTACACTTAAGCAAATTTTCTGAAATTTTGAACAGCAATGCAACACCCAACAAACTTTCCACCACTCAAAATAACTTTTAAGCATTCAAATTTCGTGCGCAAGCCATTTTTGATCTGTTGGACAAGATAACCCCCCCTGGGTTTTGAAAATTTAACTTTCAGAATTTTTTCGTTTATATATTCTACATTATAAATACCCAAACAATCTATATTAATCAAAAACTTCGTACCTGGAGCCGCTTCGCGAAGTTGAGAGCAATTTCAAATTTGTCCAGTTTTTTTGTATACACCCTGTATAATTGAGCCTGAAAGCATGATGTACATTCATGGCTTTGCCTTCAAGCATATAATACAAATAACTGGAAACGTACAGAGCATATATTAATTTTCCTAATAGTTAGAAGACTTAGGGACAGCAATGAGTGATGCTTATAAGAAAATAATAACACATGACTACGTGTATTTAAATTTTGTGTTGAGTCTGATCATGATGTGAGAATTTTCAGTGAATGCAGTCAGCCATGCATGTGTATATACTGCAAGTAATCAATATACTAATGAGTAACCAAGATATGGACCAATAGAAGACATGGGAGTTTTTAGTAAAATTACAGTAAGGTTGAACACAGTGATCAGTGTCAGTTGGGGATAATTTTCATACTGATGAATATGACACAGTCTGTAAACATTTACCGTGTCGCCCTCACACTGACCGAGGCATCTGAATAACTAGTTTGTCCAACAGAGATTTTCTGTATTAATGCTATTTGCAGATTTATGAAAACATCATTAAGCTATGTTGATTATAAGAAAACAATTAAAATGGATTAGCATATCAGTTAATTGGCATTCTAGAGCCGTAGGTTTTGTTTTAGTATTTTTCTAATATGCTCAAACATCTGAAAATTTCTCACCTCAAGTTTAGTTTGACCGAAACGGAGTGATTTAAATATTTCAAGGGAAAATTTAAAGTTTCACTAGACAGTTAAATGATTCGTCGATAATGAAATATTTTAGCAAATTAAAGTGCATGACATGTGCAGTATGGCCGATAAGAAGTTTATAATTTTAGCTTTATATTAGAAGCAGCAATCAAGGAACATGGCATGATATGCTATAAAGAATCTATCTAGCAAATGATGAAAGAAAACAATTTATACACTTAATATGTTTCTTGATCTTATAAAGGTCTTGCATTAGTAAAACGTTTAACCTGGCCTTTAGCGCCTTGCCTGTTAATTCGACATCAGCTGTGGTATATACATGGTATTAGGGGTTTGTGTGCCCATCACTGTAAAAGTACTAGTGGCTATGTAGTATTTCCTTGCGATAGAATCTGTTATACACATGAATAAAAATCACAAATAATTTTAAAATATAGAAAGAAAAAGGAATAAATGAAACATTCATGAAATGTTAACTTTAAGAGAATCTCTGAGAGTATAAGTCTGCATGTCAATCCGCATGTCACGGACTCTCAAACCCCCGGCCCGCTGCATGGCCGCCTCTCCCAACCTGCAAGCGCCTGCCCTCCAGACCACATAATGACTGATACTGTTTAGAAATTTTCAAAACTGGACACTTCAGAGAATGAGTATGCCCGTTGAGGAAATTTAGAAGTGTTCATTTTCAGTGGTATAGTGAAAGAAACTGCGACCACATTTGACGGAGGTGCAGGGATTTTCCTCCGTGAAATTATGATAAGTCTCTGAAATGCCATTTCCTGTATTTTGGGGAGAGATTTTATATAAATTTTAAAGGTAACAAATATAAAAAAAGTCCGAAAAAGACAACCCGTCTTCCCAATATACGAGGCCTAACCATGACCCCTTGCCTTTGTTGCCTCAGCCATTCGGTTCGACATTTATTGCCTGTGTTTTGTTGCTATATCACTTGTAATACGAAATTGAAACTGAAAATTTCAAATTTTCAATATTGCACACTTTCACATTCAACTCTGCACAATTTCTAATTAATACTGCACAAAGTGTGTAATACTACACGCTAAAATAGACACTGCTTAGATGTTTTTAAAACAAAATATTGGCTGGCTTAAAAGCAAATGTCACTGATCATGATGATGATCATTGTGCTTCACTACTAATTTTCAATTATTCAAACTGCATGAAACAAAATGATCTTGACTGACTTGTGAACGGTAGAAGAGAGTAGAGGTAGAAAATCGGCCTTGCATCGAGCCTTGCACAATACATTAATATTTGCTGCGCAATCCATTGATATGACAATTTTTGAACCAACTTCAAATTGCTAAGATACGCCTCAGTTTTGGTGGTAACCAACAAAAGGAGATTCCACCCAGGAATTCTTTGATTAATTATACTGTATTGACACGGTGAAGAAGAGAATTGATACGAACCATTGTATTCATCGATTTCCCGCTAATGATGGTTCTATATTCTGATAATGAGTGCGACACAGCTTATCCAGATGGGAAAACATAGAATGTGTAGGAGAACACATAAAATGCGGCATCGGATTGATATCTGCATCATCAGTCGTGATTTGGATTTCCGGAAAAGATTGTGAAGATATCCATTCGTACAAATCTCAGATAAGAAAGATGAATGCTGTAACTTTGCTTGTTATCCTGGCCACTGTTGGTTTCTCTTCTGCCGTAAGTGTATAGTAGAACTTAATTGTTTTAATAATTACACATTAATTAAATTATATAAAGTAGTTCACGCAACATCTTTCATTCAGCATTTCAAGAAACAATTGAAACTATTTGTGCTCAATGGGCTAGCCCTTCATGTAGGGCTCATGTAAACGGGGGCCTAAGCTTCGAATTTTGTAACGAACATATCCTCCCGACGCAGTTTGTGAATTCACTATAATTTGTCTATAATTTCATGTTCTAATGTATATATTGTATAGTTCCTGGTGAATCGGTGTACAAATGAAGCTGACTGTGAAAAGGATCAATGTTGCCTATTAGGAAAACTATGTAGTCGAAAACTTCCAGTTTTCGCAACATGTTATTTAGTGGTGAGTCTCATATAATTATACCCTTTATATACTGAGATAAAAAAATAAAGCAAAAGCGAAAGTGCAGCGGTGCATGAAATTGTCAAAATTGTTTTATTAAAACACAAATCACAAATTAACGTGCATGGTCAGATTTCTTAATACGGTTGCTTTTCTTCATAGATCAAGCATGGATGTGGATGTGTTTCTGGTTCCTCGTGCAAAGTAACATTCAGTTACCCAATACCCTTTACTAGCAAGATATTCAAATTGCGCCAATGTGTGAAAGATGATGTTGTCCGTGATGAAGAACTGAATGATACACCAAACGATGAATCTGAGAAAGTTCAAAGACTCTTTATCAGAGTAAGTACATATTATAGTGTGCAGCCCCTGCAGAGTCTCAACACGCATAAAGCTGTCACAAAGTCTTAGGCTAAATATGCCGCTGAGCGCTGCCACTGTAAGTCGATAGTTGCAAGGGTATATACTTAGTACTGAGGTTGGGGAACTTCCCTGTGCTTGTAAACTCATGTAAAGTACAGTTTATCGTAGACTTTAATTCAGCGTCGGCCACGGACATATAGAACAAATTTAGGGTTGCTTCGCGTGTGCCTAAAGTACAGTTTAGTCTGTTCTCTCCTGTGCTTCGAGGGTTTTTCTCTGGTTTTCCTCCCTCACCAAAAACTAACCATCAGGTCTTATATAATTAGTATAAATATATTGGCCTTATATAAGCTGTGAATTATAATGTTATAACGCATTTATAGATATTTTTAGTTGTGCTTTATATAAGTTAAATATAACTATATTCAATTAATTATTATATCATCTATATTTTTAAGCTATAGTATAGTTGTATCTACAGAATACTTATACTAATACATGCTGATCATTAATACGATTTTATAAAGCTAGTTATAAAAATCTCTATAACTGATACAAACCTCCGATTAAAAGCGAGATTAAAAGTACAGTGCCCCGGTCAACCTAAGATACATTATATAAAGCTACATTATTCCCACTTCACTTTCTCAAAAGTGGTAAACTCAAATTTTAGACACGTTTAATTGTTACTTCGTTTCTTAGAAATGCAGTGTTGACAGTGTTGCTGCAGATTGTGGACCAGGACGATGCTGTCTGGGTGGAAAGTACTGTGCACCTCTGATCCCAAAATATGTTCCTTGCAATCTCAAGGCAAGTTCATCTATATAAATCTGGTTTATAAATCTAGTAGAGAAAACTACTTCGGAATTGACAATATACTAAGTACTGCGTATATATTCCGCTGTTTGCATTCGGACAAAGCTTATTATAATGACTGATCGTCAAAATTCCTTTATTTCGCAGGATTCTCACAAATGCCCCTGTGCTGATGGACTGGAATGCAGGGTGACCAAGAAGCTGACAATACCGGGAATTCCTGGTATAACAGATAGTATAACTCTGAGCTTGAGGCAATGTATGCCAAGAGAAGAAAATGACGAAGTTGAGGAGGTTGAAATGACGGAGAATTAAGGATCTTGTTCACGAAAAAAAGCAAGGAACTTAAAACCAAAATTGATTGATTGTAGGCATTTTAATAATGCGTAGATGAAAAATTAATAAAACTGCATTGAAAAACTTAGACTTTGTTGTGATTTATATTACATTTATAACTTTTTAGTCACTTTATTACCTTGCATTTGCTCAGTAGCATTGAAACCCCGACGTTGTGACATTCGGGGACGCGTAGTGCTGGCCCCTAATGCGTTGTAGTTACACCTCGTTTTCACTGACGACGCCTTTGGGATCAACCATTTGATGAGAGGTGAGGGGTTCTTAGCCAGTCAAGGATCAGGCTCTTTAGCAAAAAATATCTGACACGAAAAAGTACGGGAAAAATTATACACACCCTATATTTATGGGCAGAAATGCCCCTCAAACAGTTGCTAGTTATGCCATGCATTTGAGAAGAAATCATCAAAAAGTATAAAATACTGAAGAACATATTCCAAAACCAAAAAATGTCAGATGATAAAAGATATTAGAGAAAACAAAGAAAATAGTTTATAAAAATTGTGCATTTGTTTCGAATGTTCTATTCCTTTTGTAATTATTTAAAAAAAGACAAAAAATATATTAAACGATTGCGCGAGTGAGAGGAATACAAAAAGTAGACCATGAAACAGAGGTCTCTGAAATTGGTATCCATGCACCGAAGGGCGATGCAATGGGGCCAATCGATATCACTTTACTTTTAAACCACTGCTGAGTGGTCCATATTTTTTGTATCCCTCGATAGGTGTACCCGAAAGAAAGATTTTGTCTATCACGGCCCCATGTTTTGGAAAAATTTATGTACAATAGATCATTGGCATTTCGGGGCAATGACGAGTTCAATTGGTTTGAACAAGAATTGGCAACTTTAAAAAAAGCAACTTTTTGTGTGAATTAAGGAATCTCAAATAAGCTAGTCTCAAGCCTTCAACTTCACAGGTCACCTGTCTCAGGGTGAGAAAAAAGAATCTCATCCAATCTGACCTGGACCCTGAGAGGCGGAGGCCTTCCTGACTACGATGGGGCCAAATGACGCTGACCTTCATCTGATCAATATGCAGTGATTTTTGTACTCATTCCGGAACACCGATATATTCAACCAATAAGAAATAGCCCGCGAAGTAAAATCGTTTCCCTGTCAGTAAAGCGTTGCTAAAACTGGTATACTTGTGCATGAAGCCTTTTAAAAATACAGGGAAATCTCTTCAGCAACATCAAATCACAAGTTATAGATAAAAGACGTTATCCAGATTTTTGTGCTAGCTTATACAAATTACCTAGAAAAAAGTTTGGAGATCTCTCTGAACTCTCGGGCAGGTGGAACCTTCGACATTTCGGTCGATGACGATGCAGTGCTGAGTTAACTTATAACGTTAGATCTCATAATTGATAATAACAATTTCTATTTCTATAGCGCAAAATACAATGATCTAATGTGCTAAATATCTAAACAAGAATTAACAATAAAAGTACTAAAGGCTAAAGGCCAGGCTGCACGAGGCAACTAGAGATTTGACCCACGTTTTACTCAACCAATCATAACATACCCTAATTAATTAAAATGAACATATTTGAAAGTGAAAAGCAGGCATTGTTTAGCGTGTTTTTCGGTTAAAACCTTTTAAATAACATTGCTCTGTGTCAGAAATTGCGTCTTTTATCCACGGTACGCTTTTTTTATCTACAGTTAATATCTGTCGTCACCATACTTACTCATGTGGATGTTATATGTAAACAACGAGTTTGAGTGTTTCATCAGGGGATCCAAACACGAGAAAACGGTATGAAACACGAGCGCGAAGCGCGAGTGTTTTATTGTTTTCGAGTGTTTGGTCCTGATCACGTGAGCTGTTGTTTAGTAACATCTCAAACAAACCAGTATTTAAAGAGAAATTCAACGCGAAAGTCGAGTTAATTTATGGGTGTTTATTACCGTGGTATCAAGACAACGATACGGTGGTGATTTCCTTTGTGTTTTGCTTATGAATTATTAATGAGTTTTAGATGGTTAGTTGCAGACGTGGTCAGCGAATAGCCTCCCCTTATTCTGTGTTCTAATCCCATCATCCGGGACCATTCCAACTTGCATAATTATAATTATATAGGAATAAATTATTTCCACCATGGCGGATTTCTGTGTGTTTGGAAAGAAACTGCCGTATCATATCGACACAAATATTTCATAGTATCCGAAACCAAGGAACATAGCGAACAACAAAACGTTCCAGAGAAAGCCTGTAGTATTTTTCAAGCTGGGATATTTCTCTCTATTTCTCCTCGGTGTGATACAAATCGTACAAGTTTATCTAGATATCTCTAGTTCATGAGTGTACTTGGGCTTCCGCTTTGAGGACCAGTTGACCCTCGATCATTGACCGACTTTTTATCGTTTGCATTGGATAACAGACTAATACGAGAAAGGTGATACATGATGAGTGCAGGGCGAAGAAGAAGCGGGAACAACACAGCTGGCACTTCTACAGAAGACCAAGCTTTGAACCAAATTGCTTCAGAGGTACGGTGTTATGATATGCTTTGAATACTTTACCGAGTACTTCACGAAATTTTCGCTTTCTGTATGCAAACAATAAACCCTAATGTACAAGCATGTGTTGTGTCAAAGACAACCAATAATTAGGCCTCTAGAAATTTTCAATTTTCTTTTTTAAAAGATGTCAGCTAAAATTAACTCTGATATATGCCGCGAAAAATTCAAGAACATTTCTCAAATATGTGGTTTGTTGGCGAGTATTCTGCTATCATTGTACAATCTTAACAACTCATGTTCGTTTATATTTCTATTTTTGTACGGTAGAAGTTACATAAGCTCGTGTCCACTGTCCAGTGTATTTTATAACACCGATATTAACCTGTTGCATGCCTATATTATGTTGTATGCCTATGGCCCTTTTATTATTTTTCGAACGAAAATTATGTCTGTTGGTTGTTACAAGTACTGTTTCATTCTCTGTGATTAGGTCGATCTCAGAAAAAATGAGCCCGTATTTAGTCTATAAAATATGAGACTGTTTTCTCTTTGACCTGAGGTGTTTGAAATTGATAGTGTAGCATACTAAATTTGGTATCAGGCTACTTGAGCGATGCAAGTTAGTGTAAACAAATTGGGAAAGTCATGTTGTATGCTAGTCAAAACTATAATAAGAAATCTTATGTTATTCACTTACTCCTGATGAAAAGGAGTGATGAAAAGTGTAAAAATGTCTGCGGAAGTATTAGAATTATACTAGGCATTTATGGCGAAGATATCATAATTTAAATTGTATGTTATTTCATAGCTTCATTGTTTTCATTTTTGTGTACTGTCATTCCCAGTGGGGATTGAAGCAACCCTTTATTGTTTACATTTCGTATCAAGCTGTCACATTGCATAACCCCCAGGTCAAATTTGGTCCAAAAATTCATTTTGTGCCAATATTATGATTTTTACCATGAGATATCTGATTGAATGTATTGGGGTTATTTATATGGGAGTCAATTAAGTTAGAACACGTTTATTTAGTTCAAAGGAAGTGCACCAGGGCGCATCATTTTTGTGAATATAATTGCATGGTATGAGGAAAAATAAAATATAAAGTGTGGCATTCCTTAGATACATCAGGGTTTATCACCTGGGTGAATAGACTCAATGCACATTTATTGATAAGAATATGAAAATGACACAAACTCCAAATAATATCAGTTCTGTTTCGACTATGTCATGATGTTCATGATTCCTCATGGGATTTAACACAGTGGAAATGTTGAAATCAAAATTTTTGTTTGTAGTTTATATTGTTGTTTATGACAGCCTTAATACAGTTGACTCACAAGTTTTGAGTACTGTAAACACTCAAGAGTGACTCCCTCATACCTGTTCGACTTGCTACTTGCGAGTACTTGCAAATCTTGAAAATGAAATATACTTGCTGATACTCATTAATCTTATGTCAGTTAAATACTGTTAAAAGAAGCAAATTGTAGTAGGCCTTGAATTTAGCAATGGCACTGTTAACCTGGATGTCAAATCTATATTTTCCCTGCCTTTTGCTAAAAGGGGAGAGAAGAGAGAGGAGATACGTACCTGCCGATGAGAAGGCAAAAAAAGTAAAGGCCCAAGGAAAAACTAATCAAAACCCTCTTCCACCCACTTTGCTATTTTTAGACATATGTATATTGCTATTAATAACTAACGAGAGGCGTGCATTAAAATTTGTTCATTTCAAAATTCATCAGCAATGATAAAACCAACTATATTGTCCCTTAATAAAATAATTAATTGTGATTTTATTAACAAATTTAGAATTCATAATGATATCTTGTATGGTTCATGACACATAGAGAATTAAATCGAACCCATTTCTTGTCAGATAAAAGTGCAAAACGTGAAAATACAATACTGTATTTACTTGTTTAAGCAGGGTCTGAAATTTGCACTATCCCAATATCCACAGAATAATAAAATCCTAGTGCCAGGCTTATGTGCATCTTAGTAATAATGCATTAATTCATGATGCCAGCTTGTTCACAGTCTAGTTGACTGTTGTATCTCCTGTTGTTATTGTTATTTGTATGGTTCAGGGATGCCAAAACGTATTGGTATACATACGGTATACTGTAATTTACATCCGTGTTGGTTCATGTTGCTCTAAAATTGTAACTGTAATGCTTTGATTGCCATTGTGACTACAGTATAATGACTTATAAGAAACAAATTTGGCTAATACTTGATTATAGATTTGGCTAGCTGGATAACAGTGTTACTATTGTTCAAGTTTACAAAATCATATACTTGAATGAATTAGTTATTTAGATAACTCTAAATTTTTATCTACCATTGTCTCATACTATATATAGTACAGAGTACAGTAACTCATTGTGTGATGAATGTTAATGCATGATTTGGGATTCATACCAAATCAACTGGTTCTCTTTGGCCCTACACAATATTGGTATATGTTGACATGATACTTCAAAATTTGAAATTGATGTAGTGAATAATCATATAAATGATAAATCCTGCAGAATGGATTGAGATGGGTGGAGGGTAAAGGGAATGTAGTCTATTTCATATTCAAAATGTTGAGGGAGTTCTGGTAAATGAGGGGGATCACATTAGTATGCAAGACAGCAGACAGATTGTGTGAGAATTGTGTGCCATTAATGTCACAAAATCTAGCTCAAGCTGTCATTTACAACATGTTTTATGCAGGTAACATAGAACTCAGGTAAATAAATTTCAGATGATGTTAGTCCAACTGCTCTCTACCTCTCTACGGGGTACTGAGTATTGGCTTCACAAAGGCTTACTGCGAGCGAATAAATAACACTTGTCATGAGTGCTTTTATCACTAGCAGTAAGCTCTCGTTTTACTGATACGGAAGTATTGAGCCTGAAGAAACCATGCCGAAGAAACCATGCCGAAGAAACGAACCACAGGCACAGATATTTTTTATTTCTTCTTTTCCCGCCTTGTTATCCATTCGCTTTTTGACATTCTATTTACTTTTCTGCAACATACAGTATTTTATCCTGATGGTCTGTTAAATAGTACATCAATAATGTGCTAGAATTCTACTGCATTAGAAAAGCAGTTTTATTATCATAATATTTAATATTTCAGGTGGGTGGAGGGTAAAGGGAATGTAATTTATTTCATATTTAAAATGTTGAAGGAGTTCAGGTAAATGAGGCGGATCACATTAGTATGCAAGACAGCAGTTATGGGGCATGGTTGTATCTGTATTGAACACTGTTATTGAACACTACCTTGATAATACTTGGAGAAGTGATTTATCTTTGCGAACCATTTCCAAACCTTAGCTGGAGCAGCGCTGTGATACTTAATTTATTACTGCTATATATTCTACGTACGCGATATACGCGAGTAGGACATGAACTATCAAGGCTTGATGACAGCAATCATGCAAGCTGCATAGAATTTTACAAACAGCAAGTTTTGAACCATCCTCGAACACCTGACATAAATTATGGACCAAAACAGGATTTAGATGATTTCTACATGAAGGTTCCTGAATCCTCCCTATACCGTATACGCCTGGAGGAGATTAAATATTTAGTTTATCCCAATGAGAATATACGGAAGGCAATTTTCCTTGCACCATTCTGGCAGAGTAATAATAGAATAATTTCATGTGGAATATCCAAAATTTGTATATTTCGTAAGGATATACTTTTTACATCTCTGGATTTCAGGTGATGAAGGTGTTGGTATGTTGTACAATGCTCTAGAACAATGACATTGTAAGAATTAAGTGTTGTTTTGTTGTTCCTTGACTCATGTTCATTAACAGCAGAATACATGCGTTCCTTGTGCGAAGTTCTTTGTGACGAACATTGTAACCTGGAAGGTTTGTCATGGGAAAGTAATGCCATAGATAGGTGATGCTGTACTGATGCTCCAGGAATAGAGCAATGTAAGATTATTCATCTTGCTTGATATTCACTAACAGCAAAAGGCATACCTTGGTTATGCAAGGTTTTGCAAAATGAACATTGTCAATTGGGTGGTGTCCCATTGACGATGACATAGGTGATGAAGGACAGGTGTACGTATGTTGTGCACAGATGCTCTAAGAAAAGAGCAATGTAAGCTTACTGTATTAACATGCACTTGCCGAATGTAGTTTAACAGATCAACGTGCGCGAGACCCACCACAATGGAAACTGTAGGCTTACTACATTGTTACTATGTTTAAATAACTTTACTAAAGAAGGCAAGAGCATGCTTCGTGACGTTGAAGGTACTAAAAGTGTTAAAACTAGAGATGTAAAAATATATTTGGGTAATATTACCTGAATTCCATAAATAGGATGTAAACTAAGTGTCTGAATTTTTCGTAAAAATATATAATGCCATGTTCGTAGACTGAGAGTTGATGAAACTCTCATGCAAACTCTCGTTTGATCAGGGCATGAGAGTTGATAAAACTCTCATGCAAACTCTCGTTTGATCAGTGCATGAGAGTTGATGAAACTCTCATGCAAACTCTCGTTTGATCAGTGCATGAGAGTTGATGAAACTCTCATGCAAACTCTCGTTTGATCAGGGCATGAGAGTTGATGAAACTCTCATGCAAACTCTCGTTTGATCAGGGCATGAGAGTTGATGAAACTCTCATGCAAACTCTCGTTTGATCGGTGCATGAGAGTTGATGAAACTCTCATGCTAACTCTCGTTTGATCAGTGCATGAGAGTTGATGAAACTCTCATGCAAACTCTCGTTTGATCAGGGCATGAGAGTTGATGAAACTCTCATGCAAACTCTCATGCTAACTCTCATGCTAACTCTCATCCTCGTTTGACTTAATAAAGTGCCTGCATGCTTATTATGAATTAAGGAATCAATTTTCTTCCCTACTGAACTGCTACATTTATCCGAATAGGCGCTCGTGCATGTACTATCTGATCAACCCAGTTTCCAATAAACCACCCCTCAACTCACAAAATGTCTATCACACACCCCCATTTAATACATCAGCCTGTTATTAACTAGACAGAAAGCGATTTGTTATAATTATAGATATCCACCCGCAGTATAAAATTCTAAACAGAGATACGCATCGTTTCTAAAATATCCAGAAAACAAACCTCGTTTGAGTGCTCTGAGTCTAATTATCGATATCCTGCGTAAGCCGAATTCAATAATTGTTTTATTATTCATTTTGTAACATATATTGACGAATAGAACAAGCAAATATTGAAAACAAAGATTTTATTACTGTTCATAAATATCAATACAGAAGAAATATGAGACAAAACAAACTTCAAAACAAACTTGAAGACAAAACAAACTTCAAAATTTCCCGCTTATTTGTAATTTTATGCGATATACCGCTGGAATATTCCGGGCGCCGTCCAATTATCTCTGCAGATTACTGTTTCCGCTGAAAAATAGCGCAGGCACCGGCAGATATCGATAATAATTCGCAAGTTTTTAGCCAATAACACAGTACAATGAATAATAATAGTTATTATTAAGCACGCCCAGAGTTACCCGTTGTGGAATAGTCGCGCTACGGCATGGTGATGTTATCTATACAACGTTACGTCATAACGTGAATCTCTCCATCCTTTTGTCCTATTGTGTAATAGTCGTGCCACTTGTGTGCTCACCATTGCATACTAATGTGATCTCCTCATTTATCTGATGAAAGCCTTTCACCCATATATATAAATGAAATGAGTTGCATTCCCTCCACCCTGATCTCCCTCCAACGTTTCAAATATGAATATGAAATGAGCTATATTCCCTTCACACCCACCCTGGTCTCTCTCCACTTTTTAGATATGCAATGAGCTACATTCAATCCACTCCCACCCTGATTTCTATCCACTTTTTAAACATGAAATGAGTTACATTCCCTCCACCCTGAACTCCCACATTCCCTTACCCCTTCAACCTGAAATTTCCTGCACCCTAAAATCCTGGGGCTTGTCAATCTCGTGTCCAGAGTGTGCCCGTTCGCAGGTTAGGTGCGTGTTCGCAGGTTAGGTGCGTGTTAGTTTCTGTTAGTCTAATTCTGAGTTACAGAAAAGCATCAAAGCCAACGAAATCTTATCTGGATCAATTGCTCAATACTTTATCTGGTATCAAAACTTGAAATTTACTATCCCAGATTTGGATAATTTATATTCTGATAACCTGTGTTCAAACAAGGTAAAATATATTATGACATTTAAAAGCATTATGACGCTTTTGTCAATATACTGAGCTTACGGCCATATCCAATAACCAGTGAATATCGAGATAACGCCAATCTAGACGCACTGAATCTATGTCACTTTCAGGTCATGAACAAACCATATACTCCCTTCTTCACCTTAAAAATCCCGCTTGATCGGTATCTATATCACTACTGATAGTACTGAACTCAGAATTACAGTAGCTAGTAGGGTTATCGTTGTACACCCACTGGCTAACAAACTGATTTGTCTCTGTTTTTACATAAGCGCCCTGGTTCAGCACTTTAGGTTAAGCACTTTTCACCTTGCGAGGTTTTTTTGGTACAACCACTGGCTAACAAACTCTTATGTACTTATTACTACAGTGGAGTTGTCTGTAAGTATGGTGTATGCATTCCTATACACCAGGGGCCGGTTGTTCAAAAGCCGGTTAACTTAACCCTGGGTTAGTGGTAACTTTCATACAAGTTTCCCGACATCGATTATATGAATATGAATACTTTTTCCTATCAAGCGGATAGAAGTTTTTGTTTATAAAGTTTTGAAATAAACAAACATGTAGAAGTATACAAACCAGAACAGCAGATTAAAATTTAACCCGGGGTTAGCGTTAACCGGCTTTTGAACAACCGGCCCCAGAGCAGTAGCGTAGCCAGCCCGCCGATTTAGTCCCGCTATGCAAATTTGTTCGTGTTCATTGACGGGTGAAAACAATGAATTTCTAAAGAAATGAATAATGATAATGATTTGAAATTTGCATAGCGGGCTGGCTACGCCACTGCGCCAGAGTACTTGACCTTTGTATGCATTTCATTTAGGACATACTAAACTCAACTGTTTTAGAGTGAAAGGACCATGGCGAACAACATGGCGTGTTTTATTGCCAACCACTGAATGCCATTATTTTATAATGTCATTACATTACATTAACATGGGTTTGTTCTACTCGTGTCAATAATTTTCCTTGCATTTCTCAACCAGCAATATTTCTACGGAGCGTAGTGGAAAGAGCCTGGGAACGAGGGTACAATATTCCAATGTATGAGTTGTGATTATATCTTTGACCAATTATTAGGCTGAGTCGAGATTAGCTGCAAAACGAGCTGCAAGAGCTGAAGCCAGAAGTATTCGAATGAAAGAATTAGAAAAGCAACAAAGAGAGGTAAATAATTGAAAAGTATTATTTTACTTTATCATTGACTACAGTCTACAGTCTACAGTCTACAGTCTACAGTGTTAGTTCGACTATTAGTATGCATGAATATACATTGGAATATACAGGGTTTATAAGAAAAACGGAGTCCTCGATTCAAATGTAGATTTTTTGAAAAGAATAGTTGTGTCAGTCCAACCTTTATATTTGTATCAATTTTAAAGTTTGGCTATCAGCTTTCCAACGGTGGGTTACCTTTTAAATTTGAGCGTGCGGCTCGCGAATTAAAATATTTTAAGTAACTGTGATTTACCTATTTGGGAATGGCTCATCAAAACCAAGTAACTATACTGCTTTCCATGCTCATTACTTTCGTGTTTTAAGCTCGCGCCAACTTGCTCATTTTTCTTTACATTGCTATACAATTTGATGGCATTGGTGCCGACGATGGACGTAAGATTGTTTTTATTATTATTTTGGAATGGATTTAGGAGTATGAAATAGATAAGACAGCCGAATAGTAAAATGTTTTCAAATTATTCGTACTACTTTTTCTCATGTAGCAACAACAACATTAAGATTTAGGCAAGAAAATTTAAGAATTTCAAACGCGCCTATGAAGTAAACGTAGAAAAATTGCATAAGGACTTTATATTCTTTTATTAAGTATAAGCCCTGTAGAGAGACAACAATATGCAGAGAGTCTGCATTCTTTGATCTTTTCCAAGAAAATAGCAAACAGGGAAAAACAAGGAGGATTAACGTAGGAAATACTCCCTGAAATACTGGCTAATCTATAGGACAGACCTATACCGAGCGACAGTAACCCATGAGAGATGCCTGTGGAGGAGGCTATAGGACAGACTTATGGGAATTTGTGAAGTATCCAGACTTCCCTCATTGTCATTCTAACCCACATTTCATTGAAAGTCTAGATGTATTATACCAGTTATATATACACTACGTATAGTACATGAAGGTTTATTTTTTTGATAGATTGATGAAGAATATGAAAGACAATCTCAAAATGAGGATACTCCAGTGAAGAAAAAAGTGAGTTTAAAAAATCTGGGGAGATACGATAAAAATGCCACATTATTATTCATTACAACATCTGGTACATCCGTAAAACATGTCTTAAAAAGCTCAAGTTAAGTTAAATGCTTTTACGAGTCAGCTAGACATAGCTCATCACATTTAGTGACACTTCATTCTTTATACAGCAGCAAATCATTAAAACTCAAACTACAGTAATACATACTTAGTAATTTATTTTATTCACAAATATCTATGTATATGTGCAATATCATGACTTGTTTCGTATTGTATTCTATAATTTATTAATATTTTGATCTTTCTAACAGAACCCTGCTGCGCGGACAAATTCAACTGCGTCAGTAGAAAATGCGAATTGTGAAGTAGATGGTCATGTTGATGCTGATAAAAGTGTTAAACAGCTTCAGGTATACACACTATATTAAATTGTATATGTACTTTGCAGAAGCTGCTTGTAATTTGTTCTAGACACTCACGAGCTGCGCTATAAGAGATATGGTTCATTACAAAGCTTTTATTCTTTTTACTATAAATGATTAAATGTTAGTAATGTTGTTTCATAACGCAAAACACCAACAATATTGGATATATTTTTATATATACCCAATGGGGGCAATGTTGCAAAATATTAGCTTTTAACTTGCAATATTGTGGCTCGATCTTCAGTCTTGCCCAATGTTAAAGTCTCGAATTTGGAATATTGGGATATTGGGCTCAGAAGAATCCAACAAGTTATGGTATATGGTATACTGTAAAGTTGTGTCTTTAGAGTTAAAACACGGCCGGAAATCAGGAAGTTTGTAGGCGAGGGAACTTGGCTCGCAACATCGAACATTGTTCTATACATTCTATTAGGCTGAAAATACAGTATTAAATGTTTCCAGCTCACAGAAACGGCTTTGCTTACGATTCGAATAATTTTGATTTTTAGGATAAAGTGACTGAGTTGGAAGAGAAATACAGGAAAGCCATGGTTCAGATAGCTCAATTAGATGATGAAAAACAAGCTTTGGTTTATCAAACTGAAGATTTAAAAGACAAGTGAGTTGAACGTGGTCCTGAACTAGTATATTGACTACGAAGACAACGAAGCTGATAATATCTAGGCATCATGTGTACCTCAGGAAAATAATATTCTTCATTTTTTAGACTAGAAGATGGAGAAAATGCCTGTACAGAGGCTAGCTATGAACTAAAAGAAAAAAATAAAGTAAAATATTTTATAATTAACCGGTGATAATGTCATACCCTTTTTTGTTAGCGACCTGAAAAGACGAATATTTCCGGTCTTGACAGTAAGAAACGTCAGTTCATCGTTATTTTTTATCTCATCATGCAGGAAATTGATCGGTTAAAACGTCAAAACAAAACCCTGGAAAATGAAATTCAACAATACAAGGAAGCAATAGAATATCGAGATAACTTCATTGCTGTAAGTAAACTAGGTTTTATTGAACTCACATTTCCATGATTGGAAAATGGAGTATTCTATACTCTACAGTACAGTACAGTACAGTACAGTACAGTACAGTACAGTACAGTACAGTACAGTACAGTACCATTCAAAAAGTACCATTTATTACAGAACATTTCAATACACAATACAGTACAATACCACGCAGTACCCATACAATACAATACAATACAATACAATACAATACAATACAGCACAGCACAGCACAGCACAGTACAGCACAGCACAGTACAATACAATACAATATTATACAATAGTAACAATTAAGTACCGTTCATTGCAGTACAGAACCACGTAGTAGTACAAGACCGGGCTGGGTATTTCATGCTCATCTACTGTACACATAATTTTCAGGAAAAAGGCCTCTCCCTATTTGAAGATACGCAGCAGCAAGAAAATTCGACCACTGAATGTGATGGTGGAAATACTTCAACGTCAAATGAAGAAAATGCAGGGTCAACGTTGCCAGGAGGTGGGTTAACAATAACGGTATATGTATTTTGTTTTCTTCATTTTTTTTAAAAATTAATGACTTCACTGACTTAATTTGTTACGGTATATGGCAGTTAAAGTTATGGTAACACTGTGGTAATACGCCTTGTTTATCTTATAGATAGCATTCTAACAGTTAGAGCCTTCAACCTGATAGGAACCCAAATTTAATATATAAATAGGATGTTCCATGTTCGCAGTCGCTGGGAAGGGCGTTCTCAGTGTTTCTGTTGTTTGAAAAATATGACGTCAAGGGAACTTTTTTTATCTCCAGGCCCTGCGAAATCTCTTAGACATTCATGCTGTTAACATTGCTTGCTTTACTCATGGCCTTACTCATGGCCTTACTCATGGCCTTACTCATGGCTTTACTCATGGCCTTACTCATGGCCTTACTCTTGGCGTTACTCATGGCCTTACTCATGGCCTTACTCATGGCCTTACTCATGGCCTTACTCATGGCTTTACTCATGGCCTTACTCATGGCCTTACTCATGGCCTTACTCATGGCCTTACTCATGGCCTTACTCATGGCCTTACTCATGGCCTTACTCATGGCCTTACTCATGGCCTTACTAAAGTGCTTTATCAAATATATATTAAGCTTCGGGTCTTTAGGATCAATCTACCTGAAAAATGCAATAAGAACTTCGACGTTTCGAGCGAAGCCCTTCGTCTGGAAGACTGGAAGTTCGTATAGTGCATTCCAGACGAAGGGCCTTCGCCCGAAACGTCGGAGTTCTTTTTGAAATTTTCAGGTAGATTGATCCTAAAGACCCGAAGCTTATTGTATAGACGCTACCTACACTGGCACCACACATTCAAGATTTTATCAAATATATGTCTTCTCTGTTATAGACGATAAAACTAATTCTAACTCGAGTGACACAGCTGGTCGAAGGGCGTCAGTATCTGATGATAAAGAGCTCCTAGTTGATCAGGTAATGAACATACCGTATATACTCAAATTACATTGTTACTCTTCTCCCACAAATAAGCTCATGATCTAATGTCGGGAGAATATAGTTGGAACAACCTCAGTTTTAGTAAATGGTGGGCTCATAAACAGTGCTGCCTTGTTTCTTGGTTCATACCTAATACTGTATGTTTTACCGTTTCTAGATAAGGCTATTACAGTCTCAAGTAGCTGATATGAAGACGGCTGGTGTAGATAGGCGACATTTAGAAGTTCCAACCCAAGATGAGTTGGAAGATATTAGACGTAAGTATCTTCAGAAATTATAAGTAAACATATTCTTCACTTCATTATTCAAGGGTATATCTGTTCGTCGCGTTGCACACAAATATTATAACTTACACTGAATAAAAACTCTAAGTCCAGTCTATCTTCTTCTAGGAGAGTTTGCTAGACAAGTTAACGATATGAAAATTAAGGTCCATAAAATGGAGCAGGAAAATACGAGATTGGAAGGCCTGGTAAGATAAGATACGAAAATATCTTTACTGGCTCTATAATAATAAAAATTAAACCTTTATTTACCATCTTTGGCAAAAGAAATACAATGGTATTACTATTGCATTATATGTTATTTTAAATTTAAATTACATTTGTACAAATACATGTACTTATATTTAAAGAGTGAGTATCATGCAAGTGATCCTTTGCGCGCTTGGCGTCCGACAAAATGGCTGCCTTTTAAAACATATATGAGTAATCTCTGAGATTTAATTTGTATCGGTTCATTTATCCCAGTCGTATTGAAAAACAACTTTAAGCCTGCTTTTCATATGTGGTCGATGCTTTCGCAGTGCCATTGTCTTAGATCATTGATGAGTAAAATCCTTTGTCTACCTGAAGTCATTTTCTCCTTCAATGATCAGGAACAGTGATCCATGAGTGCAGTTGCCGACCATCGGCGACATATGAAAACCAGGCTTTACTTTCATAATTATCTTGTGAAATTTTGTGTGTTTTTTTACGTGGCAAAACGTTTATATAATGTTTAAATGTCGTTTATAATTTCGCTTCCGAATCATTCTCCGAGTCCGACATTTTGAAGGGAAACAGCATGAAAACACGTACTATGTTGCTTATCGCTATATTCTCACTCTGTGCCCACGCATATTTATGAGATACAACCGGATGTAAACATAAAATTTAAACACAAGCGCGCAAAGGATCACTTGCATGATACTCACTCTTTAATATATATCATTAGAATAGATTGTTAAGATAAAAGTTTATTTAAAAATTTACAGTCAAAATTTATTTAGAGTGTAAAAGTCTTATAGCTCTTGGGATAAAAGATTGTCTGTGCCTTTTGTTTTGATCTGAGATCATGATCGTTGTCTACATCATCCGTAGCTAAAGGTTGAAGCAATCACTATCCTGAATCGTAGTAAATTCTTACTGCAAGCGGTTGCAAGGCATCTTTGGGGAGTCCAATTATGTTCATACAACGACCTTGGACTCTCTGAATTTCATCGCTAAGATATCGTGGTAAGCCACCCCTAATTGGACTTGCGTATTCAAGCAGACCGAATTTTTGTTACATAGATGGAAAGACCAACCTCTCGCGGAAGGTTAGCCTTTCTGCATGTCCTCAGATGGAAAATTCTCTTGCTTGCCTTGCCTATGATATACGACGCACGCGTATTCCACTTTAGGTCACTTTGCAGATAGGAACTAAGAAGTTTGAAGTTGTTTACTCTTTCTATTTCTGTACAACCTACAGACAATGGAGGAGGAGTCGGTCACGATTTCTTAAAACTTATCCACGTATCTTTTGTTTTCTTTGCATTAAGTTCCATTTTGCTCTTCTCGGCCCAGATTTCCATTTGATTCATGGAACTCTGCATACAGCTACCAGAATTTGTTGAGACAGATTTAAATAGTGTGCAATCGTCAGCATATTTGCGTGTTTAAGGTGTGATATCCTGTGAAATGTTTTCATCTATGTCATTTACATATACATTAAACAATGTTGGAGAGATTACTCCACCTTGGGGCACACCAGCAGATATTTGACTTGTTCTGGATAAGACGCCAGGAAGCTTTACTTGTTGAGTTCCGTTTGTTAAATAACTTTGTATCCATTTCCAGAAGCCCTTGCGAATCTCCATAGCGGCAAGTTTAGTTTGTAGTATGGCATGATCAACTAAATCAAAAGCCTTGCGAAAGTCCACAAACACGACATGTACTCCATCGTTCAAGGTATTGGAGTCCGTGGCGTTGTACAAATATTGTGTGATATTTGCAAGTGCTGTGACGGTCGATTTATTTTGGGTGAATGCATGTTGAGTGGTGTTTATCCATAGGTCATGTTTGTTAAGATTGTCTTGGATGTTTTCCAACACCTTGGCGACTTGTGGAAGTACAGATATTTGTCTATAATCATTCTTTACATTTGTAGCTTTCATGAATATGTCGTTAACTTACTCTTCTGTTGTATGTTACAGGTAATGAGGCTAGAAAGTCAGGTGAAACGTTATAAATCACAAGCGGAAGCTGCTGTAAGTTTAGTTGTTTTAAATGAATTGTGAAAACGACTCACTATATCACCGAGATCGTGCTTTGGTCCGATTCTGGCTTAAGGCTCAAGACACGCGCTCGCGCGGTTTCCTCTCGCATGGAAAGTTTACAGGGTGGAGAAGCATACATACACTGGGATAGAGAAGTAAATGAACTAATAACTATAAGCTTTCAGTCCGTTTTCCACTAGGCGAATTTGTTCGCGCGAAGCGACATTTTCCTTTGTCAGCATCACGTATAACGACAGCAAGGAAAGGAAAAAGTCGCTTCGCGTGAATACATTCGCCTAGGTTTAAGCTGCACTTTATTTCTGGCTGATATTGATGTTGCTTGTTTGTTTTATTTGTTCTATAGGAAGCAACGGAGGAGAATTTAAAGACAGAAAAACGCAAATTACAGAGAGAGGTGAGCAGGCTTTTAGCCAGGATGTCGAAACTGGCCGTCCAAAAAATACCGTGGGTGTGGCCACCAATTTTCGTGGTGGTGGTAAAAAATAACACGGCACTTGAAATCAATTAGGCAGCTAACAACGAAACATATACGTTAGGCAGCTAACAACTCTCGAAGTATTCAAGGAAATATTTTCTTAGGCCGTCCATGACCGTCTATAAAAAAGTAGCCGTCTAAATTCAAAAGTGGCCGTCCATAGGACGGTTGGACGGCCGCCTGGCTAAATGCCTGGAGGTGAGACCATTGGTTTAACCGTAGCCCGTAGACGATGGAAAATCATATTTTAGATCGGCATACTGTTTTAATGTACTTATAATTAAGTATAGGTTATCATGCGATGGCGAGTACAATTAGGGATTAATAGTACGAGTGATGTTTGGAAATTTTGCCAAAATTGGACGAGCCAAACATCACAATTAATCCCTAAATTAAATATAACAACATCTATGATTTTGTTTATTATTAGCATGACAAAATTTCCGCCATTTTGTTTCTTTTGGGAAAATCATTAATTGTACTGCAGTACAATTAATGAAATAATTGTACTCCTCTCAACCAATCAGCATCCAGTAATTTTGTCATGCTAATAATAATAACAGTAATCGACTTTGATATGATGCTTGTTCGTTAATAAGAGAGTATTAATACTCTCTTATTATAATAAGATAGTTTTAAGAATAGTAATAATAGAATTACTCACCTTCTGTGATAATATCTCGAACGTGTGGTGCCAGTGTAGGCAGAGACGGATTTTCATATTTTTGTTCGGGGGGTGGACATATATCTGGGGGGGGTGCTACTGCTTGCTTTGGCAGGGGTCTGGGGGCAAAGCCCAGCAAGGTCGTTTTTTCGGGCGAGAGGTTGGTAATATATATCATTTGCGGGGGTGCAAAAACTTTTTTGTTGGGGTGCCAAACGCCTCTGGGGGGGTGCAAAAAAAATTTGGGGGGTGCTCCCCCCTCGCACCCCACCCCCAGAAAATCCGTGTATGAATGTACGTAGTGTTTTTACGAAATACTACGGTTAAGTTGGATTAATCTGTCTGAAAAATACAATAAGAACTTCGACGTTTCGAGCGAAGGCCCTTCGTTACTAACTTCCAAATATTCTTCTAAATATTCAATCTGTTATTCTTCATCCTGCACAGCTCCGAAAAGCTCAAGATGATATAATCGAAATAGAAACAGCGCACGACCATATACAGAAAAGGTACGAGAAATTGAAAATTCGCCGCAAGGAGGAAACCTGAACCTGGTGGAAAGTGAATGATATAAATATGAAATGAAACCCCGACATATCTCAATGAATATGCAGGCAGCTCCGTGGATATAGTGCCCTTTAACGCCTCTGATGAAGTTGACTGAGTCTTCCTGCGTGAAATAGGGTAGTTGAATTCAGCCTCGCGAACATTAGGCAATAATATAAGTCCAGTCCCCCAACCCTATCAACATAATTATGCTCTAGCACAACACACTTGCCTCATGACCATATTTCTATTTTTGCAATTGCACTGAGTATGTTTGAATCGTTAGTTCCACTGACCACGTGAGCTGCAGGCGCATCACAAATAGTCGCACTTGGTCAGCTGAACTCCCTTTCAACTATACTTAGTGTAATTTGAAAAATTAAGTCAGTTTGGATCAAGAGGCAGGTAACTGTGGTTAGCCATGAAGAATCTGTAGGCACAAAGTGTTTTAAGTTAGAGTTTCGAGTGCAAGTTGTGTTCTGTTTATGAATAAAATGTAATTATTAGGATATTTTAAAGAAAACTAATATGTAGTAACTTGAGTTAGATAATACAATGTTTAAATTGATATGTATTCGGGTGTTTCTCTAACTATTGCCCCTAGTTTTGTACTCACTTTCACTTGTTCTTGAATTCGCGAGAACCGTAATCACTTTAGTCCTTAAGTTGTTTATTTTACTGGTATAAACTGTTAGAACTAAACCCCAGACGGGTTTTGACGACTTGTACTAGCAGAACAAACAAATTACTAACTATAAAGCTGCCAACAAAACAACACAACAACATTAGTATTCATTATTCATTCTTTCGGGTGAAAATAATGTCTTATGATAAACAAAGTTTAAGAACTAAAATTTTCAGCAACAGATGTGTGGAAGAGTTTTGCAAGCTAAATTCGCACGGCCACTCGTCCTCGTTACCAGAGCTTCCTGCCTTTATGAGCACTGTCTTATCACCACAATTTCGATGAGAATGTCCATCTTTGGAATTGCCAGCCAGTTAATTTGGATTGCGACAATTCTCTTAAGTGATAGAGGCCTTGGACGAGACAAACTAATAATTTCCGTCTCAAAATTTTGTATACCGAAAAACGGTCAACATTGCAATGTATACAGGAAAATTCGCCAAATTGGCCTTGCGCCAACATGCATTTTTCTGCTCCTGGCTAGCCACTGCTCCTGGCTAGGTCTAAAAATGTATATAAATTTTTGTTCGAATATTCCATCTACAAACACCTACTATTAGTCCTATCGAACGAGATGCCGAGAAAAAATCTTCATATATTTACCCATGCTTTCATTTTAGTACTTTCCTGGTAACACCAAACGATTCACTCTTGCCAACGTCCATGATAACCATTTAAAGCCCCACTATAATGCCAACCTAATACTCAGGGTATTTACCTCCGCTACCCCTTCGGCCCGTCCCTATGACCTTGAGTATCAGATTGCATTATGGAAATCATACTGCTCTCAACTAGAGGTTAATACGTTATTTTCTTCGACCTTAGTAAGGTACATACAGCAATGTAAAAGAAAAATAAACCTGCTTTCGTTGAACTAGCTCAGAAGTACCATCGTGTCCTTACCTTAGCTTACTTAGCAGGTTACTTACCTTAGCTTACTTAGCTTACCCTCAGGGGGGGGTTCTCGCGTTTCCTCATCTGCATTTTCCATCCACAGTCCGTATCTACCATCCTTATCCGCGTTTATCCCTAATAATTTTTCTGAATTCATCTGATAGTGGTCTTGATTAATCCTGCAGACGTTAAAATTTCCTATAGACCATTCGGCATTAATAATTTGTATGACGGCACTTCAACCAAACGAGCTGTGAACTCAAGCAAATTCGGGAGTGTTTATTCCTAGAATATAATGAAGTCATGTCCATAGATAATTATGTCATCAATAACCAAGTCTGATTAAAAATGTTTTGAAGCCAAGTTATCAAATCACGCAAACGATGCATGCTCTGCCAAGGTGACGTATATATTCATATATTATATTCCTGCAGGATTATTGCTCGCGCGATATTCTTTTCACGCGGGAAAAATATAATGTCCAAGACAGGATACTAAAATAAAGTACTTGATATGCAAAACAGTGCAAAGTGCAGCTTGATGAGGTCATTTGATAGGAATTCAATTATTTCAATTATGCATATGATTATGAAACTGTTTAAACACACTATGGACGCTTTTTGGTTACCGACACAACATCGATCAATATTCCTGTGCCATTCAAGATATCATATAACAATACCCGCGTAGAAACAAGTGAGTTTAAATCATTGGTTTAAATACAACTTTAATATTGTGTATGTAGCAATCATAAACATGATAAAAATGCTTCGTATTTTTGAGTTGTCAGTATAGTATTGCTTGAAATTTGTTCGATATTTTTAGACTATTCACAGTAACATTCTATTGTATATTTTGTACAAGCGTTTGAAACATTCGTAATCTAATTTCTACAGAACACATGTAAATATTTGTGGAGTGGCTGCTTTAGAAGTCTGACAGTTTTATGGAGGAACGAGACAGAATTCGATATGAAACTTTATTCTACTGCCAAAAGCTGGAAGATGGCTTTTTGTCAGGTATGTGTACTGTATATATGTGTTTTGAGAGTAATATACGTTTATACAAAGGTACTTCGATGGCTTTGTTTATGGTGAGAATTCAATTTCATAATTCTATATTAATTAATAAATCAGTTGTGTAGCAAGTTTATATGTCGTATGTTTTAGGCGACAATGCAAGAGCTTTGTTTATAAGATCCAAACTTCCTCTTCTTGACCTTACAAGAATATGGTAAGTAAGCTTTATTTTCCTGGGTGTGATTATGTGTAGTATGTGATACCTCGTATACCCATCGAATTGATCGAAAAACGTTGTTATGTCGTGCGTGAGATTGTGGTCATTCGACACCGGTTAATTGCTACAACAAAAATGTTCTTAGAAACCAGACATGTATCATTTTATACGGTATTAGTATTGGCCAATGTTTTGTAACTCTCAAACACTCTAGATATTAGAAATAGTACACTAGCTGAGCTTGCTATGTAGCTTTCCTCTGAGTTTTATAATACATTTATAATTATTCATGGCGAATAATAGAAATTAGTTGCTCTCATACTGTTTGCTTTGTTTCCTGTGCATACCATAGCTAGCAGAAATGACTTTCCTCATTCTTGGTAGGTCTTGACTTTGAGAAAGTGGTCATTAAATTGGTCTAATGATACTTACAATAGCAGGGTGTATATGAACTGCTTATATTAACTAATACTTGTGTTCAATATACAATACGTTTGTACAATTACCAGTAAATATCAAATACTACATCAAGCGCTTAACAGTGCTGAAACTAATAATCAGCTGGATATATTACATGTAGATTGAATATCATACAATAATAATTTCCACCCATGTAGCCTGAACTGGTAGGCATGAGGGAGAGGCCCATAGGGAGGGGAGGCCCAGGGAATGATATTTCAGGGCCACGGGGTGATATTAAACAAATATTACTTAACCTTTCCCTGCTAAACCTTTAACACTCAGCCCTTGACAAGTTAAATCAAGTATAAATATCCATATTTTCCATATTAATAATAAAATGTTTTGAACAGTCTGGAAAACTTTGAGCATCGAATGTATATATGTCACTTCCTGTAGCTGTTTGCTTCAAAACCTGAAACAACTGCAACGTACAGGTCAACTCAGCCTAGACCTAGGACCTTTACCTGGCAGGTGGCACTTGATTTGCAGGTTAATCCACTTCATGACATCACAATGCAGATATTTATCATTTTCCCTCAAATGCTATTTTTAATTAATCAATATCAACACAGTATCCCAAAACGGAAAGAAGCAGAAATAGAAATAAGAAGGTCCTAGGTCTAGGCTGTGGTCAACTGAAATTGGTGGGTGTGTAAGGCTATATTTTGACATCCAGGAAAAAATTGTATATAAACACATTTACAAATTCTGTGGTTGTGCTTTGTTGGATTGTACCTGACATAAAACTAAAATGTAAATCAAATTCTGAATAAAAATGCAGAGTCGTCAATTGAATCATATATATAATGGAATTATATCATGGAATTAAATAACACTCAGACTGTGCTAGACTTGTTACTCAGAAGGGTCAGTTTAACTTACAATGGTAAAGTCAAGTGTATGTTGTATTCCTGGTATTAAAGTTGGATACCAGTTTTTTCAGTTTGGATATCAACTTTGAAGTGCTGGTATCCATAATGGATACCAGGGGAAAATTCTAATCTCGAACCCTGAGAAAAGAGCACATTGTAGTTTAATGGGTTAAAGTTGTTCATGATGTTCCAGTCAGGTACAGTCTAGCTTTGTTCCAGAGATTTATCACACAGGGTTCAAAATAGCTGCCGGCTATCCCCGGCAGTTTCAGGACATTATCAGCTATTTCTAATTTCAAAGTATAACTCAAGTTTGAATATCAATTAATCCTACCACTTGTATTCAATTGCTATTGTAGTGCCAACCACGCATAACACTACACGCAAATATGCTTTACGTCATCAAATTCATGAAAACGGCCAGCAAGAATTTTGACCTACAAAAAACAGCCTACAAAATTGGGTACCTTTTTAAGCGTTATTTCAAACCCTGTCACAGGTTACCAAGCAGAGTGCAGCAGGATATTTAGTGCTGATTTCCCATTTCAAAATGTGAATATTTTGGAATTTCTGTAATTGGATTAATTGCACCCACTTATCATTTAGGAAACTTTCTGACATCTCTCGTGACAACAAGCTTGATGTCTTTGAATTTTCCCTTGCAATGCATTTCATTGAATTAAAATTAATGGGAGGAGAAATTCCAAAACAAAATTATATCATGAATGCTGACAACAAAGAAGAAGTGGTTATTCCAAAAATGACATCAGAAGAGAAACAACATGTAAAAGATATTTTTGAGTATGCAGATACAAATTCTCAAGGTGCTCTTACAAGTAAGAACATAATATTATTTTATCCTTTCATGTGATTTAAAACTTGTAATTTTTTCATAAATGTTAAATATTTAAGTGACAAGTGATAGACAAGTGAAGAACGATTTAAGATACCCTCCCCCTTCTTTCCCTCCCCCTTCTCCCCCCTTTTCCCCTCCCCTCTTCCCCCCCCCCCCCAGAAAGCCTGATACTCAGGCTATGAGGTTGGTAAAGGGGGTATTGATCACGTTTCTCGAAAATTAAAAAAATGCTGTTCCAATTGTATTCTTCAGCTTGCATTTGTAAAGACCGGAAAGTCGGCACTCAATGAGGCTTTCTTGACGTTATACGAATTCATATACTCCTTGCGGACATCTCAAGTACTGTATTTTTTATTTTGCACACACAAATATCGCATCTCTACTACCTGCGAAATCACGATTCACGGTAAATTGCACTTGAATTCTCGTTTCACGTTAAATAAATTCAGCATTTCACGATTCACGGGAACTGTCTAAATCACGATTCACGGAAAATTTAATAGCCATTTCTCGTTTCACGAAAATAAAAATGGCAATTCACGCTTCAAGAAAATACCCTTTACCACCCTCTGTACTTGTTACTGACTGACAAACTGCCCCAGTGATGTTAACAGGTCAAGTAGTGGAAACTATTTGTTTAATAATCGATAAGGTAGCCATCAGAATAAACTGAAAATACACCATAAACACTGATATAAAACACTGGAAACACAGTTTATGCAGATGGCTGCCTTAGTTATCGATTAAATAGTTATCACTACAGTTGATGCAATAACAGGGCGCTGTTTGTCTGCACGATCAATCGCAGCTAGAAGCTTGAATTGTTCTTCACTTGTCAGCGTTGTCCTTTCGCTTTTATTTAATTAACAACTAAGCAGTGGCTATGTTGAAAACATTACATTTTCTTTGTGAGAATGTAGTATTCATCTTTTATAAATAACGTTTTAATATTATTAATAATTAATATTATAAATAATTGTTTTATGGCAATTGCGGGATGCCTATACAAAGATCAGATGTCATCATGTCGTACTTAGGACTCGAAGGGCTGCAGTGCATGAGGACTAGTAGGAGTGTAAGAAGGACTGGTAGGAGTGTATGACGGACGATTGGTATAGGACTATATAAAATATGAGTAGGGTGTTCTTTGTTGCACCTTTTTACAGCAGTGGCTATGTCATCATCTTGTTTTAACATTTCCATTAATGTGTTGGCTTTTGCTCCAGAACAGCTAGGAATAATTGCTATAAATTTCTGTTTGTATATTTTCAGACAAGTTTTACATTTTTTAACATGAGAAATATTCTTAACAATAAGGTTCTGTGGACACTTACAATCGTTACTAATTGCGCTTATTTGTTCTGGTTCATAACGATTGTCATACGTCCGTCTAGCCGTGTTCCTTGGATTACAGTTTAGGATATAATAATCGGTTATCAGCGATATCATTATCTCGTGCCTTTCTATTAGCGCTGATTCTAGGAAGCGACATTTGGTCAAAAGCAGCTCAACAGATACCTCACTATTCTGCTCTGGTATTATGAACTCAAATTCCAGTTTGGCTGTTGGAGCACCCAAGTTAATAACCTCATAGATTTTAGGCAGTGCTGATGTGCGATATTTTATTGCATAAGTCAAAAGCTTTAAAACATTTTCTGGTGTGATTATCGCTTCATCAATACACTGTTTAATCACATTCACAAACTGATATTCATCAGCAAGTGCCAACATTGACAACAGATCTTCACCATCTAAAGGTACTCTAGCTTCTCCAAACATACAGCACGGATGGAGTATCTTCAAAAACCGTTGCATCGACTCGAAATATTTTCCTTTGAGAGTGATTTTGTGTTGGCTAGCTTCCTGGAAATGTCCTTCCAACATCGCTTCAAATACGGGTGACTGTGAAGTGAGAATCCACCTGTGGACATGGAGTTATTTATCTTCAACTACTAACACCATATCGCTATTATTCCATGGGATGAAGAAGACATTTTTATCTTCTTTTGTTGCCATTTCTTCCTTGCTCTACTTGCTTTGTGGCTTGGTTGTTCCCATTGTTGTCGTTGTTGTTACTTGGAACCACCGGTACCTGTGGAATCACGAAACGAATGTTAGGAAAGTAGACTCCAGCGAATGCTCAGAGAAAAATAGCCAAGAATCATTCGGAAATTTTTGAAAAAAAGCTGCAAAAAATGTTGCAAAAAATAGACCTCTGTGAAAGCAGCGACATATAGTACTACCAGTTCTATCTTATGTACTTTATCTTTCGTGTTTCGCGAATGGGCATGAGAACCTGTCTGGGGTTTGCTGCATGGAAACAATTCTCTTAAATGAATAAATATTCCCAAGAGCTAAACCGCTCATCTATTGGCCTGGGGGCTCACTTCACTTTATATAAATATATATTGTAACACAATAAAAATACAAGTGCTAAAAGATGGATGGCAAACAGATTCAAATCTTCCTAGTATGAATGTTTAGATTCTTTATGTATTATAAGTCCATATAAGTTGACCAGCAGTCTTTCTCAGTCGGATTGGTTGTCCCCACCCCTGAGAAACGCGCAACACAAAGAGAGAGAGAGAGACTTGGAGCAAATCTAATATGTCAGATATTCTGTGATTTTCTATAAATAATAATTGTAAAAAAATTCGGATCTAAATGGCAATTAGACCTGACATCCATATTGAATAGGTTGATGTGGTGAACAAGTACGTACCTAATAGCTTACTCATCTAGTCCTAGGTCCATGTCTTGAACGACAGACACTTTAACGAAGTTGATGAAGAAATTTTTTCTTAGTGTTAAAATAAGAAAAATAACAAAAACAAACTAAACCATTCAATGTTAGATATACAAATTAGTCAATAACCATTTTTATTTGACCATAATATAATTGTCATAATTTATATTGCAGTTAATATTGTGAAACCAATGCTGTTGATATCTGGACTTTCACATTCAACTCTATCAAGAATATGGTAGGTGGTAGATTATTATATTTCGTTTTTACTGTATGCTGGTATGCCTATATAAGTCGTCTTTCGTGTGTATTGATATATTCGTGTATATTCTGTTTGTTAAACAGGAACATTGCTGATCTTGATAGAGATGGAAAACTGTATTTGTTTGAGTTTACCATTGCGATGCATCTGATGAAGAATTGTGTCAAAGGTATAATGTAATGAAGTAAAGGTTTTCTAGAGTTCTACAAATAATTCGTAATGATTATATATATGTATTAATTTTTGGAATTTTAGGCTTCAAGTTGAATGGTTATGTCAATCCATTTGCTTGTTTCCCAGATGAGGTTTGTATCACAGATTATATTCAATGTGACAATGAAGATGTGGTTGAAGGATACTTGCTAGTAATCGAAATATCTTTTTTTGAATTATATTTAAAACTAGGATGATGCTATTCGTCTATGTAAAGAAAAACTCGCAATATTTGACAAGGAGTTCCTGCTAAAACAGAGAAATAATGAAGATAATCCATTTCTAAACTCCAAAGATTCTGCTGACAGTGTAGATTTTGAATTGCTAACTGGTTATCTTTTTGACGAACAACACGTTTCTCCTCTAGGTTTGTTGATTTTTATTTTCCATTATTTTTAAATAAAGTTCCATATCAGGGTCAAGAATTCAATCATTTCTAATATTTGCTTATATATTCATTAAAATAAACAAAATAGTATAATATCTAATTCTCATGCGTTTTGCAGTTTGATATAAAATCAGTTTTAACGTAAGTCTTGTAGATCTTATATACAGTTATGCTATTTCTAGGTAAAAGTGACCCAGATTTTGTGAATGAAAATCGAAATGTCTTTCACAAAGAAGAAGAAAAGGTTGTTTTATCTCACGATCACCGCCAACACAATGTTAGTGTCTTAGATTAGTGTTTGTCAAAAAAAATGGCAAAACATGTTTGTAAGATTTGAAAGAACGTTAAGAATAGTTACAAAGACGTTATACAAATTGTCCTTTACTTTCCTATTTATTGAGATATCTTTTACGAAAGACAACCTGGAATCCGCCATCTTGCCTTATACTTAAATCTAATAAAAATGACGTAACCATTGGGGTAGACGTTAAAACTCATAAACATTAGCCTAAATATCAGTTCACTTGAAAGCTTCTACATAGCTTGTTATTCAACGAGAAATCGATAAGATCGTATATAGCAATATAGTAACACAATAATTTGTCAGTATGTAACATTTTACCGTAGTATCTATTACTACTTTATGAATGGTTCCTTATTAAATGATGTATACCCACGAATAACTGAAATTCTAAATGTTGCGTATTATTCTTTTTAAGGTATTAGCCGGTTCACCACATTGTAATTCAGTAGTTGGAGAAGGACCGCGTGTAGATTGTACGGAAACAATTGAACGTCGTGAAATCAATAAAAATGATGTAGATATCGACTTGGAAAATATCTTTGAAACAGTTAGCAAAGAGAATATGGACGAAAGTGAAGAATCACCAAAGTTCATTGCCAAACCGCCAGTTGGTTATGCAGAAGCGGAGGATGACGAAGAAGAGATTCCTGCTGTTTTACCTTACTTTCAAAGAAGAATATATTTCGGGAAAGATCTGATATTTGAAGATCCTATTGGAAGTGAACTGATTGGTGATGTTGAGTTTGAGGTTGACTTTGATTACATTATAAACGATATAGAAAAGGAAATGGTGGACGAAGAACGAAGATTGCCGATAGCTCGTGTTCTCCCAATCTATAAAACACCGCCCGTTTCTGATGAATTTGAAAGAACATTGACCGCTAAAGACAGCAGAGAAATAGATTTGAATTTTATTGACATGAAAACAGGAGGTTTTTACGAACAAGGAAATCGTGGTTTAAACAGTAGAGATAACGAGATCATTATTAACACGGTCACGAAAGAGTCTGGAATATCAGGCAAAGGAATCATTACCAACGAAGAATCGAGAAGTGACAAAGATGATATATACAAGAACTCTCGTGCGAAAAATGCGAAGAACTTTGATAATATTGGTGGTACTGAAGACGATATTGTGGAACAGAAGAGATTACTTTTACAAAATCAACAAGAAGAACGCAAAAACCTCCGTGAAAACCGACCACGAAATAATGAAGGAAAAGAACATTCAGTATTATCAAGTAGTGTCCCAGTTGTGGGGAATTCAGAACAAATTAAATTTAATAACAGTACGTCTAATAAATACCAAGAAAGAGACACAAAACCACAAAATAATTTAAATGATACAAATTATTATTCTGGAGTGCAAAGAAAAGATAACCGATCCATATATGAAAAAGATGATGTTCTTTTGAAAACCTCAGACTCAAAACAAGATAGTAACAAGAACGAAATAGAGACAAATTCTATGCCTAAAGACAACGTTACTAGTGTTATACAGTCAAATGAAAACGTGTCTTACAATAACTCAAACAATGAAAACCACGAGAACGAAGAAGAAAAGAAAAGGCTCCGTGATGCTGAGAATAAGGAGAAATGTTTGCTTGAGAGAATAAAATATCTTGAGAAGAAACGGCAACAGTTATATGAAAAGAAACAACTTGAACTTAACTCGAATAATTTCACCTCAAAACAAGAACAGAAAGTGTATGCAAACAGAGAAGATAAACAAAATAATGAAGTTAATATAAATACAGAAGGATTACACAGCAAACATCCGGAACAAAAATCAACAAGCTCTACATCCATTGGACAGCGTAAAGGAAACGACGAGAGCGAGAAAAGAAGATTAGCGGAAGCGTTGGCGGCGAAGAGAAAGACTGAAGCGGAATTAGAACGACAACGTGAGGAAGTATTACGTGCAGCTGAGGAACGGAGACTGGAGGAAGAAGCTAAACAACGAGAAGAACAAGTAGTGGCAAAAGAACGAAAACGAAATTTCTTGGAAAACCTTCAAAGATTAAAACAACGTGTTCTCACAGAGGAAGAGGAGAAAGCTAAGGCATCTGATAGCCAATCAAGACGTGAGCCAAGTAGACCAGTTCACAACACAGGAAGGTTTAGTCCAGACCTTGGTTCTTCCAACAAATCTCAATCTTTGCCTGGATATACCAAGTCAGAAGGAACGCTTTCTCCAAATACTACTCAAAGGAATGTGTTACCTCAAACCAGCAGGTCGCAATACGAAGCAGTTGTTGAGAGAAAGGAACAAGCGAGGAACGAAGATGATTCTTCAAATATGAAACATGATAACCAAAATTTGGAAAAGAATGAAGAAGGTCAGAGAAAGGCAGATGAAATGCGTCAAGAGAATTTCAAATCAAATCGAGAATTATTTATGAAAAAAATACAAACAGATGCAGAACAAAATGTTCAGGTGCAGAGGCGAGAAAAGAACAAAATAATTCGACCTAAATCATTTTATGGCGGAATGTTTAACAAACCATTGCATCAAATTATCGATGATTCCTTACTTGCTCAGGATGTTGACTCGACGAGTGCTGCAGATCTAGTGGACGAGGAGGCGTTGAAACAGTTTCAGCGAGAACAAGAGCTGAAGAAAGAACATGAAAAAGTGAACAAACTTCGTTCTAGTCTTGAGCGAGAATCAAGTTACACTGTAGAAAATGTCGAACAACTATTTTCAGAAACTGACATAGAAAGTAAGGAACAAAGTGGTAATGATTGGGATAATTTGGAAAGGAAAGAGGTTCGTTTAAAATTTTAGCGTTTACGTTCAGGAAATAATAACAAACGCGGGATCTCGCCAGAACCGGGTCAGCTCGGGTAACCGGGCTAGCTTGCCCAATATAAACATCCCCTTACTTGACACTGCCATTATCTTGTGCCATATATCTTATTCTGGGATACACCGTTTTCTCCTACACTTTCTAATATGCACGTTACTATTTATCCAGGCCAAAGCATCATCTCATCCTCATCGGCGGTCTCTGGTGAACACCTTAACAACTGAGTGGAACTCGTTCATTGATGTTTTGGAAGAAGATAAAAGGTTTGGCATATGATTTTATGAAGTATGACTAGCGATTTCACGTTATATAGATATCAAAAATGATTTCGTCAGGAAATAAATAAACTTGATACCAAAATTTTTGAAAATGTAGAAGTTCCCCAATCCCTTCTAAATACTAACTGCAGTGTCAGTCGACTACCTGACGCATCAGTAGGTTTTCATTTTAGGCCTTGGTCGTTATTCTGGGTCTCTTCGGAGCCCTGAGTCTGAATTTATGTCACTAATTCTAGCTCATGTTTTCACCTTTGGAATCGGAATGTGTGTGCTAGCCAACTTAGCACCTAGTTCGAGATGCTGGGCCACTATATGCACGGTATTGCTCAATCATAGGGTTGGTTCCTTAAGTATTCGCTAATTAAGATGCCCTCATTCTTTGTTTTTGAAAGGTGGGAATCTGAGACGGTCAAGATGAGACAAGGAATCAGTGCACAGGTAGGATGAACATAATTTAGGTACCTAATCCTTAAAATAGCATATTGCGTGAAGTTGGGTGATTAACTTGAATTAATACAATTAATTATTTAATGAGACTATATGCTTTGGCCTTTATATAAGCACCCCACTGGAATTTCTCGTTCAATCATATTTTTGTAACGTTTTGAAACATTAGAGAAAAGGTATCCCCGCTCGAACATCAGTCACTACACCAATCACGACTTCTGTTGATATTGTGAAGAGCGATAGTTCTAAAGAAATTTTGGAAGAAAAAGAAATATTTGAAAAACAAGCTGGAAAAGTTAAGAAGCTGGTCACATCTTACAAGCGGTTGTCTGTTCCGTGTTTTTTCAGCCAAGATGACGCATGGAATATTGAAAAATCAGTTAAGATATTTGTTTTCGCCTAGTTATCAGTTGTGACACTAACCAGCTAATATTTTCAAAGACTAACCTAACCATTTCGAACCAACCAATTCCTAATTGGCTAATCTTTACTAACTGTTCAAATGTGACTTACAGCAGCTTAGTTGATAGCTTTCCCATGATTTTGCTTTTTTATCATGGTTACACTTATATTTGCTGATCCAGAAGTGTTTTTACAAGTGCTTGATAAGTTATCCACCGAGGAGTAATAATACAACCTTCATAAAACTGGTCAAAGTGACCTCCACAATAAATTTCAGAAACTACCATTTATAAGTTCCAAACTCTCTGGAATTATAGTACTAATCGTGAGCAATACAATGGCCAAATTGATAGAAGTAGAAATAATCAAATTCCAGGGGATAGGGCTCTATAGCGCTGCAGACAGCCTCTTGAATATAATGAATTAATATTTGCTCATTGTTTTTTAACATTCAATTTTGTTGTCTTTAATCACTAACACTTAACCAATTATAGCACTAGCATAAGTTGTGTTGTGCATATTAATTAGTGTCAAGGGCGACAATCCATTCCGAAAAGTGGGGGAGCTGACCAACAACGTTATTTTATTTTGTAGTAGTTTATATTACGAATGTCCAAAAGGTGGGGGAATGCATCCTCCAGGATTGACGCCCTTGATAACTGTTGTTTTGTTTTGTTTTGTTTTGTTTTGTTTTGTTTTGTTTTGTTTTGTTTTGTTTTGTTTTGTTTTGTTGTGTTGTGTTTTGTTGTCGTGTGTCGTGTTGTGTTGTGTTGTGTTGTGTTGTGTCGTGTGTCGTGTGTTGTGTTGTGTTGTGTTGTTTTAATATTATTTTGCTTTGTGTTGTTATAATCCTGGTCGTATCTTTAATTATTGGCTCTATATATTATACAACGTCTTTGCCTCGTTTATACAGCTCACAGGCGCATTCAAGTAATGCGACGAGCGAAGAGGTTGTAAAAGAAAGTTTTCCAACACGTCATTGTACTTTGTAGAGGAGTGTTCAATCCCATTTTCTTACCCAAATATTTCTCTGAATTCCAGTCACCTGACCCACTACTCTGCCAAATCCCATTCCCAGCAGCAAAGTTGCCATTAATTGTATAGTGCCTATTAATTCACTAAATTTAATAGTACTTTCCTCATGGTTATATTTTGCATTAATTTTGGCCTGAATCATTTGATCAATCATGTCTTTGTAAAACTAGGAAGAAGAGTCTAAAACATTTGAAACAAATCTTCAAGCAGAAAGTTCGTCGACATCCAGACAAAAACCTGATGATGTAAGTAATATAATGAAATGCAGACTAAAAACATTTTTTGCAAAACTGTTTCCAATTAATTCTGACACTGCAGAGAACAACGAAAATATTCGTTGTCTCGAGCGTGATTCGAAATCGCGTCTTCAGGTATTTACAATTGTGGATAAAACTGGTTGAGACGACTTTTCTCTTGGTAACATATTGCACTATTCAAAAACCCCCAACTCAATGTTGAGTTTATGTCATAGTTAATTACCAAAAGTTGTTTCGAGGTTGTTCCAAACATTGAACTGGGAGTGGGGGAAGGGGGCTTCAAGTTTGACTTGACGATGTACATTGACTTTTGAACATTCCGTTCGATCATTGTGGTGCGATGGTAATATTCTATTTTTTTTAAATTTTGATACGCCATTAACGGCAAAGTATCTGGGTTTGGAGGTAGGTGCCGTTGATGATCAAGGCAATCTATAGCATTGTTGGCAAAAACCGCAATGGCAAATTGGCAAAACAGCAATGGCAAAAACTGGCAAACAGCAATAGCAAAAACTGGCAAACAGCAATGGCAAAAACTGGCAAACAGCAATGGCAAAAACTGGCAAACAGCAATGGCAAAAACTGGCAATTATAAATTATGGCAAAAAAAAGTGAGAGTCGAGGGACACTCGATGACTCGGTGATCCGCAAAACATTAGGAGCAAGCATGCTTATAAAGCGACAAAAGACCGCAGGCATGATATATTTGCCGTTAACTACGCTTAAATCTACGTTTAACCACATTTAAACATAATCTAAATTCTAAAATTATATCTAAAACTTTGAAACCGTATTTTCCTTTGCAGAAACAATTTGATCAGAAAACCATCATAAAGGTACAGTGTTGACTGTTGTATTAGTATCACATCAGAGTTGTCTGGTCCGACACATGCTCGGGGTTGTGAGAAGTCAGTGTGATAAGTTCTTTGCACACTTACATAGTTACATTACTTGATTTGGTTTTGTAGAACCACCATTATGATTATTTTATGATAGTTTTATAACCCCAAACCTATAACCGAACCTCAAATCCAATCCTTATCTAGTACTAACATGAAACTGTGACGTCATTTCTGGACATTTGGGTGATTTTCCATATTACTATCTTGAAATGACGTCACAAGGGTTAGGATTACACTGTCGGTTGGAGTTAGGATTAGGTTTCGGATTAGGATTGCAAGGATTAAATAATATTAACGTGGAAATTAGCCCAAGCTGTCGATGTGTAACACGAAAGCTCGGACCGTCATCATTGTTGCGCTGATCTGGGCTTACGGATCGAATGAGTTTGCAAAATAAATAAACGTGGCGTTTCCACGAAAATATATAATTTAATAAAGACTGTAATGCAGGACCTTTTTTAAGAATTCGTCTTTGTGGAGGGGGGGGGGCATCAAGGAAAAAGGACCTACCAAGGAGGTGGTGAATGGAAGGTGTGTGAACGTGAAGAGGGTCTGGGAAATTTTTGTATGAGCCCTGTCAGGCTTGATTTTCTGCATTTTCAGAATTTCTTCAAATATATCCCATCTCACGAACTGAGCTTCAGTTTATAACACTCTTCTGAACTACTACAGTAACTCATTCTTCCTTCCCCCCCCCCCCCCCCCCCAAGTTTATATGCTAAAAAGGCCTTGTGCAGTGTAATGACTTTGTTATTTTGTAGGATAACGCACCCAAACGTAAAACGGATCTGGCTCACGCGTGGACACATATGGTTTCAAATCAGCAGAACACAGATTAATCAAGATGAAATATATATCGCACCAGCGCAGTCACAGCAGATCCAAAACAACATATAATGACACATTGCAGCACAATGAACAGTCTTTGTCCCACAGCTACAAAGTTACAGTTTTTATTGCCTGTGTAACTCTACATATAGAGCACCAAGGTGTAAATAGTTTCCTTATATGTAATATTCGACACAAAATACGACCATCGTACTATTGATTTCAAGTTCCAAAATATTCCCGTATGAGCGGAAATATCTATAGCTGGACAAGGATAGATTCTTATGGGAGTTTAATCCCATTAAAGTTAGCACTTTGAGTAACGAAACGAAATTTTCCAATCGGTTTTTTTACAGAATTTAAAAGCTGGTATGTCTCATGATTGCGTAAATATGTTTCGAGAAGCATAGTGTCAAGTCAGGCCTGGTTCATGAACTGAACTATGCAAGCATTTTATGGAAGACGCGATATTTAAAGAGGTGCTAACATTAATAGGACTAAAGTATCTGTAGTTCATAGTACGCAACGAGTAAAGTTGAATCCGGATTTATAGTAAAAAATGGATTGTCTTATTTTTGAGCTATATTTCTCAACTCAATAATAAATCACAAAGATAATGCATCGTTCTCGTCATCGTTCTGTACATTACTGTACACAAGTAAAAATCTTGTCAACAAGATGTGTTCACAACAGGGTTTGAGGGTTGTAGCAAGCTTGTCAACAAGTTGTAACAACATATATATGTTATCATTTTATCAAGTTTGTCCTCACTTGTTAACATGTTGTTGAATTGCAGGACGATAACAAGATGTTGGAACAGCATTGTACAAGTTGTGCGTTTTTACGTGTGTAAATTCTAAACCCAAGCCCAAGCCCAAGGGTGTGTATAACGTATAAGAACGTATAAGATTTTTTAAAAATATCTGGTAATTCATGAGAAAATTCCAAATGATATCAGCTAGCGATATGGAGTTTGGAAAAGTGGAAATAAACACCCAAGAGTTGAGCTGACTTTCGAGGCTTTAAATAATGGGACAAGGGATGAGGTTAGGGTTACGAGAAGGCAGTGCCTTTTTAAAGGAATTTTCACTGGGGAGGGGAGCAAAACAGGAAAAAAAGGCAGAACGAAAAATATGAGCCGTCGAGGTTTGGCGAACGCGCGAGTCAGAAGAGAGATTTTGTAAAACTTTAATTTATTAACTTCAGGGTTATCAACAAACCGTCGAGCGGAAACGCTAGAAAATAGTCGCAAGGCTTGGAAAGGCTAGCTTTTTGCCATTTTATCAGTTTTTTGTATGAAATCTATCGCTATTATGAAATATTAGGTGAAGAATAATATGAATTACTACACACAAGATGTCTGTGGATTGAGATTAGGGTTAAGGTTCAAATTAGGGTTGGGTTGGGTTAGGGTAAGTGTTAGACTTAGGGTTATAGTTAGTGTTTGACTTGTGGTTAGGATTAGAGGACTGTCTATCGAAATCATTTTAAATCTTAACCCAAAATTTAACCCTAACCTTACTCCAAACCCTAACCTTAGCCCACATCCGAACCTTAATAACTCTCACCGTAACATCCACCTTAACCCTGACCTAAACCTCAACCCTATACCCTAAAGCCACCCCACAACCCTATATTTTACCATACTCGCACATTTTCTCGCTATGAAATGCTTTTATACATTTTACAGACACTTGAAGAGATGTTCACTTATGTTGATAGTCGTTGTGAGCGTATTGTGTTCAGTTGTATCACCTGCGCATATGCATTTATGAATATTTAATAACTTATAATAAGTTGTTTTCACCAATTTTAATACATTTACTTGACCGTATTTATACGAGTGCATGGATCACTGATCTGAAAACTAGAACTGGATAGTGCATCTGCTAGGCATAAATGAAGTCAATGGCGGCCATATTGGTGTGACCACCACAAATCTACTTACTGGTGTTGGGGACATGTTAGAAGAGAATGAATGAATGAATGAATAACTTTATTGTGTCAATGTGTTTAGCTATGTCACAGCTAATTGGGGACACTAAGAGGTTCTAACAATTTCTGGTTATTAGTGGGAAAGGACATGCATTGCATAGATAAGAATTGATCATCAGTGGCCTCTCTTTCTGCTTACATTTGCCGGTGAATAACTAATGAGGTCACACCAATATGGCCGCCATAAGCCTCGTTACGTGTTTAAATAGTTCTAAAACTCATTAGAAGAGATGTTGGAAGCTATATTTTTCAAGTTACATAAGAAAAGATATCTGATTCAAACAAACTAATTTAAACGCTAACGATTTGACTAGTCAAGAATTTGACAGAATTAAGAATCTCATCTCATAAATATTCTGGCTTCAAAATTTGCTCATTGAATTCAAAAGGATACTCTATCCAGTCAGTCTAGTGGAATGAATGCAGTACATGTATATATCACAGTATTCAACCAATATTAGACTGAAAATTTCATCGTAAGAAAATTTGTCACTCTTCTATTTAAAAATGTTTAGGTTTCTGTTTGGTGAAGCATAAAATGACCCGGCGATTCTAGGAAATAATTACCATATCGTTTGGGAAAGGATAAGGAGATTTGACGTCTTGATCAGTGTCGGTACTGTATAATTTAATGTGTGGTTCAAAGATTCTCCCCACTCTGTATGCAGGTTTTGTTTTCGAATCAATTGTGCAACACCAAACTCCTTCCCTGTAGTTAATAGGAGGATTTCGATAACAGAAGTCTGTGTTCTTCATTTTGGAATGGCTTCGGGAACAAATCCCAATCTTTTGGTAAGTGACAACACTTTACTTTATATTTATTACTTGTTACCAATGACAAACTAAAGAAACATTGGCCTCTTTTTCCACTAAAGAAATTTTTTTGTTCCTGTTGGGATATATGGCGCCTGCCTGAAAATCAATAAAAACGCCGATTTAATTCATGTAATAACTGTCATAAAAACCAACTCTCTTGAAGATGTCGAAGTGCGTTACGCAAAACATTGAAGCTAGGGCAACATCACTTTTCGACAGAGACTAAGCAATAACTGACATAGCTAGAGGAACAGAATGTGAATCTTGCTACCGGAATGATGTGTTGAAAACTTCATAAACCCCATTGGGATTTGCAGTGTCTTCTTGTGACAAAAGTGGATTGGAAGAAATTTTAGCCACGAATTGAAGAGCTAGGCTAAATGATTAGAGAGTTGACATGTCACTAACGACCAGCTCTTGTTTCACACGTCATATGTGATATGGATTGTAGTATCCTATACATTAACTAAATATCCTATACATTAAAATAGGTGTTCTTCATATTTTCAGTCTTCATATTAGTTATCAAATTTTATAGTCTTTGTTTTAAACGTGCGGTGCCAGTGTGGGTAGAGTGTAGCAAATATACGGCGGTTGATTGTTGTGTAAAACTACCTAAAAATACAATAAGAACTTCGACGTTTCGAGCGAATGTCCTTCGTGATCTGTCTTTGTCTTTGTTTTACCTTTAGTATGAATTAAACTATACTAAAGGATACAGTTTAACTCGGTTTTCCAAGCTCATGCAGTTCAGCCGCTACTACCCTCTGCTTGATAAGACAAACATAATTCATAAAGCATATATATTGAAACAATTCGAGATTACGACATGTTCTTGTATTTAGGCCTATTTAGCCTATCGTTTGATGTTATATGTCGTATGTACTTATATACTTTAAGACTAAGTATTTTACTTTGACACTATATGGTCGAAAGTACATCATTCTATACGTGCTATTTTATATAATTATATGATATATTAAGAACTGAACTACTGAAGTTGCAGTTTCTATAAAGCGTGACTCAGCTTATAATTTTCATTCCATATGCTTTGAGATGCAAAACATATTAAACAAGCTACAGCCCTTCCCACGTTTCACCAGCTTGGTCAAGAAATTCGTGATGAAAATCAGAACATAGATATAAGCAATATATCGAAGTTAAGCTTCATTCAAAATGTATACTGTGAATGTGAGTGTGAGTCAGTGACAGTGTATAACTGATGAATGGTATATGTCAGTTGTATTTACATACTGACATGGTGTTTTATCTTCAAACCAATACAAAATGGGAGGCTGCTAGAAGTATTTAGTTTAAATATACAACAGCTATAAGAACTCCATTGACAAGGTTATGGACGTAATTAAAATGTTACAAAACAGATCACGAGACCAACTATAAATACTGTTCCGAATCGCGAAGACACCTGCATGCAAATATATAAATCATACACTCTAAATCTGGAAGTGTGGTGCATTCTGATGCAGGTCCTGTTTTATAACGTTTGACTGTGAACAGCTCCACTGGATCTAAACCAAAAAGGCAGGAAGAACTAACAAGCTATCTGTAATTACAAGTTTCTTATCATTAATTCTCAGTAACTTTTCACAGGCCTCATTTCTCGGACAGCCACAACCTGATAGTGCTAGAGAATCACGGGAAGATTTGGGAGATCTTGGAGAACGCAATGTGAGATATATATTTTCAATTATAACTTATACTTCAATCGTAACATACAAAAAATACAACGTTTGAATTACGTAGGGTAGATATGAACATATATACACATTTATATAGATTAGCATGTTCTTGACATATATAGATTGTGTTTCCTGCAAAATTAGCCTACTTTCAGTAACGGGTCAATTTCATATTAACAACCCCATTTAAATACAATGAGTCACAATTCTTGTGACGTCATTTCGAGATATTTAAATTTTATATCAATTTTCAACCATAACCTGCAGGTGTCAGATTGCAAGCGGCCGGAATCCAGGCCTCTTCGCTCGTCAATGTAAGTATGAAACGCAATGCAATGTATGTATACAATGTAATACTATCAGCATTCAATTATTGCGTCTGGGGTGTAAAAGTAAGTAAAATTAGAGAAAATCATCCAAACTAATACACTCGTCATTTTTGGCTTTCAATGTCTTTTAATATTTACTGTGCAGAATTCAAGTTGTGCAGAATCCAAGTTGTTCATAACACAGTGCACTCAATATGAAACTGAAAGGCCATTTTGCTTTATAAAAATTAAACACATGCACAACTTCGTCATTCATTAGTGCTTTGAACTGATTGTATTTACTCTTCTATTTACACAAAAACTTCTCAAACCAACTTTGGAATTGAAAAGCATACCATTTTAACCTTCAAATTTGTGGGAAGATTTGGGAGACTTTGCAGAATATATTAATTTAGCATATAATTACATTAATTTATTAATATACTTAAATCATGATTGTTTGATTTTCATGTAGCCTGCAAGCGTCAGAGTGGGAATTCCGGCTGCATATAACCAATTCATGAATGTAAGTATAAAATGCAGGGGAGAAGCAGTGAACTTAATCATGTAATACTACTACACTACAAAGATAACATGTTCAGTTATTATGTCCAGGGAAACTGAGAAAATTAGTGAAACTAGAAATAAAAATTAACCCAAAATTTTCGTCGAAAGAAGTTTTAATACTCATTTTCGGGTTTTTAAGTTCTTCATTTTTAATCCATGAATCAAAATTGCTTTATACAGACTCCGCAATATGAAAGCCTTCTTACACCATATAGAAATTTTATTAAGAACATAACTTTATCCTTCTTTCATGCTTTGGAGATTAATGTTTCCCAATACAAAACGTTTCCAAAATAACTTCGACTCGCAAGCAAAATTGCAAACTGAGGGAATTTCTAGTAAAAGCAGGAATTATATTTTCTTAGGACCAGCTTTTGTTAGAAAATGTCATCCTTCGTGACGAACTTCGTAAAATGCGCAATGTTGTACAAAACTCGAAGATTGATACCGCTGAATTGTGCTCAACGTTTGGAAAATTGGCGAACGACTGGAGTGATACAGTGAAGCAGATTAACGCCATACATGATGAGCAAAGAGAGGATTACGAAAGAAGAATTGAAGCTTTAGAGAAGACGAATAAACAACTGGTGAAGGAAAATGAGGAAATGAAAAAAGTCATCGAAGATTTTAAAAAGTTGGAGTCTGAATTTGAAAAACAAAAACGGCTATTAAGATTAGGTCAAGTTGCATACAAGTTGGAAATACTTGTATCAGAGTATGTCTTTCCTGGTGATGACAAAACGAGTAAAAGAGCTCGGTATGGTACGAATTTGAAGTCATTAAAAGGTAAAATCGGAAACCTGAAAGATCAAAAGCTACGAAATGAAGCCGTATCACGTCTGGAAGGTCTTAATGAAGAAATGTTTGAAGATTGGTTTCTTGGCATTGTGAAAGAGCTTAAAACTTCGCGACTGGATACAGCTCACCCAGATCTTGGTTCATATGAAGAAATGAGGTCGGTTATCAACGAAGAATTTAGCGACGGCGACAAGAGAGAGGATATGTTGACAGCGTTGAAACATCTGCAAGATATGTACGAGAAATTGGAACGACCATTTGGTGAATAGTTGATGCAACTGAAATTTTCCTGATAACATTTACAATTTTAGCTTATACTTTATATATTATGAATCACCTGCATATGTTTTCTGGTTGAAAGTCAGAAAAATCAAGTTAAGTACAGTCGAACATCTACTTAATGGACATTCTATATCCAGCGGACACTCTAAATAACAGACATTTAAAACGCCTCACGTTGATGACCATTAGAGATACGACCAAATGAAATTTAGCAATACATATATGTTATTGACCGGTTGCGAGGGCCCGGATGCAAAAAACTGTGCCCGAGGATGACGTGTTTATTTTTTATCGGCCATTTAAAAGATAATAGCGATACTATAGAGACAATTTAAACGCAAGTTTAGTTCGTCATTTAACGCCGCATTAAAACTGCTAGGCACGTAATTTTCTTTCTCGTTCTCGTCGTGTATATCTTCAGGATAATAACATCCACTTTCGCTCCCACTATCATCGTAAAAATCCGTCATATACTAATCCTCATAAAACCTTCTGCAATAGTCGCGCACACAAAACAGAAGAAACCCGCGTGATCATTCCTGTGCACGGGAATATTAACGAAAAAAATTCCAAAATAACCTGACGTGGCGAGTTGCTCACGACATCTCGCGCCATTGCGTGTGTTGTATAGCGTGTTGCATGTCAATTGCTGACGTCATATCTCATTATTTTGTCCGGTGACTATGTTCAAATTTTGCATACTGTATTGCACCGCGAAAGTCTTTCATTGTACCAAAAATAAAACAATTCTGTAATGCCAAAAATATTTTATTGAAGAAAACGACATTTTTGCCTTTTTAAAAAAATTGGCATTACAGAATATTTTTATATTTCGTTTATTGTTAGTTTATGTTGAAAGTAAAATAATGCACGAAAAAAATAGGCTTCATTGCCTTCACAAAATGGCAAAGAACTCTCCTCGTCCATCTCCATGTATTCAATGCCGCTTGACTCCATAGACCTCGTATGTAACGAGAAAATAATGATTTTAGACGAAGATCCCTCTATTTTCTATAAGTTTCTACTATGAATTGCAGTTCGAATGCACTATATCTGTCACGTGACGTACTTTTGTAACATGATATCCAAATGGGTCACGTGTTGCTTTGAAGTTTGCCGGCCTTCCAAACCCGGTCGTCTATGTTAACTATGGTTTGAAGTTATGATATTTTGTTCCTTGACTTTTAAGAACATTTTCTCCTAAATTTTGATTAGCTTAAGAAAACGATTATTAATTAAGGTGGCTCGATATAGTAATCACAAAAACCTTATTCAAGAATCGCGAAAACAAAACTTCATACTCTATGAACAAATCCGTGTGACCATTTGTGCGCGTGGGAATATTAACGAAATAACTTACAAAATGATCTGACGTAAGCAGTTGTTCGCGCCATCTCGTGTCATTACGCGTGTTATATACCGTTTCATGTCAATTGCTGACGTCATTAAAAAATTCCATTTTTGAAAAACAATGCGCTATATCTCATTATTTTGTCCGGTGACTTATGTTCATGCTGTATTGCACCGCAAAAATCTTTCATTGTACCAAAAATAAAAACGACATTTTTGCCTTTTTCAAAAAAATGGCATTACAGAATTTTTTTATATTTTGCTTATTGTTAGTCTGTCTTGCAAATAAAATAATGCACGATCGTCGCGCTTCTCATGTGCCGAACACATTAAAAACAATACATAATCAGCTGAAATGCCTCATTATCTATTGTTTGTAATGCGTTCGGCACGGCAGTAATGCGTTCGGCACGGCAGGCGGAGCGACCATGTTTCAACTTTCGCTCTAGGTGTCTAGCATGAGATTTTTTTTGTCCGCTTTACACCTCGCGGACACGCCTGAAAGTTGAACTACATTAAACTTTCTTGGCGTGCCCGCGCGACTAATTATTCACGTGATTCTGTCAAGGCTCCATTCTGTCACCATTTTTGTTTGGAATTTATGTCAACGATCTACCTGCTATAACGATCTCAAGTGATCTAGACTCTTACGTTGATGATTCAAAACTCCACCTTGCATTTCTAAACGAAGACATACAACAGGCAATCCTTAAATTAGAAAATGATTTGCATAACACCGCAAAATGGTGCCTGGAACATCAATTGTTAATAAATCCCAACAAGACTAAATTCCTCTTGGTAGGAACACGATCAATGTTACAGAATTTATCAACAACAATTAGTCTGAAATTTCTCGGTGAAACTCTTAGGCCAGTACCAGTTGCTAAAGATCTGGGTATGCATCTAGACTTACATCTTTCTTATGATGAACATATCTCTAAACTATCATCTACGTGCATTAATAGATTATGCCAAATCAACAGAGTAAAGGAGAGCTTTGATAAAGAAACGTTATCATTACTTATTGAAGCACTGGTAATAAACAAGCTGTTATATTGTTCTAATGTATGGGCCAATACTTCATCCAGAAATTTGAAGAAATTGCAAACAGTCCAAAACTTTGCATGCCGAATTATTACGAATATTAAAAAATTTGATCATGTGACACCAGGTTTTCAACAACTCAAATGGTTAACTATCGATAATTTACTCATTTATAAAGACGCGGTGATGGCTTACAAATGCCTTAACAACCTTGCGCCAAGCTATCTCACAAAGAAATTCATAAAGCGATCTGACATCCATAACTGTCAAACTAGAAATAATCACAATTTAGACATTCCAAGTTATAAAACAGCTACTGGACAGAGAATTTTTATTACCGTGCAGTTAAAATATGGAACGAAATAGACGATGATCTAAAAAACATTTCAGAACTTAAAGGTTTTAAGAAAAAACTAAAAGAACATCTTTTAAATTTTAAATCATCAGATTTATAATAGTTTTATATAGATTTTGATAGTATAGTTTAATTAATTTATTTGTAAGTGTATGTTGAAAAGCCCTTTGGGGAACATACAGTGTTTAATAATAATAATAATAAAAAAAATAAAAAAAAGATTCGAATCGGTCGCTACGCCCGCGCGGGCAAAACGACCGTAATGGAAAATGGCCTTTACACGTTTAATTAGTCTAATATAAATACGAGATGACTAAACTTGAACTTAGTTGGCAGTAAAATGGAAATATTCTATATTTTCTTGGATTCATTCAATTATTTGTTTCCAACTGTTCATCTCGTTTTTATATTAGTCGCACCTAACACAAGACGATAAGTGCATTCCCAATCACTGGCGGCATTATACACAACGACGGCATAAAGTAGGGTTGGCATGAATCTCGTACCCAGAATCATGCCCACCCACCGCCTAACCTGCGAACGAGCGTACGAGATTGGGTTCGCGTCTGAAAATGCCTTTCACAATGGAAGTAGACATTTGCTTTCTTAATTGTAATCATGTTAATGGAGACTACACAAGTCTTCACGATAGTTAAAAGTCTGATTATATACCCAGGGACGCCGGAGAGGGGGCGGGCGCAGGGGGTCAAGTGCCGCTCCTGCACTTTCCTAAGGTGGGCAATGGGGCAAAGGTGTCCTTTTAATATGAAACTGTATACAAAACAATAATAAAACTGCCAAAGAAAGAGAATACAACTGTAAATTAAACAAGACGATTAGTTCAATTTCCTGTTGTCTATTGATTTCGTTCTGTACTTCTTCTATATGTATTTGCACATAGGAATAACGATTAAATGAGTTGAAATTTGAGAATCATCTAAATTCCTTACGTTCGCATCCCCCCCCTGCTCTACCATCGTCCCTGTATATATCGGCCATGCATTGGGCACATCAGATATTTAATTTGGCGCGCAACTTGCAACTCGCATCTTCAAATCTTGCAAATTACTTATTCCCAACCATTAGCCATTATCGCACATTTCCTTGCTATGTAAATGCTTTTATACATTTCTACAGACGTTTGAAGGGATTTCCACCTTTGTTGTTAGTTATTGTGTTCGTTGTTGAGTTGCATCACCTGCATCTTTGTATTCACCAATGTTATACCGCTATATCATACTTCCTTATATGTTTTAAGACGAAATATGCCTCTTTTATTTAAAAATGTTTAGGTTCCTGTTTACTGAACCATAAAAAGAACCTGGTGAGTTCTAGGAAATAATTACCATATCTTTTTGAAACCACAAAGAGAATTTATGTTCTGATCACTACAGGTACTGTATAACTTAATGTGCGGTTTAAAGATTCTCCTCACCCTGTGTTTTGTTTTCGAATCAATTGTGCAACGCCAAGCTTCTTCCCTGTAGTTAAGTAGAGCTAAGAGCTGTGTGTGACAGTATAGGAGGATTTCGATAACTGAAGTCTGTGTTTCTCATTTTGGAATGGCTTCGGGAACAAATCCCAATCTTTTGGTAAGTGACAACACTTTAACTTTATATTTATTAGTTGTACACGACGACAAACTAAATAAACCTTTGGCGTCTTTTTCTACTAAAAGAAAAATTATTGTTCCTGTTAGGATATATTACTGAACATTAATAAAAACGTCGATTCAATTCAAGTAACAACCGTCATAACCAACTCTCTTGAAGATGTCGACGTTTACCCAAAACATTAGGGAACTTTAGATTTGACGACGACTACGAGAACGACTACGAGAACGACTACGAGTACGAGATTTTTCCGTTAAATATCTGCTAATACAAACTTGTTATCATCCTCTCTTTGGCACAGCACAATTTTATAACAACAGTTGAGCCAAAGCGAGTACAACTTTGAGTTTGTATTAGCAGTCGTAGTCGTTCTCGTAGCCGTCATCAAATCTAAAGTTCCCTATTGAAGCTAGGCCAACATCACTTTTCGACAGCAGACTAGCAGAGACATAGCAATTGCTAGCCCATATACAACAGCTCGAGGAACAGAATGTGAATCTTGCTACCGGAATGATGTGTTGAAAACTTCATAAACCCCGTTCGGGTTTTCACTGTCTTCTTGTGACAAAATTCGTGTGGATTCGAAGAAATTTTAGCCGCGAAGAGCTAGCCTAAATGATTAGATAGATCTAACGACCTGTCCATGCAGTAGTCATATGGATTGCAGTAGTCATATGGATTGCAGTAGTCATATGGATTGCAGTAGTCATATGGATTGTAGTATGTGTACTCCTATATATTAAAATAGATGTAAAATTTTGACATCTAATTCATCATATTTCCTTCATATAGTTATGGAATTGTTTGTTTTACATTTAGTATGAATTCAGTAAAGTTTAACTCGGTTTTTCAAACTCAGTTCAGTCGGTTACTACTACTCTCAGCTTGGTACGACGGCAAACATAATTCATAAAGCATATTAATTAGGCCTATTTATCGTTATACGTGTCGTATATGTATACTTTAAGACTAAGTATTTTATTTTGACACTATACGTTGAAAGTATACCTATAGGCTATAGCCTACGTGCTATTTTATATAATAAATGTCTGATATATTAAGAGTTGCAGTTTCTATAAAGCGTGGACTCAGCAGTTATAATTTTTATTCCATATCTGCATATGTTTTAAGATTTAAAACATATTAAAGCAGCTACAGTTTCGACGTTTCCCTAGCTTGTTCAATAAATTCGTGTCGAAGAGATCGAACTCAAGCTTCATTATAGATCATTATTATGTTGTCAGTGAATCAGTGACAGTGTATAATGAATGGTATTATGTTGTACTGACACACTGACATGGCGTTTTATGTTCAACCATAATATAACCATGCATTACAAAATGAGGGACTGCTAAGTTATTTCGATCATTCTTTAGCTATATATATAGTTTATATATAGCTATAATTAAGGACTACATTGACAAGGTTATAGTTATATAGAATTAAGATATTACAAGATAGATCACAACTATGAACAAAATCTGCCCATGCATACATGACTTCAAAGTCGAAGACACCATGCAATTATCATAAATCATATATATACACTCTACAGGGTGTATAAAAATGGAGTCCTCGATTCAAATGTAAATTTTGGAAAGACTAATAAAGAGTAAAACGTTGATGTTTACATTGATTTTAAAGCTGAGCCATTCCATCATCTTTGATGGGCTGTTTTTATGTTTTTTATGTGACAAAAAATTGAGATGCAATAAAAATTGGATGATACTATACTATCAGTCTTTACTCAAACAGTAAACTGTTGTTTGGATCATCAAAACCAAAGACAAAATACGGCTTTCTATGCACTATAGCCACTATACTGTCTGTTCATTTATAGTTACGGAAACTCAATAAAACAACTCAAATATCTTTTATAATGTTCTTAAATTATTCTTACTCGTTTTTCTCATGTGGCAACAACATCAAGACTTAAACATGAAAATTTCACACGCGACTATGAAATAACATATATAGTAAGATTGAGCCACGGCATCTAAAACTGATTGGTTATACTAAATTTTCTCTTGTGCAGTTATTCCTTGCACTGAAGATACAAATTGAAAGACCTGAATCACTTTATAAGGTCTAGTATTACGAAAATTATTAAGCATAAAAGATGGACTTCGTTTCTTTCGACACACCAGGTGCATTCTGATGGGCCATGCATTAATAACGTTTGACTGTGAACAACTTCATTTAATCTCTTTTTGGATTAAAGTCGCAAAAAGGCAGGAAATACTAACAAAGCATTACCATTACAAGTTTTTTTTATCATTCTCAGTAATTTTTGCAACGTATTTTGTTATCTTCACAGGCCTTACTTCTTGGACAGCCACAACCTGATAGTGCTAGAGAATCACTGGAAGATTTGGGAGAACGCAATGTGAGATATAATCTTTTCAATTATAACTACTTCAATCGTAACATAAAAAATACAGCATTTGCATTAGTATAAACACACACAGACTGCGCGTGGGGTAGATATGAACATACATACACATTTATATAGATTAGCATAGTTCTTGACATAAATATATTGTTTCCTGCGAAATTAGCCTACTTTCAGCAACGGGTCAATTTAAATTTCATATTATAAACAATCTCCATTTAAATACAATGAGTCCCAATCCTAATCTTAATACTAACCAAATGCTAACCCTTAATCGCTACCACAATTCTTGTGACGTCATTTCGAGATAGTACGTCAACCATTTTATTTATGTATAATTATCAGATATTGAAATTTTATATCAATTTTTAACCATAGCCTGCAGGTGTCAGAATGCAAGCGGCCGGAATCCAGACCTCTTCGCTCGTCAATGTAAGTATGAAACGCAATGCAATGTATGTATACAATGTAATACTATCAGCATTCAATTAAGAGAAGAATTTAGAGAATATATTAATTTAGCATAAAATTATATTAATTTAATACACTTATAAAGATTGTTTGATTTTCATGTAGCCTGCAAGCGTTCCAGGTCTCAGACTGGGAATTCCAGCTGCAGATAAACAATTAATGAACGTAAGTATAAAACGCAGGGGAGAAGCAGTGAAGTTAGTAATGCACTACAAAATATCTCGAACGTGCGGTGCCAGTGTGGGTAGAGTGTAACAAGGATTCGGCGGTTGACTGTTGTGTAAAACTACCTGAAAAATACAATAAGAACTTCGACGTTTCGTCCGAAGGCCCTTCGTCTGGAAGTTAGTAGGAACTAACACTATATTAAAAGCAGTTAGTACCTACTAACTTCCAGACGAAAGGCCTTCGCTCGAAACGTCGAAGTTCTTATTGTATTTTTCAGGTAGTTTAATACTACTAAACTACAAAGATAACATGTTCAGTTATTATGTTCAGGGAAACTGAGAAATTTTGTGAAACTAGAAATTAAAATTAACCCTATATTTTTGTCGAAATGAAGTGTTAATACTCATTTTTGGTTTTGAAGTTCTTCATTTTTAATCCATGAATCAAAATTGCTCATATAAACTCAGTATGAAATTTTATTAAGAATATAATTTTGTCCTTCTTTCATGCTTTGGAAAATGTCTCCTATACTCATTTCTCAATCTCAACAAAACTTTGATTATGTTTTTAAATTTAATACTGCTCTGATAATACTGCTCTGAGCATGCAGTAAAATGGTGCTCACATTCTGCTTAGCTAACCAAAAAAGCTTGCAAGCCAAATTGAAAGCTGAGGGAATTTCTAATAAAAGCAGAAATTATATTTTTAGGCCCTTTTCTTAGAAAATTTGGCCCTTCATGAGGAACTTCGTAAAATGCACAATGTTGTACAAAACTCGAAGATTGATACCGCTGAATTGTGCTCAACGTTTGGAAAATTGGCGGACGACTGGAGGGAGACAGTGAAGCAGATTAACGCCATACATGATGAGCAAAGAGAGGATTACGAAAGAAGAATTGCAGCTTTGGAGAAGACGAATAAACAACTGGTGAAGGAAAACGAGGAAATGAAAAAAGTCATCGAAGATTTTAAAAAGTTGGAGTCTGAATTTGAAAAACAAAAACGGCTATTAAGATTAGGTCAAGTTGCATACAAGTTGGAAATACTTGTATCAGAGTATGTCTTTCCTGGTGATGACAAAACGAGTAAAAGAGCTCGGTATGGTACGAATTTGAAGTCATTAAAAGGTAAAATCGGAAACCTGAAAGATCAAAAGCTACGAAATGAAGCCGTATCACGTCTGGAAGGTCTTAATGAAGAAATGTTTGAAGATTGGTTTCTTGGCATTGTGAAAGAGCTTAAAAATTCGCGACTGGATACAGCTCACCCAGATCTTGGTTCATACGAAGAAATAAGGTCGGTTATCAACGAAGAATTTAGCGACGGCGACAAGAGAGAAGATATGTTGACAGCGTTGAAACATCTGCAAGAGATGTACGAGAAATTGGAACGACCTTTTGGTGAATAGTTGATGCCACTGAAATTTTCCTGATAACATTTACAATTTGAACTTATACTTTATATATTATGAATCACCTGCATATGTTTTCTGGTTGAAAGTCAGAAAGTTAAGTACAGTCGAACCTCTAATTAATGGTCATTCTATCCAGCGGACACCGCTAAATAACAGACATTTAAAACGCTTCACGTTGATGACCATTAGAGGTACGACCGTAATGATATTTATTAATACTATAAGGGTTTATATAACATAAAGCTGTGTTCTACAATATTATTATAGCAAAGCCTGTTTTCCACTAAAACCGTAGCGTAACGTATCATAGCATTCTCGTTTATGTCAATGTCATTATTTCTGCTCTAGTCATCTGAAAACAAAGAAGCATAGGCGGATTTTCTGGGGGGGTGCTGGGGGGTGCGCACCCCCCCAAAAATATTTTGCACCCCCCCAAAACGTTTTCCCACCCCCCCTAGAGAAATTTGCACCCCCCCAAATTGGGATAAATGACAGTAGTGTGATTGAAGTAAAGATTTTGAACTAAGTAAGACTAAAAACAAGGATTTTGAACTAAAATCTCAAAATTTTCTGGGGGCTTTGCCCCCTTACCCCCATTGGCAACTGTGCCCCTAGACCCCTGCTGCACTTTGCTCGGCGGCGCTACGCACCCTGTCGCTCACCTCTTCCCCTAAATTTTCGGCACCCCCCCAGAGCAAAATCTGAAAATCCGCCTATGCAAAGAAGTACACTGTCTACGTTTACAATAACAAAATTGTTATTATCACGTGTTAGATTCTTAGCCAATCGGAACATTCAAATTTAGTTTGTGAACAAATCAGATTTCTCTATTTGTATAGATCACATTTGATGTAATTTATTAAAAACGATTTTTACTTTTTCATGCTTTTTTCCTATAGTTTCAAAAGCGTCGCTCTCGTGTTCTCCCAGCATTCCCGAGTGCATTATAACACCATCAACCATCGCATTTTGAAATTTGAGGTTTTTGAGATCTATTTCTTGATGAAAATAGATAATATATTTGTATTGCACGGGGGTCAGAAAATAAATCTTACTAAAAAAGTGAGCTCATCGAGCCTTGCGGTGACTTCAAGTTCGATCAACAAACATCTTCGACTCTTCGTGCTTATTATCATTATTGTAATACAGACTTTACCTTACGTGGTAACTTTTCTGACACATAAAACTCATAAAACTAAGGGATCGATAGGCCATGCTTTCACAGTTTGTATTCATACTGAAAATCAAAATCAATTGATATTTTCATCAATCGCGATGTTTAGACCTTAGTCTTACAAACCAATAGTACTTTTAGTTACTGCTAAAACTGCCAGTATACAAACATGACAGCGATATTATTGAGGGTTTCATAGTTTGAAATCCCCATTTCAATGTAAAATCACATAGATGTCCTTAATTTAATACACATAATGTTCGCGTTGAAAAACGCGCTGAAATGAGAGTTAAGTACTGGAACATGTGTTTCTCTTTTCTGGGTTGAAATATAAAGAAAATTGTTAAAAATGAAAATTTATTCAAACATTATATAATTCAATATTACAGCATATATCATTGTGAAATAATATTTACAAATTTTATTATTAATGTAAAATGTGACAACAAATGTGAAACTAGCAATATTAAATTAACTTGAATGAAACAACTATAACATTTCACAAGTTCGCTTCAGATGAACGTAATGTTGTGTGTTGAGCAAAATTGCGTAGACATTACGAGACAAGTTTCCACACGTTCATACACATTGCAAATGCATGGCATAAATATTACTACCCATCATAAATTTCTAATTTGAGGCACTTTTAAAATGTCTTACTATAGGTTCGCACCCAGGCCTCTACATATAAGAAATACTGAGCGCGCATAAGGCATGTTGGGGAAGACTAAATGAACAAATTCACGGAACCTCTCCAAGAACACCCTCCCCGCACGTTCATCGTCACTTTAACGTAATGTCCTGGGTACGAGGCTGTTGCCGAAGTGTTATTAGAGAACTTTAGAAATGGACTGCGAGTACGAGTACGACTACGAGATTCGTTGTTTACACACGTCATCTTATTACGCCATCACGTACTGACGCCATAATCTCGTAGTAGATGCTTGTTTTATTACAAGATTTTTCAAAAATCCCGTTGTCAATTTGGTTCGGCTACGAGATTATGGCGTCAGTACATGATGGCGTAAGACAATGGCGTGTACAAACCTCGTATCAACAAACATCGTACTCGCAGTCAAATCTAAAGCTCTCGAATTCATTCGACGACGGCACAGAGTAGAGATCATACAGAGGTGTAACGGGTGTACCCACTTATGCTTCAGACGCTTGCCGAGCATGCGCAGTTAAAGTGCACGATTCAAATGGCGGCTCGCTTTTAACTGCAGTTTACCTTTTAGCCAAGTGCGTAAAAATGCGAAAGACCTTAAGATTGTGAAACTTTAAAGAGCCGAAAATGTTGGGAACTTGGGGAATGTTGGGAACTTGGAATGAGGGGAACTTGCCGAGAATGCGCAGTTGATCACTTTTTGCCCGGGGTACACGAAAACGTAAGTCTCCCGAGTGTTTACGACGGCCCTGTATGATCTCTACTCTGTGACGACGGCGTCCATTTGATTAAATACGTGTATCATTCATATATTAGGATTCGGTTTATGTCAGAATAAAAATTATTGTTATATAAACATTTCAAAATCGACAATAACATTTTTGAAAGAGCGACTAATTCATCCTAAAATAGTGTCTAAAATAGTGTCTATAGTATACCAAAATCTAATCCTTAAAATATTGAAAGTCAATTTCAGGGACAATATCATAAATTTATATTCTTAAATACAGGCCGAACATATTAAGGAAATGGGTACATTAATGAGTATAGAGCATTGCGATGGGAATTAGGTATATTAAAGTGATATATTACTACACTAACGTCATAATTACTTTCCTGAAGTTTGTCCCTTAAGACGTGTTGTTAGAGCCGCATCGTATGTCCACACACCGTTGGCTTCGTGAAAAAGCTATAGTTTAGAAGAAAATCGTAAGAAATATCGTTTACTAAGGATAGAATGTCAAGTGGAAGGCGTATTAAGACATTGTCTTATTAACTGTTTCTGATGAAGACATTTAGGCACATGCGTCAAGGGTATTATCAACATTAGTAGATACTGGACCGAAGTAAAAGTATCCGCCAAACAATAGGGTAGTGACCATCGCCGGACATCTATGTACACCTAACCCAATAATTCAACTGTGTATGCAAAGTGTAAATACCAAAACGCCCAATTACACTTATGGAATTTCATACCTTAGTTTGCCATTTTTCTCCTTTTTCTTTCCTCTCCCGCGCTTCAGCTCGTTGTCTTTCCTCAAGCTAGAATAGAAAGTATCGATCTTAATCTAGTGTTCAGGTTTAAACATTTATTTCCAATGAAGGACGAAAATGCCTCGTCAGAGCCATCTGTGATTCATCTGCACTAAGTTTATGTCGTACCTTGTGTTTCCCTGCAGTAGCACTTTCTATGTCGTTTGTTTTTAATGCTTCCGTTACATCTCTCCAAAGTCTAAAGAAAAACAAATACATATTAATATAAAGGCAGGCCCTCCGGTTGGCATGGTCTCGGTACGCTATTGTGAACTGTTTTTGTGTTTGACCATAAACACATCACCTATAATGTAGTTCAGACAGTATTTCTTGTTAAACTAGGAGTTATCATCGCAAGAGGAGTGCTTCCTCAAACAGGGACGTTCTCCGAAGTCTGTATAGAGTTGTATATACATTCAACGCACCTGCGTGATTCAAATTCTCCTTGCTTGTCTAAAGGAGCCACACGTTTCTTTATTACAGGCATTGTCTTTGTGTCAATAAATACTTGTGGTGTCTAAAATAAGATAGAAAACAATACGGAGCTGCCTGTATTTGTCCAAAAGCGCTTTCTTCGTGTATAGATTGCAGATAAGATTGTTCGTTAAAAATAACTATTTTTAAGCCCTAGCCAGTAAGAGTCCTTTCATAATTGTCATAAACTAAATCTTGTGTCCTCTACGAAAAAACAGTGCACAAAACAAATTTATCTTTAATGTTTATTTCAATAGGGATTAATGGATAAGGATTAATTTTTTTATTTTCCGAAGGACTACTTTCTGCAAAATACAATTAGCAACCTGCCAGCTGATCTGACCGCGAGCAAAGGGCCTGAAACTAGCAACAGAATAGAAATCCAGTGTACTTTATTTGATCACTTGTTTCTTGCAGTGACCTTTATGAATCTACTTAAAACTCTACAACTATATTTAGTAATGGAAGCAGAAATGCACGACAAACGTAGGAAAAAAATAATTGAATAGTTTTAATCTGAATATGGATTTCTATTTGACAGTTCCTCCCAGAGGTGAGGTGGTTAACATACCTCAGATGAACTGATATTTTGACCTTCCTTAGCTTCCTTATAATACATAACTCCATTCCATTCCCCGTTTACTGTAAAAAATGGTTTCTTTTCGCCAGGTGCTCTGGGAAATAAGATAACAGTCTGGTAAAAGGATAGTCACTCAAAAGTTTTTACTTCGCTGCAAAAATACTGGAGTCACATTAATGAACGGTCTCTGTCTGGCCCAATGACAGATCTGTGTGCCGTCCGTCTAAATAGCACCTAAGTGCAGGGAAGACGCGAAATTATCGAGCAAGCGAAGTTGACGATTCTATCGTTTGGCTATTTAAAATGAACAGCTGGAAGTGGCCGGCTATATGTTGTATGTTTGACAAATATACATGCATAACCGTATTTAGATGATAGTGTCTAAGAATACACAGTGGCATACTCATTTGAGCTTACTAAAACCGATTGAAATAATATTTATTATTGACTTTATACCACTTTTCTTGTTACAAATCTCTCTTCCTCTCTCTCGCTTCTTCCCATTTCTTTGTACGTCATGTTAGATGCAATAAATTGGGACAACACAGAGAGACAAAGACTTGAAGCGAGTCTAACGTAATTGATGACCCAAGTTTCTACACGTATCATCAGTGAAAGACAACGTACAGTACAATCTTACCGCTTGGGCAACCTGTATCTACTTATAATATTACGAAGGAAAATACTTTATTTCCAGGTTTCTACTTACGTGACGTCAGCAGTAACTCGATGTTTCTTTCCACCGTAAAATGGCTGCAGATAAACAATGTAGTAAGCGTGTACTAAAGCATCAGTTCATCAAGCATGTGCTGAAATATCACATGCACTATCAAGATCAGGTTTACTGAAAATAATGGACTCATAACATTGGTAAATAGACATGTGTTTTGATGAGCACAGTTTAACATGATGTTATCAAGGAATAGCAACTATAATTTACCATTCCAACCGACTTCACCAAGTATCTCAGGTTCGATTCCTACAGCGGTCATGGTGACATTACACGTGAAATCTTACGAACATTACTACAGAAACTTCGAATAAGTTTTAGGAAGATGTCATACTCCTAACACCCATATTACTTATACGGTATGAAGCCCGTTTAGTAACTGTTGATTAACCTCGTAACCAAGCTCTTTCCTACTGTTGATAACCCAAATTCAAGATCACGTATATATGACGTATATATGACGTATATAAGGAGGTACGGTGCGACTTGACATCACCCCTGATGCAGACACTAGACCGGAATGTGGAATCATTTTACTTGAAACAAGACTTACTTTACAATGAAAATGAACGTTGGCATTATAACCAGTTTTCGCGCAAGTTATTGTCGTTTGTCCTCCCATTTCCATCCAGGGAACTGTTAATATAGATCTAAACAGAACGGGATAATAATGAAAGAATGCCACCAGCGCTAACTAAAACTATCATGTATATATTGCTAAAGGATACTGCTTGCATGGATACTGAATATCATTACTTCCGGCAGGAGATAATGTATTCACCTGGGTTGGTTTTGTGTGTTTGTCTGTGAGTACGACATAGCTTTAATACGAAAATATGTGGAGCTAATGGCTGGACCAAGGACAAACTGATTAAATTTTGGTTCAATTTGGATGAGAAATTTACAAAGGTGTGTCTTGCTTTCTCCGGCTGAACTGAATGGGTAATTATATAGTGAATGGGTAATTATATAGTGTTATATAGTGCATGTATAATTTATGCAGGAATACTTGACAGCCTTGACTTCATTGGTTGGCGGAGGTATCTGGTGCCCTCTGTGGTTAGAATTGTTTTTGGATGAGGAAAAAATAAAAATTTCTAGATGTACGATGTCAATTCAACAATGAATCATACAACTCGTATGATTATGATATCGGCAGCGCAGTCGTCAGAGTAAACGCATTTCACCTCGGAGGTCGTGGGTTTGATTCTCAATCCGGATTCGTGACATTCATGTGAAAAGAGTCAATCAACGCTCTGCCGAAAGTCCTAGGTTTTCTGGGGGTACTCTGGTTTCCTCCCACAGGAATGTTGACAGGGTAGGTTAGGATTTATAGAAGTAGATTCACGACCCCATCAACAATGGCTACAGTTAAATACATATCATGATTAAGTATATAAATAAATATATAAGACATATAAGTGATTGCATAAGTGATTGGATGATTTGCGGATAAATACTAATGTCCTTCACCCTTCCTGACCTGCCAGTCTCGTACCCAGGCGCTTTAGAGGAAAAAAAGAAAAAATCGCGCGAGGCTACTTTATAGAGATCAGTGGCTAAGCTGAGCGCGCGGGGGTGCTTGGGGAGGACGCGAGGAAGGAAGCGTCGCGTCCTCTCCAAGCACCCTCGTTCAGCTTAGCCACTGATCTCTATAAAGTAGCTTAGCGCGATTTTTCTCTTTCCTCTAAAGCGCCTGGGTACGAGGCTGCTGACCTGCCATAAGCATTTGGAAACGTTGCGATATATTCTTCATCGTAAGGTAATACGGATATGCACCCTAAAGAGAAAAAAACATGTTTATTTATTTATAAATTTATGATCGTAAGGTAATACGGATATGCACCCTAAAGAGAAAAAAAACATGTTTATTTATTTATAAATTTATGTATTTATTAAACTTCGCCTATATTATAGGAAAACGAGTAGAAAAACAATGGAATATGATATTTATAACACGGCCATTTGATGCGTAAAAACTAAAGAGGAAATAGACTTGTGTTTTAAAGATTTCGGGAACAAAAAATGCTTTATCTGGTCGAAACGTCTCCCTAATATTTCTTTATTTATCAATTTTACCGTCTACAATATTATAAATTACATGAACAAAACGGCACAGGAACTGAGGAACATCAACACAGCGTGAGCCAATTACGTTGATGACCTGGATTTACAGACACAATATACACAATGCAGACCTTACACATGCACGCATAGCATACACTTAAGACACACACAACACAAACTAATAATTTATATAGTTCGAGTTCTAAAGTTCATATAAGCAAGGAACTGGCTTGGGCCTAGAAGCAACAGTTCTTCAGAGTGTTTAACGGTCTTGCTTGATGGCATTTTGGACATATATATATAGTTTTCCACGACTTTGGATATTTTATGTCGAAGATCGTCCCAGTGGTAGAAAAGTAATACTGGAAAAGGTGTATATATACGAAATTATGGTAGCCGTAATTCATCCGGAAGAGTATTCCATATTCTTGAAACTCTCACCACATAACTGTTCTGTTGGCATAGGGTCCTAGTTTTAGGTGTGTGATATGTGGTGAGAGTGCTGTTATGTGACCGTAAGTTCATCGTGATTATATCAAGTATATTTGTTTTTTTCAGGCAGAATATCAAGATCAGTTGTAATATATAACCTCATGTAGATTTGAACAAAAACAGAACGTCAAGCCGGTCAAAGTACTTATGCCAGTAGCTCTGTGGTAAATGTGTAATGTCAATAGTCTTGCTCTATAACATGCAGATGTCAGTATGTATTTGGTTGCCCTCCTTTGAACTTTTTCCAGTTCACCACATATAAATATAAATCCGTACATCGTACAAAAGTTAACAGTGATGATAGTGTACCTTGGCCGACCATTTCAACGCCGATGGAAAGACCAAGAAACTTTGATTTTGTCCAAATGTGTCCAGTACAAGAAATCTTCTTATTCGAATGTTCGGCATAGAACGCTGAAACTACAAGAATCATGGAAATAATTTACTTTCGACAGGTATACAGAGAACGTCTTATTCTCTCACCGTTATAGATATTTTTAATTGATCGTTATATTGACCATTTTCCACAAATATGCATTCCAATTTGACCGTTTCTCGTCTAGTTTAAAGTTTATTGTGTTTACCACTCTACGGTGGACGGAAAGCCTGCAATCTAATTGACAAAGGTCTCCGAGTGTTAGTTATACTTCTAAGGTGGAAGGAAAGCCTTAACAGGTTTTACAACCCAATTGACAAAGGTCTCCGAGGGTTAGCTATATCTTGAACGTGTGGTGCCAGTGTAGGTAGCGTCTACACAATAAGCTTCGGATCTTTAGGATCAAACTACCTGAAAAATTCATCAAGAACTTCGACGTTTCGAGGGAAGACCCTTCGTCTGGAAGTTAGTATAGCGGCGTCCAGACGAAGGGCCTCCGCTCGAAACGTCGAAGTTCTTGTGGGACTTTTCAGGTAGATTGACCCTAAAGACCCGAAGGCAAGCTTATTAGTTAGTTATGCCTAAAGGCTCTTTTCCACTCATCGCAAAACCAACTCGCTGCGAGTTCTTGCATCCAATCACAATGCTCGACAGTTTATTTTAATTACATGCAAGAACTTGCAGCGAGTTTGCGAGTTGGTTTTGCGATGAGTGGAAAAGAGCCTTTAGGGTTCGTTTTTTGATACATTCGAATATCGACCGTTTCTCTATTATCAGACATTATACATACAATGCCTACAGTCATGTAGTATATGTACATATATATAAGTAGTACATCATAGCGTGACTTACTTGGTGGGTGGTGAGATAGTTGTTCTGCAACAAAACCAACATCGTCTTTACTAATACCTACGACAGGTCCATCGTTACTCAACTCCTGCCGTGAAGAAACAAATAATTCAATGGATACTTGTGCATCTAGTCACATCGAGAAACTATTTAACTCAAAATAATTCTCATAAGTAACCTTTGTACATATAATTCATTTGATGAAATGTTTCGAACTTGTCAACACTGCAGTAGCTAAACATTATCATCATCACGTGTCTTCTGATTGGCTAATAGCTTACAGTTTAATATGTCAATCACGCAGTCTACAGATAACTGTGATATCTGGCACACTCCACCCACCACAATGTCCCTGACGAGTTCACTGTAAAATACTATCAATAACAGTTTACCTTGCTTCTGTTGTTTTCATCAAGAACGTAATTACAACGAAAAGTTTCGCCTAAGATTGGGTTGTAGGGTTTCTTTGCGATGGAGCTCTGTAAAGAAGTATCGTAGTCAAATGCAACGCTTAAAGCTGCAATGACGGTCGACGATTTTAACTAATAATCATCCTCACGATATTTTAGTAAATTTTAATTGATTATGGATGGTCTATATCATGAATTAATGAAGAATGGTTTGGATTATTTGATTTAGGTTTGGTGATTTAAATCGTAACTACATAATTGTTTATGATAGGTGCATGCGTAACAAAAATGTAGCAAGCTTGTCAGCATGTTGCAACAACGTTGCTATTTTGTTAGGTTGTCACAAATATGTCACGAACAACTTGCAACAAGTGTGTTGAGTCATCAACCTTGTAGCAAGTGCGCTACTGTAACAACTTGCAACAAGTGTGTTGAGTCATCAACCTTGTAGCAAGTGCTCGACTGTAACAACTTGCAACAAGTGTGTTGAGTCATCTACCATGTAGCAAGTGCTCTACTGTAACAACTTGCAACAAGTGTGTTGAGTCATCAACGATGTAGCAAGTGCTCTACTGTAACAACTTGCTAACAATTTGGGTGCGAATACAACTTGAATGGCTTATTGAAACAACCTTGTAACAACTCCACTGCGGGCTGTGACTCGCGCGTTTTTACGTTGACTGTGTCTTGTACCTAATCTAGGTAAGCGTACTTGTTGCAATCAGTAGTCACCACGTGAGAAGCCCTGGATGGTTCTTTATGTAGCCCCATATGGGGTTAGGATTAAAGATAATATACATTTCGCGCAGGGCAACATAAAGAATATACCGAAGCCCTGGATGGTTCTTTATGTAGCCCCACACGAATGGTATATGCATGGGGTTAGGGTTGGGGTTAAAAATAATATATATTTCGCGTAGGGGAACATAAAGAATATACCGAAGTCCAATAATACCAATATCTGTATCTGTCTGTAAAATCAATAAAGAACATCCGAGAAGACTAAGAGCATGATATCTTACCTTTCTACCAGCATGAAACGCTGATAAATACCATTTTAAAACTTGAATCATTCTGTCTTTGGGATCTTCAAAGTCTACAATACTATATTAATATACACGAGGCAAGTGTAAATAAACAAATTAGTTTTACTAAAATTCAACACTAGTAATAATTGGAAGTTTACCTCGCAAACAGATCAGCATGAGCAAGAAAGTCAGCATACATCTCAAGTAAAGACCTTCTTTCCAAGATAAATGTTGGTAAAACAACCTTAAATAAATGTTGGTAAACTCAACACGTGGTTGTATATTTTCCATATATACTGAAAATCTTCTCAGGCAAAATATGTATGTTTAAAACACGGACGCGAGTTTTGTAAAGAGCTTGTGGAATAAACCAATTCATATGCAAAGTAGTAACAAACACTTGTGGTCGTAATTGAAGAGTTACAACGACGACTAGTGCTTGAAGTAATTGATGATGATGATCAACTTTATTTAAACACACTAATCTTTTCAATATACAGCTGATTTCCAAAAGAGGTGTGCTAATATTTACAAAATACAAATTTATATACTAAAACTTATTTAAATTTTCCAACATGAAATAACTTATATATTAACTAAACAATATATTTAACCAAGACAGCTAATTTCTAAAAACAAAGGTCGAGGAAGAAAGCTTTTTGCAAAACGAATCATAAGATACCGAAGTTCTATCTCTTCCGGTATCTGATTCCATATTTGATCCCCATGATTCATTTCATGATTTTCATGACAGCATTTTCATGATTCATTTCTATGGGGTTTACATGTGACGTTATCTTTGATTGGGTGCAAAGTTCAATAATTATTTATGAATTTCACAACCATGAACACAAAATGCGCCAAGTGAAACACTCTATTACAAATGATCTCATCATGAGCGGATATTATCCTACATTGCTTACCTTAGTTAAGTCCATACCAAGACGGACTTGAGATAGTAAATGAGTGATAATGCTGCCATGCTTTCTAATATCGTCCCCTGAGAAAAAATATACAGAAACAAAACGAATGAGAAAAACTTCTAATCCTTAATACGTCAGACGATGTGGTGAACATAAAAAACATAAATAAATTTTACGCAGCTGCCTGAAATGATAAAATATAGGGCAGATACGTGACCTGTGTGTTGCGGTATAACATATATTTACTGAGACCGAGGGAAACAGCGCGTTTTGTGGCCTCAATGGGGCACAAAAGAGTAGATTTTTTGAGGTTTCAGTAAATAAGTGATTTGTATTTTCCAGCTGTCAAAATATTATATTTATCGAAATAATTTTAAAATACAAGTTTAAAATAAAATAAATAGATAATCTTCACTTCCGGTTTTGTTAATAGATGAAATTTTGCCGGGTTGTAGTTACACGACAACATCGCAAATTTTAGAACGAACCCCCCCCCCCCCTCGAAACACAAACTTTTACACTTATATAATGGGTTTAAAGGCGATATTACACGGAACGATTTGCAACGACAGTTCGTAACGAAATTTGATTGGTTACGCGTTCCGTTACAAATCGTCGTTGAAAATTGCCCAATCGTCTTAATGGTATATAACAACGCTGTTTGTCTACCTTCGATCTCTGCGCCAAATATATCGTCGTCGTCTTCGTGGTATGCGACTACAAAAAATGTTTGATATAAAACCAGACTGTGAGACTGCATGGATATATGGACTAATACCAAATGCCGTAGATCTTTTTCATATATTGGACAAGTAATGCATGGTAGATTTTTTTTCTCACAAAATTGAGGGCCAAAAATCTGCTTTCTTTGGAACACATCAAATGGAATTGCACTTTTCGTTTTATGAACAAATATACGCAACTTGTTCATTTGAAAACATTAAAAATACGATTCTGTCGAAGGGAAACCATCAATCAATAGAGTCTTATAAACTTTAACATGAAAACGAGGTTCATGCATGAGTGTGACACACAAGACTCATTTTTGTGCCAGCCAAATTCTGTTTTTTTTTCATGGAGAAAAAACAATCATATAGGGATTACAGAATCAAAATACATGAAAAATATAACAACTTTGACGTTTCGAGCGAAGATCTTTTGTCTGGATGTCGTTTATCGCTACCTACTGTATACACGTATTACACTGGAACCAAATATTCAAAATCATGTCTGTCTTTTTCGTTATTCCCTTCTTCCTTCTGTATCTTTCACACACATATTAAATATGGCGGATTTACAGTATAGGTATATATATTTATTATCTATATGAAACGTCTTGAATTCCATTGTACTTATAGTTAAGAAGCATCAGCAAATCATATTAATGCCAACAGAATGGTGAAACAAGAAGTTATTCAAGTATGGATATTTCCAAAATAACAACCTTTAAATTACTTACCACCTTTTTGAGATTCAGAAGCGCTATATAAATAAAAAAAACTCCAATGAATTCCATAAAACACCAACCACACATATGTTCAGTCTTTTGACCATTTTACACAATCCAAATTTTTTCGTCATTAAACTAAATCACTGATCATCGGGCAAGTCTTCTTCTTTGACCTATGTCTTGGAGATGACTCCAAGTTGATTACAGGAACTTTGCTACACTCTAAGTTATATTTCTGAGACATCACACAGTACCAACCTGCCACTATCATTCTCGTACTCATTAGCATCAAAGAACTCTGCATCATCCTCATCTTCACTACTTGAATATGATATCGTAGGAAATGCATCAGCCATTCTATGTGCAGCTTGTGAGGGAGACGTGCCTGATAAAGATCTCACTTTACGGTTACGAGCTGGAGAAGCCTTGATGGGGATAGGAAATGCATCTCCGACATTTGGTGATATGATACTTGGCGAATTAATCTCTGAATCCGTTAACGAAGGTACCCGAGCACTTTCTTCTTCAATTACCGCTTTGGGTTGTTCGCCATTTAGAACAGGTGTTGTTTCACCGTTTTCATAAGATTCCTAAAAAAACATGGATAGTGCGTGTGGTAAACAAGTTTTTATTAGATGAAGAAATGTATTAAGCCCCCCCCCTCTCTAGTAACCCCCCCTCTCTAGTAACCCCCCCTCTCTAGTAAGCCCCCCTCTCTAGTAAGCCCCCCCTCTCTAGTAAGCCCCCTCTCTAGTAAGCCCCCATTCACACAAAAACACAAGTGTTTTGATAAGATCTTTTGGTTTTCTTTACACATTGTACTATGCTTGAACAAAATTATCATACTATTTTACGGAAAAATAATTAAGCCCCCCTCTCAAATAAGCCCCCCTTATTAGAGAGATTACACGGTATAATTAAAGATTACGCGTTGACACAAGACCAATTGCTTTTATGAAGTTTAAAATGATTTAATTATTAACCATAGGCTTTATAAAAATAATTCATAACCGTCATACAAACCTTTACGGAATGCATCATTTCAAGGGACTGGCCAATATTTTCAAGCATTTTCTACAAATTTAGGAATTACAAGATTATTAAATGATAATGCTTCAATTTTACGATTCGAGAACTGAAAAACACTGGAAAACTGGAGAAAAATTGATACACAGTATGGGGATAGTATTTCCATCATCACAGCACAACGATACAATACAATAGCAGCCTCGTGCCCAGGCGCTTTAACGTGCTAAGCGGTTGCATGACAACACGCGAGGGGAGAAATCCCGTCGTGGCTACGCACTACAGTTTCCACGCGCGCGTCACGCAACCGCTTAGCACGTTAAAGCGCCTGGGTACGAGGCTGATACAATAGTGTATGTAAATGAAATCAGTATGGAAATTAATTCCCAGATTACTTCTAACTAACTAGGATCTAAAGTATGGATTTTGGAAAAGAATTCACTGCATGAAATGTATATAATACATACGGTCGATGTTTCTTTGATAATTTGGTATCGCTAAATGAGGAAAATAGCAGTATTAGACAATAACTTTATTGCATGTAATCCGCTATAGGTACCCCGTTTCCACTACGGTCGCTTGGCCCGTGTGAGAAGAGCAAACCAGTTGAACATGTGCTGTACGTGTCTTAGCATGACTGTTTTCTGTCAGCTTTCGTGCTCGCAGAACAGGTCGCTATTCTCGCGCGGGTGAAGCGATTGTAATGGAAAACGTCCATCATAAAGATCTCTGGCGGGCGCAGGGTAGGTCAAAATACACCAGTATATAATCTTCTTAACAGCGTCTTCGCGTGTTGCCCGGCCGTTGTAATACTTGCTTATTTCAGTGTATAACGGCTCGGTAACGAACTAATACGACAAGTACAGTGTATACCTCGGGAGGTTCATCGATTGTATAATCTTGGTTCATCTGAGCATGTAACGCCTAGTATGGAAATAAATATCCTTAATAAAGTTTACTGCGCAAGCTTACGTATACACACACATCTCTTACTGCCTTGCCTGTACAACGCGATAAATAATCATTCCATTTGTCCAAAACACATAATAGTGAGTAAACGTCCTCTCAAGGCTATTTTGATCAAAGGGGTTAATTGAGCCCCTTATCTTCTAGACGAAGGCTTTCGCTCGTAACGTCGAAGCTCATTGTTATATACAGTATATGTACATGCATAATGTAAGAACCTCTGATGATTTCCCAAGACGACGGAGCGCGACAAGTCTCGAGAGGGGAAAGGCACGTGCTTTTGAAATGGCATTTCCTGAGATTTAGAAATCTGAAGACTATAAAACTTGTGCGTTTCTTTTGCAATTGCTTCAGAAATTGTTTTTAAAACATAGTCTTGATTTGATGTGAACAACTTACACATTTCTACAGGGACCTAACCAAGTAGTATAACATATAAAATAAAAGTGACATTTTTCAAAATGATACTGTATTCTTACCTTGACTTGTTCTGTAAATAATTTAAAGTAAGCTTCAGCTTCAGTAAGTTTCTTGTCTAAGTCGTCCTCTGAAGTAATTAATCCTAAATCCGTACCAAATGGCCTCTAGAATAAATAATAACCCATTACTTCCTAGGGATGTGACGATGTAACACTTTGGCAAAGATTTTGGCAAAGTCTGATTTTCGCTCAAATTACCCATGCTGACCATGGTGCACCATAGGAAAAACACTTCGTACATACACACCTCGATTTTCAACAAACTTCTGGTAATTAAAGTAACTATAGCACTAAGTTAGCACTATAACTCCCTTTCGTTATCTCAATGCATAAAATATTTAATTTATACATAAATTATGATTATTCTGCAGCCTTAAAGAGCGTACCCGTAGTCCTGAATGGGAATGTTTCATAACTGTATTTTCTAGAGCTCCAATCCATTTCTCTCGTTCTTCAGCATCTCGCGCTAAAATTTAAAACATTCACATTGCTGTAAAGATTGAGGATATGCGATCAGGCTACTAACTTTCCACATAAATAATCTTCTTATTTAATCAACATTGATACCTTGGATATTTGTTTTAACAATAATGTTAATTATGGGTCAATCGCTCTCTGATTGTAATTATTTACTTTAATTAGCTTTCGACTACCTGTCGAGGTCTACACCTGGAAATAGTATGAAAGTGGCAATTAGTATAGAAATTATACTAATTCCTTACTAACTGCCATATTCATACTATGGAAATACCTATTGAAATACTATGGATATACTATCAATGGATAATTGGATTTAGTAAAATTACATAGGCGATTATTGAAAATTCTCAATGCTGATTGGTTGCGCTACCTCGGATTAAGACGCGATAATCACCTAAAGCGTTTTTAAGCCGCTTTATTTATGGTATTCAATTAAATATTTTTTGAAAAATGCATTTTTTTTTTTCCAAATAATCAATATATGTTTTTTTAAAAAAATTATTCACCTCCTACTCGGTGAATATTTCACGTTCACCCTCGCCTTTTCGCGAATAAATTGTTAAATAATATGGAAATAGTATGGGAATCCATATTATATCCATAGTATCATGCATGGATATGAAAAGCATGGATATCGAAAGCAGCTGCAAGCAGGCTAGTTGGTCGAAAGCTTTGTTAAAATATAATTGAACGATCAGAGAGCGTACGATCCATGATTCACATTACTGCTGAATGAAATATCGAACATATCAATGTTGACATTCAAAATATTATTGAAGGGGGAAGTTAGTAGTCAATTTCTCGCATAATACCTTGAAAGTGAAACGTTTTCTGATCACAACTAATCGTAAAAGTGCTGTCGTCTTCGTCATCAATTCCTAGTAATGCTCCCTATATAACAAAACATAACAGAAAAATTTCGTTGGGAAGTCGGTAATATGGGTATTCGTCATGCTAAATAATCCGTCATTTTGGGTGGCATTATCGTCGATTTAATCGTCTTCGCTTGTATCTTGCGAGATAATGAGAGTTATAAAACAAGCTATATATATCTCGCTAAAATCCTTGAACAACGAGGAATATTTTGGTGTATAGTGTGTTGTTTTAGCATGTCTAGAACTCGAGTTATTAAGGAAAGTTGGCGTACGTATTAATGTTAGCCATATTGGATTTCATTTTAATCAAAGTGGTGTAAGCGAAACAATTAGAAGGGCTTATTACATTTTTTTCTAGGAAAACGCATGCATCCCCTCGAAAAGTAATAGTCTGTCGCTTAGTGACTCAGACCTGGTCTACCTAAGACCTAGCAGATGGCAGGATGTCGTTTTACTGACTAGCTAAGTGTACGTATATTTGCATATAACATGACCAGTTGGCATGGCTAGCTTCGCCACTGCTCTCGCATGACAATGGGTGTGCCCAAATTAGGTTTAGCAATTAAATTTCGCGTCTATTAGTCATAAGTCATGGCATTGGATTGAAATAATATTAGAATTACCTTCAATCTTAGACAGCCTCTTCTTGCTCCCCTCATCATTTTTTCTTTCGACTATATTCAATATTAAAACATAGAAAATCTTAAACTTTCAATAATCTTCAGATATTTGAAAATTTTACAAAATTAAGAAGGCACAATATTGCTATTTGTACCAGAAATAAGAAGCCTCAGTTTGAATATACTCCGGCCTACAAAAGTCGCGAACGACTCGTGTAAACGCTCAATTTGTTCGCAAACCGCGACTACAATAAACCTAGGATTGAAAGTCTAAATAAGCCGTAACCTATTACAAATTAACTGCTTTATTCGAGTAGTTCACAATTTATTTAAGCCAAGACTTGAATGTATGAATGACCATAATGCCAGCGTTTGGGCCTTTGCTGCAAGTCTTCAATATAGTATATACAACTGACAGAACATTATACTGGAAACAAGGCTACCTCATACTCTAACTCGATTCTTGTTAGGGTCTACGTAGACTTGCTCAAAGTCTACCTCTCAAATATTTCGAGAAACGGAGAAAGCGGGTTTTTATTTGGGAGTAATCTCGCCAGGCTTAAAATTCTCCCCTGCCCGCATTTTTACCCAACCATTACTGCGCATGCTTTATTACGCCTCTCGGGTGTTCCGCCTCGAGGGTAGACCGTCTGGCATGCCGGCATGCAGGCTACCTAGTCTTTAACAAAGGCTCTACGCAGGTTAACCGGTATTGCAAGGTGAACAACGCGATGTTCTATTTAAACAAACACAAACGAATTTCTCCAGTTTGGACGTGTGAACATCGATTAAAAAATTTTAAAGCGCGTATATTGAGAGACTTTCCACACCTAGCGAAAGCGTATTTCACATAACACGCAAACTTCATGCAACGGCAAATGGGCAAAATGAAGCAAGACTTGACCCCTGCATTGGTAGCTTTTGGCGATGTGGGCGAGCATTCTTTGATGTACGGGTCATGGGTGTCAGATGTTGAGATCCGAAGTAACCGCGTTACCTGCAAGTGACTGGAGCTAACTGCAAACCTGGGTCATAAGGTCTTGTGCACGCTAGTATAGTAGAAAATAGGATACTTTATCAGACATGAATTAACACTGAGAGAGTGAGAGACAGTAACTGTTTACAAAACTTTGAATTTGTAAGGAGTCTTTTCGAGCTCAATAGACAATAAGGTAACGCTTGTAATGAGATTTACCTATTTTGAGGATTTTCAATTTCGTATTTCAATTTTAGTTCTTCAAACTTCTATTTTCAAACTTTGTGTGGTTTGACTATTTTCTGTGGCCAAATTTTATTTATCAAATCTCAATCCGTCATGCCCTGAGTTATGTTTCCTATTGCCAAAATTGACTTTCTCAGGCCCAATTGCTCAAAAAGTTTCCTCCGGTGGCCCGGTCCCCCGCCGCACCTCGTAAGCTACGCGGTTCCAAACCTGTTCCGGCTGGTACGGGTTTTTAATCTACACAGGCATGGTACGGGTTTTTAATCCTTTCGCTCCTAGCTACAGAAACCAGAAGTTATCTACTGCCGTCTCGGCTAACGAACGTGAGAGGAAACGTGCCTACGCCCAAAGAGTTGTGAACATCATGAACATCGAGCATGGTTCGTTTACCCCTTTGGTTTTCACACTTTATGGTCGTGAAACTGAAAGGTTTATCTCAGTTCTGGCATGTTTGATCGCCAAAAAGCGCCAGATTGCGCTCAGTGCAACGAACTGGGTTCGCGTAAGGTATCCTTTGCTCTTCTTCGCTCGGCTATATTTTGTGGATCACAGTCTTTGACGCTGACAACATTGAAATTGCTTCTGCAACCAGCCAAATGACACTTTGCACATTTTGACAATATATATATAAACTATTTTGTATGAGGTGTTATATTTGTTGAAATATTGTTAATAAAAATTAGTTTCATGTGCCTGACGGTATAATTAATAATTTTTTCATGGTTTGGCGTGCTCAATCGAGTTATTGAGCACTTGGGAATTTGGGAGAGCACTCAATTCTTTTATAATACGTGAAAACAACTTTAATCTCTGCTGATAAAAATTTAATTTCTCATTTAATTTCCCGCGCTTTTTAGCGTGCTCAATCGAGTTATTGAGCACGCTTTTCAGCCAATCAAAAACGTTCTTACATTAGACATATATTATAAAGAAGATTTTAAGGCGATGTTACAGTACACAGCTGCTGTCACAGCACAATTTTCAATGATGATATAAGATTAACGCAACGCGTTGCTGAACCAATCAAATTTCGTGTAACATCATTTGCATTACAAATCGTCGTTGAAAATCGTTCCGTGTAACATCGCCTTTACTCTTCCAGTTGATTTTCACTGATGTTCTCTAAAAACGTTTAACCTTAAAATTTGCAATACCCAATACAAAAGTATATAAAAATATTATGGCTTTATTGGCTATAAGTGACTTTATTTATAGGCTATAGCATCCTAAACACACACCGCACTGCACTCTTTACATTCTTTTAACGCTTAAATATTACTCTGTCTAACACCAAACATTTTTTTCAAAGAGAGGTTTGCACATTATATTTGTTAACCATTTAACTATCTGCACATATTTCTTGTGGTAACCTATTACTAGGCTATTAGGTAATTATTAGGTAGCAATGTGACCTAATGTGGCCCCTTCTATATTTATTACTCTTCCTAATGTCAGTTTACAAACACAAATATGGAAGGCTAAAGAATTAATTTTGAAAATTAGAAATAATGATATAATAAGACATTCATGGATAAAATGTTCATGAAGGTAAAAGGAGGATGCTTGATGAGAGGATTTTAATCTTAAATATTATATTTTATCTTATTCCTTTGATTTATGTTTTTATATTTATTATAGTTTGTTTTATAGTAAGGTTGATCTTCACATGGGGCTATTCATGTCCTGTTGACCATACCTTCAACCATATTATGTAGTGGTTTAATCTATTTTATGTATGGTTGTAAAGTTAATAAATAAATAAAGCAATCAAGACAAGCGTGACTTGCATTAAGTAACAATGCGCCCAACTTTGTTATTTTACTCTGTCTTAGCAAGCTTATGTTACTTTTCAAGGGGAAAGTGTTGGGCTTTATTGGGTTAAGGTGTGAAAGAATACTGGTCAATTAAGGGTTGCTCTTCTTTTTACCTTTTAATGGGGAAATACAGTGACAAAGTGTCATGCTATGCAAATGTATATTTTTAAAATTAATCAAACCATTAGAAATGTATTATTTTTAGACTATCTAAATGCAATCTTTATTTGCATAGCATGACCAGTTATGGTACCATGGCTACTGTAGCTTCACCACTGGGGAAGTATCAAATTTTTCACTTAGATATTCATATATGCCGTTAGCAGACCATTTGGCCAAAATAAGACACATGAGGAGCCAAAACAACATTGACACTTAAAAGAATAAACTACACTACACAAGATCTTAGACCATTAGTTATCTGTCCTGAAAGGCAAAAAAGTCAGACAAGGATTGTGTTTGACTATGGTTTGACTGAAACTAAATTATGTGATATTTATATTTTATAGGAAGTTAGTACAGGATAAAAAGCAAAGGCAGGAAATTTGATTGCAAATACAAATGAGATCCAGTATAAAGATGACAGACTTACCCAAGAATGCTTTTATGCAGTGATCAAAAAGGCAAGCATGATAATCATTCTCATTGAAAGTAGTGGATGCAAATTTTCTGCATGCCATGAGAAATACAATTAAGTCTGTTACATGTACATAAACTGTTTACTGATTGATTTCCAGATACTCCCCATATACTAATGATTCATCTCATAGTAGAAAAATTATGAAATGAGCTTCTCCTGAAAGTACAATAATGATGGTACATTTACAGTGCACCACTGTAATTTTATGGCCTATTGAAGGTATAAATTACTGATCCAGGCTCAACAAACACTGCAGCTACCATCAAATGTTGCATAAATCATGGAAATTTTGTTATAAACAACAGGTCAATGCTAAATATATATTTTCTGAGGAGTTGCTGTACTCCATTCCAAGATCCATCTAGTATTAGGCATACCAAACTCTTTAAATAATAAAATAGTAAGAATATAAACTCAAAATTAAATCAACAACTTTCTGAACTTAAAGTATATAATACTAGGTTTTTCTAGTCATTTCTTGTTCTCACAAAAATGTTGTTGATTTCACCATTCCTTATTGAGTGTCAATAGATCATTCCAGAAAACATTCCACACCTCTCCCATGGAGGAAATGAGAAATTGACCCCCCTCCAGATCAATATCCTAATACATTTTGCTAAAGGTTAGATTTAACCCACTCCCTTCCCCTTATCACTCTAAGATGGGGAGGAGGTGGATCTTTCTAGAATGACCCAATCATGCAATTAAGTGTTGAGATGTTCATAATATAGTCCCACCGCCATCACACCTTTTGGGGTTTTCCAAAATCCAGTTTATATGAACAGGTGGGAAAATTGTCCTAACTGACCAAACTATCACAGGCGCTTTCTTGTCTGGCAACCATTTTTTTCAAAACGAGGAAGGCTGTCAAAACTCATATTTCGCTAAACGTTTTCTCTTACTGCTGTGTAATGAAACAAAAGATAGAATGGTAGACTTAAACGCTCATAATTACTTGTCGTAATTGGGAAAATAACAACAAATTATTCATCGCTGCAACATGCCATAAAATGGAGTTTGTGCTTAATTAAATGTGTGTTTTTGATGGCAAATAAACTCGACCAGGAATGCAATATTGACAGAAAATTAGTTACATTATAAATATTGTGAACATTATCTCAAACGTGTGGTGCCAGTGTGGGTAGAGTATAGCAAATACGGCGGTTGACTGTTGTGTAAAACTACCTGAAAAATACAATGAGAACTTCGACGTTTTTTGAGCGAAGGCCCTTCGTCTGGAAGTTAGTGAACATCAGTAAGAAATAAAGTTAAAATACAACATTGCATGTTTTCAGAAAATCCAAATTTTGTTTTGATTTGTGGCCCTAAACAGCAGCTACAAATTTGTCTTTCAGAATCAAGCACATTGTTTTGGTTTCGTGTGAAATACACATTTCTTCAGTCCCGCTTCAGTCTCACAGATGCTCAGATAATTTTCCCACCTGTTGTTTATATGTATATATATATATTCAGCATTAGCATCTGCTGGATATTAATTATGAATACCATCAGATAGCATTGTAAATGTAGTCAAATAATATATCATTGAAATTATGGATCTTTACCATAAATTAAAAATAAACCTGAAATTTTTGTAGTGTACTATATGGAAATCTATGACATCATGAACATATAACAAAAAAAAACATATTTGATTGATAACCTTACAAAACAAATTATAAAAAGAGAAAGAGTTAAATAGAAAACATCTCAACATAGCAAGTCTAATAGTAAGCATAATTTCAATAACACCGTGACCGTGGCAGTCTGGCAGATAAAACCACTTGACTTCTGTCAACTGTCATGAAGGATATTTTGCAAAATGCAAGAACTTCGTTTGCATATTTTTATCTGTTTGATTCTAAAATTTCCGACAAATAATATTTACATTGTTAAATATAATCTAATAAAGAACTAATAGGTATAATATCTAATTTAACGGGGTCTCAACTCCCAAACATTCGTGACAAATTTTGACATTGAATAATTAATACTTAGCATAAAAACAAAGTTCGTAAAATATAAAACTTGAAACTTACAGTATAGTAGGATAGTAAGCCAACGGTTTCATCGAGAACAAACCATCTGTATTGCCATCCTTTAACAACGTTTGTCCACTTTGAAAGTGGACCTTCCATTGAAATCGCCATCTTGGATTCAGGTGCAAATAGTGCCAGATACCATGACGTCACTACATTCTGCCACCCGGCCTGGTCGCAAAGCCATCTAATTTTAAAATTAAGAACAAATTGAGGGTTGCTTCGCGTGTGCCTAAAAGATATAAACAAAATCTCGACGTTTCGAGCTAAAGCCCTTCGTCAGGAGAAATTAGTAGGAATTTCTAGTACTAATTTCTCCTGACGAAAGGCTTTAGCTCGAAACGTCGAGATTTTGTTTATATCTTTTAGGCACACGCGAAGCAACCCTCAATTTGTTCTATATGTCCGTGGCCGACGCTTAATTAAATTCTAATTAATTAAGAGGGATATCGTAGACTTTAATTCAGCGTCGGCCACGGACATATACCAGCTGGCACTGTTTCCTGTGGTCGTGCTAAGTGCTACACTTGTAAGCATTTAAACCTCGCCACCTGTATTTCGGCTCCAAAATCTCAGTTTGTCATCAAGCACAGTTTCACGTGCATCTCCTCCAACCTCGTTTACTGCATCTCTTGCAGCAAATGTGGCTTGCTCTACATCGGAGAGACTGGAAGACGTTTAGGCGATAGGTTTGCTGAGCACTTGCGTGATGTTAAGAACAATGTGCACAACAAACCGGTTGCTAGGCACTTCAACAGTGCCAACCACTCCTTTTCTGATATGAAAATATGCGCCATTCATCCCATTATTGGTGGCAATGATACCCGTCGGAAGCAAGAAAAGCGTCTCATTTTTAAACTTGGCACCATTCAGCCTGATGGTATCAATGAGCGCCTCTCCTTCATCTAGCTCATTCTTTTCTCTTAAATACTTCTTATATACTTTCCTCTATATCCCCTCTTCCCTTCCCTTGTACGACATTTATAGCGCTTTGGTAAGTGCAACGCCTGTGCGCAGGCCTTCGACCCTATAATCGGGCCGAAGCCTGCACGCAGGCTATACTTTACATATTAATTCTATTTTGTTATGATTGTTATGACTACCTTATTTTCATTGGTTAATATTTTGTTCACGTGACAGCTTTTATAGCGTTGCTATAAAAGCTGATGTAATGTGTTTATCTGTCTACTAATTTCTCCTGACGAAGGGCTTTAGCTCGAAACGTCGAGATTTTGTTTATATCTTTTAGGCACACGCGAAGCAACCCTCAATTTGTTCTAATTAATTAAGAGGATATTTTTTTGTATGTTATAAATCACTGGTTATAATGAGTAAAGTGCCACTTGCTTAATGAGTGAATTTGAAAATTTTTAACTTTTAATACTTTCTCAAAACATCGCCTTTACACGCTGCGATTTGTCGGGCCGATTTCGGGTTTTGCTGAATGTTAATGACGAATGTTTTGAGTTTCAGTTTGATGTCGTCCTGCTGACGTTTGCCACGTATTTTTCAAATATCATTAACGTGCATCTGAAATCGGCCCGACAAATCGCAGCGTGTAAACGTACCTTAAGTGCAACTTTCTTTATTTTTCTTTACACAGCCGACAGTTGTTTTCTTAATTGACATACAAAGGCGTGCTTATTTGGCGCCCCCTAGTAATAAGTGACCACATGTTAGGGTTGTTACTAAGGGGGGTCTGGGTGTTCTCCCTCTGAAAATTTCGGCCTTTTCTGAAGCAAATTTGCACAAAAATCTCGACAAACTTTGACTTTGAGCTGTCATTTTTGGTTAGTATTAAATATAAGAAACAATGAAATATAAAGTAAGACTTGTCTGACCCTATTTAAGAAAAAGAAAAGTGTTGTCAGACCATTGGCAATTTCATAAATAATAACTAAGGTTTGTACAAAAGGTTTACTAATGATTAACATGCATATTCTTCTCAGCGTAGAAAGGTGCATCAGCGTATGAGCTATTTTAGCATCACGCACTCTAGCGAACATAGGCGTACGGGCGCAACTTCATTTTAAAGCTGACCCAAAATGCCCGAATTTTAAAGCTGACCCAAAATGCCCGAATTTGGATAATAAAATATTATAGCAATAATAACCACTTTTAATTGCATCTTACAAATCTATATGCTGAATTTTCACATGTGCAGTCTGTGAACTCGAAATGAACGTTTACAAATTGAACTGGCTAGGAGGTTACACAATTATTTTGTTAATCATGTCGTTCTTTAATATTAAATAGTTTTGTTGGCATGTGCTCGTCAGGATTGTAACCACGATGTTAACATTGGTGCGACATTTTTTCAAGGCCAAAAGTCTGAACGAGGGTTCTGAAAGGGTATTTCGTGCATTCTGAGACCACTCTGATACCCAGATAATAGTACATTCGCGTACACTCATTGCCATGGTCAATAATGATAATACTAATCAGGGTTCAGAGTATCAATTACTAAATAATCATTCAGTCTAATTCTTAAAGAAAAAAAATATTTTCGGTGAAATTATTGGTGCGACAATGGCATTTTCTCCGTTCAGTCTTGGCCTATTGTTGTGCGAAGATAGGTTTCACGTGCAGTTCTCGTGATATCAAGCTAGAACTAATTTTTAGAAGAAAAATTCTTAGAAGCCAATTCTTCTTCGCTCTCCGACATGATATACTTCATGTTACAGTCACATAATATCTGGTGACGTTAATGCAGGTTTCGCAAGGAAAGTCAGGCAAAGGCGTGCAACAGAATTACAAAAATGTTCAAATTATGCTGTCGTTTTCCAACAACACGCAAACCAGGAAAACTACTTTAAACTGATAAAATTCTGTTGTTTAAGTTATTCAGACTAAATAATACACAAGTAGATTACCCCCCCCCCCCCCCCTTATGGAGGAAATATGTGAAGAATGTGCGACGTCACGCTATGAACAGGAAGTATGTATAGGGGTATACGTATAGGGGTATACGTATAGGGGTATACGCATAGGGTATACGTATAGGGGTATACGTATAGGGTATACGTATAGGGGTATACGTATAGGGGTATACGTATAGGGTATACGTATACTAGAGCTCTTTAAAATATTGCTAGGTCACCGCTTTGCTTCGATGCATGTATAAATTAACACAACAGATTAACGATGTAAACAATTTATTTCTCGTAGTATAACATAAATACATATAGTTCTTAAACATATTGTCCAGCTTTTACACATAGTATCACAGCATTTTAAATGTTTCTTCTAATAAGGAAGTCGTTTGGCGTATTGTTCGTTAGCCATGGTTTCTTTAACAAAGGCTCGAACCGTAGGTTCGTCTTCATGCAGATTCACCCACTTCATACGACCTGTAGATTGGTGCCTTATTTTGACAGGCCAATAATGTTCGTCGTTGATGGAGACACCCGGAAGGCTAGGATCAACAAAATTGCGCGATGACTTATACATTTCTATGATAGTATATCCTTCGGGAATGACACGAACGGTATCGACTCTGTCCGTGTAGTTTTGCCACTCGGGGATAGTTGCATCCGACCAGGTAATATAACGCTGATGTTTAGGTTGTTTTCTTCCAGGCTTGGTTTCGATGCCAGAGGTCTGTGTGGGTGTAGTACTGTTCACTTTAGTTTGGGTGGTGAAGAGATAAACATGGCAGTCGCCAAATAGGTCTCCAAGAACTTGCTTATCGGCTGGTGTGTCAGGTTTGTTATCCACCAACAAGTATCCAAACGGTTTTTCGGTCTCTTTGTAATAGGCGTTCATAAAATGGATTCTATTCTTATCAAACATTCGTTCTCCAACAATTCCAATTTGTTTCCTATCACTAGGACTTCGGAAAAGAGCAAGATATTGGGCATTTCGGCTAATATCTGTATTAAATTTCCCCTTAGGAAACATGTTCTGAAGCAAAAGGATGACACTAGCGTTTCTATGACGGCCCTGGGTAAATAATCGAGCTACCACTGGACTGTCTGTCGCTTCGGCCATCAGATCATCCAGTATGACTATGTTGTTGTACTTGGTATCAATCTCACTCAGATCATCGGACAGCTCGGGCAAACCTCTCTCAAACCGGATGATTTTTCCAAGGGATTTTCTCAACTCGTCGTAACGATCTTGCCATTGATTGTAGCACCACAGGATATGAATGTGTTTCGTTACCTCATACACGATACGTTTGTTTTCCAAAATTTGTTGGACAAAATACGTTTTTCCACTTTGACTCGGACCCACGACTAATAGCGAAAATTTATGGCGGAAGTTGAATTCCGGATAGGATTTGGTGGTCAAAGATGCTTGTACTGTTTTTGGTTTCTTAACTGGCGATGAGTGTACACTTTGGCTTACACGCTTTTCTGCTGGCTTTTCGGAGTCCGGATATGGAGACTGATATTGCCGCGACGACACCTGTGCATGCTGTAATAAATTATTTTCATTTGCTTTGTGTACAACAAATTTCACTTTTGGCTGTAGTTTGGCTTCTTGTAGGTACTTTCTTCTTTGGTTAATATCTAGCAAATGCACGTCCGCGAGATGATTCGCCAATCTTACAAGGTATTTTGCACCGCAATCGGGAACAGGACAGTCACGACAAACTCGCTTAGCCATATTGACGACTCGAAGAACAGATGCAAATGATTTGTTTTCTCCTGATTATTGGTTTATATCAAAGGCCAAACAGGCCTAAAAGGCCAAACAGGCCTAAAAGGCCAAACAGGACAAAAAGGCCAAACAGGACAAAAAGGACAAACAATGGAAAAATATCAAAGCTTTAAAATGATGCGAGATGAGAGGATGAGCACATGCTCATGAGCAGGCATAAAGGTGCGGTGCTCCTCAATAACAAGACATTTCCAGACAGTCAGTGGTAACGGAATGAGCTGCAAATTTTGCGGAAAACAATTCTCTCGAGGTTACAATCTACGCAGACACGAAAAGGAATACTGTCCACTAGGCGAACAAGAAAGAAACATGTCTCAAACAGACTCGGATAGCCAGGAAAGGGATTTCCAAGACGATGTCTCGACAACTTCAACTCATGGTTCTGAAAGTTCGATGACGATTGATGACGAGTCAGAAACTGAACAAGAAAAAATGGATCCTTGGATACCATTGATAGAAGAAGCAAAGCAAAGAAGTAATACAGCTTTTGAGGAAATGAAAGAGAACCTTATAAACAGCGGTCTTGATGAGCAATCTGCTACCGACAAAGCTTACACTAATATTCTGCCTGAACTCCAGAAGGAACTTGAAAATATTTATATGCAACGTCTCCTGTGGATGAAACAACTAAAGAAAGATCCCGTACATAGAAAAATAATGCAGACAAAGGATGCTTTCGTGAATGAGGATAACTTTGATCCAGAGGAAGCTATGGAAGCAGCTGTTGAGAAGAGGAAATTTCTTATAAGAAGGCTTTTAAATGATTACGATTTTGATGAAGAGAATAACGAAGAAAGTGATTAAACTCGGTCAAACCTACGGTCCGAGCCTTTGTTAAAGAAACCATGGCTAACGAACAATACGCCAAACGACTTCCTTATTAGAAGAAACATTTAAAATGCTGTGATACTATGTGTAAAAGCTGGACAATATGTTTAAGAACTATATGTATTTATGTTATACTACGAGAAATAAATTGTTTACATCGTTAATCTGTTGTGTTAATTTATACATGCATCGAAGCAAAGCGGTGACCTAGCAATATTTTAAAGAGCTCTAGTATACGTATACCCTATACGTATACCCCTATACGTATACCCTATACGTATACCCCTATACGTATACCCTATACGTATACCCTATACGTATACCCCTATACGTATACCCTATACGTATACCCCTATACGTATACCCCAATACGTATACCCTATACGTATACCCCTATACATACTTCCGGTTCATAGCGTGACGTCGCACATTCTTCACATATTTCCTCCATATGGGGGGGGGTAATCTACTTACACAGATCGCGAATCTCGACTGTATGACGACTGCACATCAGAGTGACGCGTTCTGAGTCGGCATTGTACTCACTTCAATTCAAAACACGAGGACAGGGAATTTACTATAACGAATTTCCATAATTATGTAAATGAGTTAAACCTGATGTTATTAATTTGAGGTGATTAAAACCCGAGATTCGCGATCTGTGTATTCTATTTTGCCCGAATATTTGTGAACCATTTGCCCGAATGAGTTGATCATTCTCCAAATTTGGGGGGGGCAGGTGCTCCAATTAAGATCTCTTCGATTAAGGCAATTCTAGCATTAACGTTCTTGTTTCATTTCATGTAGTTTTGGCGCCTCTTCTCTAAGCTTTTGCGCCCCCTAAAATGGCCCCCTGCCAGCACGCCACTGTTGATATATGCATATTTTAGTCCTTTCAGTCTCAGCTACATGTTATGATTCAACTGCAGTCTGCAAATTTATCCCGACGCAAAATGTGTCATTTCGATGCGCAGTCGACGTTACGAACTGGCTTATAGGTCGAAGGCAGGGTCGAGCCCGTATTGGCAGGAGACCACTCTACAGTTTAATACAGTTTAAAAAAGCAAAGCAATGAAATTATTATTATATAGGTAAATTATTATTAATCTTCCCGCGCATCGCCTGCTAACCCGATATGCCTGTCTGATCTTACTCGAACAAGTCTCTGCAGAGGAGAGTGGCAGGAGACTAAGACATATTGTTTTCATTTGCTTCGTATTTTCAATATGTATATAGTCTAAATACAAATTATAGCAACAGTCCAGCTATATTTCATATTATGCATAAGCTCCAAACCCAATTTGGTTCTTTTCCTTTGCTTTTATTGCATATATGGCAACGCCATTTTTGTGCAGATTATTTGCTCACTTTTGATAGTTTTGTGTTGCCGGTCAGTGCTGGCTTATCGGGGATCAGAGTGGTCTCAAAATGCACGAAATTCAATTATTCAGAATTCTCAGATTTTCAACACGCCCGGACCCCCCCTACCGAGAGATTCTCGGAATTTGGCCTCGAAAGGATTAGTCACACCAATGTTAACATCGTCGCTACCGCCCTGATTATGAATATGATACATGCACATGCACCCGTGGCCCAATGGACCATTCCCCTATTAAACTAGTGGTAACCGTTTTGCGTGCGTAATACAAAAATATACAAAATTTACCAACTTCACAGCGCTGTATTTTCCACATTTTACAACATTTCGCAACCAAACATTGAAATTTTACTAAACTTAGGATGCTCTTTCCAGCTGTACTGATACAATTTCCTAGTTCAAAAGTTAGTCTAATAGGGGAATGGTCCATTGGTTATAGTGCGTCGAACTTATAAGCAGTACCGGAGTATATGTAACAAAGTTTAACTTTGTCGTAACTCTCAAAATGCCAAAAAATGCTAAGCGAGAGAGTTAAGTTAGTTTTTCGAATAAAATGGTAGCCATTACGGATTTCAATTTTTTAAAAAGTGGACGGTAGGTCGGAAAAAAAAATAAAAAAAATACTGAATAAGGTTTAGTATACTTTTATTAGTAGCAAATTATTAACTACATAAATATATTTTTAAATACGAGTAATTATACGTGTACTGATGTTTACACTAAAAAAACCGTTTTAGTTCCAAGTTCAAAAAAGTTCAGTAGTAAATTACAGTAAAAAAGACAAGAAAAAAAACAACACAAGATAACTTGAGGCAGCAGTACTGTACTTAGAGTCGTCTTAGTTCAATTTGAGTATACTTCATGTCAGAATTCGAAATTTTTATTTTTTTTCACTTTCTGGATTTTTACGGTCCAAAAAATGTGTATCACTGTATGCGCTAGTTTTATTTTCCGGGTGCGTGCATGTGAAGTTTTTTCTTGACAAGTCTACTTTTTGGCTTTTGCCACATTTCTCCACAGACATATAGTCATACTCATAGACTCATAGCCATATAGTACCATACTGTCACTGTCACATGGGCATTGCCGCAAATAAAACATGTCAAAGTAAAACTTGCTCATGTTTAACTGCTTTGTTTGACTTTGCGGAAGAATGTGAGAGCCGGCACTGCCACAGGCACATGAAACTTGACAATAACTTGTACATAGTCATACTCATTGTCATAGAATATAACAGATGTATATCACTGCAACCGTATATAATAACCGACTATACTATAGAAGCCCTTCCAGTGCGACAACGCAAATAATTTAGGAAATATTGCCTAACGGACATTCAAAAATAGGCAATATTTTAATTACGAAAATATAAGCCAGAAGGTATGCCTCGTCGTTACGTAAGTTATGTGTCGTCGTTAGATAAGTTATGACAATTATGAATCGTTTGTGATCATCCTGACAAGATATCCGGTATGGGACACCATTTTATTCGAAAAACTAACTGAACTCTCTCGCTTAGCATTTTTTGGCATTTTGAGAGTTACGATTGAGAGTTACGTTTGAGAGTTACGATCGGGTAACATGGCGGTGAGGCATGACGTGTTAGTATGTGCTCTCGTGTTGTTTATATCTTTATTAAGTTGTACGGTTAAATATCCTGCTTTTACCCAACCGGATGGTATTAGTAGAACGTTATTAAAACAAGATTTATACACGGGCAAGGAAAATTTGTATATCTCGTCCTTGTTTGCTTACAAGAAGTCGCATAATTTCGGATTGAGATGGCACAAGAAGAGCGTGATTTTTGTATTGCTTCTCCTCTGTGGGGATGTGGAAAGTCAACCTGGCCCATCGTCGCTCTCGAGAGAACAATTCCAGCAGTTCCTATCGAGCAGGGGATTGAAGATTGTCCATCAAAATATCAGAGGACTTGTAAGTAATTTTGACATGCTACAAGAGTTTGTAGTTGCTCATCCGAAAATTGACATTATAACCTTATCAGAGACGCATCTAACGAAAGCAAACGGGGACACTTACTGTGAATTAGATGGTTATACTTTTATTCATCGTGATCGCGATCAAGGAAAAGGAGGTGGAGTTGCAATGTTTGTTAAAAATAACATTAGTTTTACACGAAGGTATGACTTAGAAAAATCTCTCACGGAGGCTCTGTTGATTGAAATTACAGTCAAAAATTCTAAATCATTTTTCGTTGGCTGCTTTTATCGCCCTCCAGAGACCTCTAATTACTTACCTATGAACTATAATCAGTCATTACAAAGCCACTTAAGCGACGTGGTAAAGGATAACAAAGAGGCTATTATGTTAGGCGATTTCAATGTCAACTATAAAAATCACCATGAAAACATCGAATTCAAAACAACTATTACACAGAACGGTTTCAAACAGTTGATAAAGAAACCAACACGTACAACCCAGACATCCTCAACGTTGATTGACCTGATAATTACAAATAGACCGTCAACAATATCGAAATCCGAGGTTATTGTAACGTCGCTTAGTGACCACGACATGATTGCTTGCGTAAGAAAGTTAAATTCTCAAAAGTTTGAACCAAGAACAATAAAATGCCGTAATTATGCAAACTATGACCCAAACAACTTAAATGAAGATGTATCGAAAATCAATTGGCAGCCAGTCTACCAAGAAACTCACGCATCGGCAGCACTTGAATATTTTAGCCGTAGCTTAAAATCAGTATTCGACCTTCATGCACCTGAAGTCGAGAAGCGGATAAGAGGGAAAAACTGCCCTTGGTTATCTCGAGATATTAAAAAGTCAATGAACGATCGGGACAAATTGTTGCGTAAAGCCAGAAAGACAAAAAGCCAAGCTTATTGGATCTCTTATAAACGTATGAGAAATTTCTGCACCAACCAAGTCAAGCGAGCTAAAGCAGCTTATCATCAGAATTTGTTAAATGAAAATAGCGAAAATCCTCGGAAGTTCTGGGCCACAATTAAAAGTATTTTTCCCACACAGTCATGCAAATTTCCAGTACAAAGCAAAGATAGTGAAAAAACAAAAAATTTCAGTGATTATTTTAAAAATGCTATTTCATCGCTAAAGAAAAAGTCAATACCATTGATGGATTTTATCTGGCGATTTACTACGAAATTACCAAATCGCACCAACAAAACTTTTTCTTTCAACTGCATATCAAGAGTTTTTGTTGAGAAAGAACTTCGTACCCTACGTAGGAACAAAGCCACTGGGCTTGACGATCTACCCCCGGGATTGCTAAAGGACTGTGCTGCTCATATTTCTGGACCATTGTGCCACATACTAAATCTTTCGATCAAAAATGGAACTGTACCTGATATCTGGAAAACAGCGAGAATAACACCGATTTTTAAGTCGGGGAACCATAAACTCCCGGAGAATTATAGACCAATTTCTGTTCTTCCGGTTCTCTCGAAAATCCTAGAGAAAGCTATCCATCACCAACTTATTGACTTCCTTGAAAGTAACAAACTTCTATCTGAATCACAATTTGGATTCAGAAAACAACGTTCTACAAAATTAGCAGCAGCTCTTCTATGTGATGATATACGAAGCGAAATGAACAAAGGCAACCTGGTTGGGGTAGTCTATTTGGATTTAACAAAAGCTTTTGATACCATCGGACACGCCCTCCTGCTAAATAAACTCTCTGCATATGGTGTGAAAGGCAAGGAATTGGAGTGGTTCACAAGCTATCTATTCAATCGAAAGCAAGTTGTAGCACTTGGAAACATGACTTCAGAACCAGAACCAGTTTACTGTGGTGTGCCACAGGGATCTATATTAGGGCCTTTGCTCTTTCTTACCTTTTTTAACGATCTTCCAGACTCCTTGAACTCTAAAGTAATAAAGTATGCTGATGATACGGTCATTTACTATGCCAACAAAAACGTAGACGTGATTGAAGACATTTTAAATGCTGAAATGAAGATCATAGGATCTTACTGTAGGGAAAATGAACTTGTATTAAATCTAAGGAAAGGAAAAACTGAGTCCATGCTTTTCGGGACGGCCAGGAGACTGAGTCGAAATGGAAGAGATTTAAAAATCTACTACGATGGTACTATCATATCTTTTGTGAAAGAATATGTGTACCTCGGGAATGTGCTGGATAGTACACTCACTTTAAATACCAACTTTGATCGAGCCTACAAACGAGCAAGTAGTCGCGTAAGATTATTACAGAATATTAGGAACTATCTTAATACTAATGCAGCAACAAAAATCTACACCATGATGATACTCCCGATTTTAACTTACGCTGGTCCGGTCAAGCTTATTTATACAAGAACTCAGACGGACCAACTGGCATCTCTCCACCGCAGAGCTAAGACCATTACTGGAAACAATCACCTCAACTGTATTCTGACCGAAATTCAACGTCATTGCTGTCTATTGGTTAAGAAATGTCTCGAAAAACAAACAAATAGCTCAATCTTTGACAACTATTTTAAAAGGTTGAGCCATGAAAAATCAACAAGAAACAACAACGCTTTGATTGAATTACCGAAAGTAAAACTTGAAGTTGCAAAACAAAGCTTTTATTTTGCTGGAGCACAGATTTTCAACAGCCTTCCAATCGAAATTAGGTTGGCAAAAGAAATCACAGAGTTTAGGTCACTCGTTTCTGACCACTTTCAATCTCAACTTTTAGCATAGATTTTAATCTTTTAGTATAGATTTTAACTTTTTAGGTAGCTTCTTTTATTGCTTGTACTTATTATAACTAGAAATTGTTCTTATTCTCAGTCTGAAACAGGACAAACAAGGATAGCAGAGTTGCATGTTATATCAGCTGTATATACTTGTAAACACTGATGTTTTTATCCTGTATAAAGATTGATAAATAATAATAAGGTTTTTGTGATATCCGGAATTATCAAGGTCAAGGTTAGTGTTATCAGGCGAAGCCGAAGGCTGAGACTGATAGATAACACTTACCGAGACCTTGATAATTCCGGATATAACAAAAACCGAATTCAATAATTGTTTTATTATACATTGCATTGTCATTAAACTCCTTCGATAAACAACGATTTAAATTCTATTGATAACACTGTTTATTTAACTTATTCAATTATATATGTACAAATCTAGAGTAATTGTATTAGGAATGTCAAAATAATTTAGGTAGGTTTTTGAGTCTTTTAATGTCCAAAATATGACTGGATCCTTCAGAATGGTGACGAGCAGGTGAAGGGAAAGGTGGTTTGCATGGTTCAATGGACGTTTCGCGTGAAGTTTCTTCTTTGCATTGCGACCGGGAACTACCTTCACCATCATCTTGACCAGCAAAAGAAACATGTCCTTCAACAAGATTATACTTAGCCAGGTAATTTTTAGTACAAAATGATAAATTATTCCACGTAAAATCAACTTCACGTAAGCTTCGTCTTGAAAGTGACCTGCGTTCGTGGTCACTTGGTAAACTACCAAAGCAAACAGTTCGAGTGAAAGATCTTTTTACAGCCGCAGAACCAGATGAAGGACGGAGTTCACTTTTGAACTGTTTTAGTTCTTCATCGGAGAGATATTTCAGAGCAACCTCATCAATATAAGTGACTTCATCAAAGGTATCGTCAACTGACATTGAAACATAGTTCAATCTCGGATGTTCTGGGATAAAGCTGGTAGACAATGATCTCTGGTGGGTTGAAAATACACTGGACGACTCTGCTTGCAACCTAGAAAAAAGAAATATTTTAAACCATAGTCTGTAAATAAAACTGGTTTGAGTAGCTATATATAGGGTTACAAGTGAACCCGGAAGTCATCCATTATAGACACTTCCCGAATTTGCTTGAGTGCACACGAAACAGTTGCTTGAAATCGTAAGTTGCAATGTAATCCATTGTAAATAGGCAGTTTTTCATTGCCAGCCAGCAAATTCGGGAAATGTCTATTAAGGGACCAAATAATAACCTTTCTTACTAAGTTAAAAATTATTGCTTGAGATGTTTATATGTCAAAATAATGTAGTCATCTGGTATTTTTGTTCGAAGATGATTCCACGTATATACAGGGTGTATCAAAAAAGGTAATCCAACTTTAGCTGTTGTCGTGCGTTTATTATTTAGTTTATAGATTTACTTTTTTCATACCAACAAAGATCAATCTTTTAGCTGTCAAATGATACCTTTTTTTGTATCATTGCGATAAAAATGGCCAAATACGATACGTTGAAAATTGCCGGTCGAAAACGCATTTTCCCCCCGTTGGGAGATGAGCGCAAAGCTATTGTCTGACTATTGAAGTTATTCTCATTTCGGATTCAAATTTAAGAATTTTAATAAGATGGCGTAACCCATGGGCTATTTATCAAGTCTTGGTAAATTTAAAGAAGGTTCAAATCGCGATTTAACAACGAAATTTGGTGGTTGAAACATTTTACGAAACAGGAAGATTGTAGACTGAACTGGCAAACCATCATTTGCGCACGAAAATTCGAAGGACGTTTAATTCCCAAAGGTGGAAAAATGTGATCCGACCAGTCTTTTTTGATCGTATCGTATTGGGCCATTATTGATCGCAGTGATACAAAAAAGGTGTCATTTGACATCTAAGACCTGAACTTTATTTGTGCGAAGACGGTAAATCTAGAAACTAAATATTATGCGCGTGATAACATTTTTGATACACCCTGTATATGGTCCCTCAGTAATGGCTGATTACTATTGTGAATCATTGCTTAAGGGGCTTTTTTCCAGCACCAGTAAATAATGGGTTGCGCTATCCAGTCTATCGTTCAGATCAGTGTCAATCTCACCCTAGATCGACTTGCGCTGCAGTACAAATTATCTGAAGCCTCTAGAACCCACAGTACAGTACAGTACAGTATAATACAGTACAGTACAGTACAGTACACTACAGTACAGTACACTACAGTAGGTTGAGTATAAAGAATAAACCTTGTTGATCGCTGGGTTTCATCTTGACCAGAATGCTTTATTTTTTCCAGTTGTCTTAAGGTGGCTTTCACAACAACCTCTCTGGTGGGAACGTGAGAAGACTGTGAAGTGTGTGGTTGTTCTGCTGTCGAGTCCTCCTGTTTGGTACTAGTCACTTGTTCAGATAATAAATCTCTTACTTGACACTAAGGAACATAACAAAGAAGTACTTATTGGAAATTTTTCAAACAATTTACAGTTTTGTTTTAAAATTCGAACCAGGGACATAGACAACATAGTGTGTGGGTATTTTAGGGTACCATAAATGGGTCGAGAGAATTTTTTCAATCAATATAAAAGGGACCCGGGAAAATTCGCTAAGGGTTTGTTAAAAACATACCAACATTTTTTCGTAAAACTTCCGCCCTTTGACAGGTACTTCGTTTTCAATGGCTAATTCGTCTGTCTGTGACGTCGACACTGCTTGATTGTTTAATAAACTCTCATCTTCAGCACCTAAATGAAATGTATCCAATGTAACGTTAGTCCATGAAAAATTATGTAAAATGAAAAAACTTTTGCAGGAGGTATTTTGTCGTTCAAAAGGCGCTTAAGTAGAGGCTTCGTGGAACGTTCGCGCACGAAAGTAAGAAAAACATATAAATAAAATCGATTACAATGGCCTGACACCCACAACAACAACAACAACAGAACAATAACAATAACAACAATAAACAATAGCGACAACAACAACCACCACACAAACAACAGTAACAATGAAAACAACAACAATAACACTTACTCATACTAGGAATCATCACGTTACTGATTGCTGGAGTTGAACTACCAGAGGAGTCAGCTTGAACATCAACTTGAGATAGATTTATCAAACTTTCTGTTTTCTCAGGAGTAAGGAAAACGTCAGACTGTTTTGATGGTTCAATATTATCCCCTGCACTTTGTTCAGCTTGATCTGATCGAGGCCTACGGTTTTAGATATTAAAATGTGAAACGTTTTGCAAGAACATTCCAAGATTTGGATGTGTTAGAGTTCAAAACAGAAAATAGAGGCCAAGCCAATAGGATTATACAGTCTGTGCACAGGCTAAGCCAATAGTGGGACCTGAAAAAGCCTTGGAGGGGCACAAGCACTTATACTCCGCTTATTTCGACCATATCTGCTAGCCCACTGCAATGATTATGCATGAATATGTATAAAAACTACATAATTATGTTACAAAAGGACTTTATATTGTCATTCAATGATTACCCACCACATTCATGTGGTTTTTATTTCCCTCAAGGTGACGAAGTTTTCTTTGCCATACCATCACCAAATGGCATAGACAAAATTGGCAAAACAAATAAGATATAGTTTTTGAGCTTTGGGGTTTCAAATGTAGGTAGTATTACAATCTACAATGCTTTACCGTGGTTTGTATCCGAATCGTTTGTTAAATTATTTTTGGTATGGGTAACATTTGGATATTTCCAAGAAGAAATGTACTATATCCTTATAGTGAAAAAGCTCATGTTGATAAACGTTTTCGCTGTCAAAGTTGCCGGATATGATGTCATTAGATGAATTGTAAATTTGTTTTTATTTGTTTCTTGCTGCTAAGATTCATCCAATGACATCATATCCCGCAAATTTGACAGTGAAAAAGTTGATCAACACGAGGTTTTTTACTAGAAAGATATATCACATTTCTTCTTAGAATTACCCAAATATTACACATACCAAAAATCATATTTGGGGTCAGTTAGTGAGGCGGTTAAGAGCGAAATTTAGCTGGAATTGTTCATTTTGTGATAAAAGCACCATATTTGCAGGAAGAATAGACTTTGATATGACAATAACTTTGAGATATGGAGGCATCTGAAAATTTAATGTCGCCGGCCTAAAATTTGGGTTCTTTTTCATTTTCCTCATTAAACTCCTATATTGTCGAAAAATATAAAATTGCAAGTTCACTTATAGCAAAAGTGATTACAGAATCAGAAAGCTTACAAAAAGTTATATTAAGACATGTAAGTGGTTACCATGATTTTTCAAATCCTTCTTGAGTTACAAGCTGTTAAATACGCATTTTCAAGCTAGTACCCAGGCTTTTCGCGCGATTTCGTGGCATTTTTTCCATTTTGGAACAGCAATAACTCGAAATCGGTTGGGAAAATAAAGGTAACCGCTTAAGTGACCTATATATAGTTTTTTGCAAGCTTTCCAATGATGTAAGTCATTATTGCTTTAAATGAACTTGGAATTTCACGGTTTTACAAGTATAGGAGTTTAATGAGGAAAATGAAAAAGAACCCAAATTTTACGCCGGCGACTTTAATTTTTCAGATGCCTCCATATCTAAAAGTTATTGTCATATCAAAGTCTATACTTCCTGCAAATATGGTGCTTTTATCACAAAATGAACAATTCTTACACTTAACCGCCAGACTAAGTGGCACAATAGTGGTTTGATAAATTGAAATTTTTTTCAGATAGTTAAGACACAAATCATGACAGCCTATGATATTTTCAGCTCACCTCTTACTCTCGCAGCATTTCTCACAACCATCTGTATTATCTCTAGGGCTCTCCCATAACAGACTAGCGCCAGTGTTTACACCAATGGTAACTCTCTCGGGTTCTTGTTTACCCTCAACAGCTTGAGAACCTGTCGCATTTTGCTCTTCTCGTCTCACAGGCGATGTTTGATTGGACATCCTACCACCATTTTCATGCGTTGAGACTGGAGTGGAAGCTGGCGTTAAGGGAAGTGAAGCACCATCGTTCCCGGAAGAAATGGTTTCTTTCATTCTTAACAGTGAACGAACCTGCAGGTAAAACGAAAACATGGTAAATTGTATAAACATCACACCTGGCCGCGTGTATAGGCCGTGTTCTACAATAAGCTGCCGTGGTCGGTATCTGAACTACCTTAAAAAAATTAAAAGTAGCGAATTAAAGCATTTCGTCACGAGGTTTGTAGTCAAACCGCTACTAACTTACTAACCTCCATTTTTCACAAACCAACACAGCTAAATAGTATGTAAAGGGCACTTTTGCGCCCGTCGTGAAGACCAGAATGGATGTAAATCATAAACTAATTGGCTCGCTCAGAACTTTGCGCCCATCGTGAAGTCCAGAATGGATGTAAATCATAAACTAATTGGCTTGCTCAGGAATCCTCTCGCTAGTGGAGGAGTAAAGACTAGAGGTGCGGCTAAGCTAATTCGAAGGTTTAACTTGTACGTAAATATTTGTAGAATTATAAATTTGATACTATATAGATAAATGAGACGGCAGTTGGAATATCATACACTTATATAGTTACATTTACAGCTACATTTTGTTCCTTGTATTATCAACATGACTGAAACAATAAGCTGCCTTGGTTGGTGCAGGTGTGAACTACCTGGAAAAAGATTAAAATACTTCAACGATCGATCGTCCTTCGTCAGCAGGTTAAGTAGGACGCCAATAACCTCCTGACGAAGTCACTTGGCTCAAAAAGTCGAAGTGTTTCTAACGTTTTTCTGAAATGTCGGCACACCAACCACTAAAGAATACTACCTAAACTGGACCCACGTTTGAGATAAACACACCTGTTCTTGTAATACTCTAATCATATCTTCTTGTCTCTTCACTTGTTCTTCGAGTTCTCTATTACTTGACAGATTTTCTTCGTTGCTCTGTTGTTCTTTTATTGCAAGGGCGTTCTCTTGGGCTTCAACATTCGCAATTTCAGAATCACCAGGAGTCAATCCCGGCTCAGCCTTAGGTTGGCGAGAGGCACAATTAAGGTAACTGGGTGACTGTCGATTAGTAACACGGCTTGGTGATATCTGGTGTGTAGCATCACTGTAAATGCTTGGTGATTGCTGTTTGGTGATAAAATTATCAGAATTTCTGTCCGATTCTTCATGATAGGATGCAACAGAGCTGGGTCCTTTCAGTGATTTTCGGTTATTGTATGCAGCTGAAGTTTCACTTTCCGTGTTCTTGCAAGTGTCAGGCGATTGTTGTACACCAGTACCAGTATTGAACGATGGTGCCTTTGTCGTATGACCATAGTGTGTCTGACTAGGTTGAGCATCAGTGTATTCGAAACTTCTGTTTGAAAGTTGGTTTGTCATATCTCCCATATCATTATGGACATTACGTAATTCCTGGTTTGAATGATTATCAGATGGTTGGTTGGTAGGTATCACAACGGAGCATTTTGGGACCCCATCTATATTCTTACTGACATTTAACGTATGACTTGAGTTACCTTGCTTTAGATTGTTACCAGGTTTTAAAGGCGGATTTCCATGATATACATAATTATTGGGTGACGATTTTCGCATTTTCGTATCAGAAATTCGTCTTTGAGCAGTGCATTTACTACCGAAAGCTTGCTGACCGTCATTTTCAGAAGTAATTCTTGCATTCTGATGAGTATCAGGGTTAGTTGGTTGACGATTTCTGTCAGGATGTCTTTCACTTAAATACTGTCGCTCGATATTGTCTGAAGTACTAAGCGATCTTCGATGGATATCAGACTGAGGTGATGGAGAAGTCTGTTGGACATTGCTAGAAACTTTGGGTGAGTTTTGACGAGTATCTGCATTAGTTTGGTTTCTCATGTTAACATTGCCGCGAGGAGACTGTTGGTGGTTTAAATTGTAGGAATCGCTTTTTGCAGGTTGGTTGGTAACACGATCAGAGTAAGAAAGACGATCAACAGATTGTTTGGGTGCAAGGGTCCTGGGCAAATACTCGGAACTGCTGGGCGAAGGCTTAGTGTGATGATTATAATGATTTGGGGAAAATTGATTAGATCGATTAAGATTACTTGGAGATGTCAGACTTTTTGCTTCATTACTATTCATTGCAAGTGAGGAATCTACAGAAATATCGCTGTCATCATCAGACAGAACAAGAGACGAATGGGAGTTTGCTCGTGTTCGATGTAACTCCGCGTTCTCAGGCAGTTGAGTTCGATATGACTGAACATCTTCACTATGGTATCTTTTTCTTGTCGCAACTTGAGCGACTTTCACTGGCACTCCAGGATTGGAGGAACTTTTATCAGATAACAACGTCTTTTCTTGGTGATGATCAACAGATTGCCTTTGTAGAACTCTGTATTTGTCAGGCTTAGTATTTTTTCCTGTACTTCCACTGGGCAACTTTCGATGAACGTTTCCTTGGGGCACATTTCTGGATGTTAATGGAGTATTCTCTTTGTCCTCTCTTTTCCTACTCACTTGATTTCCACTGGCTACTATAGGCTTACCACGACTTAAGAAATTATTTGGACTGTTCCCTTGATCCTGAGGAGTGATTTGCTTGAATGGCTGTCTAGAAATTTTGAAACTTTCAGATTTGTCTGACATTGGTTTCGTAGGATTCGGTGTTTGTTTAAAACGTGGTGCGAGTGTCTTAGTGTTTTCTCTCGTTCTTTGAGAGTTATTCTTATCAAAGTTATTTGATCCTTCGTCAAAGCTGAGTGACAACGATTCTTCTTGAGCAGGAGCATTCGGAGTTTTCACCTGAGAGAGAAATAGAATGAAAGTTTCACATTCAGTATTTCGGTAGTTAGTCTATAATTTGTGTTCATCTTTTAATGTTTTATCTAGATTATTTTATATTATCTTTTAATTATTGTTTATGCTTGTTGAAAACTCAACATGGGAACACGCATTAACGAATGATATAATATAATATAAATATATATACTACAATAATATATTGAAAAAAAATCTTGCAATCTATAAATATGAATTCTGGGTATATCGTCGTTACTAAGAATTTTTGTCGCATTTATCTACGGGAGACATATTTACGGGGGGAGGCTTATATACAATGGGGGGGGGGGGAGTTGACTCGAAAGCTATACTGTATGCCACTAGGCCCTTCCACGTTCTCACAAGTTCAATACTATACAATTCAACTTGCCTGGGTAGGACTAGGATGAGACGACGAAGCAGGTCGTGGATTCTCGTCGTTTTTGGAACCAGATGATTTTGAATAACTGTTGTTCTGATTATCATCAATATTCTGTTCAACCTCCCTGAATAAACATAAACAATACATTATGACAAAGTCGTTGGATCGCAGGTTTCTCTGTCTAGAGAGTGAGAGTAGGAGCCCATAATGGTCACTTCCATGCCATTTCGGAGATCGTTATTCAATGGAGTAATATTAAGGAATATATAATAGTCGTTCTGCATGAAAAACAAGGAAATCATACAGTACCTCAACGTATTTATATCTTTCTTCCACTCGGCAATCGCTTCATCAAACAAGACTTTATTCATCCCAGTAGAGGAAAGTGTAAGATGGAAACACAGTGGTTCTTTAGAGCTACAATCATCCTGCAGAAACAAAATGAATCATCATTGAACATCCTTGAAATATTAAAGGTGATGTAAAGTCCCGATGTAAACAAACCGGCAACGTCCGTTTGTTTACATTTTAAACACGCCATATTTAAAAAATTATGATGTGTTCTGGTTCGCTATGCTTTAAATAAATACAGATTCGAGTTTCTGATTTAGAAGATGTCGAATTTTAGTCGAAACAACGCGAAATTTGGGCATTGTTTACATCGCGGGACTCCCCATAGCACATGCGCAGAATGGACTTTACATGGTCTTTAAATTGTATATATTGTACAATGCTCTTCTAAGTCGCGCAGCAAATCCTCCAACTCACAATTAATGCCTTAGGGTTAGTTTTTGAAGCACATGAGAGAATTTACCCAACATATGTAAATACCCTACCCACGGACCGACAGTAGAAGACCGACAGACTCCTGCTCCCCATAACATAAGTACTGTACTGTAACGAATAAACGAGTACGGACTACCAAGATTAATTTGTAAAAGTCTAGTAATCAAAGTTGAAAGAAAAAATATTGCAGTACCAGATCAAGATGCAGATTCTCCTGGCAGCTGAGAAGTTCAAAATCCAACTTTTCGTTATTCTAGGAAAAATAGAATGCAAAAGATTAAAACAAGAAAACTGTATTCAAACAAAAACGCTACATTCTAGTCAAGATCTATGTTGCTGAGAAGTATTTATTCTGAATGTAAGTTCAAAGTTCTGGATCATCTGCACTTCACAAGTTAATACTTACATCCAAAAAACATTCCCAGAAATCAGGTATTTTTTGCACGATAGAATAATGAAGTAGAAGAAAACTTCCTGAGGAATGGAACACTCTGAAAATAAGTCAGCAGAATTGATATTAAAAACAAAGCATGATCGGCAAAACAATCGGACAGTGCAGAAAGGAATTTTCGCCGAGTACAGTAAGGAATTTGGTTGCCCAATACATGTAAAGTAGTACATCACGCCAGTAGATTTATTTTTGTGGAGGTAGCCAATCTTTGAATGGAGCTAGGCTATGCTGGCACAGCCGTGGGGTATAAGGTCCACCAAGCACCAATAATAATATGTTGTTAAACGCATAAATAGTTGATGATCGAACTTTGCGTCCAATCAAATCCATGAAAATGCTAATTAATTACAAGAACTAGTGGTTGTAATTCTTCTGTAACTTGGAGTGCTTGTAACCACAGTACAAATAGCTTGCATATGAATTAACTTTATTTCACAAGTTGTCAACACGGCCGTTCATGTTGTAATCATCACTAACTACCAAAAATACATCATATGAACGCTCAATACTGACCTATCCTTTATCTCGCGACAATTTAAATATCTTAAACAGGAAGCCCAGACATAAGGATGATGAACATTGTGTACTCCAGATATCCATCTGTAAAGAAAGCATCTCATTTGCTCAATGAATTACGAAGTTTATCTTGGTTAAAAACCTTTCTGAGGATCCAAGGAGTAAGAAGACTTAGAAAGAAAAATGTGTCACTTCGAGCTAGAGTTCTTGCCAACTAAAGGGTAGTTACTTGTGTCCCCTCACCCAAACAGATTCAAAATCACGTTTGGCATGCACCTAATAACATGCACCATAATAATGGGTCAATGTTGTGGATAAAAAACAAAATACTTACATCCCAATTAAAGGAAGATTATATATTTTAGGATCCGATTCCAGTAATAACAGCAGCTTTCGTGTTTGATCCATTGTCACATATCTATTACACAAACACAGTAAAGAACGATGTGTCACTTCAGAGATGTTACTTTTGACAACTTACCAACAGGGTAAGCCATGAAAATTGCCTACCCCGAATAAAATTTACATGCATCCAGATCTTACTGATCTTCAGCAAACGTTAATACTGTATTTGTTTGTATAAACTAAAACAACTGAGTCGCGGATTTGATGTGAACTTAATGTTTTACGAGTTCACTTTGCAATGAACTTGGCAAATTAAAAAACTTGCATGTTTATATGTTACTCAATTCTATGCAATTTTGGGGTATATCCTCACTCAGTACCAGGCTGAACAGGGAACCAACCAGAAACTTCTTCTTGCCCGTGATAATAATGCACTCAGCTGTACAAGTGAAAAGTTACAGTGAAACTGTATACCAACTTTCGTATTTGATGAAAATGTTTGAAAGATTTTATAGAAAGCTTGAGTACAAGGTTGTAACTTGTAACGTTTAAATGAACTAACCCCATTTTCGGAGTTCCTTCGACATCGCTCAGTCTGAGTGGTCCAGCTAAATTTCGTGCTAAGGTCGTTGGAATGATGGGGAGAGGTGCAATTGGTCGTGCCTGGAATTTTGAATCAGGGACTATTGCACCACCTGGAAATATAAAAAATTAACGGTGAATTTACTATATGTCTCTGGAAAATACTTACACAAGGATGAAATTTGTCCGATGATTCATACCAGACACCGATTATCTGTCAAGATGAATGCACCATCCGTTTGACAAATCATCCGTCTCAATGTAAACACAAGACGAGTCTTAATTTAAAATAGAGTACTGGTGTGAGACATTGTGTGTTCCGTATATTAGCGTAGGTTTTGGGATCAAACCCTGGTTGGCTTCAATGATTGTTTCCCTAATGCCGTATTTATACACACGTACTACACACGGAAAATTGTCTGTGTAGACGAACTACATACTATTAGGCAGTTAATCTTGACGGATGACTCGCCTAATTCCCGCGTTTATAACCATTCTTGCAAACGAACTATCAAAACTTACTATCTTTTGTACCCACGCTCCTTTAAAAGGATCATCCGTCTGCCAAAATTACAACATAAACTTACAATGCACGGTTATGATAAGTTCGTCTTGTTCCCTGCAGCAATAAAGACTTGCTTTCAACGACACTACATGAGATAACGTAATCATATCCTTGCCACAAATTTTACTTTCCATAACCTAGCAAGATAAAATAATAACAATACTAGAGGGCACTCAAAGACGACGGCATACCTCCACCAGCATAAATTATACATGGCATACCTCCACCAGCATAAATTATACATGGCATACCTCCACCAGCATAAATTATACATGCACTAATTACGTATTCAAGCCCGGAAAAGCAAGACAGACTTTGTAAATTTCTCATCCAATTTTCAGCCAAATTGAACAAAAATTTAATCGATTTGTCCTTAGCCTACGGCCATTAGTTCCACCATAGACTTTCCACAGATTCTCGCATTAAACTGTTTGATAGCTTTTTAGTTATCCTGCTGACAGACAGACAAACACACACACCTTAAAACACACACAACTTACAAACAAACACCACGGCATACTTCGAAACCCGGACCGAACTCGGATCCGAAGAAAACCCGGACTCGAACGAAAATCTGGACTTGTCTTTGAGAAAACCCGGACTCAAAATTGATAAAAACTGCATTCTGAACTGGATTCAGAATTGTGAAAACCTGCATTGGTTTAAGAATTAATAAACAATAATATCTCAATAATATACGTCCGATACATGTCAAATTTGATAATTCGTGCATTTTCAATATATAATCAATTTTAACCATTTTGTAATTATAGATTATGAAACAAAAATGATATCATATCTAGGCCACACAATGCGAACTATTTAATCCTTAATGCATTTCTGAAATTGAACCGCGGTTGTCGCGACACCTTCATTGGCTTTTGCGCTTTTTACTCTTTCTAATTCGGGTTAATTTTGCGAGTACAGAGCTTTCAATAGCCAGGTGCATGTACTTGCACGCTGTAAGGTTGGTACTATATGTACACACGTAAAAATCTTGCATCTTGTCAACAAGATGTGTTCGCGAGGCTTGTAGCAAGCTTGTCAACAAGTTGTAACAATGTTGTCATTTTATCAAGTTGCTACAAGGTTGACACTCACAACTTGTTAACACGTTGTTGAATTGCAGGACGATAACAAGTTGTTGGAACGACGTGTAGCAAGTTTGTTGAGTCAACAACCTTGTAGCAAGTTGTCAACAAGCCGTTGACACCTTGACAAAGAAGCTGGCTCTTAATGACTTAATTCACAGTCAAGATATTCGGAATTCCTAGTATTGAGACGGATTTTAGGTCTTGATAGCGGGCAAGGGGGTGGGGTGGGTACCCGCGCGAGAACGAAATTATTATCAAATTTGACACGTATCGGACATATATTATGAGATATTGTTTATTCATTCTTAAACCAATGCTTTCACAATTCTGAATCCAGTTTCGAATCCAGTTTTTATCAATCTTGAGTCCGAGTTTTCTAATGCCGAGTCCGGATTTTCTGAAAGTCGAGTCCAGATACCGAGTTTCGAAGTATGCCCAAACAAACAAACCCGAGGTGAAACATAACCTCCTGGTGAAGGTGACATAATAAACATTTTTTTACATTCTACAGTACATACGTTTTGACCCAGTGAAGAACAAGTAATTTTGTGGCCACTCATACATTTGGTTAATTTGCCGCTTGTACTATATGTAGAATTACAGTACCTGAATTGCTCGGGCAAATTCATCTTTCGTATGGCTGATGGAGTCATCTGAGGTCAGCAGTTCCTTCTTAACCTAGTAAACGTGAATATGGAAACGTCTTCAAAAAAAATGTACAGTACATCGACAATGGCGCTTGAAATCGGTCGAAGAAAGGCAAACTCCTTTCAATAAACCATTAACTACAAAGTACAGTGTTAATCAACGTTACGCAATTTCAGACACAGAGCAATGTTATGTGAAAAGAATGTGAAAAAATAAGCTTGGCTCACGATTCACCACGCCGACGATTTACCACGCTTTTTCATACATAGTATAATAATGCATGAAGAAATGAATAAAACTACCAAAACTTTTTACTGTGAGCACATTTCTACATAACATGTCTGTGTCAAAAATTGCGTTGCAAGCTACGGCAATAATAATGCCTTAACTTGACGCATGTATGAAAATCTTGTTAACACTTACTGTAATTGGGATAATATGATCTCCAGGAACAACGGCTGTAGGGACTTTAGATTTTGCTACATTCTCGCCTAAATAACAAAATGAATAAGTTCAATAATAAGTTTGGAAAAGTTGGCTTCGGTGAACTCGTGACTGGCGGTTAAACCACTGGGGGTTAAACACAGTCTTCGCTACTTTACACACTCACCCGCCGCTGCGAAAAAATTCTCATCCCAGCGGGGCGCGAAATCAAGAAGTAGAGAACGGGCTTACGAAAAATAGCGAACAAAACGTGCATTACATAAACGGCCGTTATATCTCAGAAATTGTGTATAATTCAACTTTTAACTTTAACTTTTTTATAATTTAAAAGTAAAACAAGCCTTTCACAATATGGTTTGTGGAAAACACCACGTATATATATATATATATTATAGCAAAGCTTTCATCCGTAAGGTCGGATCTTCATCGTGCAGTGCTAATAATAATATAAGTCGCAATGCAAACATACAAAGAACTTAATCCTTCTACATTCATCTTTCCCTTATGTTCGAATTTTTGTTTGTTAAAAATGTTCAATGTGGGTTAAGTTAGAATGATCTATCTTAAATGGCCAGAGAGAAGATTAATGTTAATCACATTTGATTGACATATTATTTTCGCCAGGCAAATTTCAGTCAAGTTGGTGCACGCGCAGACGTTTTTCCGCGGTGTTGATTGACATACACTGTACGTCTCGTTCTATATTTGTTCTCATCATTCCCTTTATCTTCATGATAGATCGCTTAAATTCTCCAAAAATGTTTCTGCATTTAAAGACAGAACATCAAGTTTGGAGGTAGATGCTGAACTGTTCCATCCACCTAAAGTTTGAATCATATTCTCTAAAACAACCGCCAACGGAAATTGCGACTGCCAAACTAATCAGTAATACAAGCTTGGACCTTCAACACGAGGAGGAAAACTGCACGCCAACGGGACGTCATTTGAACGAATGATCAGAGAACCACCACAAATCTCCAAATAGTTGAGTAAATATTCGACCGGGCACAAGGGTGAACGGTCCTGTCCACTGTAAGGCTGCAGCCTGGACGAAATAGGTTAGTTTTGGATACTTTAATGGTTCTTTGGATACATCTTTAGACTAACAAACAGGCGAAGAGTTTCTGAGTAGGTGGTTCCACGAGTTACGGTAAACTCCGAAGATTTTAAGAATCGAAATATGCCAGGCAACAAAACGCCCAGAACAAAACATCGTCTGGTGGACGAAACACCTACCAGTTGAAACGAGAAATTGCATCAGCAACAGAATTATAATATTAGATACGCCTGGAATATGGCGACCCCCATAACGTCCCCTAGCAGAGAACACAGTAGGACCAATATCAAATTCAAGATCAGATCACCGCAAATTCAAAATATTGACCAGCGTGAACACTACTGTAAACTGTGAAAACACGAACACACGTCGATAGCCCCAATGGTTACCCCACCAATCAGCAGCGATTACGATGGGAAATAGACTCTTTATAGGCGATGGACAGCGGCATTTGTGCTAGCAACCACACGTGATTAAATCACTGTTGGTAGTATACGGTAACGTATCCTCTAGAACCCACTGCATCCGATGTGATGAAATTCGTACAATTCTATTCCTCGACGATATCCATGCACTACTGCATGTCAAGACTGTGACTCGGGTTGCGGAAGACGTACAGTAGATTAATCATGCGACGCAAGAAGATACGACCAACCAAACTTCGAGACAGACACGCGTGATGAAGCTTTGCCATAACCGATTCTAACTCTTTTCACATAGCTATCACAAGTCGTCCCCAACGGGACTCGAACCCACGATATCAGAAGTGAAAGGCGCGTGCTCTGACGATTGCGCCACCGAAGCCCCTCTACGATCTCTTCTGTTGCTATTTACAGAGGACCTGCCTGGGAGCTTTCATCCAACGTGTCTAATCTTGAGAGCTTTCTACGAATCTAATTCGATCCCACGAACAATCAGGCAGGTACAGCACAATGTAGTAGGACGTGCAGTTTTGTCTGAATGTTAAGGAGAGTGGTTACAAACGGCGAAAGCAACGGCTAAATTGCGGGAGATGGGGTCGATGGACCGTAATATAATCATGAAGGTGGTGCATAAATCGGAACCTGCATACTGTGTTCCTACGCAAAATCCATTCTACCAAATCCGCTATGGAATCGAAAATGAATGGCACAGAAAGAAAACCAGAAAAAAAGGGTAAGATTAACGTAAAATTTGCCCCGCCACTCCATGCCAAGCAAATGAAGTTCAGACGGATACGTGCTTTGAACGTCAAACTTGGACATCAACTGATCAACGCAAGCCCGCAGAATTTTGCATGCAATCATGACAAATATATATTGCCAGGATATATTGAAGAGAAATACCATCGCTAACACTAAACTCGTCCGGTGAAGACAAATCAAGATCAAACGCGATTCTTCTGGTTGAGTAGCCTTTGAAATATCGCAGAGAAACTGCGCATTATATATCGATATATATCGATATTATCGATATTCGATATTTCATCGATATTCGATTATCGATATTTTCGATTTCATATCGAAAATATCGAAAGTTGTAACTTAAAACTTGACTTGATTATTAATTATTTATTGTTTTTTTCATGACAGCTTAGACAACGTGTGTGGCGGCAATGCGCGGAATTTGTGATACAAGTGCGGCACTGAAATAAAAAAGTGGAACACAGAAAACTGTGACCGTGACCACAGAAGATCACCGGGCATTGAACGCTTGAAAACAATAGTTTATATACATAAAATATTATACATTAAACAATCACAATCTGTAAACCAAACCATTAGGCTTATATATATATAAACTTACTCTCATAAATAAATGATAAAACTGCTATAATAAATCTTTGAGATGTATACCATGACTGGTTTTTACTTTTTTTTAACTGTTTGTGATACATATACATGCTGACTAAATAAATTTTTCATTTCATTTGCACTGGATATATAGTCGATAATATCGATATATTTTTTTCGATATCGATATATCGATTTTTTTCAATATCGCAACTGCCTACTGCGCATGTCAGTGATCGGACTCGTATCGAATTGACCAAACGGGAATTGGGGAGAAAAACCAATATCGAACCCGTACACGATGGGGATGTAAAGTTAGAATGATCTATTTTTGAAAGGGTCAGAGAGAAGATTAATGTTAATCACATTTGATTGACATACACTGTACGTCTCATATAAAACTTATGCTCATCATTCCCTTTATTCCCATAGATCTTTCAAATAGTTTCTGTATAAAAACTACAATAAATCATCTGTTACAGTATTACTTGCTTTTGGTTGGTCCTTTTCATTACCTTGAATGTTAGGCTGTAAACAATTCCCCAGTTAGCTCGACCCTGGCAAGCCTTGATAAAATACCTTTCTTCCTGGCAGCACGCATCCAGACCCTAAACATTCCCTGCCAAATTTCAACTTCCAATGTTCAGTGTGTGCTTTCAGCAAAACCAATGCAATTATGCGTTGTCGTCATGCACTCAACCCCAGAAAATATCAGGCGACCAGGCTACGCTGGTACAAAAACATTCAAATTTTTACGCAACGTCTTTTTCTTATTGAATTTTACTATTTTAACATCACCTCTTGTATCACTTTGGCACTGCGCCACATTGTTGAATGCTAACAACGTTAAAACTTATAAATTTGTCAATTTTCGTTCTTTATTTCCTATACTTTTCCTAAAAAAATTTCCCTGTGAGGTCAAAAAGATTTCCTGGGTAGCATGCTGCTGGGTAGCATGCTGGCGGACATTCTCAAACCTTGGACCCTGGTATGGGCGCGTACTACAACGAAGGAAAACAGGAGAACTGCTCGCAGTCTTCTAGCTCGTTAGTGCACGTAGCATTAACATTTTAATAGGGAGCTTTAGATTCGACTACGAGTACGACCACGAGATTTTTCGTTAAAAATCTGCTACTGCAAACTTGTTATCGTCCTCTCTTTGGCACAGCACATCTTTATAACAACAGTTGAGCCAAAGCGAGTGCAACTATGAGTTTGTAGTAGAAGACATTAAGCAGAAAAATTTCGTAGTCGTACTCGTAGTCCAATCTGAAGCTCCCTATAAATATTAACGTAAATCCGTGCATGTACTGAAGATATGTAATGTTTTATAAAATGAATAAACTAACGAGTAACGTACCTATTTTTTCTGTGATTTCTCTGCCTGGATCAAATCTATCCACACCAAAGCAAATTCCACCTTCACCTAGAAAACATAATATGGTGGACATGTAGCAACATTGAATTAACATGTTCACATATTTGTGAACAGACATCTTTTTCATAAACATGGCGATTTTTACGCAATTATGCAATTACATGTACAATTGTAAATGCAATACAGTAAATACAATTGACACAGTGTTTGTCCAGAGACGATGTATTCTCAATTTTGGATAAATATTTTCCTCCTCCGCAAGTATCTCATGGTTTACTGTCCCTGGGTTAGAAAGACGGTGAGATATATAGATCACCAGTAAATATTTTGCCTCCAAACAAATCTTGCCCGCTCGCAAAGAAAAAATAGGAGATGCCTGTGAAGGAGGTAGCCAATAGCTTACCAAAGAAATCTTGGCAAATCTAAATTTCAAGTCTCAGACACACGTATACTATGTAAAATATATGCATGCTATGACTGATAGTAAGTATAATTATATACTTCGTTATGCATTTAAGGAGAATATTCAAAAATGAACATTCATTCGTTATTGATCACTCACCTGACTTTGGATAAACTGAGCCCAATAGAAAACTTGTCAGGCGTCTGTCTTCAGCATATCTGTGCGCCAAGCGCAAGCTCTTTTCAACAATAAACAACTGCACAACTCTTAAGTGGTAAAAGATTGCGAATATGAAAACCACCCAAGGCAGTAAATATTTTATGTTACAAGGATTTCAGTATAGGCAAATGGTGTCGCGATCGCGTAAATTAACAGGATCGTGTACATACAAATTCCTAATATATTGTATATGGAAATGCCCACAACCATCACATTAGAGGTCATTAACACGATTTTCTGTCCTTGCACGAGCAACTTGACGCTCACTACAAAAACTTGCATCTCATTAACAAGAACACAATTGAAACTTTCGTTCGTTGCACGGTCTTTTCAATGGATGCAAGCGCTCGCAGCGAGTTGGTTCGGGAAAAACCTTTCTGCTTGTCCACAGACCAGGTAAAAGCAACACCACAGTCAAACGTCCAGCGCATGCGCGAGTCTATGGAAATGGCGGGGAAATTACTGCCAAAATACAATAGGAGAAGATCATATAGTGAATAGAAAAGCGTTTACTCTAAGGAAATGGGTAAAGGTCTAAGGTAGGGAATTTCACCACATCTTCCTTGTGACAAAGAGCTATTATTAATATTAAATTTACCCACTCTCTCAACTTTGCGACACTATTTCTCAGTTTCGAATATAAAACCAGCCAAAACTTGACGCATGCGCAAGTGCGTTTTAAAAGCCATTGGCTTATATCAATTGGATACCATTTCCAGAATTACATTACGGATAGCCTCGACTTTATTAGGATTTCTCAATAAATATTAGGAACTTCATTGCCACGACTTAAGAACATTGTCTGATTTATCCAACTATACACCATTTTCTACATTCAATTTGCTAAGAACTGAACATACTACGCAGTTGTTTGACTTGTTAGTTTACAATTGTTCACAAATATCGATAAAAATCTGACCGCATGCATACTGAGAAAAATGTGCAGTACTCGGCCGTGCAAAGTTTACATTCACTAATGAAATCCAAGTAGTGCATGATAAGACCCTAGTCGCATAAACTATTGGATCACTGGCTGGAAATTTCGGAAATGGCTGGAAATTTCGGAAATGACTGGAAATTTATATACACAGTGGACATCGTTATTATGCAAATGTTTCAAAAAAATGTCAAATCTATAACGAGGCCAGTGTGTGCGTAGCCTTTAATCAAAGCGATGTATGTAAGGCTTTTAGTTTCGCTATTTAGAATTACCACTCACTGTTTGTCCAAGATCAACGCCAGAGTTTCAAAATCCCCAACAGGTTTACTTTCCCTAATAAACAAAAACTGGTTCATGGACAGGAAACCGGTGATACCATTATAATTACCATCATGAACAGAATGTCACTACAATACATTCTTTGCAGGTATTTACAGGTGGGTAGCCGTTAGAGCAGTGGCGGACACTCCCCTTCCCCAATAATTCACTTCTCAAAGCCTTTGAATGATAGCTGATTAACTGTGTAATAATATAATATATATATATATATAGGTCTATATACGTGAAGGTTTAGGTGCTACACAAACATATTAGAGCAATAAATTATAGATTAGTTTTTGTAATCTTTGTTTGAAATGTATCTCTGTTTCATCTGTTCTTTTTTATGATGAAACAGCCTGTTGCAGACAAGTTTTGAGGTAAGCGAAAATCTATATATATATATATATATATTCACTAATGAAATCCAAGTAGTGCATGATAAGACCCTAGTCGCATAAACTATTGGATCACTGGCTGGAAATTTCGGAAATGGCTGGAAAGATTTGACTATATATGCTCCTTCACTTGTGTTGTTGAGCACTCTGTGAGGTTAATTGGTGGCTATATAAGCTATAATGCAAAAGCTCACTTCCCTTGTGGTCGTTTGAGCACTCTGGCCCCAAGACACTTCACGCATGTCTGGATGCGCATGTGTCTGAGTATTGTACCACATGCGCTTGGTGAGGGCAAGAGTATGGTGTATAAATATGAAGTCACTCGCATCTAGACTGCGTTACAAGCTGCACTGACGAGCCGTTGAACGGCGAAACATGCATGTCTGCAGATTTTACTATATATTATATATATATATTATGTTGTGTTATTGTTCACTCGGTATTATGATAAGGAGAAAATGTTATCGAGTGATGTATTTCATAATTTCCAGACCGCAGTAAGCAGAAAATTCTGCCTGCCGCAGCTGGGTTTCGAACCCGCAACCTTCGAAATTCATATGAACATATATAGTTCATAATTTCCAGTCTTCAATCCGTCCTGACCGTGTAGCTCAGTTGGTAGAGCGTCGATCTAGTAATTCAAAGGTCGCGGGTTCGAAACCCAGCTGCGGCAGGCAGAATTTTCTGCTTACTGCGGTCTGGAAATTATGAAATACATCACTCGATAACATTTTCTCCTTTTATATATATATATATATATATGTGATTAATACAAACATACTAACATAACATTAATATAAACATACTCTCTATAGGTTTAGGCGCGAATAACCCTGCTTATAAATATAATATGGTTTTCTGAAACTCAAGTACAGGTACTATAAAAAAGCTGTGAATAATGTCGTCGCATAAGGCATGCAGGTATTGCCATTGATTTTCAATGACCAAAGTTAATTCCCAATTATTGTCTTGTAAAAATAATGAAAATCATATTACAATAATTAGAGTTGCAGTTATACATGTAGATTGTTATAAATTGAGTGTGATGATTAATTACTGTGTAAAACTATATAGACTGTATGTATTTACCAAAGCACATTTCTTGTTGATGGAAACTTGATGGGAACAACTGCATTCGCTTTTTGGATCTGGCTGTTCATTGATACAGAAAAAAAGAATAGGTAAGAGATATTTTAAGTAGGATATAAAATCAGACAGTATGTTGCAGATCCTATACAATGTGTATAAAAAAAACTGGACAAATTTGAAATTGCTCTCAACTTCGCGAAGCGGCTCCAGGTACGAAGTTTTTTATTAATATAGATTGTTTGGGTATTTATAATGTAGAATAAAAGAAAACATTCTGGGGTCGGTTGTATAAAAAAGTAGTTAAAGTTAACTATAGTTAGTGCGAAAGTTAACCAATCAGAATCGCAAATTTTAGAGTTAACTACTATTTAACTACAAAACGAGTAGTTAAAATGTAGTTCAGACTTTTATACAACCGGCCCTTGAAAGTTAAATTTTCAAAACCCAGGGGGGGTGCCTTGTCCAACAGATCAAAAATGGCTTGCGCACGAAATTTGAATTCTTAAAAGTTATTTTGAGTTAGTGGGTGGAAAATTTGTTGGGTGTTGCATTGCTGTTCAAAATTTCAGAAAATTTGCTTAAGTGTAAGCCCTTCAAAACGTCACACAAACTTTCATTTTAAAAAACAAATCAGCTTTTGCATGCTTAATTTACGCCTTTACCTAATTTGCATATTGCTATTTCGCTTTTGCTCCCAAGAGACAATATGCAAATTAGGTAAAGGCGTAAATTAAGCATGCCAAAGCTGATTTTGTTTTAAAAATGAAAGTTTACGCGACGTTTTGAAGGGCTTACACTTAAGCAAACTCAAAATAACTTTTAAGCATTCAAATGACCATTTTTGATCTGTTGGACAAGACACCCTCCCCCCTGGGTATTGAAAATTTAACTTTCAGAATTTTTTCGTTTATTCTACATTATAAATACCCAAACAATCTATATTAATCAAAAACTTCGTACCTAGAGCCGCTTCGCGAAGTTGAGAGCAATTTCAAATTTGTCCATTCAGTTTTGCTCCAATCATACCTCTTATTTATCCTTAAAGGAAAGTATGCTGATGGCTGTCCTGTCTCAATACTTGTCATCCTAGTACCTAGCAAGAGTAAATTAAGACAGTTAACATTTGAACTAAACCATGATTAATTGATTGTTAATTATGCTCACATTTAACCAACGACCTTAAAGATCTCTCATTGGTGTATAAAATGGTCTGGCATTAGAGAGTGAAGTAAAGATAAGGTACATTGAGGCACATTGCTAGTAAGTTAACCAGAGGCTCAGACATAGGCAGATAGTGTATTGTAGTTAACTCACTAAATGTGCAAGACTCCCCCCTGATGTTAAATAAAATCGCCCTGTGTAACTAGAAAGGCTGGAAGTATATATATAATAAGAGGGAACATAGTTGCTTAATAGCTTAACAACAGACATCTGAAGATAGTGTAATTGTCTGGTATTATGGCACATTAAGGTGCATTGCTGCTTAATGCATGTGCCAAACAATCTGGCTGTAGTGTCTTCCACTTTCTAACCCACTAAGCAGCAATTAAGGTATCAGTTTAGAGCTCAACACAGGGGTAAATAAGATGAACAACATTAATAGGCAGAAAAACTTCCCTTGCCATTTAATAGGTCTATTTTCAGTGTGATTATTATGTTGGCAAACTAGTATTTAAAGACAACCTTGTTCCTCAGTACTGTATACCAATTTCAATGAAGAATATATACGTATCAAAGTAAAAATCACTGATGCAGAAATCTCAAGGTTTGGCGGTCAATCTCCAGGTTTTCTAAATCTTTAAGTTTTAAAATGTGCAGGTTTAGCATTATTATTTTCGCCATGGATATTCGTCCGACACCGAATCCCAGTGTGTAGCTGCTATTTGTGCGACATAATATTATGCATGCGTACATACAGCATTCACAATGTTTCAACAATAAATTTATAACCCGAAGCTTGCCTGCCCTCAACCCTCTCCCTAACCTGCCCTACCCAATCAGGCCACCTGTTTCCAGCTGTTAGCAAGTGGGATTTGAACCGCATGCGAGCACTTACAAGGCGGACGCCGGTACGGCGGTACCACTCGGCTACCAAGGGAATGCTTGAAAACTAACGAAATTTATGTGGTATCATTAATACAACAAATAGCGTTTACACATTGGGATCTGGTGTCAGACGATCAATAACCATGCACTGTGTATAATTTTTTGGCAAGTCTGTAAGCTGCAGCAAAAGTGTGTTAAAGATAACAGACAGTGCCACACAGCACACGATCCATCATAGATTCATAGGCAATCACAGATTACAATTCAGTATCTGATTGATTTCATACTGATACGATTATATAAATATTGTCAAGCATTTCACGACAATGCCATAAAGAACAGATTTTAAACTAGACTTTAATTCAGCGTCGGCCACGGACATATAGAACAAATTGAGGGTTGCTTCGCGTGTGCCTAAAATATATAAACAAAATCTCGACGTTTCGAGCTAAAGCCCGGATCAATTGAAGTTAACGACCCCCCTATGCCAATGGGGTCGTATACTTCAATAACAAATATTCGGATTGAAGTATACGACCCCCCTTGTATTATATCGTTAAATTTACGGGTTTTTGTGTCTGTTTCAAAGGAATTTTTATGACTTCCCTTTATTCTCTATTTCTCTATGTCTCAGTTCGTTGATTTTTTGACCAGGAAACAAATTCAAAAGACTTTCAACACGATCAATAATATGCGCTTGAGGTGTTTTGTTTTGCAATTTTGTCTCCGTGTTTTGATCGCAAACTGCATCTTGTAAATATCTGTTCGATGACTCATTGCTGGAAAGGCGTTATAAAAGGCCTTAAAATGTTTGGCGAGCATACTGCAACAGTATTCCACCGACGAAATGTCTATCCACGACGAACTGCGAGAAGTAATCTTTGGCGGCAACATGGAAGTGACGATAGATTTCCTGAAGCAACACGGTCTCGTCAGAGAAATTAGTAGGAGAAACTAGATTCGTCAGCCAATCGGCTAACAAATTATGGTTAAAGCAATACAATAGACACATAAAACATATCATATCAATTCTTATTCACTTACCTACTCAGAAGACTAATAAATTTCTTAAATTTATCAAAATTCATCGAAGTGTTTCGTTTATGATCTTCGACATTTTTCAAGTTTCAACATTCGCGCGCTCTCTCGCCCCATGACTTTTAAGGATACGCGCGATATTTGAGGGATAATGCGTGTCTCCTAGGGATAAGAGAGCTTTCAGAATTTCATGATTTCAAAATGGTGGTAAGTACATGTGTGGGTTGTGTGATATTATATTTTATTTTGTTTCTCTTTTTAATATTGGTATTTTATATCATTTATGCTAACAAATATTTTCTAAAACAACTTTAGCTCCCTTTATCACTTCTGAGGGCTGCTCAAAATCACCCAATGGTATGTTGTGTATGAAAAAGTTTTATATATTATATAGAGATTATGTACCGATCAATTCGAAACTTCAACATGCCCCCCCCGGGCGAACCCCGGGAATTTGAAATTTTACTTTTCAAATTCCCCGCCCCCTGCGCAAAAAATATGTTCAAATGCCCTGTGCTAAACAAGACATTAAGCGTTCAAATGCCCCACCTTCATACAGAAAATTATGAAAAAGTACAATTTAAAATAGCGAAATTGCGAAATTGTATTAAAAAAAACTTCAAAACATGGAAATTTATCAGTTTTTATACACATTGACAATCATTTTTATAGTACATACCTTCAAATGAAGCACATAGCTTTTCCATCCCCTTTTCTTTAAGCCAGTCTTTCACAAAATAGACTCCTTTCCCCTCGAAATCGCTTAAAAAAACTATTTGCCTCCATTGCCAAATTTTCAGTTTAATTAAGCAGCCTGCATGCAGGAAGTGCGGGAAAACGGGCATGAATAAATTAAGGCTTCCGGTTATTTTTCCGGTTCAAATTCCCCACCCTTGTCAAATTCCCCACCCTTGTCAAATTCCCCACCCTTGTCAAATTCCCCACCCCATGTCAGACATAGTATGTCAAATTCCCTACTCCCCGGAGAGGGTTTGGAGTCAAATTCCCGGGGTTCGTCCGGGGGGGGGGGCATGTTGAAGTTTCGAATTGATCGGTACATTAGAGGATATTACACGGTGGCGAGAAGATATGAATATTATTTTTGAGTGGTAAAATATTGTTTTTAACACGAGAAAATAATATTCATATCTTCGAGTCGCCGTGTAATGTTCTTTTTATTATATGGACAAAAATGAAAAGAAATTCAATAAGAACAGTCTTTATTTGACAACGGTCGCGCGAGGAAACGGTCGCGCGAGGAAACGGTCGCGCGAGGAAACGGTCGCGCGAGGAAACGGTCGCGCGAGGAAACGGTCGCGCGAGGAAACGGTCGCGCGAGGAAACGGTCGCACGAGGAAACGGTCGCGCGAGGAAACACACACATTACATTTCACTAGTGAAATATGGAAAATATGAGTGTTTTAGTTTCCGGTAAAACACCCATATCCATATAATAAATGCTGATATGTAGTGATATCCTTCTTTCAACTGATTGCTGAAAGCGAGGCTGCAGGGGCGGAATTCACTTTTTCTGGGGGAAAAAGCCTCCCAAATAGAGGTGTGCAAATCCAATCGGATTTCATTCGGATTTGGAGGGATAAATAGAATTTTCGGAACGGATTGGATTATAAAACTTGTCCCACCAGTCGGATCGGACTAAGAAACCTGTATGGCAGTCAGATCCTATCGGATTTCGATTGACGAACATGAATTTCTGTGGAGCGTTTCACTACAACTGGGTTCTAATTCCTATTGGCAGTATTGCAATTTTCAAGCATTTTTCAATGCGAGTATGCGACCCCTAGTATGCAAACATATTAGGCTGATATATAACTTTTGTATGATGTATATCATATTATATAATATAATAATGTGAGTTCATTCTGTCTTATTGGTTGACAGCCAGGGTTCGAATTAACGGTGTGCAATGTGCAATTTGCACATCGTTTTGGCCAAAATAGTGAAAATTGCATATCACTTTTCCAAACGATGTGCAAATTTTAGGTTGCAAACTCAACATTTAATGTAAAATTTTGCTTAGTGTTTTGTTCCCTATTTTATTTTTGTACCAAAAGGATGTGTAAAAAGCAGAATATAGCTGAAATTTATCCAAAATATTCACGAAATTCACAACAAAATGACCGGCATTTTGTCAGTGTTTCCACTTTGCAAAATTGAAAATTTGAAATTCCCTTAACATTTCATTAATATAATTTGCAAATCGATTTTTCTTCTCTAATTCGAACCATGTTGACAGCTATGATCTATTAGAGAACAGGCACACAGATGATGCCATTTCTGTGATGTAATATATTTTAGCCAATCACAGATCTCTCAAAATCATTGTATATATCATAAATCATCATGTCAAATGGTGTGTAAATCTCTTTCTGTCACACCTGTTTAGCCTGTCTGGTGGATAAATAAAAAATATCGATCAAGACATCAAGTCTATACATTCGTCAAACAACCAAGCTAAAATATTTCAACTTGAATAGAACAATTATGTTTGCAACTACATATTAAGTGCATAAGATTTACATTCAGTCATTCACAAAATGTGTGAATCAAAGTGTTTTTTAATTTTGGCCTATCCACCGTTAATAGTTTAAGCTAAACGGCCTTCATACAATGTGCCCCAGCAGTTTAAATTTAATAGCCAAGCATACTGTCTAGATATTAATGAGGGTCAATGGTTTGGTTAACACACAGAGTCGGATCAAGATAGAGGAGTGCTGATTTTTTAGACTGGTGGTCTGACTCTGCTGCAATTGCAAATAATATAAAAATCAAATGCTATATATAAAGTAATAAAATCTCAATTTGATTCTAACTTTCTCAGGATGTGCTGACTTCTGTGGTTCCCCCCAGAAATACTGCCTTTTCTGTGGTGCCCCCAGAAATATGGCCTTTGCTTTGATAAAACCTGGTCAAGTAAACTTTGATCCAGTGCCATGACAGGTTACAGGTGATTTATCCCTGTTCAATACAAAATTGCCTTCCCTTGCCCTAAGTTAGAATTAAGAGTACATTGCATGTGCTGTGTTCCACGTATCGATGCAAGCAATTTCTGGTAACCCCATTAAGCTGTAATTACTGTAATGTAACTAAATTTGATAGTTTTATTGTTGGAACCAAATCCCTCTTGCAATGTGACTTGCTTTTCTTGATAACCAAAGGAAATGTATAATTATAATTTAAGAAAAAAACCCTGAAAAGGCAAGCATCTCAAATATTGGAAGAGCTGAATGATATTATATATAGATATTATCAGCTGATAACTGACAAGCCCAAAAGTTACCAAGCCCAAATTATCAATCAATTTCTACCAATAAAAAACTGATTATCAGGCAGCTCATTACTATTTACTACCCAAGATGTCTCTTTTAATGCTCATGATGTGTATTGTGCAGTCTGTAATTATATTGCTATTTTTTCCTGATAAAATACTGTATTCCTATACAGCTTGTTGAGTTAAAGAATGGTGAGACGTACAATGGACATTTAGTCAGCTGTGACAACTGGATGAATATCAATCTCAGAGAAGTCATTTGTACATCCAGAGTGAGTAGTTTTGTAATTCCTCAAAATAACTGCAACACAAGAGCAAAACTAAACATATATCTAAAATCCTTTCTCTGTCTATTTTGTACAATTACATCTTTTTCCAAAAACCTTATACCCTTTCAACCCTTATGTACCCCTCCTCACCTTATGGTACGTTTACACGCTGCGATTTGTAGGGCCGATTTTAGGTTTTGCTCAATGTTAATGACGAATATTTCGAGTTGATGATGTCGTCATGATGACGTTTGCCACGTATCTTTCAAATAACATTAACGTACATCTGAAATCGGCCCGACAAATCGCAGCATGTAAACGTAGCTTTAGTTACGCACATGCATACACATGCACAATGTATTATTGATGACTGTAATTAACCCTTTGCAGCTTATCTAATCTCAAACAACTTTTCTTATATGATTTAGACTAAAAAGTACAGTTATGTATATTTTTCTGGGTTTGATATTCTATATTGTACTGTAGTAACAACTCTATAAATTAACAATTACCTGTTTGTAAATATTTTGTATGTATGGGACGGCCCAGCATATATAAGTAGAGATGCTCTCGATTAATTGATCAATCAATTTTTTTGGTAATCAATTACAACCATGCACAGCATGATATTCACATAAACTTACTGGAATTCTGGCACTAAATATATGTATATAATTTTGTAGGGGGTTAGTGTACTTTTGCCTATCTTAATATATACTTAAAGAATATGTAAGTAATAAATAAAATATATGCTTCAGTTTTTGCGATAAATAGAAAGTAGTTAAATAATTGTAATAATTTTAGGATGGGGACAGATTTTGGCGAATACCTGAGTGTTATGTACGAGGAAGTAATATCAAATATTTGAGAATACCCGATGAGGTGAGGTTAACTCATTAACTCGCAATGGCAATCTATTTAAGATTTTTCATGTAATATATCATACACGAGAAGGAGTTATAAGTTATTATAGTGATTTGAAACACCGAAAAGTGTGTTGAAAAGCAAGGCGCTAGCCGAGTTTTTTAACACACTTTGAGGTGTTTTTAAATCACTATAATAAACGACTTCGAGTGTATGATATAGCTTCTCAAACAAACCAATATTTAAAGAGAAATTCAACGCGAAAGTTGAGTTAATTTATGGGTGTTTATTACCGTGGTATCAATACGGTGGTGATTTCCTTTGTGTTTTGCTCATGAATTATTAATGAGTTTGAGAAGTATTTTTGAAGATTTTCAAAAGTAGCATGATTACAGTAGTTTCTGCCATCAATAATTACTGATAAATATGTACTTAGCAAGGCCAGCGAGACCGAATCACGTGCCCAGGGTAGATTGGTAAACACGGTTCCACCCCAGTCTGTCTCGCACCCATGGGCGTTAGTTTTCTCCGCCCCCATTAAACGCTCGCCAGGGACGTGAACGATGTGCAGTGTTCTGGATCCACTATCGCCAGCGAATCTCTTGGGAAAGGTTCTTAGATAGTTCGGGCGCGTGTTATTGTATAGGACATAAACTTGAGAATGTTCAGGTTTTAAAATGCCTTTATTGGCTTTAATCCATATGTACGTGTTTTGCTAACATTTTATAGATTGTATTATACTATTTATTCCAGAAATGTATAGTATATCCAACGAATAAGCGCATATAAAGGCTTGAAAAGTGACGCCAGATTATTCTTACCCAACTTTTCCGGGGCCCTTTATTTTTTCCCTCTGCCTCCGCCTCCTCCCCCCCCCCCCCTTCTCGCCGGCCTTGGTATTTAGTCAACTACAGTATTAATATTTCTCAACATCGGCCCGATCTATACTAGATATACAGAGTGTATAAAAAAACCGGAGTCCATCTTTTATACTTTTAAGTATAGGTAAGTAATAGTAAAGTATTTTTCAACCATGAAAGCCTGATATCTTTTTATTTAACCAAATGAGCAGCACATATTAGACCTGAAGCATGCAGAAATAAAAAGGTTGAAATATGTTGGTAACCTAAATTTGCAGCTGCAGTGTCTACTGTGGCCACCAACATTGGCCATCGATAAACAAACTACTGTTAAATAGCCTCCATTTGCCTTTTTGCTAGTTAGCTTTTATGATGAGAATCTCTGTCTTATCAACTAAGGGACCGGTCATTATTTATGGCTGGGGTGGGGGCCGAAGAGAAAATGGTGGGGTAACTAAAAAATTAGGCAGGTCTGGGGTGGGGTAAAATAAAAAATGAGAAGGCTGACCGAGTGCTTAGTGCAATAAACTGAATGTTTAATTTAATAACGGAAAATCGAATTTTTAATATTGGTTGTTATGAAAAGGTTGATGATTTGGTGGGGTAATTTATTTTTTAACCTTCTATAAAATATGGGGTAAAAAAATTTTTGGTACAAAAAAGGTGGGGTGGGAAAAATTTTGGCTTTAAAACATTTTCTCTTCAGCCCCCACCCCTGCCATAAATAATGACCGGTCCCTAATTTTCCAATATCAAACAGCTCATTAATTGAAGCATTTTGTTTCCATTTGCTGCTATTGGCACTTTAGCATTCTTGCTAACATGAGGGTTTCAGTGAAACAGGGTTCTGCCCACGGTGAACGGTGTACCATGTTGTACTTTGTAATAGATATTTTATGCAAGTGATTTTTTGTTTTTTATCTTTGACGAATTTTGTTTTTTAAACATGAAATTCAGTACTACAATGCGCACAATATTAGTTACTGGTGATTCGGAGAAATACGCGCTATCCCCCCAAAGCCAGAAAGACGTCTGACGAACGGCTCTAATCACTTTGCAGTATTTTGGCTCTAATCACTTTATATTAAAATAATATTCGGAATACTGGACCATCTAACGTGATTTAGGTCTTAGTGTAAAGCCTGTTCTTTTCTCTTTTGAACAAGTCGTCATTGGTGTCCTTAGTGCAAGTAATAACTGAACAAGAAACATGTTTGTAGAACCTATCAGTTTTAGATGCCGCATAATTATGCAATTTTACTATTAATGTTATCCATAGTCGCGTGTCAAATCCTTGAATTTTGTTGTTTAAACTTCAATATTGTCCTTGGCATACGAGAAAAAGAATTAAGAACATTTTAATAACTTTTTACAAGATATTCGATAGTTTTATTTATTTTGATACTCCGAAATCCAATCCACAAATTACCGTAATTGGCGTAAAACCATTTGACGTCCATGCATCATCAACACAAACGCTATCGATCGCACGGCAATGTAAACAGCAATTGGCAAGTTGTTTCATGCTTAAACCCATAGGCGTACGGGCCGTGGGGGCAGGGGGGCACCTGCCCCCCCAAAAAATTTGGAGATTTAAGTCATTCGGGCAAATGGTTCACGAATATTCGGGCAAAATAAAATTATGTAGTCAGAACTTAGACAAAAACAGAATTTTATAATTTAAAGTACTGTATATTTATCTGGTTTGCGTGTTGTTGGAAAACAATAGTATAATTTGAACATTTCTGTAATTCAGTTGCATGCCTTTGTCTGACCGAAGAAGAATTGGCTCTAGTTGTAACGGCTATAACGAGAACGGCGCATGAAAACCTATCTTCGCACATCAATAGACCAAGAACTCTTCGATTCTATCGCTCTCATTAACATTGACAAGCAGGGCCGTAGCCAAGAGTTAACGGAGAAAATGCTTTAAGAATTAGACTGAATGATTATTTAGTAACTTATATTCTGAACCCGCATTAGTATTATTATTGAACCATGGCAATGAGTGTACGCGATTTTGAATGTATATTATCTGGATATCAGATAGGTCTCAGAATGCACGAAATACCCTTTTAGAACCCTCATGTTTTCAAAATTCCCCCCTACAGATTCTCGGACTTTTGGCCTCGAAACAATTAGTTGCGCGAATGTTAACATCGTGGCTACGGCCCTGACGAGCACATGCCAACAAAAAGAACGACATGATTAACCTGAAAATAATTGACACTTTAGGTCAACGACATGGACGATATAGGTATTTTTTCTAAGTTATGTAACCTCCTACTCATAGACAGCTCAATTTGTAAACGTTCATTTTGAGTTCACAGAAGCAATGCACAAGTGAAAATTCAGCATATTTATTTGTAAAATACAATTAAAAGTGGTTATTATTGTTATCAATATGTTATTATCGAAATTCGGACATTAAACCACGGCTTAAACCACCTTTAAGGCATGTAAAGTTTTTTTAAATGAACTCAAAGTAGTGCATGGAAAACCGTAGTTTGGTTTTGACGATTCGTTGCAAAAATGTTCAATTTTATCGATTTGTTGATAAAAATACAGTATATTAGTATCAATTATTATCGCATCTCAAATTTTAGATTCTCCAATCACAGTCACTTAAAATATTATTCGCAAACCAATCGTTCAAATTTGAAACGAACCCACCGTTAGAAAGCTGAATGGCTACGCTTTAGTTTAAAATGAATATAAACATTGACATTTTACTCTAGTAGTCTTTTCAAAATTTACATTTGAAGCGAGCACTCCGTTTTTTTTTATACACCCTGTAGATATACTATATCCGTTGCTGTAATGACAAACTGTTTTGTTCAACTGTGGGGGGGGGGGGGGTCAGTAGCCTCCTCCGCAGGCATCTCTTGGATCCCCGGGGTATAATTTCTGACCGCCAATTTTAAGGCGATGCCTGCGGAGGAGACTAGGGGTTCAGCGTGGGCTGCGGCAAAGAATTATAAGCTCTTGTGAAGATGAACACCTCAGCCAGTAATCTAAACAAGAAAATTAGACTTCTTGACGTTTCGAGCAAAGCTCTTCATCAGAAGAGTCGGTAGGAAGATAAAAACTGTTTTCTCCTTTCTAAGGTGATTGACATGGTAAAAGAAGATATTTCGAAAACCAAAGGCAGAGGACGACCAGGTATAGTGATTAACTATCAAACCTGTCGTTGCTATTAACAACCTCTTTCTTGACTGTATGTCCTTGTAAATCAAATGAGCTGAAAACAACTTAGTGTTAGGAATTTTATATAATTAGTTATTAAAAGTAATGAAAAATTCTATTACTATTGAAATATTGACCTCCACAGGCCGCGGTCGTGGTGGTGGTCGTGGTGGTGGTCGTGGTGGCGGCCGTGGTGGCGGCAGAGGACGAGGAAAACCAAGAAAAGATCAAGAAGTTGGTGGTGAAAGATAAAAGCATGTTTCTTGTTCGTTGTGTGGAACTCAATGTCAATGTACAATATCATATGCCAGCATGTGCCAGCTTTAAAAGCCACTGATTATGCAGCAGCATGCCACGTTACCATAATGCAATATACACGTGACATATATTAGCAAGGATGTTTTATATATATATACCATATCAATCAAACAAAAGTTGGTAAATTCGTAAATGTTTAATAAAAAAGTAATCACCCAGGGGCGGCGCTAGATTGGGGGGGGGTGGTGGAACACCCTCACTCATCACTGAGTCGGCAAAAGTCGGTAAATCTTTGGCCGAGTCGGCAACAAGTGAGTTGTATTATTATTTGAATGTGAAATTTCATAACTGAACGCCCATTGTAAAACTCCTGCCGTCAAAGTCAGCATTCGATATTGATGCAGAGTTTGCAAGACGTCACAGAGGAAGACGTGCACCAAGGCGATATGACGAAAATAAGGAAGAAGCAACCGTTTTCAATTTTTCGCAGCATTATCGGAGGGATTTAAGTGCGTTCTGCTTTATATAACACAATTTAGGGACACTATGCAGCCAACATTGCATGTTATTGCTCCTATCAGGGGCGTAGGAAGCAGGGGAAATAGCTTTCGCCCTCCCCCCATAAAAACAATCTTCGAATTTACATTAAAATATTTGAAGAAAAATATAGAATAGAGAGAAATCGCATCAAGGATTACGTATCCATTTCTGACTCGTCCCCAGTCGCTCATGCCGTGTTTAATGATGGGAATGCATTAGGTTTGTATAATTGGTATTTGTTCTTCAGCGTCATGTATATGCTCTCTTCAGCGTCATGTATATGCTCTTCAGCGTCATGTATATGCTCTTCAGCGTCATGTATTTGCTCTTCAGCGTCATGTATATGCTCTTCAGCGTCATGTATATGCTCTTCAGCGTCATGTATTTGCTCTTCAGCGTCATGTATATGCTCTTCAGCGTCATGTATATGCTCTTCAGCGTCATGTATATGCTCTTCAGCGTCATGTATATGCTCTTCAGCGTCATGTATATGCTCTTCAGCGTCATGTATATGCTCTTCAGCGTCATGTATTTGCTCTTCAGCGTCATGTATTTGCTCTTCAGCGTCATGTATATGCTCTTCAGCGTCATGTATATGCTCTTCAGCGTCATGTATATGCTCTTCAGCGTCATGTATATGCTCTTCAGCGTCATGTATATGCTCTTCAGCGTCATGTATATGCTCTCTTCAGCGTCATGCATGTATTTGCTCTTCAGCGTCATGTATTTGCTCTTCAGCGTCATGTATATGCTCTTCAGCGTCATGTATATGCTCTCTTCAGCGTCATGTATTTGCTCTTCAGCGTCATGTATATGCTCTTCAGCGTCATGTATTTGCTCTTCAGCGTCATGTATTTGCTCTTCAGCGTCATGTATTTGTTCTTCAGCGTCATGTATATGTTCTTCAGCGTCATGTATTTGCTCTTCAGCGTCATGTATTTGCTCTTCAGCGTCATGTATATGCTCTTCAGCGTCATGTATATGCTCTCTTCAGCGTCATGTATTTGCTCTTCAGCGTCATGTATTTGCTCTTCAGCGTCATGTATATGCTCTTCAGCGTCATGTATATGCTCTCTTCAGCGTCATGTATTTGCTCTTCAGCGTCATGTATATGCTCTTCAGCGTCGTGTATATGCTCTTCAGCGTCATGTATTTGCTCTTCAGCGTCATGTATTTGCTCTTCAGCGTCATGTATATGCTCTTCAGCGTCATGTATATGCTCTTCAGCGTCGTGTATTTGTTCTTCAGCGTCATGTATATGCTCTTCAGCGTCGTGTATTTGCTCATACATATTATGCAACCAATTACCTTATATGGAATACGTACGGTATGTACATGTGGATAGACCTTGCAAACGGTGCGACATATCTGGAGGATAATTAATTTTGAATCATAATCAACGCAATGCATTCTGGTATACTCACCATTCCTCCTCTGTCTTTGCTCCACCGCCACAATAGAACGCCTGCCACGCAGGCTACTCCACGGTCCACCAGAAGGAAGTAGCCCGTTCGCAGATCGTACCCTCGTAGCAGGCGGTATTAATAATTTTCAGTGAATACTTCAACATACAGGGTCAGCAGGGTATTTTGGTTCCGGATATATACGTTTGTGGTTAGTGTTTGCTATATTTGTTCCTATCCTGGTTATATCGTTGTGTTACGGTCACAAGAGGGTTAGGGTTAGGAATTGGTTGTGATTGGGGTCAAGATCAAAGAGGTATATCCACTGACCTATACTAAAGGTCAGTGGGTATATCATAACGATGTTATCCATAGCCTTGTATGGTTATATAGGGCGATTTATAGGTTTAATACGGATAACAAATCCAAAATATCCTTGCAAGATAAAGTATTTACCAATTTTTCACTGATCTTTGACACAGAGTGTATCAAATCCTAATGTTTTGAACGTAACCGATGCTTAGCCACTAGGACGTAACCGAGGCTCTCACCCCCCCCGAAAACATTCAAAATGGAGGGCATTTTTAGACGTAAAAATACCGCAAAAGTTAACTATTTAATGTTGTTAATCACAACTTCAGTCAAGGTAAACCGTTATAAAGAAAGTAACAAGGGTTTCTTATGCCGGTTATTTTCCGAAAATATCTTGTTCGGGGGGGGTGAATGCCTCTCGGTACCGCACCGACAAATTAAGAAAATAAAGGAAAAAAACAATTTCCCAAGAATAATGTCATTTGGAAATTCAAAATAGGAATAAAACAAGACGAGTTTGAGAGACTGTGAATTTTCCACTCTATTTTAAAGTCATCATCAGACAGAATAGCGGCCGGTTACGCATTTTGCCTGAAGTGAGACCTCTGTCTTTGACTTTGGCTCTGAGCATGCGCTCCAGTCACAAGCATTCTCGGAGTTTCTCGGAAGCTCTTGTTTGTTTCTATTTCGTTCTTAATAGTTAAAAATTCGGAACTTTAAGCAAGAAATGGCAACAAAAGGAGAGAAAAATGTGTTTGCTATGCCATGGAATAATAGCGATATGGTGTTAGTAGTTGAAGATAAAGAACTCCATGTCCACAGATGGATTCTCACTTCGCAGTCGCCCGTATTTGAAGCGATGTTGGAAGGACATTTCCAGGAAGCTAGCCAACACAAAATCACTCTCAAAGGAAAAGATTTCAAGTCGATGCAACGATTTTTGAAGATACTCTACCCGTGTTATATGTTTGGAGAAGCTAGAGTATCTTTAGATGGTGAAGATCTGTTGTCAATAATGGCGCTTGCTGATGAATATCAGTGTGTTAATGTGATTAAACAGTGTATTGATGAAGCAAAAATCACACCAGAAATTGTTTTAAAACTTCTGCCTTATGCAATAAAATATCGCACATCAGCACTGCCTAAAATCTATGAGGTTATTAACTTGGGTGCTCCAACAGCCAAGCTGGAATTGGAGTTCATAATAAAGCAGAATAGTGAGGTATCTGTTGAGATGCTTTTAGCCAAGTGTCGCTTCCTAGAATCAGCGCTAATAGAAAGGCACAAGATAATGACATCGCTGATAACCGATTATTACATCCTAAACTGTAATTCAAGGAACTCGGCTAGACGGACGTATGACCATCATGATGAACTAACACTCATAAACGCAAGTAACGATTGTAAGTGTCCACAGAACCTTATTGTTAAGAATATTTCTCATGTCAAAAAATGTAAAACTTGTCTGAAAATCTACAGACAGAAATTTATAGCAATTATTCCTAGCTGTTCTGGAGCAAAAGCCAATACATTAATGGAAATGTTAAAACAAGATGATGACATAGCCACTGCTGTAAAACAGTACTACAAAGAACATCCTACAACTCCTTCAAACAACCATACTCATCCTTTATATTGTCCTACCAGTCCTTCATACCATCCTGCCAGTCCTTCATACAGTCCTACCAGTCCTTCATACAGTCCTACCAGTCCTTCATACAGTCCTACCAGTCCTACATACAGTCCTACCAGTCCTTCATACAGTCCTACCAGTCCTTCATACACTCCTACCAGTCCTTCATACAGGCCTACTAGTCCTCACCACAGCCCTTGGAGTTCTAAGTACTAGTAGATTGATTTAACAAGTTAAGTATCTCATATGGCAGCTTCTCTTTGTAGTTTGTACTGGACCAGTTTGCATATAAACAACCCATCATTTGGACAAGCTGAAATACTAATGTAACTATTGGCTATAAAAAAGCAAATGATCAAGTAAATGTCAATCAATGAAGATGGCTTGCATAGTTATTTCTGTAAAACTGGTATAAATGCATGCAAAAGTATTATTGTTTCATAGCAAAAGATATGAAGTTATAAAATATATTATAGTGAACGTTTCTAAAGCTTTGCATGAAGTTCAGCCTCATATATCCATATCATTATATTATTAACCATTTACATGAAAAACCGATATTGTGCAAATGGAATGCAAAATATTGATTGGAAAATCCCATGCGGAATATGCGCACCATCACAGGAGCCCAGGTTCTGCTTATGACTGCATAACATCGGCCTAAGCCCTCAATCCTAGCTTCTTGAGGGTGGATTATGCTATACAGGCATAAGCAGAACCATAAAAATATTCATTAGAAATTCCACAAATTTTAATGACTCTGATAGATGTATCGTGAAGAGCCTGGAACTGGTGAGAAACGACCTTATGAAACATTCCAAATACTTCCAATAAAACACAATGCAAACCGTTCATTTTGATATTCTGATTTTCTGGTTGGGCCCCCTGGCAACTGGGGACAATGGAGGATTAAAATTATCAATAGATATCATACCATAAATCCTCCATTAAGTTCCCCCCTCTCAAATAAGCCCCTCCCCTTTTCTAGAGAAAGAAATTTATTGTATTGCATGTACTGCAGTCTGCAGTGCCATCCATTAATTAAAAATCTGTACACCTTACTTATATTTAAATTTGCGTAGTACTAATTTTCGCTCAGTCTTAAATTCGCGCGATTTAATTTCGTGCACCATATAAAATGCGATATTTTCGCGCAGTTTTAATTTCACGCACCTTGAAACGGTACACAAGTACACAACTAGAAAATCACACTTAAATTATGATTTTTGCTTGTTAAAATGACATTTGGACGCTTAAAATTTTCACAAAAGTGCTTGTTGATTTTACTCTTACAACATTTTACTACATTCACTCATTTACAGTACATTTACATAAATACTGACCAAAAACATTGCAGGCTCAAGTGGCATCGAAATTACCAATGATCCAAAGCTATATTCAGTGAGCTCTATATATATATATCTGGAGTGAGAACTTATGTCCAAAAAGTGAAGCCAAAGATGGCGGAAATTGACGTCCAGTGCCAATCCCTTTCTATTGTTTTCGACCGCGCGGTTTGCACAAGCCGGCAAGGAGTGTGCCGAAATTTTGTGTTTTTACTCCGATGTAAACAATAACATCATGATTTTATGAACTAATAACTTGATTAGCGATGCGATCTGTTAGTATAAACTGGAATTAGCTAGAAAAATGGTATGAAAACTGTTTATGACCTTCATGAGTTTGGACGTCAATTGCCGCCATCTTTGGCTTCACTTGGCCTATTGGCCGAACATTAGAAGTTCTTACTCCAGATATATATAGAGCTCACTGGCTATATTATGTCAATATACTAGAAGTTACTATCGCAAGTGAAATGCTGCCTATAGCTATTTCCAGTACACAATCTGTCATGTCATGAATCCCATGCATTCACATTTGTTATATGACTATACTATTGAAGTCAAAGACATGGCTACACATTGTTTACCAGCATTTTGTCGAAATTTCGTATCGCCCTGGTTAAAGTCAGCAGACACTGTTTCACTTGGGTCAACCACATCATATACTGTGGGTCCAGGATTTTCCTCAACATCATTTGCCATTAACAACAGTGGACGCGTATTAAAGTATTCAAATGTTCAGTCATGCATTCGTGATTACATATCACAATTCACAACAATAAAAACACGAATGCATGACTGAACATTTGAATACTTTAATATGCATATTTTAAATCATCCAGTCACAGCTACATGTTTTTCTTTAACTGCTATTTTTCGACTCGCTCCGCGCCGCGTGCTCATACTAAATATGATGCGCGCCTCTTGCTCCCCATCCATGCCATGCCCCCGCCGCTGCACACCCCCACCCGACCGTGCTTCACTCCATCTGACCCCTGCTCCACCCCCATCTAACTCCTGCTCGCCCCATCTGACCCATGCTCCACCCCATCCGACCCTGCTCGCCCCATCTGACCCATGCTCCACCCATGCTCAACCTTGCTCCACCCCACAAAAGAGGATCGAGTCCCTATATTACTACTATCATTGGAAGTTCTACTTTCCAAGTTTTGAAATAAAGGGACGTACAAAAATGCACAGACCTAGCTAGTCATGCCAGCTTTTGAACAAGGAAAGTTGTTTGTGTGTACGGCCGACCGACAAGGAGAACTTGACAAGGAAATGCGCGTCATTAAGCGACTTTTATCTCCTGCTCGGTTGTACTTTCATGTATGCGTCTGCATGTATAATTAATTCTATAGTGCATGCACCATTAATATAAATATATAAATAATCCAGAATTCAAAAGCCCGAGTAAACGCCTGGGAAGGCACCTTCATTCTATCTTTCTATAAACATCATTTTTTATATTTTAACATATCATGTCATGGATATTATACTTATACCAATTTAAACAGTATGTTGATCATCTCAAACAAAGGAAATTATTATGTTCATTCTACTAGTCTACACGTATGATTTTCACAGTAGCCAAGTTAGTTGTTCCCCCAGTACATTGGCATTGGCACTTCAATGGTATATCACCAATGAGGATATCAACTTCAAATGGCGAGTAATCATGATTTGTCATATTATCCCACACTTCCCTGCCTGAAATGCCGACTCCTAGTTTGTTAGTTCCCACGTCCGGATTGCTAAATGCAAATGTGACTTCCGTATCATTCATTTTATAATCAACAGTTCCACTACAACCGGCCAATGACCAATCTTTCTCATAACACAAGACATCTAGTTTCCCTCCATCAGCAACCGTCTTTGGCCATGTGAAGGTATTAGCAAGTCTACCACTGTCAAACCAATCTGATGTAAACTGCATGGTGATTCCAGATTGATTCTCGATCATTATTCGTACGTTGTGTGTCTTTACCATCCTTGGTAACTAAATATTTTGTCAGTTGTATAAGAACTTTGAGAAGTCTAAAGAACGAATGTGCACTCAAAACTAAACTTGCTCTTATGAACTACTAAAGGAGACCTTAAAGCTGAACAAAACACGTCACTGTTGGGTAAGTACTCATGCAGAAACATGCCTAAAACATGCTGAGACATGTCTGCATATTTAACAAACTAAAACAACAAAACAGCACGCGGTTTGTGTAGTCCGTCTCCGTCTCTTTATGAAAGGTGAAGACGTGGCTATTGTCTTAGGAAACTAAATATATAATTATCACAATTGTTGCGGTAATGATAAATAGTGTAGGCTAAGTGAGTAATACAGCGGGAACAGTACTATATTTGTCAAAAATATATGGTCATATATTTTACATCTCCACAATAAATACAACTATTTGCAACAATAAATTATGAACAAAACATCAAGGTAAAATGTCACATTTTTTCTTCAGTTTTAAAATTATATCTGTCTGCTATTTTAATTTCCATAACCTAATAGTTCCATCGCTTGAAGCAGATGCCAACGTGTCACAACAGGTAGACAGCTAGAAAATGAAATATATCAGTAAAGATGGGTGTTTGCTATAACCTGGGCATTCAATGATCGAAGTCGAAGATATAGTCCCATATCGTTCTAGTCAGAGTTAAATATTGCAAATTATAATAACGTCGATATAATGCAAGACAGATTATAGGGCTAGGGTTAAAGTTAGGGTTAGAGCGATAGTGGTATATGGATAGGACTACGGTTAGAGTATACGGATATGGTTAGAAAATGCATCGATGTTATCATAAATTGTATAATACCGCTGAACATAGCGTAGAGTTGCAAAAAAGCTGCGTGTATGCGGGTAACACACTGACACCTGAGGATTAAGGTTTGCTGGCATTGAGGAAGGTTGAAAGTGAAACACTGAATAAAGTAGACTAGTCAGGCTAATATTTATATGGTAGCAACAGTCAGCACTCAGTCAGACTAGCAGCAATGCAATGGCTAACTGGCAAACCTACCCAGGCAAAAACCCTGCATAGCGAAAAAAATTCCAGTTATTTAGAGGAAGGTTGGGAAAACCCAAAATCCTACCCGGAGGAAGATTGAAAACGTGGCAACTCTGACAGAGCGATATGGCGTCATCATCGACCATCGCTAGGGTTACAGCAAACTAATATAAAATGAAGATCTTTAGCCTGGTTCACACGATGATGTATATATAGAAAGCTAACACTATAGAACAGCAGAAATATACGCTTATACTATAAATCCTCCCACTTAAACAGTAATTCATGATCACACCAGTTAACACTTGTGAGATAAGCATAGCTTGGAAAAAGCAGCGCTCGAAATAACTGGGCTACATAACGTCCCGGGTATTATTTTGTGCTCGTTGCAAAAGATAGACAACGTTTCCTCAGTTTTCTCATTTTTGTACTTAGTTTTATGCTCGCTTTTTTCATCGTATTAGAGTGCCTTAATTCATCTACCGTTACTGCATGATTTCTTAAACTTCAAATAGTCACGGTTTATATCTTTAACACTCACTCTGGTTATTTCTGCCTTTCTTTGATCCAAAGTAAATCTTGGTTGTGATAATACAGACGGCTCATGAACCTGCACCGAAAACAAAATGAAATGAGTCAACTTAAGCTCGTTTTCCACTAGACGAATTTGTTCGCGCGACGCGAAGCGAAAATTCATTTCGACAACGTGATTCATGGTTAGCGAAAATGTTTTCGCTGGGGCGAATTTTTTCACTAACCCATCACATTGCCGAAATTCGGTTTTAGCTTCGTGTTGCGTGAACAAATTCGCCTAGTGGAAAACGGGCTTTAGTTGAGCGAAATCTGCAAATCGTGTGTTGATTTTGGTCAATGCTTTAAGCCTGTTTTCCACTAGGCGAATTTGTTCGCGCGACGCGAAGCGAAAATTCATTTCGGCAACGTGATTGCATGGTTAGCGAAATCATTTTTCGCGGCGAATATTTTCACTAACCAATCACGTTGCCGAAATTCGGTTTTCGCTTCGCATCGCGCGCGAACAAATTAGCCTAGTGGAAAACGGGCTTTAAGCCAGTTTTCCACTACTCACTAGACGAATTTGTTCGCGTGAACCGAAGCCAAAAAATAATGGGAATGTGATTGATTAGCGAAAAATTTCGCCAACAAAAACTAGGATCGGTTTCGCGGCGAAGTTTAAACTTAACAAAAACTTATTAGAACGTTCGTGGTAGGCTTTCGTCAGTTGAACGCACGACTTGATATAAACAAGAATCGGCATTCCATAGACATGCATATTTATGTCATCCACTCTTATTACTGTTCTCACTTCGTTCTGGAAACTCATGACTTTATTGCGTGTCTATATAACACTGTTAAATATATTGCACATGATACGGATACACAATAGCCATAGAAAAGGAGAGAAATATTTATCTTTATTAACCTGCAATGTTCCATTAGCAGACGCAGTAAGCAACCCTCCTTTAAATTGAGCAAAATCATTTACCCTTTTTGAATATCCAGTGCGCGGGTCTGTCTACGAGGTGAAAGAAAACATTGAGACAAGAAGGTAGTGGCGGACACTAGGGGAGGGGACTAAAGGATACAACTGCTAACAACCACCCAGGCACTCACCCCCCTCCCCCCACAACAATACATTCTTAAAGACTTAGATAGACAAGATAGTCCATCAATTCTGAGTAACAAAGTTATTAATAATGTTTTTCAAACATTCTGCAAAAAGGGAGGCAATAGAGTGGGAATTCGCACGTCTAATAATTCGGGAGATGCATCCACCACTGAAAAAGAGTATTGATTGTAGTCTAGTTTTGTAGGTACCTCATAGCATAGAACTAAACCTAATAACAATCAAATAAGACTCTCCATGCAGGCCGAGACCATGCACTCTATTCACAGGAGCTTTTTATGATATTACTGTTATATTTCTATTCTAGTTCACAGTTTATATTCTAGTTCACATTCAAGGATGTGTACTACTCCGGGAGCTCCAGCCCTCTCAAACTACTCGGGACAATAACAATAAATTTGTGAATGCTAGTTTTCTCAGACAGTTATACTATTACGACTGCAGCTTAGGTTAAATGAGCTTCCGGGATTTTTGGTGATCGCAACTTTCTTGAAAATCGTTTATGCACGTTTTACCACGATAGTCAGTCAATCTACATTGACATTACCTTGATAAAATTATATGAGTTCGCAGTGGTATCAATAAAATAGATCTTTTTACGACCAGCAACTCGTAAGAAACTATAACCATCGTTCCAGTGATGCAGTGAAAACGCTGGAGATGGAAGCTAAAGGGAAAAGCAAGAAATATTAATTCTGAAGAGTTAGACTACTGGAGTAAAACAACATATGTACTAATATAGCTATTTCATGCCATTGAGGTGAGTAATATGACGAAAAATCAACTAATTAAAGCCTGGTTTCCATTTCGTCGCGGCAGTCGCGAGAAAGTCATGGTCGCCAGGAGCTCACTTCAATTATGAATGATTCACGAGCACTTTAGCCTATGAATATATCTGATGTGTAACGTGCTGTAAGTTTGTAAGTTTGTATATCTGTACATACAAGAAAACCAAGCATTCAATACACACAAAACTGCATTCGATATACGCGATGATATAGCAATAAACTACAGAATTAAATTCACTATATTTCCCACCTGTAACGTTTTCCAAAGTTTGCCAGCTTTCCTATCAAAGATACATAACGTTTTATCTTCACTTCCAGATACAATGACGTCATCGTCAACATGCAAGCACAGCACAGAACGTGTATGGTTCTTTAACATTGCCACCGCTGAAAATGCTTAAATAGAGTAATGGCAATGATTAAAGGTAAATGGGGCATAAAACATGTGCACAACAGGAGACCGAGTTTACATTAACTCGTGACTGTCGCGGGTATGTCAATGTGACCGATATACAGTGTCGATGTATCTCAGCAATCAGTTATAAGTAATTTGCTCACAATGGAGATATGGAAACTCAGCAAACTTCAAAGCATCTATAATGAAATATGTTGAGATGACTTCACCATGCACTTTGTACTTTGCTTGAAATTTTGCTTGTTAATATTTCAACAGGTTGAGTGATTCGACGAGATGATGTCATTGGAATATTGCTTCGCCTTCGTTATGCAAAAACTTAATGCTCTTAACCGTGCACAAGTTCTTGACAAAAAGATAGAACAAATACATTCGCCGAGTTTCCAGTCAGACCTTTTGATTGAATATGTTCCATATAGTATTTGCACTGATGATGATCCGAAGAGTAAAGGATGATTTTCATCCATGTGAGGGATTTACACTCGAGCAGATGTTGGTATAAAAATACATCCACGACATGAAAATTATTTAGGATAATTACAAACAAAACGTTTAATTGATCATACTTCGTGGGTCAATAATTCGAACAGTCTTGTCATAACAACCAGCAACTAACATATCATTACTTCTCCATGTCATGCAAATTGGTGGTGTGCGGAGATATCTAAAGAAGGGATGATTTGAAAGAAATAGATTATGTTAACTGTGCAATTTATAGAACATTTTCAGAAGTAATATTTCGAATCCGAAAAGGAAAACTGGGGTGAATTTCAAGTGCGAGCAGTTTGTTCCAATTCTTCCAATTATCACTACCAAAAGTGTTGTATATTGATTTGGGTCTAAAACTCTGTATTATGGTGGTATACTAATGGTTTTGGTGGTACAGTAGTAGCAATTATATAGTCAAATGTCTAAATATGGTCCATTTTTTCTTTGTATTCGGAGTACCGGCGGAGACCTCCAAATCATCGATTCATATTTCAGTTTGGAGGAAGTGTTCCAGGAATTCCCTCTCAAAAAGACAATCGTTATAATACCATTTTGTCGTTTTGATTTTTACTTGAAAATGCTTAAGAATTGATGTCAAACGAGAGCGACTGAGGATTTCAACCCGATATTGATATTATATATAATATTTTCGTATTATCAGGGCTTAAGAAGGAAAACATCAATCAAGGTTATATTACGACAATCAAAATACTGTATAAAATTTGACATACACGGAACTAACAGATTCTGTCTGTTGAAGATCCCACAGCATGATGTAGCCATCCCATGATCCTGAACAAAATCTTCCTGGTATAATGGGATCGCTGATTAATCTCCAAATCCAACCCTTTGTAGTAGTGAGAGTAAATTTGTATAGATTGAGATTAGCACAGCATAGGCGTACGGGCGTAGAGTCTCTAAAATGCCATTTCCTGCGTTTTGGGGAGATTTTGTGCATGGAGCGGGTGAGGAACGAAGTGAAAATATTAGTTTCATTGTTTATTGAATAATATTTGTTTCATTGTTTGTTGGAAAGACCAAATTGATTTCAGGTAAACAGGAAGTTGCCCGACTCTTAAGTACAAATTGCCCGACTAATTAATATTTCTGATTGAATATGTTCCATATAGTATTTGCACCCCTCGACTAATTAATATTTCTGATTGAATATGTTCCATATAGTATTTGCACCCCCCGACTAATTAATATTTCTGGTTGAATATGTTCCATATAGTATTTGCACCCCCCCGACTAATTAATATTTCTGGTTGAATATGTTCCATATAGTATTTGCACGCCTATGTAGCACAGAGTATAAAACGTGGAAAAACTAGATATCATGCAGGAGTGCTAAGCGAACGGTCGCCATTAACCTATTTGAATAAATTTTATGATTTAGAGTATTTTTAAAGAACGGTTCACGAATACTTTTGTTTTAGGAAGCCAATCACAAAACATTTTTATTTTATAGGTTTATATTTACGTAAGCAAATAAAAGTGAAACGCTCCTCCTGGATGTACACTGTAGTCTTCTGCAGGTACACCTTCATGGCCCCCTGTGCCCCCCCGGTTCCTACGCCACTGGCAGGTACACCTTCATGGCCCCCTGTGCCCCCCCGGTTCCTACGCCACTGGCAGGTACACCTTCATGGCCCCCTGTGCCCCCCCGGTTCCTACGCCACTGGCAGGTACACCTTCATGGCCCCCTGTGCCCCCCCGGTTCCTACGCCACTGGCAGGTACACCTTCATGGCCCCCTGTGCCCCCCGGTTCCTACGCCACTGGCAGGTACACCTTCATGGCCCCCTACATTGTAAGAACTCATTCACTGGCGTGAAAAAGGCGAAGTAATACAACCAACAAAATTGCTGCAACTTTCAACAAAAACTCATTTCAAAAAATAACTATAAATGTTTATGCATGTTATTTCATGAAACTGAAAGGAGTATCCTCCAGACGAGAAAATTCGTCTTGTGTTAGAGTAAAATAGTAAAGAGCGCATTATGGCACATTGCGCAATCGTGCAGTGGTTATTGTATTACATTTTATTGACATGTCTGTGATGCTCAAGCGAATGTAGTATGTACGCCTCATTCGTTCTGTTAGTCTAGTAATTTACAAGCTTTCTTGCCGTCCATATAATTATACAAATATAAAAGCTCTTCTGAATATATAGACACGTCAGCCAATCAATCCAAGCGAGAGAAAATATACTTTTCGATGTTTCGAGCAAAGACCCTTCGCCAGAAGACATCAGAAGAGCTCTATAATTTCAATAGCAACTTGGACTTTGGTATTGCAGTAATAAAGGTTTTACTCTCACTACTATAAGTTGTACTCACTTGATGTACATTAATGAAAGTAGATTGCAACTCAGAAAGGTTATCAACATTCTTAATATTTTGGATGTCTTTCACACATATACTTCTATCTCTAGAACCAGATATCAACGTCTTGCCAGAATTCATTAACAACACTGAATCAATTGGAAATTCTTGGCTTATTGTGAATGAATCAAATTTCTTTTCATGCTTAAGCCAATGTTTATCAAATTCTTCATGTTTGTGGCAGAGTTCTTTCCACCTGAAGTTATAAGAGAAAAGGGTGTACAGTCAAACATCTCCTCGCGGACAGCTCTTTAATACGGACACCTCTCCAATACGGACACCTCTCTAATACGGAAACCTCTCTAATTCGGACACCTCTCTAATACGGACATCTTTCTAATACGAACACCTCTCTGCTACGGACACCTCTCTAATACGGACACGTCTCTATTATGGACACCTTCTAATTCAGATACTTTTCTGTTACGGATACGTCTCTAATACGGACAGCTCTCAAATACGGACAGGTCTCAAATACGCACACTTCTCTAATACGCAGCCCTGTTTATTAATGACACCTCTCTACTTCGGTCAGTTTCCTGTGTCTCTAAGCCCTACATACTGAGATGCACAAGTGCTGTAGTATGTTTGTGATAGACAGTGTCTGAATACTGTAATATTAATAAGTTTAGATGCAGTTTAACGACACTGAGGCTGTTTTAGCTACTGAACACTTAAACCTGCCAGTGGAGTATTTAAAGTCTTCAATATGGACATTTTCCTATGTTGTCCGTATTAGAGAAGTTCGACTATATTTTTATTTCATATATGAAGTACATGCCCTAGAAGAATACTGAAGTTATGCATAGGTAATTACAAATAGGGCTGGCTTACAGACCTGTCCTGCTTTAATAATTTGCCTTGATCATACAACAAAATAAGAAACTAGAAACCATTTTTCACTTACCTTGGGAATATGTAATCTGAATCACTATTTGTTACCCTCTTTGGCCAGATTTTACCAAACCTTGTTTTCCATGTTGTTTCAGGTGTAATAATATGATAAAATAATTTACACACACGTGTTACTGTGCTTAATACAAATTTTGTTCTGAGATATAAGAATATTGTAAGAAGTACTTCTGGTGGTAGATCAACTAGAATCATCTTTTTCTGACTATATGAAAAGTAATGAAGTGAATAAAATTAACTACTGATAGTAGACTATAATATAAATAGTCCAACTTAATGTAAATGTAGCCAGAGCTTTGTCGCCAAACTACAGTAAACCTAATACAGGGTTCGTACACCTTCATAATATTAAAAATCCAGGAGTTTCCAGGAGTTTCCAGTTTCTGTCCTTTTCCAGTGGTTTTCAGGGGTATTTGAAACAAGCTAAAAATACTTTTTCATGCCATTGACAATTTATTGCATGTTTAATATTATCTATAGATAAACATATTTAACACAAGTTCAGTTTTCCAGTGTTTTCCAGGGGTTAGCTTGAAATTTCAGGACTTTTCCAGGGGTTTCCAGGATAAGAAGAAAAATCCAGGACTTTCCAGGATTTCCAGGGGCCATACGAACCCTGCTAATAGGTGATTACATTTCTGACTTGCATGCTTCACAGATTACATTTGTCGCATGCATGCCTCACGGACTGTATTTGTTTGCACGCCTCACAGATTACATTTGTGGCTTGCATCCATACCGTGATGCCTCACTGATTGTATCTGTGGCTTGCATGCTTCACAGACTGTATTTGTGGCTTGCATGCCTCACAGATTGCATTGTGGCTTGCATTCCTAGGAGATTGCATTTGTGGCTGGCATGCCTCACAGATTACATTTGTGGCTTGCATTCCTAGCAGATTGCATTTGTGACTGGCATGCCTCACTGATTACATTTCTTCCTTGCAGATTGCATTTGTGGCTTACATGCCTCGCAGATTACATTCCTTCCTTGCATGCCCTGCAGATTGCATTTGTGGCTGGCATGCCTCGCAGATTGCGTTTCTTCCTTGCAGATTGCATGCCTCGCAGATTGCATTCCTAGCAGATTGTATTTGTGGCTGGCATGCCTCACAGATTGCATTGTGGCTTGCATTCCTAGCAGATTGCATTTGTGGCTGGCATGCCTCGCAGATTACATTTGTGGCTTGCATTCCTAGCAGATTGCATTTGTGACTGGCATGCCTCACTGATTACATTTCTTCCTTGCAGATTGCATTTGTGGCTGGCATGCCTCGCAGATTGCGTTTCTTCCTTGCAGATTGCATGCCTCGCAGATTGCATTCCTAGCAGATTGTATTTGTGGCTGGCATGCCTCACAGATTACATTTCTTCATTGCATGCCTCACAGATCGCATTTGTGGCTTGCATGCCTCGCAGATTACATTTGTGGCTTGCATTCCTAGCAGATTGCATTTGTGACTGGCATGCCTCACTGATTACATTTCTTCCTTGCAGATTGCATTTGTGGCTGGCATGCCTCGCAGATTGCGTTTCTTCCTTGCAGATTGCATGCCTCACAGATTACATTTCTTCATTGCATGCCTCACAGATCGCATTTGTGGCTTGCATGCCTCGCAGATTACATTTGTGGCTTGCATTTCTAGCAGATTGCATTTGTGGCTGGCATGCCTCGCAGATTGTGTTTCTTCCTTGCATGCCTTGCTAATTGTATTTCTGGCTTGCATGCCTCGCAGATTGCATTTGTGGCTTGCATGCCTCGCAGATTACATTTCTGCATTCCTTGCATTCCTCACAGATTGCATTTGTGGCTTGTATGCCTCACAGATTGCATTTGTGGCTTGTATGCCTTGCAGATTGCACTTGTGGCTTGCATACCTCGCAGATTACATTTCTTGCATGCCTCACAGATTGCATTTGTGGTTTGTATGCCTCGCATATTGCATTTGTGGCTTGCATTCCTTGCAGATTACATTTCTTGCATGCCTCACAGATTGCATTTGTGGTTTGTATGCCTCACAGATTACATTTGTGGCTTGCATGCCTTGCAGATTGCGTTTCTTCCTTGCATGCCTTGCTAATTGCATTTGTGGTTTGTATACCTCACAGATGGCATTTGTGGCTTGCATTCCTAGCAGATTGCACTTGTGGCTTGCATGCCTACCAGATTGCTTAAATTTGTGGCTTGCATGTATGCCTCACAGATTACATTTCTGCATGCCTCCCAGATTGCATTTGTCTTGCATATCTCAAAGATTGCATTTTTAGCAATTGCACACTTTTAATAAACACATCTTTAATAGTGCTAGGCTTGCTCAAGTCTTTCTTCCTCGAATAGTGCAAGGGAACATGAGACAGAGAGACTTGTCAACATTGGAATTATTTAAAAATAGTTAGTTTTTTTCTTTTAAATCTTCAGTTTTATATTCTGTTCAGAATTTGAACAGAAATCTTCCTGGTACAATGCTGACATGTCACTCAATCTTTCTTTCCCTCCCTAGCATGCTACTTCATGTTATTCATATTTCATACTATAGTGGATCAGAGAAAATGAGACTTGGAGCAAGTCCACTCTAATAACTAAGATGTATGTAGTAACACGTCAATAGACACTGAAGTATGAGTTAGTTTTAGTTACTGAACAAAAACTCTCCAGTGGAGTGTCTAATACGACCACTTTAGGGTCCGGTCATTAAGGGGAAAAGAGGGGGGGTCAGTTACTTTTGTGCATTGACAAAAGTAGTTTGTCTAAAGTTTAAAGAGTTTTTTTCAGATAAGGTAATAGATCAAAGATCATATGCACTTTAAATAAGGTGTGTATCTTTTCTTATTGTGGAGGGCGTGGGGGGGGGGCTAAAATTTTTTAATTTAATATTATTACACGGCCAACAGGGGGGGGAAAACAAAATTTGAACATCCCATTTCTCATTTTACCAGCCCCCTGTAATTAATGAATGGTCCCTTACTTTACTCTGTCCCTTTATTGTCTGTATTAGGAAGGTTCGACTGTAGTTTATCAATGCCTTTTTATTATCAATGCTTCTTATAATGAATGTAGTCTAGTATTATAAAACTACTATAATTCTATAAATGTGTCTTGGTGTCTAGTATAAAATATAATATTTTAGTATATTTTATAAAACAACTATTTCTGTTCATTTCTAACTACATCTTAAGAGAATATGCATAAACTTTAAAGATAAACAAAGGTAATAACATCAAAATATAAACTTACTTTCATAGTCTTTATATTGTTGTGAGGATGTACTAGGATAAATAAGGGTCACAAAGGAGCATTAGAGATAATAACAACGAATCTCTTCCAAAAAAACTCTTCCAATATGGCGCATCATTTGTTCAGAGCTAGAACGATAATTGTTGGTAAAAAAGGTGTCACAGATGCTATGAACTCACTCCAAAGAGTCATGCAAAGTGAGAAACAAATAAAAGACATACAGCTTAACAGATATTATGAAAAACCTACGATAAAAAGACGAAGAAAGAAGTATGAAAGTAAACTGAGAATTTATAATGCTGAGATGGACAGAAAGATTGGCTTCCTTTCTAAGAAAGATCGAAGTGAAACACCGTGGTCTTGAAAAACCTGTACATTTGTACATTGAGTTACATTGCTGCAGTTATACCATGGCGTGTGTATTTTACATAACAATTAAAAGCAAAGAAAACAATGATATTTGAGACAATAAAACACATAATTTACACATACTGTATGATATATAAACTGGCAAACTGCCAGGTTAAAAAGTACAATATCAGAGCCGTTGTGTTGACATTAAGAAAGACAACAAGAATGTAGTTAGTAGAGATTAGAAACTGAGTGTTCTGTCTAAGTATTGAGAGGGACCTATAACGTTTTCCAAAATATCACAATCATGACCAATTTTTCCGTCTAATCCCATTATCCCATGGTACCTAATCCTGCTTTCTGTGACTGTGTAAAATTCCACTTCCCGCTTCGTATTCAAAAATTCTGATACCCACTGTAAATTTTGGCTCCTGGAAAAGTGATATAGACCTCTCTGAGCAAATATGTGTTTTTGCATTCTCTTTCCAATTTAAATTTTCCTGTATTTCTTCAAATGTTAATCAAAAACACCTAGGTTGTTTTGAAAACTTATGTTTTAAAATTGCTAAAAGTGATGTAAGGTAGTATGGTGTTGTGTGGGTCTACCCAAGTGAGGCAATACAAAAGAAAATATTTTAAGCAAAATATGTTATGTTCTTTGGCAAAATATCTAGAAATAATACTAGATCATAGAAATTATATATATTATTTATTATTATTATATTAAAAACATATATAGAGGATATTACAATGCGGCGCGAAGATATAAATTTTATCTTTGAGTGGTGAAAACAATATTTTACGAATGAGCACGGCGAATGGGAAAATTCATATCTTCAAGCCACTGTGTAATGTTCTTTTTATTATATAGTCACAATGAAATTGACAACTTCAAAACACAAAGCCATTGGCGGGAAATGATCACGTGATCGATATCCTCACTAGTAATATGAGTGTTTTAATAATAGTTTCTGGTAAAACACCCATATCCATATAATAAATACATATATATGCACACAGTTGATGAGGAAATTGCTGGATAGAAAAATCGGAAGCATTTTAACAAAAACAAGGGCATTCTGAAGTATACAATTAGTCAATTATTAATCCTTTATAGTTTAGTTGTTCAAATGAAAATATATTTTACAACCATAAATTGCTTGGATAACAGAATATTTGCTGGGCTGCCTATGGTAAAGATCTAAGTTGAATTTGTGTTGCCTAAAAGTTATCCTTCTCAACTGTCACTTGGCTATCAAATATATGAATGGCACATATTTATTTCATTGCAATTGTCGTTACAAAAATCCAAGTTTCTGGTTTTTGTGGTTTTCTGATCGCCCCCTTTCCCCAGCCTCGTACCCAGGCGCTTTTAAGGAAAAGAAAAAAAAATCGCGTTCAGTTAATTTATAGAGATCAGTGGCTGAGATTAGCGAGCGCGCTGGGGTGCTTGGGGAGGACGCGACGAGAGGGGGAAGCGCCTGGCAGAAAATGCAGATAAGTGAAGAATTTTGACCGAAATGTGAAGAATCCTTTCCATCGCTTGATTTGAGGTGCCTTTTCGTCAGTTTTTCTCCCTGGTGTGTTATCATTGATATCTGTATGGATGAACCAGACCATTCTTTTAACTACAGGTATTTTTTATGTATATATAATATTTTTTTAATATTTTTGCAAAGCCTCTGCCCTCTAGTGGCTAAAATTGTGTAAATATATGAAATGGTTGCACAGAATTGACGATTTTTCTTATTTGTGGTCACAAAACTAATTGGCCCTTTGATATGCTATATCCTTGCGAGATTGCTGTTTTTCATTCGGGCTATTTTGCTATTTTCTTTAAGCAATTTGCAATTTTGCATACTTTGTTGTCGTTTTTATATACAATAACAATTGAATGCTTGATCACAGGCACAGTCTACGATTTTGGTAAATTTGTATCGCTAAAACAAGTTTCTTTTATATGCAGAATTTAGTTCAGACGATGAATTTAATACTTCCTTTCGACAACTCGATGTTCAAGGTAATTTTTACTATTATTTTTTATTATTATTTTATAATAATATAGTCATAGGCATTGTGTATTTTGTTATGTATTCATTTAAAAATCTGTCAGTGCTTATTGATATTGACTGAAGTAACATGGTTACCAAGAGCATCCGAAAATAACCAGTATATTCATGAGGTAGGGTCACCGGTCACATAACCTACCAACAGGCTATATTGCTACCAACTTGCCAAAGTGGCATGGATATTGTTTAATATAGTTGTCAAGTTGATATGTATGTATATTAATCATATGACGTCTTTGTTGTTTTGACATCAGTCACATTTGTAGTGAATATTAAGGTAGGATGTCTTTACATGGCTTATGTAGAGAAAAACAATGACCTTTGCAAAGGTAACCCTATCTCTAGCATCACCCTAACACACAATAGACTATAGGGTCACTGGTTACCAGGGTAACCTTGTGGCTAGGATCACCCTATTGTCATGTAAACAGCCCATGGGTCAAACAGTGTGCTTTGTGTTCTTTTTAGCTTACAATCTGTCCAGTTCCCAGTGTGATGAGAGAAGGCATAAGTTGTCAACTGAGCTAGAACATGTTGCTGAGTATTGATGAAGAATGAAATATTTATGTGAAACAGTCATTGTGATGGATTTGCTTGATTTGACATCCAACAAGAACATTCTCACTCAAACAGTTAAAGCATGTTTTCCAGGTCCAACAAAACAGAAATAAATGACTGAATGTGAACAAATGTGTTGTATTTTGTAAAATTATTCTGTCTGCATGCCATAGTATAAATTTAATGTTTGTACCATAGTGCAATTAGGGTGTTTTATTTTGCTTTAATTTTTAGTATGAGATTTTGAGGTGATTAATACAATAACAAACCTGAGAAAACTTAAAAATGGATATACAGTAATAGCCCAGCAAATGACTTTCAATGTCTTGTTTGAATGTTATTTGCTGAACTTTTTTAGAGCCTGATAAAAATATCTTTCAGGGACCCTGGGGAAAGGGTAGCATGGCCCTGTCGGTCATTGAAATCCGAATGTGAAAGACAAAGCACAGAGTGCCCCCCATATAGGAGTAGCCCTAACATGTTTTAAACATAGCATGAATTCATTACAATTTGAGTATGAGAAATGATCGATGGTCTATACGTACACTGCTGTCAAATCACAGTGTGTGTGTACAATTTTAATAGGTACTAATCTTTCTGTGAAACCAAATGGCAGAAAGCACATGCATGGAATAATTCAGTGAGCATAAAACAGAAATTCTGTTTTTAGAAAACCAAATTAATGATATTCAGATGGGAGTTGAGATTACATTAGCCAGGACACTGGCAGGAAAGTACAATTTTAACTTATAACAATATTAAATTGCAAATTATCAATGTTTTATTATTTAATACGTAAAAAATATATGAAGTACACTAAAATGCTTTTTGTTTTCGCAGTGCATTCATCATTTGGACACAAAATATTTCCTGAACATACAACACTGTGTATAAATATTTCAGTTTGCGACGACAATTGCAATATTTTCTCATTTGAATTCATTGATATTAAAAATCACTGCCGCCATCTTTAATACATTTTCTGCCAGGCGCTTCCTTCGTCGCGACCTCCCCTTGCACCCCCGCGCGCTCGCTCAGCTTAGCCACTGATCTCTATAAACTAGCTGAACGCGATTTTTATTCTTTTCCTTAAAAGCGCCTGGGTACGAGGCTGCCCTTTCCCCATGACCCCATGGACAAGTGGGTTCCCTGTGCAAATTTTTGCGCGGGAAATAATTAAAGCTGGGCTTTTATAGTTTTGACTTTTCAGTTCAAAAATTTTCAAAACGCTAGTTCAAAATGGGTTGATAAAAATGCTGTAAAAATAATGCTCTTCATAAATAGAGAATATATATTCAAACCACAATAGAAAAGGATTTATTTAAAGTATGAAATATGCCAAAGTATTTGGGAATCGATTTTTTATCACAGGTAAATACTAAATTTTATACAGTTTTCGGGCGTTTGTGAAAAAATTCTGTGTGTTTTTGAGGTTATCTCTTTGTTTTTGTGAAGTTATATGCTATCTCGCTGTAACTTTTTGGCCTCTTGCAGTCTTGCATGGTCCTACTAAGCTTTCGAGCATATTTGTATTAACAGAATTCAAACAACGCAAACTAGCTCTTTTGGCCGCCAGGTTTTTCTGGGTTTGCCTGCGTTTTAAAAGGTCTATAAAAAGGTTTAAAAGTTTTTCTGTAGTAAAAAATAATTATCCTGAAGTGTCGGAAATCTATCTTGTACTTTACTGTATACTATATTTGTGTTTTAGGCTTTAAGGCAAAAAGACCAGTTGCTATCTCGTATGTTAATAAGCTGCCCAGGATATGGTGAAGAGGAGACTATTTTTCCAATATCCAGCAAAACTGACAGAAATTTTCTATGGTATTTGGTTAAAGGTAGGTCGGGTATAATCAGTGTTTTCAATAATAATTGTTATTTGTAATATTTCAAACTTAGGCCGGATTAGAGGCAGTGGCGCCGGCAAGGGGGGGCGAGGGGGGGCGGCCGCCCCCCCAATATTTTACAGAATGGGTTTCTAGATTCGCCAAATCTGGTGACAAAGGGGGGGGGGTGACGGGGTGTATAGAGAATGAACTGTGCTGCGTAAGTGCCTCCAAACGCAGGAAATGCCATTTTAGACACCCAAAATTCAAATTCAAAGTGGCAGCGCCACTGATGAGAGGCAAATTAATACAAATTATATAGCTATAGAGTATAGGCAACGGCATAGCGACGGTATTAAAACCACCGGTAACCACCTTTTATTGAAAACATTGGGTATTTATAAATTATACAATAATTCTCAAGTTGAATATTTTATGTATATTATCTATGGACCTTGGTGGCATGCACTTGGTAGCATGCTGTGACTCCACCACGCCTGCCCGACCGAAAGACTGCCCGCGCGGGCAAAGCGACCTATTTATCACGTGAATAATGAGTCGCGCGGACACGCCAAGAAAGTTGAATGTAGTTCAACTTTCAAACGTGTCTGCGCGCAGTAAAGCGGACAGAAAACTCTCACGCTAGACACCCACATCGCAAGTTGAAACTTCTTAACTCCGCCCGCGCGGGCAAAGCGACCATAACGCACACACTGATACACACCGTTTCCCATTAAGGCCCACACACACCGGACGCGATTCGGCAACGCGACGCGATTTTTCAGTTTTTAAAGTAAATACAACCGTCTATGGAAAGAAATTTTAAAAGATATCCAGACCAAATAACTCAAACTGTTATATAGCGCTTTGGAATATTTGAAAAACATAAAACAGGATCAAAGTTATATGTCAGTGAAAATCGAAAAATCGCGCCGCGTTGTAGAATCGCGTTCAGTCTGTTTGGGCCTTAATGGAAACTGTCTTTTTCCACAAGGCAAATTTGTTCGCGCGACGCGAAGCGAAACGTCAACGTGATTGGTTAACGAAAAAACCTTTCGCGGCGATATTTTTTCACTAACCAATCACATTGCCGAAATTTGTTTTAAGCTTCGCGTCGCGCGAACAAATTTGCCTAGTACGTGTTGCTATATGTCGCTACCTAGCTAGAAATCCAGAATGGCAGAAATGTTCGGCGTTTATCGTGAATATTGATCGGCTTTCCTAAAGATGGCGGCTGAAAAGAAACTCTTGAAAGATTGCAAGTGACAATTATGCATCAGAAAATACTGAAATAGTCATTATAGCCTGTCCAGAGTAACGTTGCGGGAATGTGAGTTTTCACCGCAGGGCGCAGGCTATAGTCATTACTAATCCACTTGCAACTGAAAACAATTTAAACAAATGATTGGATAATTTCATTGCCGGAATCATTTGAATGAACAGCTGTCCGTGCCCGTGGGTGTAAACAGTAGTTACATTAGTTCCGAGTTATGGAATGTCAGGTTACCGATGGGATTCAGGAATTTTCTCTGAGCTTTTTAACAACTTCTACAAGTAAAAATAACGAATTAATTAATGTCTTACTGGAGAGATATGATTTTCTCATGATATCCAATATTATGACGATCCCAAGGATCAACAAAAAAGGGAAAGCGCAATAAAAATGTCAACCAATGGCAATGGATAATCGCCAGTTTTTAACAGTTTTCATTAAATGATGTCACAATTAGCACTCTAATTAATGAATTGCCACAATCCTTTGTTCACGCTAATTATGACGTAACAATAAGTTTTTTGGATAACTGCGTCCACACATAGGTTTCGTCTCGTCTATTTTAACAATAATTCCTGCAACATATTTTTTGAGTGCTGGTCTTCAAACCGATATGCTATGTTCTAAGACTGCTTTGAAAGCCAGAGAGGGCTTAACAAGGTGGGGAAAACGAGAAGTAGTTTCTTTGAAAATATTTTGAAATGAAAATCTGATGGCGATCAAGCGAGTCTAAATATTCTTAACGAGAACCCTTAATTTAAAGATGTTAGAAAAACTTTGAAAATTGTTGGAGTTGGAGAAGGTATTAATTGCAATATTTTTTTAATGTGCATGCTAAACAAACCCTGGTAATTTTACATCTTTGTTTTGCGCGGATTCAGATGTTTTCCGTTGCTATGCAACTAACTCATTAACTTTATGCTGACATCATTCTCGCGCGCTAACGTTTTTCGTTACTGTGTTTACAATCGACATTTGCAATATACTGAATCATATCAAGTGTTTTCATCATTTTTTTCTGTTTTTGAATCTTATTATTTATTTTGTAGACTGGATTTACTTTATTTGTAAATATCTTTGGTTTACATATTCAGAACAGCTTTTTACTCTCTGGGTGATCCGGCACAATTTACTGTGTTTGTTTCAACGATCAAAAATATTACTTTGGAAATCATTGGAGATAACTTCTCCATGGCACGCAAACTGAATAGTAAATGTTGTGAATTGTACAAATATAGCATAATTGTGCAATAATTTTTACTGAATATATTCAGCATCATGTTGAAAACTAAATGACATTTACAGAATTCATATACGAATCTTGGAAGTCGTTTAATTGCGCAGTGGTGTAGAAAAGGAGGCGGGCGCTAGAGGGCGGAGCCCCCCCCTTCCTCAAGCTATGAGGGGCTGAGCCCCCTTCTTTTTTTGCAAGAATGCTTGAAAATATATAATTTTAATTTCATTCTCCAATCATCACTTATGACTATTTCAGGCATTAATATATATAATATATATTGTCATGGGATTGGGCGGTTACTTATGACGTCACCAATACCCGAATGCTTTCACCCTTGGTTACATGCTCGTATAGAGAGCCCCCCTAGTTATGAATTTAGTTCTACAGCATCGTAAGTACGTGAAGCTCGTTTAATTTCGATGCTTGCACACTACTTTAGTAATTATGCAACTTTGAGTTTTGCTCAACGCAAGGATCCATTCCTGATATATTCATAGATACGAACAATATTGTAATCATATTAATTCTTCGTCAAACATTGATAATATTTTTTGTTAAAGCCATTTCAGGAATCCTATTTTATTAGGCATGTCTCGCTAATTTGATTTGAATGGATGTAATCCTCTAACAAACGACATGCTCGGAAATTACATTCATTGACTTAACCATGCAGAGTTGCGAAATTATACTTACCTTTAAAATCTTATGTATTTTAATTTTTCTATATTTTAATGAAAGCTCAATTTGAAAAAGTTCCGAAAAAGGATGCTGGTTCATATCTCTTGGAGATCATCCCATCAGGATATGGTCGTAAACCGGAGAGATTCCACAGTAGTCGTGTGATAGAGTATGTTCCTAGCTCCAATCCAGATTCACCACCACCTAGTTTTCTGTCTGATTCATATTTTGATCTTGAAGAAGAAATCGTCAGAGATGTTTGTGACTATCTTAGTCGACATGAAGTTGACATTAGCAAACATGATCTTCCTTCTAACACAGGTAAGTTTAGTTCGTTTTCAAAAATATTAATTTGCAATTAATATGCACTACAATTACTAACATGCAAACCTGCATTTATATTAAGGTTCTTATAAAAACGACATGAAGTACATGCATTCTTGTGTGTTCACACATGGTAAACTAACAGCAAATATCATATAGAAATTCAGTTAAAATTTCACAAATACTATAAGCATAACCTTACAACCATTTTACCCCAACCTAAAACCTATAGCTATAAACCTAACCATAAGAGCAAAGCTAGAGCAATAACCATAATAATAAACATTCTTTCGTATTTTCTCTCCTTTCCATCTTTTTCTTTTCTTCATTTTAGCTCTGTCGTTCTGTCCTTCTTTCTTCCATAATATCTTTTTTTCCTTTTGGTATTTTGATTCGTTTTTTTGTAAAAGAAACACCAGAGCATTATTTAGTGGTCCTTAACTGATTAAAATATATTTCCAGAAAAATGGCAACTGGAGGAAATGGTTATGAAAGATTGCTTTGAAGAGTTTTTACGACGCATACCACGTTTCCAGGATTTAGCATCGAGACTCAAACCAAGAAAAGTTGCTGATCCATTTGTTGGAAAAGATGGCTGCATAAGAACTGAATGTTGGACCATATGGTAGGCTAATACAATTTGTTATTAAATCGTATAAGCGTTGCTATTAAAACGCTACAATCCCTTTATTCCGAAAATTTGGCTGGCTAGGCTAAGTATATATAGGCTACAGATATGTTAATAAAGAATGATTTGCAAGAACGTTCGTCCTGGATTGTCTATAGCAGTATAGCTATCTGTCGACCAAGTTTTGTGTGTTTATATGGCCAAGATTCCAACACGCGGCAAGAACATTAATAGTTCTCTGCGTTAATGCATAAGATTATCTAAACTATAATTAGTCTTCTCTCTATATGTTTGAGGATTAAATAACACCCTGGGCTTAATACAGACACCTAATATTTTTACCAAAGTCTACTACATCCTAATAACGAAATTTCTTGTGTTTCATGTTTTTGTTTTTTCAGCTCTAGATTTTATTGTGATGAAAATTCAACGTTAAGTTGCATTGTTGGAATACCATCAAAGGAATCTTTCGTAAGATTATCGATTCCAGAGCAGGTTTGGCAAAAACTAAAATATATGAAATGCATGAGGTCCATGAGCATTTTGAATATTGTTCATCTGTCAGTTGTTTGAGGTTCATTTATATGAGCTCGCGGCTAGCCAGTCTGGGCCGGTTTGCGACTTCAGTAAGCCAAATTGGCAAGAATAACTTGTTTTCATGAAGTGAAATTGTTTCGTAAAGGAAATTTGTATCAATCAGGGTCCCTCGGTTAACCGCCAGGCCAACATAAAAACGGTACCTTAGAATATTAATGTTGACAATCTATGAGCAATATATGCAGTGCTGTAGAACTAAATTCAAAACTATGGGGGCTCTCTAGACGAGCATATTACCAAGGGTGAAAACATTCGGGAATGGATGACGTCATAAGTAACCGTCCAATCCCACGATCGTATCTTTACACGATATTCATGCCTGAAATAGTCATAAGTGATGCTTGGAGAATGAAAACTATAGAAAAATTATATATTCAAGCATTCTTGCAAAAAAGAAGGGGGTACTGCATTTATTACTGATAAAAGTTCGGATTAAAGCTATACACGATCACTAGTATTATGTCAAGTGTATAAGGATATATCAGCAGGTCATGAACATTTAGTATAGAAACAAATTCTATATATATATATAGATTCTCTTAATATGAATGAGATAACTCTATGCTTTTTTATTAGTTAATGCAGTATTTTCTCCAATTATAGAATGAAACTGAAAATTTCAACTTTGCAAGTCCATTGATTGGTTCAGCCTATAGTTCTCACGACGCGTACATTAAGGTTAACTGCGAGAATGTTTCACCAATACCAGAACAAAGCAGTGAAGTGATTTTAGAACGTAATAAGTATTTTCAGGGTGAGTAAGTGACTGTATTATACAAAGTAAAGAATGTACGAGTGGTGTAGTTATGTCCAAACAGATTACATTTACCTGTGTGCTAAATTTAAAAGGTTCATGACACCGTTATTAACGAACTAAGAACATGTGACGTTTTTTTACGTGGTCGTGAATCTTAGATATTTGACTAGTAAACTCGAAAATATATTTTGGGCGGATGGGATTTTTTCAGTGTGGGATTTCTGGGATTATATCCCTCTTAGGTCCAACAATATGAATTGTACGAAAATTCCATCTGAACATGTTTGACATGTTTGGATGGTTGAGAAAACGTAGTAAAGTCTGGAGACGAATGTATTCTTTCCAATCTCCAAACGACCCTTTCCCTCCTCCAAAATATCAACTTGCTTCCGATTGAACTCACTTAATATATATTCCATTTTTGAATAAGCCACTTTTTCGTTTTTACCTATCCTTCTTTGCAGACGCTCTTTGTAGTTTGCCCACAAACAGCGTTTGCAATGGAGGCTAGTATTAAAAAGGTTATATTGTCGTAATGCATGTGTATCTGTATATATAATGGTTTTCTGGAAAGTTAAAATAGAACTGGAAGGAACGAGAAGCTAAATAATGCAAGGTTAAATAAGGTGATAGCATGGGAATTTATATATTCAAAATAAGCTTGTTTTAATATTTTTTCCTTTTGAAGAACTACAGAATTCCTGCAAAACTGTTGCATGGACAAAACATCAAGAATATGAGACCGATGCAAAATATCATGAGAAGCCAAAAGTAAAGACCTTTCTGGAAATAAATGAAACAGGTAAAGTAAGAAATGATAATCATTGTGTTGAGTATTTACTTGATCATATAGCCGATATATAGATATATATATATATATATCTTGATTCATGTGCATTTCTAGTTCTAGACGTTTTTAACACTTAGCTGATTGGCTCCTATGCATAATATATATATAACTAAATGAGAAAAAGTGTAAATAAGTAGCAGGTTCTAATTATTTGTATTGCAAAGAAAGTTCAAAGGAAATTTCAGAAATTCATAAGTTTTGCCTTTTGGTTTGACAAAATATTTTTGCGTTATGTTTTTTGTCTTTCTAAGAAACCAATATTGTCGTGAAAGATGTATCTCCATTAATGTTAGAATCACCACCACCAACCTACCGTACTGAGCATAAAGACAACATTGATGTAAACAAACAAGATGTCAATCGACTAGAGCCTTGTCAACTCCAACTAGGAGAACCAGTGTAAGTAATATTGTATTATAAACTTAATATGATCTCTTGGACAATTGAATTAGTGGATTGTATAAAATATCTTGCTGTACTGTAAATAAAGAACAGTCGATGATCTAGTGAAATACAAGTTATCTTTACGACGTAGTACATTCTTCTTTCATTTAGAATCAGTTTTCAAAATGTTTTTGCTTTACTAAGTTATCATGAATCTTGTTTGCAGTTTTAGTTCAGAAAAAGGTCAGAAGGTTTTAGTTTTGTGTTTTACATTCAGTTCACTATGCTTGTTCTAGCTCGGCATTTTCATTCCCCAGGAGAAATGTTTAACCTAAACGTGCGCCTAGACTTCCTGGAGGCTCTTTATGTGAGCCGTACATTCCTTACAAAAACCTAACCAAAATTAAAAAGATCCTTTTAATTTCTTGAATTTAATTTTGATATCATTTTTTGCAGATGTGTTTTCTCCCCACGTTCACAAAACAAAATGACACGAGAAGTTGTTGCTTCCAGCAAATTGCCAGATAAAATATCTTCGTTAAGACTTGTGGGTAAGTCTATTTGTTATTCAAATTACTGCGTAAAACCGAAAATGTTTTCTATTTCATAATATAAGTACGTCTTAATTTCGTATTATGTTACACCATTAACGATGTAGTTTATGATGTCACGTAACGATATTCGCTTGCTCGTAAGGATAGCTCGCTTGCTGTATCTAAGGAAGCGACTATTAACATACCATTTCATACTATACTATCATTAATGAAGTTTTATATGTTAAAATAAATCATAGAGTATTTTGGACAACTGGCAACTAAACCGTAACTTAGCAAGACAACACAGGCAACAGGCGCATTTTTGTTGCATATATTTCTAGCTAACCTAAGTTTAACCTGGAGGAACAAGAGAACCTCTAGATTGCAGAGGGGGTGAGCCAGCTCTGTGCATCAGTGTTGATCAGCGAGTTGAGTCCTGATGGTCTAGGGACCACCATTGGTTATATACAGAGACAGTAATGGTACTCAAGACCTGACAGAGCATGCAAAAACTGTAGGTTTTTCTAGAATTAAGAACAGGTAAATTTCTAGATAACAGGGGAACAAGCGAACCCCAGTTCAGAACTATGACATCGAGTCTCTACAATCAGTGATAAAACACTTTGGACAAAAAAAGAGAATAACTTCTGGGACCAGTTGTATAAAAAAGTAGTTAAAGTTAACTATAGTTAGTGCGAAAGTTAACCAATCAGAATCGCGAATTTTACAGTTAACTACTATTTAACTACAAAACGGATAGTTAAGACTTTTAAACAATCGGCCCCAGGTTATTTACAACATAATTGACCTCCCATGTTTAATGAATCACCCAATTAATTGCCCAAAATGTTGCTTACTAGCGAGTAACCTTGTTCAATTAAGGTGGGGGGAGGGAGGGACAACGTTTATATACCCAACAGCATTATAAATTGTGTAGTTATCTATATGACTATATAGCTTACTACTGTCCAAAACCTTTTTGTCAGTGATTGTAGGTCAGGTCATTAGGTCGCATTTACGACAGCTGAATGACCTGTAAAATGCACTTCACGTGGCGAAATGTTCTCCCAAAGGACATTAAGCATGCAGATTCGATCTATAGATATTACTCGGTTCTGCGTCCGGGGAGCCGGGTGGGTTTTTTTTGTGTAACAAACGTCTAATACCTTGAAACAAACGTTGAAAGGTATGGGCTATAGCTCTGTTTACACACAGACTGAAAACCTGTATCCAAATGTCTTTGAATAGAAAGAGGATTATTGTGTGCATGGGGTTGAAGGAAATCCTTAGGAGAATTTTTTATTGGTTAACCCAAGTTTGCATCGGTTGTTCACGTGCTAAGTTGCCAATGATCAATTTCGTCTTGACATTTTATAATTATTAATAGGACAGGAAAATGAATGCCTTGTTCTATCACTTGAAACCTTCCCCGAGCTAAATTTGGTGCATGCACGAATTGTGCTGACAGACTGGCGAGACCTTAGCGCAAATCTTCTTGAACATATTTCTTCATTAACCAGAATTTATATAGCTTTGCATAAATTGGATATTTTATACAAAAAAACAATCATATCAAATTGAAATGACGACAATATGCATGTGTTTCATAACATTAAAAAGTTTTTATACAGCAACCCTGTACAATCAGAGCGTTCTAATCATCATTCCAATCCTAATTACAGTTCCTGATGTTGATGATAAAGAACTAGCGGATGAAGATCTTGTTCATATATTATCTACATTGTCGAAAGAAGACTTTCAAAGTGAATTAGAGTTACAGTTACATTGGGATCCACTACATAAAACATCAGAAGAGAATATCAATCTTCGACTTAATACAATATACAAAGATTGTTCGTCGCCTGAATCACCTATGGAGTTGCCAAACTTTTGTTCGGAACTAAAACTTAAATTAAAGAAAATGCCATGGAGCAATGTTTATGGTACGTGATCGGGTGTTACGTGGTCATATATGAGATTTATAGTTAAGATAACTATACAGAAGACGTATTATATACCGTAAAAATTACGAAAAATACTCTCGTATTTCAAAATGTCTCTAAGATTAATTAAATGTGAGGGAGGCTTATAAAAAAAAATTTGTTCGCAGAGAGAAGTGGAAATATTCTGTTGGCATATCTTTTTACTTTTGAGCAGTCTTTTTGGACACAACGTTTAGGTTTACCTCTTTACAATTCTAAGCATAATAATATGCAGTATGGTCGTAAGGATCAACCACTGTTTCAAGTGATTCAAAAGTCAAAGAGATTTTCGCTGCATGTTAGATGAAGTTAGAATGACAAACAAGAAAATCGTTTATCGTATTCATCCAACACGAGGGTAGAACCACCTATATAATGCTTTTGTCATATCTTTGTTATTATTTAGTGTCCAGCACCGATGCATCGCCACTTGCTTTAGAGCTTACCAAGGAAATGAAACCAAGTCCTTTGATGCCTTGTGTGGCAGTAAAAGAAAAAGAAAACCTTCGTGAAACAAACACTTCCATCCCAAGTTCTACTCAGAGTAAATCATCAACAAAAGCGATCGTAGAAAATACAACAAAATGCAGTAGTGTGAGAAACTCTAAAGTGTTAGATGGCAGCAAAAAGTACACCAATATTCATTCAGGAATAGATGATTTTGTATTGCTTAGAACTGGAGTGAAATCATCAACAAGCTGTCCTCCAAGTATGTTGATAGGCTTTATTATTATTATTGAATGCATTTTAGTTTTCGTACGTAACGTAACTTTATTTGCTTACATGTTTAGTTTACATCAGGAAGCGCGGCAGCTTCAGTTAGCGCGCTGCCTCTTACCTCTGAGTTACACCCACTACTGCAGGTCGAGGTCAGGAATAACTTGCCTGGGTAACTTTCCTGTACTTGAAGACTTTTGTAAGTAGATTTGGTTGGTTCTCTCTTGTGCTTCGAGGGTTTTTTCCTCCCTCACTAAAAACTAACCTTTAGGCATTAATCGTAAAATAACTAACTAATTAACCCTCGGGGCTTTTCGTCCACCTCAGAGTGATAAACACATTAAACTAAACTTAAACTGACAAATCATTGATCACTTAATGTTCGGGTTGAAGTATATATGATCTCCATGATAAAGGGAATCGTTGACTTAAATTATTCCTACTTAATTAATTGGTTAGAAAAGATTTGATCATCTCATTAACCAGCAGGAGAGTTTTGTTACTAGGTTCGTGTAAAATACGTACTCGGCGGGTTTATTTTATGCCAAAAGAGGGACTTCGATATTTGTTCTTTATATAAAGATTACTAAAAGAGGTTTTATATAAAAAATAGTAACGGAAATTATGACAATCGGTGTTTTATCAGTCACTGCATGCACGTGATATACAGCTAATACATTTAACGTTATCCCCTGAAGGTCAAAACTCACAACAGCGAATCCTCGACCTCCAAACACGAAACTGAAGCACAATTGGACATGTTTATGTCTCTTTCTTTATTCTTGTATTTGTTCTTAACATTTTGCAACACAAAACGTCCAAAACGTTCATGCTCGATGACATAGCTACACACGCTCATTGTGCTTTTTGCGCTGCCAGGTGGAGGTTTTGAGGTTTTGATGAATTTGGCTAAAATATAGTCATGAATAATTAATTAATTCTTGAACTGTAAATTGAAATTTTGATACTAGTTATAATAGTAAGTATAGGAATTTCAATATATATATTTATAATAGTAAGTATAGGATATCAATTGAACAAATCAGAAGATAAAAATGAATAATAGTACAATAGTACACTAAATTCTAAAGTTTTAAGTTCAATTTCTCTATTTTAGAAGCCATTGTCAAAGCGATGAAAGTTGATCAAGGAGTCTCAGACCAGAATGACGACACTGTCACTAAGGTAACTGGATATCACCTCCTTTGCTTAAGACCGCTTACCTTACATGTTTTTGTATATTCATCTTTCAGACCCACCAACAAAGATAACGATGTGTTGATCTTACTTTGAATCTTTGACGACATCATATTGATGAAGTCTGAAAATTATTTAAGATGTCCTCCAAAATTCGTAATATTATGGTGGATTATATTTTTCTCGAAAAATGTCGTTCAATCTGGGAAATCTTTTCTAAAAAAAGTTTGTAAAACGGCAGCGTTGATGAGAAGTATTGGTCTCTGCAATTTTAACAAACACAATTTGTGAACGAGCAATTTTGACACTACAAACAATATTTTTCCGGCCTGACTGGGAGATAAAGTGGGAGATATATAGATTATATAAAGTGGGAGATATTAAGATTATATAAAGTGGGAGATAGTAAGATTATATAAAGTGGGAGAATACACACAGTATTTGTGTTTTTAGTTCCTTAATAGCTTGTTCAAAGTAGATCCTAAAATTGAAATGTAATCCACTTGTAAAATAGAATTGCTTTATATAGTACGTGCTCTATTTTAACACAGCTACCTTTTCTTTTTAAGATAGAGGATCTTAAAGACAATACTGAAGTTGTAGATGTTCCTCTAGCCAGTGAAGTCCAAACTACTTACAATTATATCGAGAATTACATTCGATCATGTCTCATACAATTACAAGAAACTGGGTGTGTCGCATCCTCATACACGACCAGTAATCTTACTGGAGACTACACAAGATTTGTCTTGAAACAAGAAGCAAAGAAGAAATCAGATCTATTTAATACAGATCAAACTTTTGATGGAAAGAAGTATAAGATGTTGATCTGTCTACATACATTAGTCACAACTGCTGAACTCATTAGAGAATGTGGATTTACAGTCGCTCAAGGTACCCGTACATGCTTTGTGCAAATATTGTTCATCACTCGTGCAAGGTTTTAAAGGTTTTCCCATTATTGAGTATATTCGATGTGTTTTATCATTCTTGGTTTTAATGCATATTTACGGCGAGATCGCCGATGTCCGCGATAGAAACATCGGCCGTCGAGTGGATCACAAAACATACTGCCGTTTCCTGAGGTCACAATAAATACGTTCTGTATTAAGTGACATACCAACTTTTAACACGATGTTTGATATATAAAATGTTCAAAGAACAAATGTCGCATGTCACGTGACTTTCTACTGTAAAATATTTATGTAGTATTTTATCTTCATAGATTATATTAAAACTATGTCTACCCAGTACAATGAAGAGCTTGATGGTTCCTTGGATCGAATTAAAGACAACCTAGTGAAAACTGAACAGAACTTGACCAAAGCTAAGACAATTCATCCCAAAATCATCGCGACTTATAACTATGTGCGAGTATGGCAACCCAAACCTTCATCACTGTCTTTGAACGATAAAATTTTGGTGATGATCTTCAGAGGTTTTCAAGACGTGTCGACGTGCCTGATAAGTAAACTCCAACAACTAAAAGGCTTGAAAATAGCAACCATTGAAAGAAAAAGTCAGACATTTCCTTTAATAAACAACGTTCATGTTGTTATCTGTGATCCCGCTAACATCCCTGATAACTTTCCGTGGTCTTCGTTTATTTCATTCATCGCATATGAAGATAAAATTGAATGGCTGAGCAAAATTCTGTCTGGAAAATCAGTCAAAGTAAATAAGTTCATCTGTTTTAAAGGTGTGTCGAGTGGAGATCAACAGGAACACAATGAATACAATACTGAAGGTAAGAAAATTGATCGACCACACTCGAAGGCATTGGTAAGCTCCACGTAAGCCATCATGAAATATTGGCCCTCTTTATACTTGAGACGGGTGATTGGTTTGGAAGAACTTGGGCTAAATACGGCAGTTCGTCTGAAACTTAGTCTGTGTATAAATTTGGAGAACAGATTGATCGTTTATCAAGACAAACTATCTGCATAGTTTCTAAACTCTTGCGACTTGTATGCGCAATTTGTCTTGACGGATGATCCGTTTATGTGACAAATGCGGAACAATCAGAGTCATTCAGAAAATACCATGCAGGCGTGACTTGTTCTCAGAACCATTGCTAATGTAGGTGCATGTGCTATAATTCTGGTTCGTCTGGATGGTTCGTCTTGTTTTTACAGATTACATGCATATTATCCTTTACACGGATGATGCGCTATGACGGATAATCCGTTTCTAGACATTACCTGAGGGTACGGATGGACTCCGTACTCTATCTCTGACATTCAGGCTGGGAGTCATCGGGCTTATACATAATAATTTAGCTAGTATTACTGTACTTCTTCTGTTTGTTCGTCTTTTTTAGAATCGCCAACATTTGATCCCGAGGTTGCAAAACAGGAGATATATACTCTGATTGGGTCATCTAAGATTACGAAGAATGCTAACTTACTGAGGCGTTTAGAGCAAATATGTGGAATTGTTATAATTGAGAGAGAATATGAGACAATCTTAAAAAATACAGTGACTACTTCATCTAAGATGTGTCGACAGCCTGACCTTATTCTGGATCAACGTGCTAGTGTGATTATTGAGAATGTGATCAACTTTAGTAATGAAGAAGGATATAAGAATATTGTTGATCTCTTTCTTTCCACCTCATTCAAATGTCAAATGTGCAGTATTATCCTAGTTTGTGAGAAGAACAGAAACTCAGAGTAAGTGCAATATGATTTCTCCAGAATTTAAAACTAAAACACGAACTCTGGCAATTTTTAAAGCAACTGGCAACTTGCAATTTTTAAAGCAATTTACAATCTTATATAAGCAGACCAATTTAGTTTATATTAAAATCTGATTGATTTGTTACGTATAGATACTCATTTATCGGAGAAGTGCAGTTGAATTTGGCTAAATTCCATGGTTGCCTGATGTCGATACAACAATCATTTCCGCATTTTGTTGTCGATGTTTTCTATTCCCAGTCAGTAAAGCATACAGCATCTCTCATAAGACAACTCTGTGAGATAACAAGAGATTCCAGTCATGTGTTTACTAAACAAGATTGGACCAGACGTAACTGGTTGACGGAAGAATGTTCTGAGGTACGTGCGGATCTCACACGTACATCTACTGGGCTGAAGCCTTTGCCGGGCCGGGCGTGGGTATAATATCCGATGGGATTAGATTCTTAATAGTTATTTCTTTTCATTTGAATTTATGATGAAACTGAACAATAATATCCTGGCTTTTCACATTTTAGAACGAAAGATTTCTCCTTGGATTTCCATCCTTGAACTCATTTAGGTAGCTATACATTCTGAGCTATTAAAACCATGTTCACGTTTTAATACGAGTATTGTCATTTAATATGTGATAAATGTTTTGTGCTCAACAGAATAAGAAATAACCTTAAATTATATTTTTTGCAGCGCCCAGTTAATGCTTAATGTTCTGCCTTTAACTACACTTTTGACTGCATCATTTGAGTCGCTCAAGAAAGCACTGCCATGGATTCCTGAAAGCATTTTGAAGGTAAGGAATAGTATGGTGTACTAAAGAACACGTTGTAAAGATGATAGAACTGACTAGGAAAACAAAAAGTATAAGAAGAACACATATAGGAACACGAATATGACCACACAAGAGCAAGTGAATAATCGTTAAAATTGAAGTGAATAAGGAAGCGAGTCCAAACGGTTGAATAGAATAAGGAGTTAAAATGACGGGAAGAGAAGAAAGTAAGGAAAAAGTTGGAAAAATGAGAAAGAAGCGGAAGAACTACAAGGAAAGGCATGAAGAATTGCATTGTATATCATGCTGACTAACATGCAAATATGTCTTTTCTTAACTCAGAATTTTAAAGATACAACTGAATGTGGCTTGCATGTCGAAGAAGACGAAAGTTACCCCATACAGATTCCTCAATTTCCTAACCATGATACGGTTGAACCCGAATACACCAACTACCACTTTAATCCTGTGATTGAAAATGCTGAAGATGGTGTATACAATGAAGACTCTGTCTTCCCACGATCAGAGATACCGTCGAATTACTTTAACACACATTTTCCACATTCTCAGCAGTTGGATCATGATATTTCCATACCTGCTACATCTTCACTTGGTGATGTTTTGCTAAACGGAACGAGAAAGAACTTCCCGCACCACGAAACTATTTCTGCGAATTACTTTGGGAACTGCAACAAATTTACTGAGGTTACAGACATGTTTTTCTGTTGATTATTAATATGAAAATATTTTTGATTCATAAATCAGATTTCGAAATTTCAATACTGATTGGTCTTAATTGGAGACCTTTATCAGGGGATTTCATAAAAATCAAACTTACAGATCATCATAATCTTCTTGCGCACCATCCATCCTTGGGAAAGTTATGACAACGGCTTTAGAACTAAAGGGAGTTTTTCTAAAACTTGTTTACAAGGGCGAAAATCAATCTCAAAAAGTGGGGATATGATGGAGCCTACTGATAATTATGGAGGCATGTAACACGTTAACGTTTTCAGGGCATTTCTGCATCATTTATAGACACCTCCCGACGGAAGCATAATTTGAGTCTAACTAAAAATTGTCTATTAAGGCCCCATGCCGCTAGCGGGAATGCACAGGTATCGAGTGCCGAAAGCAGGACGGCACTAGGGGGTATCTCTAGAGCTTCTCAAACGCCATTTCATGCACTTTGGGGGAAGACTTTACAGAATTCTGATGATCAGAACGTGTCGTATAAGCAAAAGTGGAAAAAAGTGCGGGGGAGGGATAATTACATATTGATCCCCCCTCTGCCCAAAAAGTGGGGGGGGATTCTTCCCCCCCAGGATTGACGCCCTTGCTTGTTTGGAGTAGCGGTATGATTTTGACCTAAATTTGGTAATGAATAAAATCGTAGAAATCAATAGCTTGCTGTTGAAATTAAAGCGAAGACAACGTCTAATACTTGTTTAAACTTTTAACCCTTTATTTCTTTTCACATATACTTGAATTCCATTTCCATGTGCGTTTCCATCTTTGCGCTAAGCAATGACATGATTATATATGTACTTGAGATTTATTATTGTAATCTAATTGCAATTATCTTCCGTACCTTATAATGATAACACATAGATTGATCTTGATGATACGTCCAACTACGATCATTTAAACCATCGCGAAAGACAGCCTCAACGCCGAATACGTTCTCCTGTGCGCAGTACCTATGAAGAAGTTGCTGGAGATATCTCTGTTACGGTCGATAACAACCGTTACACAATGCCGAGTGGCGGTAATAGAGACAAGTCAAAACTCTTATTGAGGTAAATTAAAAATTCCAATTATTTAAACACAACCCACGGCTTACTATATAACCTTACTGGTAGTATGCGAAAAAACGATTGTACGGAAAGTGAATTGTTCTAAATTTTAGGCATCTCGTTCGGCATAACACAATCGTGTTGAAGGTCTCGTTCTGTAGGTGGAAATTGTCGAGCAGAAAACTATATACACTGATACCCATTGCAATTGATTTTCGCTATATGTCAAACATATAATTTTAAATCTGTTCATATCATCATACACAAGATAAATATAAATTCATGTTTTATGGGTAAGACTATATTTACGTTTAGGTCTTCAAAGAATTTAAAACGAGGTTACGAAATGCCTGATGTTGTGGGCGTGGTTCAACCTAAACCACGTAACATACCAACGTCTGACTTGAGAAAACCTGTGTCCTATTTATCTCAACCTGCATCTGCCCAAAACATTGATCCACGCCATACGGAGACAGTAAGTAGAACATTAGCCTGCGAATAACAGCCGCCCGATTGTCTCGTTCCTCGACAAACAATTACAAGACAATCGGGCAGCTGTTATTCGCAGACTAACATTAACTGCACGTGTTTAATCATCATAATCAATTTTACAGAGAAATTAAAACTATGAAAATCAAAGTTAAATAAAATATGATCCTATATGTCTTCTATCCTCTAGAAACTATTGCATGTTTTCTGAAGATACTGTTTTAGAATGTAGTGATTGCTATATTAGGCAGCTTTAGCAAACACAACGCGACGTCAAAGAGGACGTGAAAATGGCGTAAAAATGGAGTGGGCACATCCATAGATGGGCATATCACGCCATTTTGACGTCCTCTTTGACGTCGCGTTGTGGAAGTCGCGCTGCCCTCAGCCGCGAACCCGGAATTCCTCTTTAGAGACGGACTTGAAACAAGTCTACAGTAAGAAGAAATAAGTTTTATTACCTCCACCAGGAAGTTAGATTTTCACCTCGGTTTGTTTGCTCGTGTTTGTGCGTGTGCTGGTTTGTGTGTGCAGTTTAATTCGTTAATCGGTTACATTTTGGTTTAATTAGGATGAAAATTAGATGAGAAATGTACAATAATTTGTCTTGCTTTTCCGGGCTAAAAAAGCTGAATGTATAATTTATGCATGAATAGTTGACTTAATTTGTTGGCGGAGTGCCCCTCTATAGTCTATTTTAGTTTTTCTTTCTTGATGAAACAAAACAAATAGACTTTGTAATTTTTAAACATTGCTCGTTCTTTTTAAAAAGTAAAAACATTGATGTTAGTATTTTTTTTGTTTATCTTTTAATTACTTATGTATAGATTTTAAATTATCTAGATTTTGCCGAATTATCAATACCCAAAGCAGAACAGAACAGGTGAGAATAGAAACTGCTGAAATGAAATTATTTACAGATTGCTCAAGGCAGTTTGTGTATAGATGTAGTTTATAATATACATTTCCATGTCTCTACACTTTTACAATGACACACGGACTGGTGATTAATTCATATTTATTTATATTAATGACGCACAAACGCTGATATATCAGCCAAATTAAATTGAAGTGCTCAAAATTTATTCTGGCACAGTTTTGGATAAAGAACATATAACTGTCTCTGTTACCTCTCATGTCGCTTACCATCGAGGGTGGAAGCGGAATTATCGATTATTCGTTTTCTTGTCGGGTTTACGGATCGAAAGCTTTGTCATATAAATAAACGTGGTGTTTCCATGAAATTAACAAAACAATTATACTTATCGCCATGCAAACATACAAAGAACGTATTTCCAAATTATTCGTCGTCGTTATTTATTATACAAAATGGAGGTAAATCTTGTCTGGTGGATTTTATGGTTCGATGTATATACAATCATTTTAAAATTATTCTTATTTTACTTACAATGTTTTCTGCTTTCAAGAGTTTTTATATCATTCAAAGTATGAAAAACCTCAGAAGAAGAAAAAGAAACTAACGTACGAAATTGTTCCTGGAGCAAAGAACGGTCAGACGAGATTGGCTTTTGTTTAGTTATTAATATTATATTATAAATATGCAAATTTTCACGCAGTAAAGATATAATCCAGTATATTAATTATCTTGCGTTTTTTCCTTGTCAATGAATAATTGTCATATTTTTAATGCTGAATAAATTGTTTTGTAATATAATTTAAATACACCATGATCTTACACGCTCGGTAATAATCTTTTCAGTGGATACATGCCTGCAGGCCTGTGCAGGGCCTTTTTTAAGAAATCGTTAGTGGCCATCAACGAAAAGAGACTTAACAAGAAGTTGGTATGTTGAGGGGGATCTAGGGGTCCTCCCCCAGAATATTTTCGTATTCTTGAGTCTCTGGCTTGATTTCCTGCATTTTCAGAGACAATTTTTTATATATCCCATCTAAACGGACTGAGCTTTGGTATAAAAGCAAGTTTTGTTGTGGAAATATCACAATTCTCTTCTGAACTAAGTCATTTCTTCCTTTTTTGCTTATATTTTGGACAAAGGGGACCTTCACTGGGGACTCGAAATAGCTTACTGGGGGGGGGGGGGGGCTGGGGGGCCTTGGTGCTCCAGTATAAAAAAAAACCTGGTACATGCACATACGCACTGCATAAAAACGGATATATTATCAATATTATGATATAACAATAAGATTGTTATATTAGGTTATGAAAACAAGCACGACGTGTGAATGGTTTAGATGGCAAGAGTTACTATCACAACTTACATACAAATCTTAGGAGAAAATATGTGCAGTCTATAAATAACAGACCTCGAGCAATAAGGAACGAAAATAGGTTTTGTAGGACGAGCGAAAAGAAATACTCTGGGAACGAGTTTGTTTTACAAGTCAATTTATGACGTAACAATTCGTTAATTACTAATTGCGCTTCATTAGCATTTCATGCGTCACAATCGTCTCCTGCGATGGATACATACAACATCAATGCTCTATCTTTTCGTTTTTGTAACTTTCACTGGTAACAGAGTAACGGATGTCTCTGTACTTCTATGTCAAGTGTCCAATGATGACAACATATTATTGCGCGAGGACATGGACTCGTTTCATACAAATTACCTGCATGCGGAAATTGTACGTTCTGTGAACATAGGTAAAGTTATTGATGCGATAATGAAAGAAAATTCAACAGAACTGACTTTGAATCCATCGTTAACATTTACTATTGATGTTACTCCATTGTTTTTAAGTCAAGTTCAAAGGGTGGTATGCAAACGTAAGTTTTCTATAGTTTTTGTATAAAATATAAGATAGTGTATGCACCAGTGCCATTAGTTAGGGTTGCTGATATATTATTAACTGTATAGATTCAGTCTTGGCCGTATATATACTGATGATAGTTGCCTTCAAATTCAGTAACTGCACTATGACTAACTTAAATAAAAGACTTATGGTTGTCATGAACCATAAGAATCTCAAAGTTTAGAACAGCATTGGTACAAGTCTGCTACATGCTTGTTACAAGTTGTGTTATTTCATGTGTGTAGTTAATTTTCTATTTCATTAATTCATTTCAATAGATTTTATCCAAAACGTATATTCAAAGTCATCCAACGCTCCTCCGTCTTTAATGCGGAAAACAGGTATAAAGCTTAATATATATACTATAGTTGCATGAATGTATGTGCTTATACTGTAGAATGCATGAGGGTTATGTCGCAGGTCTCCTCCAATTGAACGACGTTTTTCTGAAGAACGAAGCAATTTTATTGTTCTTATAGTGAACACGAAAGGAATCGTTAAATGTAACCATTGAGTTAAGACCTATTTATCTAATCGCCATAATCAATTTACGGCGAGCTTGTTCTTAAGAAAGTTTGATCTGTTTCAAGAGAAATGTGTTAATTATTTAAATAGTATTGTGTATCATATTGCCCGCAATTTTAATCTCTAATTTGTCTTTTTATAGAGTTCCCCATTAATGATACACATCTACAGCCAATATTTCATTGTCAACCATGGTCATGGATCTATGTTATACCAGTTTTAACTCTGATTCTTTATGTTTCAAGACAATTGAGACCTTACAGACAAGTTGGTGTCAGCAAGTATGTTAATAAGTTATAGATAAAACATGAACGCAACAGAGGCCAAATTTGAGTGTACGGTTCCAATATTATTATTTGCGGTGCCACTGATAATGATCCGGGCTAACGGATCAGAATCTTTATCAAGTAAATTAAACATGATGTTTCCACAGATCAAAACAATTATATTTATAACTAGAGGGCGCTCAGAGACTGCATACCTCCGCCACAAAATTAAATTAAGTCAAGTATTCCTACATAAATTATACATGCATAATTACGCATCAGTTCTTTTCGGAGCGGAGGTGACTGGAAGGCACTCAGAGACTGCATACGTCGGCATGGGGGAAAAGACGGAGTACGGAGTCTACCAAACCCCATGAAGTGGAAAAGACGGAGTCTGATAAAAAATCGATTGCCTATCGTAAAGAAAGACTTTTTGATAGACTCCGCACCATGCCGCATACTTCCGCCAGCAAAAGTCAACCATTCGTGCATAAATTATACATGCACTAATTACGCATTCACAGTTATATTTAATATATTTATAGACCATGATAATGATGGCCACGAATCAAAGCAAAAGGAAACGAGCAATAATAATTCCAAACAAAGAAAATTATATCTTTATCTCTTGAAAAGCACGACATCTAAACTAGACTTTCTTTGACTTCAGTTAAAGTCCGATGTACGGCTTCGCATATCATAGACGAATTGCTCCAAGTGACCAGGTTTTCTCTAAGTTCTATGTCCCTCCACTATAGTGCAAATGACATGCAGAATGTAGGGGTAGGAGGAGGGGGACTTGAAGCAAATCTACGATCTACGGGTACGCATATCTTTGTCGACACATTTTTTCTGAAGACGCGTATAGAATAAGCCTCGAAACGTTCGGGGCCGGATTAACCAAATGGCAGAAGCGGCATATGCCATGGGCCCCGCGCCTTCAAGGGGCCCCGCACTTTAGGCTGGATTATCAGTTCTACCCGAGTGCTCAGGAAACAAAGTACGCTACGTTTCGGTATGATACGTTTGAAGTGGAGAACGGCAGCCTTAAGTTGCAATTGGACGCTGGTTTCAAACGTCGAATTTGACATGTGTGGATATCATGATCAAAAGCATCACATAACTTAACATTTACGGCCTTGTTCCAGACTCCTTTTCCCGAGCATGAATTCGACACATGCAAATTGCGGGTATAAATTCATGTTATAGATTCATGTATCGCTCCAGCTCCCCAGTACAGGGCCCTTTTTAAGACTTTTAAGAATTCGTCAGTCGGGGGCATCAACAAGGAAAAGGGACCTAACAATTAAGGAGATTGTGAACGTAACTGAAGTTGTACGAACTGCCTTTCGTATGCTTGATCCTGTTATCATGTTATGGGAATATTATAATAATAAAATAACACTCTTGTGAACCAAGTCATCTTCCCTTTTTTTGCTTATATTTTAGACAAAAGGGACATTCACTGGGGGGCCCAAAATAGTTTACTGTAAGTTTGTATGTTATTAAGAAAGGCCCCAGGGCTCGAAAGCTATCGCTTTTTTGGCTAGTATAAACTGTAAATATTCAGGAAAGGGTTTCTACATAAATGCCCGAGTTTACTTTAGCTCGAATAAGGAATTTTCCCAATGTGCAAACCCAGCGGTGAACTAACTCAAAAGTAGCTCCCAATGGATAATGCGACGACTTAGTATTTTTGGGCCAATGCATGCAGGTTAAATCTCTGTCTGGTTTTTTTGCCGTATATTCATAACGATAAAACATTTCCTAAATTACAGTGCACGAAACAATTGCTTGAACTCGGGGCTGACAATTGTCATCGTATTTAAGTTGCCAGCCTCGAACAGGCGTACGATTGTTTCGTGTGCACTCAAGCGAATTCGTGCAGTATCTATTACAATCGCTAGACGAAAAGAAGACGAGAACCTACTGTGGTGACTGGAAAATCACCCAGTCAGAAGTTTCGCTTCAACCAATCATTCTATCTATTCTGTGCATTCTATTTTATAGAGTTCAATTGGCTTGTGACACTATATCTTGTAGGACATTCACCCTTCCCCATTCATGGAAATAGCTACCACCTCTTACACGGAAAGTTACACTCCACCACTCTCTTGTAATTCGTAGTCAGGCCACAGTATAGAGACGACCAGTAGGGCCACTCATTTGAAATTTTGTGTGGCCGCTCATTACGCATTGGCAGCCAGTCAATTGCTTTTTCTGGCCAATAAGCAAGCTGGACTAACTTTCCTGGCCAGTAAACTGCATATTTTTGCATAAAAAGCCGGCTACATGTTGCATCGCTGAGTGGCCCTACTGGTCGTCTCTATACTGTGGTCAGGCTATGTAGTAGATTTTCTCCAAGACTCTCCCAGTCTCTCTTTGTGTTCTCGATGGCTTATTTTGCAATTCCAAAACATCTCCAGTCTTGGGTACGCTGTGGCTCAAAGTTCTAGTTCACTGATCTCGAAATAAGTGACTATCTTGTGACTATCACAATGACTACGTCATCACTGCTAAGACACGTTCTACACAAGAAATATATAAATACTCGTGTATTTTGTCCTTCTCTTATTCATTAGTGGTGGGCGATACTGGGAATTTTGACTTCGATACGATACCGGTTACTTTTGCCTCGATACCACTGTTTCGATACGATATTCGATACCGATACTCAAAATTGTATATGAATGTATACCGAAATTTCAATATAGTAAATTCAACTCAAATGATATTTTTCAACTCAAGTATATACATAAGTGTCCGTGTCCCTTCTATCCTTGTATGCACCAATAATATCCCCATTAACCCTCCCCCTACCAATTGCTCCTCATGAGTCCCCCTGTTAATCGCAGTCCGGTTATGCAAGAGTTCAGTGACTAAAACTCAAAATTTCGTAACACGTGACAAGTATCGAAATTGTCGATACTTGAAAATACTTATCGATACCGATACGATACTTGCAAATATCAAAGTTATCGATATTTTTTCGATATATCGCCCACCACTATTATTCATTCATCAGAATTGCACAGACTAACCACAGTTCCGTATATAATCATGAGCAATTTCTCTCACTTTGCTACGAAGGTTATTCATATTGGTAACGAGCCTGATCAATGGAAATGTCATGCTATTGTACCACCGATATTTCTATCTACAACATTTGAAGAACAAGAACCAGGAGTCACTTATGTAAGATTTGTATCAACAATTTTAATATCTAGCATTTTAGTATGTATTACTGTATTGTATTGATTATATTAACATATGTACAGCTAGTAGAGGTGTCTGTGTATTTTAATATAATATAAAATAGATCTTTAAAGTATAAGTAAAGGGGGTTTTGCAGGGGTGTGTCCATGGGTGGGAGGTATTGTTCTTTTTTCAATCATGCATGCATGGAATTACCATAGTCCAGGTGAAGACCAGTCCCCTCTTAAAATACTAATAACTAAGGGCAGACTTGCCAACCTATCCCAAGCAAAAACAGTGAGATCTACAATTTTCCTCCAAAATATAGTGAGAATGATGGAAAAATAGTGAGAAAATAACAAAACAACACATTGCATTTTCCCCATGCGACAGACAATAATAGTTATACAATATTTTTATTTTTATTGTTTTCTGTGGATTCCTATAATAGCTTAACTGAGCAATATAGGCTACCTTTACCAGGGGCCGTTGTACAACACTTTGATGTGGACTCCCCATTGAAATAGATGCTTACATGCGCACATAATTTTTTAAAAATGGTTGATATAGAAACAATTTTTGTGACAGCTATTCTGCCTTTCCACCATCGCCTGTGCAGAGACGGCTAAAGGACAACTGCATTTGTGGGAAAATTGCACCATTCTGAGTGAAAGATCTAATGTGACAATGTGAGATTTTAATCCTTTCAGTTTTAGAACAACTGTTATAAAATAACATGTATATATATAACGCGTGCTCTGATTGGTCGAAACCCGTGTTTGGATCAGGCCATCCAAACACGGAAGACTATCGTGTTGGCCTTATTCAAACAATTGCTTTATGTTGTTCAGCCGAAGTTAAGAAAAGCTCGCAAAATCACTCGCCTTCGGCTCGAGATTTCGTGCGCTTTTCTTAACTCTCCCAACATTCCCGCGTGTTTGGATCAGACCATCCAAACACGGAAACCATGAAGTAATTGTATATTCCGAACCTACACACAGGTGGGAGAGGAGGTAAAGAACATGGCTCACAAAGTTGTTCTAGTTCCTGCTAGAATTGATAAGAATTCAACTCTTACCTAGTCAGAAGATAGAAAACCAAATTTAGTTACTGTGTCAGAGGAATATTGATCAAATACTTGAATCACATTAAAGAACATAGTAAAATATGTTCATTAATAAATTGTTTTCAGAAACACTTACTCATGACATTTACTGATTATGCAAATTATGTGTAATAAATATTCTTTTTTGGAAGTTCTTCATTTATGAATATATTTTAAAGTGTCTGCCAGCTTGATGTCAAACAAACTACTAACAAATAACTAATATATAATTATATGGTAACTAATAATAAACACAATTCTGGTTGGAACATAAAATATTCATTTGGTTTATAGCTGCACCTCTATACAGCTTGGAATTAATTCAGTCTTCAAGAAGATAATTTACACAATCAGACAATCTGGTATTATCCCATTAACTGGCAGTACCCTACCACTGACGAGTAAAATCGTCTGGCATTAGACAGAGTAAAATACTAAAGTAGGGCACATCTGGGCACATTGCCAGCTAATGGGTTAATCTCAAAATTATGTCATGACATGTTTCATTGTTTCCATACCTATCTATTTTCAGAGTATGGGTATACTTCACCTATATTGAAACTTTGCGACCTTGAGGACTATCTTATATTTATGAGAAGTATATTATTTCTGAATTTTCCAAAACTAGGTTTTGAAATCATGCATTATTGTAAATATGAAAAACTTCAAAAATGATACTGATATTAAACTGGAAAGAGCAGGGGTGTACGGAGAAGGGGGTGTACGGAGAAGGGGTGTACGGAGAATGGGATGAGGATAGATAGTATTGGAATACTGTCACTTACTGGAGGAACATTTACATATCATAAAATCCACTATAGGGCAGGCCAGTGTTTGTGATTGTGTAATTTCACTAACCGCCTATCACAATTTTCTTCAGCGTCAAAATTGGTAATCCCACTAATTTGCCCCCAGGGAGGCGCAAATTTCCTGTGAATATCACCCCCCGTTTTGGAATTTTGCCCTCCCTTACAGTCACAAACATAGTTTGGAATTAGTTCGTCATTATAAAAATATTTCAACTGCATTTTCCCACAAAATAGTTTAAGAACTCTTCTTTGGTAAGAGAATTAACAGAGGCTAACGGAACATAGCTATCCCAGACAATTATAAATACAACATCTCATTAACATTATTTAGTAATAAAAAGATGAAGATCAAGTATTTCACATGTTGAAATTATTCCTACTTTAAAATATAAACTAAAGCCAAGAATCAAGATCATTAATGCTCAGCAACTGGACTCTGTACCTCAATTGGTTAGAGCGTTGCACCGGAATCGCAGGGCCGCAGGTTCAATTCCTGCCAGAGGGCCTAAGTTGCATTTTTCGCAGCTGCTCCTGGCTAGGTCTAAAAAATGTATATAAATTTTCGTTCGAGTATTCCATCTACAAACACCTTCTACATGATTGGACGATAACAACCCTATTATCAATTGTGATACAAATTTACATGACTATTCGACTTGTGCAAGTTACGTCACAACTGGTGATTCTTTGGCTTCCGCAAAAGGCTTCCTTCACATTGGTGGCAAATTCCACCATTTCCATTGGGCAAATTTAAGCTAATGAAGATGAATTCCAACATGGCAGACATTAATCGTACAACAAATTTCCTTGTCATCCATAATTAAAGACACTCTCACAAGCGTCCAAACTGTACGCTAGAGGAGAGGAGGTTCATGACCAATGTACGCTTTTTACAATGTTTATCATAGATCCTTCTCAAACTCATTAATAATTCATGAGCAAAACACAAAGGAAATCACCACCGTATCGTTGTCTATAAAAAAATTTACATTTTTACTTCTGAATTTCTCTCTTTAACTGGTTTACTGGTTTGTTTAGATACACATACATTCGTTTATTTATATGTGATTAAAAACACCTCAAAGTATATGTTAAAACGGCGGCTAGCTTGTTTTTTTCACACACTTTTCGGTGTTTCAAATCACTATAATAAACTCCTTCTCGTGTATGATATATTACATCATCATTTAACCGAGGTTCAACATAATGTTTTTAGCCTACGCTCTTGGAGGAGGGAGGGGGTCGAAAAAAGACTACTCTCTGAAAGCTTGTGAACATGTTGATAATTATGGATGACCCCTCAGTGCACTATTTTGCCAAATTTCAGTCGTAAAGTAGCGAGATGTACATTGTAGTAGTGTGATTGTAAACCTTTTTATTTTTGTGTGCCATGTCAAACCTGTCAAAAACGTTCGTCTTGAACATAAATTCTGTAATCGATTTTAAATGTTGAAAATAAACAAAAATGTTGTTTCTCTGTTTCAACTCCGTTTCAAGCAAAAGTATTCTAACACGATCAAAGTTCCTCCGTCAATTATGACTTATCTCCGCAGGCAACTTTGTTAAACTTTCTTTTTATATATTTTTAAGACTTTTAAAATATATTCGCGAGTTTCTTCACAGCGCTTTGAAACGTCTGTCCAGAACAGATTTGCTGTTGAAACATTTCTCTTAAATCTCCAAACAAGGTTACAACTTCATTCTGCACTTGTATTTAGTTAACTGATTTTATTCCTAGGGTTATGATTACTCAAGAGCTGGCAATCCAACCAGAGACTGTTTTGAAAAATGTGTTGCATCATTGGAAGAAGCCAAGCATGGTAAGGCGCCATCTTTTCTACCCATGCATGATGCACCTAAGCCTCTCGGGCTGCGGGAACCACTTTGGTGCTTTACTGTAGTCAAGGTGTCATCAGGCACTTCTTATTGGCCATATCACGCTTATCACCAAATTGGAGGAAGGTTTTCTAAAGCCTAGGTAGGCAAACTGCGAAACAAGGTTGCGGAGGCATTTGAAAATCCATTACTTTTGCCTGTTTTGCCCAGTAAAATGTGTCGCTAATAGTAATTGAAAAACACTGCACAAGCTTATCATATAATAGAGTAGCCCAAAGGTAAAGTCTAAAAGTTATATTTACCGATACATACCTTTTGTTTCACGACATAAAGGACACAACTAAGAACTAATTTTGAAGACAGAAGTTGCCTGGATTGTGCTACTTATGGCAGACATTCAACCGTTCATTCTATCACGAAAAGATGTATATAGTTACATTTCACTTTTTCTTTTTTTCTTCGCAGGCATTGCAACAGCATCTGGGTTGGCTGCCTTAACAACGCTAACACATCTGTTAAATGCTGGTGATCATGTGGTTGTTTGTGATGACGTTTATGGAGGTATAGATATGGTAAAATCTGGCTCTTAAGAACTTAGATTATCCCACCCGAAGCCTGATTTTCATTTGGTCATTACAGTCGCGAGCATGTCAAGGTGGCCGATGTAAAAGAGTGTTGATATATGTATATGTATAGTGTATATATATTTACCCATACACCATATACTAGCATCACTCCCATCTTATATACCGAACTTGCGGTTAATGCTCAGCAGCTGGACTCTGTAGCTCAGTTGGTTAGAGCGCTGCACCGGAATCGCAGGGCCGCATGTTCAATTCCTGCCAGAGGGCCTAAGTTGCATTTTTCGCAACTGCTCCTGACTAGGTCTAAAAATGTATATAAATTTCCGTTCGAGTATTCCATTACTGGCATCTTGTTGATATATGCTACAATCAGTAAAGAGTGGTTCCATAGAGCACATGCATACAAGACAAGATAGATTCAGAGTATTTCACATCGGTGACCATGACTTGGTCACGACAGCTGTAACTAAAAGGAAACCAAGATTTCGGGAAGTATAAAAGATTCTTATACAAATGGTTTTAACTGTGAAATTTAGGTTCGTCACTGAGTTCTTATTTTTCTTTGGTAAAAAATGGTTATTTTTCTAAAATTCTTAATTTTCTAAAACTGAATGTAATATAAGCAAATACAAACTTGCGAGATTTTAATAGAGTAAGGAGTATGTGGCAGCAGTGATTTCCGACTGATGGACTTCCGGTGTTTTGGCCCTTTTTAATTATTAAGCGTGTTTATATAGAGAGGGAACATGTTGGGTTGTTTTCATATCAGATTTTATGCCAGATAGACAGTGTCCCGTCATAGATATTTGTAAGTAGATTGTCAGTCTATACCTCTGTTTTGTCCAGTTATTTCTTAGTTCGTATTTAACCTTGTAATTCCGTGTATTTGCATTTATATTTAGCACCGTTATTAAATAAAGAGTATAAGGTATTAAGGACAAATTTAGAGACAAATATAACGCGTTGACATGCACTCGAGGCCCTACAACCAGTTTGACAGTCGTGGGGCCAGCACAGTGTATATTAAACGTTTGTATTTGCTTAGATTACAGTAAGTTTTAGAGAGTTTATAGCCAGGCATGCCTACAAGAATACAGTAACCATTTTTTACCCAAGAAAATAAGAACTCAGTGACGAACCTAAATTTCACAGTTAACCATGAAATTTCACACTCAATTAAACTATAATCTGCGTGGGTCACGTTGCATGTAAATGTAAGAAACCATCTATCCGTACATGCTATTGATATATGTCAACTTGTCAGCCTGAAAAATATTAAAAACAGTTCAACGTTTCTAGAGAAGGCCCTTTGCTGCTTTGCCTAACTTACCTTACGAAAGGCCATTGCTCCAAACATCAATTTTAATCTTTTCAGGTTTCATGACAACCTTGAAAATTCACATTTTTGCTGTAAATTGACTTCCAACAGACGCAATTTGCCACGCTCATTTTACATTTTGCTGTCTGGCAAATGCTGATTATACAAAACTTTGATGCATACCTCAATAACGAAGCTCATTCGTGCTTTAAAGCAACTTTGCCTGCCAGGAAAATATAAATAGGGCAAGTGGTTATTCGAATAATTTTTTAAGTCCATTCAGAAAGATTTACAATATTGTGACAAACATTTTTGCAGGAACCAACAGATATTTTTCCAAAGTTTCATCCAGATTTAACCTAGAGATCAGTATGGTTGATGTGACAGATATAGATAAATTGCAACAAGCCATAAAGTCCAACACAAAGGTAAATTTAAGGTTTACTATCTACACTATGATTCGAAAGCCGGGTAGGGACTTCAGACTTCAGAATGCATTTCGTGAGACATTTGTATAGGTAATAGCATGGTTTCGAGTGCAATTTGGAAAAAACATGCACGAGTGAGTTTTTCAAAGACTATCAAAATTGCACGAGTCCGAAGGACGAGTGCTATTTGAGGTCTTTGAAAAACTCACGAGTGCATGTTTTTTCAAATTGCACGAGAAATCATGCTATTTTACATAGGTGATTATTTGAAAAGAATAGAAAATGCACATTTCAATAATATTTTAATTGAATATTTACGATAAACGCTTTAGGTGATTATCGACCAATCAGCGTTGAGAATTTTCAATAATCACCTATGTAATTTTACTAATACTTATTAATAATATACATGAAAAAATTTAACACAAAGAGAATCTTTCCAATCGGAATACTTTATGCAAAATAACATGAAAAGAAAATGTAACAGGAAGAGGTTTTTTCTAGTCAAAAATTATTTTTGTGCAAATTCAAAAAAAATTAAAAATTTGCACTATATTTCCTTTTTTCTGCACTGTATTTCTTCAAAACTGCACTGCTCTCAGCCAATCAGAATTGAGAAATATTTTCATGTATATTATTAATTCAGTTAAAGCTATTAACTAGAAGATATAATAGAACGTTTATTGAAACAGTAAATAATAATGTATTAATGGACCGAATAGCAATTTTTATGCATCTAGTAGTACAATGAAAGCAGAAAAGATTGACAGAGAAAATATTAAGCTCTCTGTTACTTAATGGGGTGTTTTAACATTGACCTGTTCAAATCAGAGTCGTGTAATTATGCGAATAATTTTGTCGAACAATTGTTTACATCTTCTTTTCCCCACTTATAAACTAAAAGCAACTAGAATTACTTATCATACAGCCACACAAATTGACAACATTTTCACAAATAATTCAGAAGAACTAATTAATGATAGTATAAATGGTATTATTTTTAACGATATCTCAGACCACCTACAATTAATAGTGCATAATTATGTTTAACTAATGCAAATATATATTTGAAAACAATACCAACACAGATGTGAATACTGTCACATACCAAATAATTTTTAATGCAATAAAAGATCTTTCATGCATGGGATGAAATATTAAAGGAAATAAATTATCCGGGAAAGGTCTATAACGAGTTTTTGAAATTGTTTGTGGATGTAAGCAAATTTCCCACTTAAAAAAAACAAAAAACAATACAAAGATAAATATAACCAAAAGTCCATGGATTACTGGGTGTATATTAAAATCGGTTAGAATTAGAAATACACTATACAATTACAAATCCTTCCTAATGAATCCAAATAATATCAGCAATCCAAAGTTTGAAGTCTGAAGTTTGAAGTCTGAAGATTGAAGTCTGAAGTTTGAAGTCTCTTAGGCAACGGACTCCGTATATAAAACGCTATTAGCATCCACAATTATGAATTTAGAAGTCAATTCGACCTTAAAATCGATTAGCAAATGATTTTGCAACAATTGAACTAAATAATCTTTAATAAATCTAAAGTCTGAAGTGTGAAGTCTGAAGTCCCTACCCGGCTTTCGTACTATGACGACGTGAATAGCTTGACGATACCATGTAAATTTAAGCATAAAATAAGTCAAATCTAAAATCGCCCCCGATTAAGCGCCGACCCCGAATAAGCGCCGCCCCCGAATAAGCGCCGCCCCCGAATAAGCGCCGCCCCCGAATAAGCGCCGCACTTATTCACAACAACACGGCGCTTAATCGAAGCACCGTTAAGAAGGATTGTTTGAGCTGAAAACAATCGCAGTTACATCTCAATCATCATTCGTTTTAAGTTCAAAGTGAGCATATTTTAATGCTCTGTATTTTTTTATTTTATTAGCTTTGCCATATTTATACAATAAAGAAATTATTAAAATTATACTGATAAAATACACAGAAAACTATAAAGAAACACGATGGCAGGGTATCCGCAACAGCAGCGCCAATTACTGCGGGCCCAACGTACAATAAAACACAAATAAACAAACATTAATTACAGATTAAAAACAACACGAAATCTTCAAGAGGCTACGGACAGAGTTACATTTTACACAAATTGTTTTCCATGTTCTAGGGTCATCAGGTTCATATGCGGATTGTAAGGCAGCAAAGTAATAGTCAAATAAAATATATTTAAACGCATTAGGATTGCTGGTATTAAAGTTATCATATTCGTTAACGAGAGTGTTCCATATTCTCACAGATCTATTAAAGAATGAGTTTTGAAAAGTAGTAGTTTTGCAATGGCGAACTGAGTATTGAAGATTGTTTAAGTTAGATCTGGTTCTAGTTGACTGCCGAAGGGTTGGAATTACTTCAGGATTTAAATTTGTATAGCCATTCACAACTTTGAAGAAAAAGAACATGTCTAGATATTCATGCCAGTAGCTAATTGGCAAAATATTGGTTTTGATTAACCTTTCCTTGTACGAAACTGATGTAGTGAAGGGAAGGTTCAGGATATACTTGGTGGCACGTCTCTGGATTCTTTCTAGCTTGACAACAAGACCAACTTTCTGAGGCGCCCATACTTGCGTCGCATAACCCAGATGGGCACGTACTAAAGCCAGATATATTGTACGCCTAACAGTCACACTGTGCACGTAACGAGTATTACGTCTGACGTATCCGAGCAATTTATTGGCCTTAGCTGATTGTTCGTTAACCTGTTCAGTCCATGTAAGGTCATTCGTTATCCTCACCCCGAGGTCCCTCTCAGAGCTGGTCGATTTCAAAGGTATATATTTTAAGGAATAGGATGATTGTACTGGGTTATGTTTCCTAGTGATGGTTTGGGCCTTGCACTTTTTCTCATTAAATTTCAAACCAGCTGCAGAAGCCCAAGAGTCAAGATTATCTAAGTCCTCCTGAACTGCTGCAACATCAGTGGTATTCTTGATTGGTTGAAATAACTTTACGTCGTCAGCAAATGCGGTCACTTTGCTGGTAGTAACGGATTCTGGTAGTGTGTTGACGTACAACAAGAACAACATAGGTCCAAGGATGGATCCTTGTGGAACACCGGAAGAAACTGGAAGAACCTTAGAAGTCGCACCAAGAACAGTAACTCGCTGCTTGCGGTTGTGCAAATAAGAATCAAACCAATGAAGCAATGACCCGCCGAATCCATAGTCTTGCAACACCTGGATGACCTTCCGATGACTAACTGTATCGAAGGCTTTCGACATATCCATATAGATCACATCAATCTGTCCACCATTGTCAAGATGGGACCCAATTGAGTCAAGTGCTTCGATTAGTTGAGTTACACAGGACCGACCAGGAAGGAAACCATGTTGGCATTTACTTATTACATTAAGCACGTGATACTTGATGGCATTAAACACGCAACGTTCCATAACCTTAGAGATCAGAGGCAGTAACGAGATAGGTCGATAATTTTCAGCAAACTCCTTGTTATCTCTCTTGTGAACTGGAACAATATTGGCACATTTCCACTCTTCTGGTACTTTACCCAATCTTAATGACTTATTAAAAAGATCACAAAGCGAAGAGCGATCGCGTTTGCGCACTCTTTCAGAATTCTTGCTTGTATGTCATCTGCACCTGTCGCTTTGTTAACATCTAGGTTCTTAAGTACACATAGTACTTCTTCACAACTAAGAGTTAAGTCTGCAAGAACAGGTTCTTGTTGAACTCGACTCTCCTCCAGCCCACTGCCATCGTCAGAGGTAAAAACGGAAGAAAAATAACAGTTGAAAAGTTCAGCTATATCCTGAGGGTTGTTTGCAAATGATCTGTCTTGATTTCTAACTGATTGACCGTTATCTTTAACGAGGGATATGACTTCAGGAATACTTTTAACTTTAGATTTAGTCGTTTAACTCTCCCTCCAGAACTTTGGAAATGCACAATTCCGTTGTGAAAGCAGATACAAATAGAATGATTTTTAAAGAGCGCCTCAAATAAGCGCTGTATCAAAAACACTAAAAATTTAAAGAGCTCCGCGGCGCTCAAACGAGTAAATACGGTATATCCGAATGTGTGAACGTAGTCCAAAAACTCTTCTCGCATGGCAACAACTAAACAAGCTCTCATAAAGGCAGCCCAAAAGACGAGGGAAATGTTTGATTTGACATTGTCTTTAACAGGTCATGAGGACTCAAAAATTATGCTTACGAGACGAATGCCGGAGATAGATGTTGCAAAAAGCTAGGAATTACTTTAAAAACACTGAACATTAATGCCATAGTTGCCCATTGGTGATATAGTTTATCCTAACAGTGATATAGTTTATCCAATTTCTGTAGATGTACCATGATTTAAAATTACTCGTAATATTAGTTCTCAACAAAAGCTACAATTAAAACGTCTGAATAAGAAGTATATAATAAGTGTGTATTTGCTGTGATAAATTCAACACAGTCCACATGGATTTTAAGTGTACTGTTTCCAAGGGGTAAAACCACGCTCAAAACCGTAGAGATTTTCGTAATATGTTATTAAGCATTTATTAGATTACCTGACACATGATTCGATAGATTACAAAAAAACAACTTGAATTCAAAATAATAATCATAATACTTGAAAAGTGGGTCTCTACATACACTCTCAGTCATAATACCTCACGATAGACTAACAGTTTATTCAAGATTTTGTTTGCATCTCACTCGATTGAATAACAATTGAAGGGTTTTGTAGATGGAAAATTATTGAGTGTAAATTATATAAATTTTTTAGATATAAACTATATGAGTGTAAATTATATAAACTATAGTTGCATTTTTCGCAGCTGTTCCTGGTTAGGTCTACAAAAAGTGTATAATTTACACTCAATAATTTTCCATCTACAAAACCCTTCAATTGTTATTCAATCGAGTGAGATGCCAACAAAATCTTGAGATTTACCCACAATTTAACATGGCAGTACCCTAGTATATATACATGAACTTCTGGTTAGAGCTCGACAACTGGACTCTGTAGCTCAGTTGGTTAGAGCGCTGCACCGGAATCGCAGGGCCGCAGGTTCGATTCCTGCCAGGGACCTATAGTTGCATTTTTCGCAGCTGTTCCTGGTTAGGTCTAAAAAATGTATATAATTTACACTCAATAATTTTCCATCTACAAAACCCTTTAACAGTTTATTCAGTCGACCTTTGGCTTGTATTCAAGTGTCCAAAGGCACAAAACATTCTACGTCATAATCAAATGTTAAATAGTTCAAACCATGAATATCGAGGCTGTCCGAAACATGTACTCTTATCATATATATTAACTTATACGTGTTTCTGCATCCAATTCATCATTCGGTAATCCAAGTTCTCTTCGTCTGCTGTAGCTTCACTACCTTGATCAAGCTTGATCACTTTTAAGTTCTTCTTGGGGCTGATTGTTTTCTTCCTCCATAAACTCGCGATAGATATCTGGATAGTTCTTTATAACAAAAATGAACAGACGTCTAAGTCTAGCCCGTTCATCTCGAACTCTCTTGCGGTAGCGCCGGTTGTTCACGATATATTGGCTTCTGCGATCCATTCTGTGTGATGGATTTTGATTCGCGTCCTTCTTATATGTGATGTCGGAAGCCTTAGAAGAAAGATTACTGTTATTAGGGTCATTTAAATTGAAGTCCCGAGCAATTATCTCATAGTTCAATTCGTTTTTTATGACCTTCATAATCGATTAATGTAAGTCAGATATCGATTGCTTAACTATACAGCCTACCGCCGCCTATTCTTAAGTAATTCAATAATAAGGTTATCGACTTGCAAAAATTACCCGCTAAGCTTAGCACTTCTGAAAGCCGCAACACTTCAAACTCAATGTCCTTAATACAAATCTTATGAGTATATGTATATTCTCTATCTCTCTCTCTGTAAATATTGTAAATTTTGTGTGTTTCTAAATACTTGTTTTCAAAATCAACGTGTTTGTTGTTTGGGAGGCATTTTGCTCGAGTTTGGCGTTGATTTATGGAATCAGGGCGTAGGTGTGAGTAAATAGTGTGACGTTAATGATCTCGGGATCGCTAATTGACGCGACGTTATCTCGGGATCGCCATATTGTAACGTTAATGCCTCCCTATCAGTTATTGTGACTTTAATAATCTCGAGATAGCTAATTGACTCTATATCGGGATCGCCATATTGCGACGTTAATGACCTCTATATAGTATTTTGACTTTAATGATCTCGAGATTGCTAATTGACGACTCTATATCGGGATGGCATGTTGTAAAACATGGACTGGACTATGGATTGGACTGGACTTGTAAACTATGGACTGGACTGGACTGGACTTGTAAAACATGGACTTGTAAAACATGGACTTGTAAAACATGGACTTGTAAAACATGGACTTGTAAAACATGGACTTGTAAAACATGGACTTGTAAAACATGGACTTGTAAAACATGGACTTGTAAAACATGGACTTGTAAAACATGGACTTGTAAAACATGGACTTGTAAAACATGGACTTGTAAAACATGGACTTGTAAAACATGGACTTGTAAAACATGGACTTGTAAAACATGGACTTGTAAAACATGTATAATTCGCAACGTGTGGGGTATCACTTTGCGACAAAAATATCATATTTCTTACCAACCGCAAAGCATTTAAGGCACTTTTCCACTCGTCGCAAAAACCAACTCGCAAGCTCGCTGCGAGTACTTTCATCCAATCACAATGCTCGACAGTTTATTTTAATTACATGCAAGAACTCGCAGGGAGTTGGTTTTGCGATGAGTGGAAAAGAGCCTTTAGCCTGCTCGCAGACGTTGTTTTTCTCACGCCAAGCGACGAAAAACAAACGTCTGCTGAACCGAGCGCCAGAACGAGTTCTGCTCTTTCACAACGTCTATTTTGATCGTCCAATCAGAATCTCTGATATAAAAGCGTGCTTCTTTTGAAAATGCATAAATTAATTATAACAATTTGCTCACAGCTTCGTTGGTGGTTGAACTCCATATTGAATTTAAAATTATGCTAATTATGCTAATATACCGCAAAACGTCACTTTCCAGAATTTGGAAGGTAAATCCTGATTGGTTGAGGGAAAAATAGCAGAACTCACTCTGGCGCTCGCTTCAGCAGACATTTGTTTTTAACAACGTCTGCGAGCAGGCTACAAAGCACTACGTACGATTGGGCAAAATCCTTAACTGAATATCAGTGCATTTATAGGGAAGCTTTCCTTTGCCTTTGACACGGATTCGTATATATATGAATAATTAAATATTTGTAAGGCACTAAGTCTAAAGGCTGCATTTCCGTGCGTAAACGCGCGTGTGGAAAACGCGTAAATGGAAAACAACCTGCTATAAATCTATTTAAAGGTGATGTAAAGTCCCGATGTAAACAAACCGGCAACGTCCGTTTGTTTACATTTTAAACACGCTATATTTAACAAATTATGATGTGTTCTGGTTCGCTATGCTTTAAATAAATACAGATTCGAGTTTCTGATTTAGAAGATGTCGAATTTTAGTCGAAACAACCCGTCATAGCACATGCGCAGAACGGACTTTACATGGTCTTTAAGGCCCACACACACCGAACGCGATTTGGCAATGCGGCGCGAACTTTCGATTTTCAATGACATATAACGACATTTAACTTTAATCCTGTTCTATGCCATTCGAATATTCGGAAGCACTTTACAAACTTTAGCTATTTGGTCTGCATATCTTGTAAAATTTCCTTCCATTGACGGTTTTATTTACTTTTAAAAACTGAAAATTTGCGCCTGGGGCAAAAAATGTAGTTAACTTTTAACTATAGTTAGTGGAAGACTAAATGTACCCAAAATGTAGTTAAAGTAGTTAAGAGTTTTATACAACCAAAGAGTTTTATATGATGTAACACACGCCCCTCGTGGAAATCAGCTTGTAGTTGACGGGACGTGTGATTTTAATTATAGAAAATTCATGCCTTTGCACGGTACATAGCCATAGTAAAAAATGTTTTTCATTGAAAATATGAGCCAGATACTAAATTTTACTATTTAAGTATAGGTTATCATGCGATGGCGAGTACAATTAGGGATTAATAGTACGAGTGATGTTTGGAAATTTTGCCAAAATTGGACGAGCCGCCGGGGCGAGTCCAATTTGGCAACATTTTACTATTAATCCCTAATTGTACTATTAATCCCTAATTGTACGAGCAACATCGCATGATTACTTGTTTATTATTAGCATGACAAAATTTCCGCCATTTTGTTTCTTTTGGGAAAATCATTAATTGTACTGCAGTACAATTAATGAAATAATTGTACTCCTCTCAACCAATCAGCATCCAGTAATTTTGTCATGCTAATAATAACATTATTTAATAGTCTATGATATGTAATTAATTTCCAATGGCAATGACAAGGTTTAAAATAAAAGATTAAAAATTACATATCCAGATTTTCTTAGTCTCAGACTTAGTAGTTTATCTAAATTATTATTAACAGATAAACTATAACTAGTAGTTACTATCGCAAGGAAAGTGCTGCCTAAGCATGTTTTGTAGTATTGAACGTACTAAATAATTATGTTATGTTCGCAATAACAAATTTTGGCAATTGCAACGTATATATTATCACTGTATAAATGTAGACAAAACTTCGGCGTGAAAAAATCTAATGAAAAAAATTTCCTGGAATTTTTTCCTAACGGGGAAAAAGATTTAGGTGGAAGTCACAGGAAAAAGACAGTCATATAACAACACAGGGGCCCAACAAAGCCACAAAGGTTTATGTCTGTGAACAGTAAATCATAGCATAGTGATCATAGTTAACTATTAGTGCATGAGTAAATATACTGTATGAGAAAGAATAGAAATAATCTTTAATTTATATGAAGTACTTCACACAACCGGAGGGCTAGAATTGTGGCTGCACTCGCAATAATTTTATAGGCATGAGGGATGTTGAGGGATATTAGTAATTTGAGCTACTTGCGCCTATCGATCAGCGCATGTAATTGTCAAATTATGCGCGACGATCAGGCATGCCACTAGAGTGTCGGGCATGCGAGTCAAAGAGAAAGAAATCATTCATTTGCTTTATTAAGGCCATCATATAGCCCTCTAATATTAAAATAGCATGACTGTCATTCAAGAAAATACTCAAAAGTGCTGTATGAATATCATAGTAAGGAAATTCAATTTCCCGATCAGTTATAACAAGCCCTTGAAGGTCCTTTCCATAAGTCATAAACCAAATTTGGTTTTCATTTTTGCCAATTTGTTCTTCTAACACAATGGGTAGATCAATGTTATTTTGTGCCTCAATGGGCTCCATATTTTGAGCTACCTCCACGGGTAGATTGTTTATATTTTGAGCTACCTCCACGGGTAGATTGTTTATATTTTGACCTACCTCCACGGGTAGATTGCTTATATTTTGAGCAACCTCCATGGGTAGATTGTTTATATTTTGAGCTACGTCCACGTGTAGATTGTTTATATTTTGTGCTACCTCCACGGGTAGATTGTTTATATTTTAAGCTACCTCCACGTGTAGATTGTTTATATTTTGTGCTACCTCCACGGGTAGATTTATACCACTATTTGTCATCGTACTACATGTATTCGTACATGAATTATTAACAGTAACAATTGTTGGTAAGTTATCTATAGACAAAAATTCTACACCAGTGTCTAGCTAGGACTAATAGGCCATTATTCAGAGCTCTTAAGTACATCTTGTCTCCTTGTATTAAGACACTATTAAATGTTGTAAACGACCATGCGGACAATGGGATATTTCGGGCTGTAAGAAGCGCCGATAAACTCATAAAAGCACATTGTTTGCCTCTAGAATGAACGCTAAACAGTTCATCGCCTTGGTGGATATTAGCAGAAATAAATAAAGCCATACTAACCTGGTTTCTTCGGGAAGTGTTCGTAAAATTCGTATATTTTGCATCAAGTCAGATGCGATAGCTGGAATTGCCTATTCAATATTTTTATCACTCCCCCCGGTGCCCCCCCGGAATTCTGACATCTTAAATATGGATCGACGGACAGACGCGAGATCGAAATCTCGACAATACATAACTCGGCTCGAGCATGTCAAAATTAGGAGCATGTCAACTCTGGAGCATGTCAAAATTAGGAGTGCTGCCTGTGGCAGCAACAAGAATCTTGCCTACAAGTCCATGTTTTACAAGTCCATGTTTTACAAGTCCATGTTTTACAAGTCCATGTTTTACAAGTCCATGTTTTACAAGTCCATATTTTACAAGTCCATGTTTTACAAGTCCATGTTTTACAAGTCCATGTTTTACAAGTCATGTTTTACAAGTCCATGTTTTACAAGTCCATGCTTTACAAGTCCATGTTTTACAAGTCCATGTTTTACAAGTCCACGTTTTACAAGTCCATGTTTTACAAGTCCATGCTTTACAAGTCCATATTTTACAAGTCCATGTTTTACAAGTCCATGTTTTACAAGTCCATGTTTTACAAGTCCATGTTTTACAAGTCATGTTTTACAAGTCCATGTTTTACAAGTCCATGTTTTACAAGTCCATGTTTTACAAGTCCATGTTTTACAAGTCCACGTTTTACAAGTCCATGTTTTACAAGTCCATGCTTTACAAGTCCATATTTTACAAGTCCATGTTTTACAAGTCCATGTTTTACAAGTCCATGTTTTACAAGTCCATGTTTTACAAGTCATGTTTTACAAGTCCATGTTTTACAAGTCCATGCTTTACAAGTCCATGTTTTACAAGTCCATGTTTTACAAGTCCACGTTTTACAAGTCCATGTTTTACAAGTCCATGCTTTACAAGTCCATATTTTACAAGTCCATGTTTTACAAGTCCATGTTTTACAAGTCCATGTTTTACAAGTCCAGTCCAGTCCATAGTTTACAAGTCCAGTCCAATCCATAGTCCAGTCCATGTTTTACAACATGCCATATCGGGATCGCCATATTGCGACGTTATTCACTATATAGTATTGTGACTTTAATTGTCTCGAGATTGCTAATTGACGACTCTATATCGGGATCGCCATATTGCGACGTTATTCACTATATAGTATTATAATATAACATTTATAGTACGCGCGTGCTGATTGGTCGAGAAGCGTGTTTCTATAACTGTATAGAAACACGGAAATTTTCCCGCCAAAATGTAAAATCCTAAAAAAAATAAATTTAATGCGAATAATAAAACTTTGAATACTAGTATTTAAAAACAAGTTTAATGCTTTTACACATTTTTGACTGTTAATTTTCAAACAGAGTTGTTTTCTTGCAGCGAAATTGACGAGCAAAGGTCAGCATGCGTACGTAATGAGAATTTGTAAATTAATCGAGTTTAAAAATGTCTTTTGAGTTATATTATAAAATAAATAGAAAACATTTTTTCCTGTGTTTCTATACACTTATAGAAACACTTGTGGGAGTTTGGGAGAACTCGAAATAACGTGGAAAAACTTGCCCTACGGGCTCGTTTTCCCACTGATTATTTCTCGTTCTCCCAAACTCCCACGCGTGTTTCTATAAGTGTATAGAAACACGGAAAATGTTTTCTATTTCTTAATTGTGACTTTAATTATCTCGAGATTGCTAATTGACGACTCTACATCGGGATCGCCATATTGCGACGTTAATGACCTCTATATAGTATTGTGACTTTAATTATCTCGAGATTGCTATTGTGGTTTTAACTCGTCTTGCCGGAACCTTTGGCCATGTTGGTTAAACCTTACGACGCTATCATTGAAATTGAAAGCTCATTCAACATGAAAATTTATCAGCTTAATCAGTACTGCCTAGAAGTAACTTAACACAAATACGCGGTTAACCGCGGGTCACACGCAGAGGTTTTTCTGTTTGTGGTGTGATTACCACACGAACCGCACCAACAAACCGCACACAGCGCACCGGTTAACCGCACGCACAGCACCCGCTAACCGCACACACCGCACTTGCTAACCACACAAACTGCACACGCTAACCGCACAAACCGCAACCGAACCGCAGTATTAAGTTACTTCTAGGCAGTACTGTAGCAACTGTAACTGAAATTATTATTGATGGCATTCACATCCCATTCACATACTTCATAATTATATACTAAAATATTATAAATTTTGGGCATCTTGCTCGATAGAACAGAACGTTGAAAGTTTTTGTAGATGGAAATTTCGAGCGAAAATTATAAACAATTATAGACCTACAGTATAAGCAAGAGCAGCAGCGAAAAATACCAATATCCTTCAACCTTCATAATTATTTTCTGCCTACGTTTGAGCTCAGTTAATAACGCAACCAGGCAATAGACACAAAATGTTTTGTGGTGAGGAACTTCGGTGCTTATTTCTAAATGATAACCTTTTCCCGCGATAGGTAGTTTGTAACCATTTCCTAGGGATTCAAAAGACAAAGAGATTTTCGCCATGTTGGATGAAATTATAGAATTGCAAACAAGGAAAATCCTTTACAAATTTCATTCAACATGGCGGCGATGACGTAAGGTGAAAACCAGCTATTATCAGAGTTTTAGGAATTAAGTGCAGTTATTGTTGTTATAGTAAATTCTACAGCAATTTTCTTGTTGTTTTCAGATGGTCTGGATTGAAACTCCTACAAATCCCTTGTTGAAATTAATTGATATTCAAGCTGTAGCTGATGTTGCTCATAAAACTGAGGTAAAGTTCTCAATTCGTGACGTTTGATCGGGTTATCCTGTTACATGTAAAACCCTTCGTCCCACATTACGAGTGATTTATTTTAAAGTATAGTTACGTATTTAGTCTTAACAATCGAGGTTCTAATTTTGCATTTTGTTCTTAAAGGTTTTATTAAGGTTTTGCCATTTTAGGGTTGTCGATGGGCTCGTGCAGTAAGACTTCACGACTTTTAATTTAATTTAGTGAATTGTATAAATTTCAATTGAAATTATATTTTAATTTGTGTTTTATAGGGCATGATTGTTGTTGTTGATAATACATTTGTGACACCATACTTTCAGGTTTGTTCGAAACTGTTGGTGACATAAAATGTGTACAGCAGCTACTTGATCGGTATAAATAGTCATCCTATTTACCAGGCATAGCTGTATATTTTATCGTGAAAAACGTCCGTTTATTAGCTAGCAACTTGAACTGGTATAACCATGGTACAACACTGCATACAAACATGAGAGTTCATATATAAAAGTAAACTTATGTGAACTTACCTGGCCCTGGAGATGAAATCAAACAACGATCTGGCCAAAATATTTATTTGTGTCAAACCTTCTCTCTAATGTAGTGTCCGCTAAAACTTGGCGCTGATATTGTAACTCATTCTGTCACCAAGTACATTAATGGTTTGTATACATGATTTTTTATTGTACGCAATATATTGAGTAAACAGAAACGTTTAAGCATGCCCCATTCAATTTGTCCTTGCTCGTTTGTCCTTGCTTTCATTTAGCAAGATTTCTACTATTTTGGAGTGCGTGTGATAGTATGCATGAATAATAATCTTTTATTAGGAAAACTTTCTCACAGTTATGTGATTTTCAGAAGGTCCTAAAGTATCAATAGGTAGACGATTTTTATCATAATATTTCCCTCTGCTATCTTTGTTATGTAGGTCATGCAGATGTTGTGATGGGATTTATTGCAACCAATGACGATGCTATTCACGAGAGACTACGTTTTCTACAAAACGGTAAGTATATTATAATTGTCATCTTTTTAGTTGTTGCAGCCTAGATTTAGGTATATCCTCAGCAGACTGAAATATACATCGACGTTTCAACCAAATGGCTAAACAAAGTAGCAGGTCAGTGTATTTTAAAATTCGAAGGATTTTTATTAAAATAAGGCGCGACTATATTATTGGGTGCAGCGAAGGTAACAAACTTAAACGAGGTCATATAGCCAATGGAAATCCCACATATTTGCTAACGACAAGTGTGCAGTGGGAAACTTAGTATGTGCTTTTCAATCTTTGAAACTTTGTTAATAGTTATGTTCTTTCTGCATTTTTAACCAGCTATGGGAGCTATTCCTGGACCATTCAGTTGCTACTTAGCATTACGTGGCGTAAAAACGTTACATTTGCGCATGCGTGAACACGAGAAGAATGCTGTTGAAGTGGCGAAGTTTTTGAATTCATCACCACATGTCGAGAAAGTGGTTTATCCAGGTATATATACGTTATTTGATTTGACGTCAAAACGTTAACTTTGACTACCTTTTCTTTAGCAGTTGAATAAGCCCAGTAAAATAATCATAGTTAGAGGTATTATGACTCAAACTCCAGCTTTTTCTGTAACCCACCAGTTTACATCAACCGAGATGCAACAAAATAATCAAGCTATATATATCTATGTTCGTAGGCTATACAGATGCCAGTTATGCTTCCTTTTTATGTTTTAAATACATGTGTACTAGCTGTCCTTAGAATACCTGCATTGTAATTGTTGTAGTCTCCGTCACCACCGCCAGTAGCCCTGCACATTACACGCAGTCTTACTTTACTCTGGAGTTTCTAAACCAGTTTAAAATGCAGGTTGCAGGTTGCAAATTGGTTTTTTGCGGTTTGGTTCTTTTCACGTTGTTTTGGACGTTGTGGAATTATTAATGAGCTTTGCATACAACCAAACTTGAAAGATAACGTTACATGTATTGTATATTCAGTACAACACAACCGCTCATGTTATAAACATTACATAAAATATTGAAGCTACTGTAATCTGTAGCCCAAATCTAGCCCCCGACCCTAAACTAGGGTCCTCATCCTACAACCTGCAGTTAAGACTCTTTGTGTTTTACTTAGGATTGGAGTCACATCCACAACATGAACTAGCGAAGAAACAAATGTCAGGTTTTGGTGGTATGGTCACTTTCTTTATTAATGGTAATCTTGAAACTGCCAAGAAATTCTTCAAATGTACCAAGGTGGGTTAAGGAAGGAACTTGAAACTATCCCTCTGATTTACTATCCATCCTAAAGCATGTTCCGAGGTTTCTTATTTCCTGTTTTCCTATTTCGAAGGGTTAATAGGGAATCCGCCGCACATATAGTAGTCTAGCCGCTTAAGAAAAGATCGTTACCAGGCCGGATAATATTGGGCACCCCTCTGAAATTGATCCATTTCAACTGAAGATGAATTTCAGAAGGAGTGCCAATTTTTTCAATCAGGGGGTGCCACCTGTAGTGTTGAGCGTTGGTGGATAGTAATAGATATTCTTTTATCGAAAATATTTTGGATAAAAAATGTTCATTGAAATGTGTTAACACTGATATACTATTGGTTTGATGTTGGCACAACCTCTCGTCATCTATTCAAGTTAAATTAGTAATAATTGATATAATAATCTATATTCATTTCACCTTGAGTAACATATTTTAAAGATATAATTAAAGCACCATCGTACAACAATGTTAATACCACACCCCTCGGGATACAAATATTTCTGTAACTTCTTCATAAGTAACAAAAAGTACTATTACCCTGGATAGTTTCGGCTTTTCACGATCTTGGCAATTTCAGGACATGAGTGACCGGACTATCTATAGGGAGAATAAAAGCCCACACACTTCGGATGCGATACATTCTGGATTCAGAAACGCGGTGTGAAGAAAATGCTATTTTGAGTTACTGTAGGGTTTCTCTGAGTGTTTTGGATGTTATGCAAAACACTCCTGTATAAAAAGCCTCAGTTTAAGAACTATTATTCTGAACCCCCTGTATAATTTTTACCACTATCCTTCGGTAAGGTTGAAAAATTAGGTATACCCCCATTCCCAAATAATTTATTAACGATGTAAAATTAGAATATCATATAAAGTGTTACATTTAATGTATATTTATATAGCTTTTCACTCTCGCTGAAAGCTTGGGTGGTTACGAAAGCTTATCGGAACATCCGTAAGTTTGTTAGTCTAATTACATGTGCTTAATCATTGTATGTATACTGTATAATTATTTTTGTAAAACGACTGTTCAAAGGACAGTGGACCATGGACAGTTCTGTGTAACAAATGTACTCTATTCTGAGCACGGGTGGTAGATGCGGAGCCCAGGTGGTAGATGCGGAGCCCAGGTGGTAGATGCGGAGCCCAGGTGGCAGATGCGGAGCCCAGGTGGTAGATGCGATTAGCGCACTGCCCCTTCCCGCTGAGTTAAGCCTGCTGTAGGTCGAGGGTAGAGAAGTAGAGTTGGTTCTCTCCTGTTACTCCTGAGGGTATTTCTCCGGGTACTCCGGTTTTCCTCCCTCATAAAAAACTAAACCTTTGGCCTTAGTTGTTGAGCACGTGTTGTTTGAATATTCTAGAGCATTAATGACTCATGCTTCAGTGCCCCCGGATCAACGTGAATTGCTTGGTATCTCAGATACTTTGGTGAGTTTTACTACTATTTATTAGACATGTACAGCATATGTTAACCTGTCATGTCGTTGTTGTTTGTTTCCCGATTACCGTAAGCTCCTGCTTTCTCAGTGCAAGGAAATGGAGAACCTAAGCCCAGGGCAAACTAGGAAACATTGTTGCGATAACATTGACGAAACCATAGTTAATATAGAGACAACATGGTTAGGAAACTCGGCTTTCGCTTTTGTTCTATGTTTTTGTTTGCATTTGTGCACGGTCACGGTTAGTGAATATATTGTAGTTTTATGAATCGACCATTAGAAATGTTTGGGCTTAATCTCCAAACTGTGTTTCTGAAATATTAATGAATGTAAAACAAAAGATTTGTGCACGGTCAGGTACCGTTCAACATAAATCCCATTCAATTGTTAGCTGCTTTGTAATTTGACGAGTTTCCTAACCATGTTATCTCTATATTAACTATGAGGAAACATTGTTTCTTAGCCATGTTTCCCGAAGGTGGATATACCAGGAAACATTTGTTACCGAAACAGTTGCCTCTACACTAAATTATCTTTAAGTAAATTGTTCAACCACAACATATGGTGTCTTTAGCATGTCCAGACATACAGGCATACATTTTTTAAATGAATGAGCTTACATCTCATGCATCTGTAAATATTTAGTTTTATGCATATATTTGTTCTATCCAGGTTTAAAAATACGTTTGCATGTCGTTCAATGAATGTATAGGCTTGTTTGCTATTTTGGATTTATATCACGCCTGATACCCGGGCTTCGTACATTCCCTGGACGTCAAGGTTTCCGCTATTTAAGTATTTTATTGTTCGAAAGTGACGTAAAACTTGATTGGTACAGTAAAATATGTCTTTCTATTTATATCTGAAGTTCGTACCCAACCAATCCTGGGCAAAGATTTAAGCAATTTCCTTGTAAATTTTTCCTTGTTTGGTTAAAGTACAGAATGTCAGACCAGCATATTTGTCGCATGTTGAATCATAATTGGTTGGATTGTATATATATTTATAAACATAGTCCAAGTAAATGTTGGTAATGGCCAGGGGGGTTCAAAGTGTACATATATATTTTTCTAGATTCGTCTTTCCGTTGGTCTTGAAAACAGTGAAGATTTAATCAATGATTTAGATCAAGCACTGAAAGCTGCATGTGGTAAGTAATCTATACATAAAGTCGTACTTCCAGGTGTGTGGGAATGTCTAGTAAGATTTTAAACATGCTTTCCAAGTTGCCATGGAGAAATTGGAGGTATGGACTGATCTGAAGTGGAGAGTGTGATAAGTCGTTCTTAGGACAGGTTCTGGAAACACTAAAACAGCCTGATGAACCAGATGTTCCACAGACTCAGATAGGTGCTTACCTGCGAACAGGGATACTTTTCGCTGAGTTTTTCCCAGACAAATATTGAACCTAACCTGCGTCACTGCGACGCTCGTCTGCGCGAATTCATACGCGGCTTCGGCGGCGCAGTCATCAGAGCAAGCGCCATGGCATTTATGTGAAAAGAGTTCGTCAACGCTCTACTGAAAGTCGTAGGTTTTCTCCGGGTACTCCGGATTCCTCCCACAGGGAATGTTGACAGAGTGAGTTGGCTTGCGAGTGGGCTACCCCCCCCCCCCAGTAAATCAGTTATTTACTGTTGTTGCTGTTTAATCTACCCTTTCAATATGTTAACATAAACCTAATTTTTGTGTTTTTATACAGCCTAAAGGAACCATGTAATATGTACTCACAGAACAAAACCACATTTATTAACTGGAAATTCAGTGGTATATATCGTATATTTAATTTCACGTCTCTAAAGAAGACTAATAAATCGCTTTGTAAAGACATAAAAATAACTAGCATAGTTTTACTGTAGTAAATTATTTTTTGCAGTGCTATATATTTAAATATAGTAGGATTCCTTAATAGGGCTTTTTGGAGTATTTGTATATATAGAGAATGACCACGCGTGCTCTGTAGACCAGTCCGAGGTCTAGTCGCTTAAGGATAAGATCGTTACTTATAGGCCGGATTACTGTATATCTGGCACCCCTTTTGAACTTGATCCACTTAGACTGAAGATGAATTTCAAAAGGGGTGCCCAAAAATTTACAATCGCGGGGGTGCCACCTGTAGGGTGGAGCGTCGGTGGATGGTAAGGGACCATTCACAAAGGATGTCCGAGCCGAGGGAGAGGAGGAGGGGGGGTTGAAAAATCCGGACAGACTCGGACTTGGGGGGGAGGGGAGTTTTAAGCAATCTGGATGTCCGAATTTTAAAAAAAAGTTCAAAAACAAATATTTTCTGTTTGCCATCAATTTGAACTCTCCGTCCATTGTGAAACTGACATTTTTAATACTTCACTTTAAATCGGATGATAGGCAAAAATGCGGAAATTACCGTCCAATCTCAATACTACCGATTGTGAGTAAAATATTAGAGAGATCTGTTTTTAACCAGATCTATAAATTTCTCAATGATAATTCGCTCTTGTCTAAACACCAACATGGTTTTCGTCCAAAACACTCTACTCTTACCGCTCTTATTGAGATGTGCGATACATTTTATGAAAATATGGATAATGGTCAGTTGAATGGTGCTGTTTTTCTTGACATTCGGAAAGCCTTTGACTCAATTAATCACAAAATCCTTTTGCACAAGTTGAAATACCAATTCGGAATAACTAATGTTGAGTTGGGTTGGTTTGAATCTTATCTAACAAAGAGCAAGTTTGTATTGTTAATGGAAAAATGTCATCCTCAAAAATGATTGTTTGCGGTGTTCCGCAGGGATCGATTCTTGGTCCTTTATTGTTTTTACTTTACATTAATGATCTTCCGGATTGCCTCAACAAAACTACGCCTTATCTCTATGCTGACGATACTCAAATTTCTTCAACCGGTAATAACCTAATGGAACTTACCGAAAATCTTAATAACGATTTGAAAAAAATCGGTGAATGGCTTTGTAGAAACAAGCTGCAACACCATCCAACTAAGACCAAACTAATGTACATAGGGTCAAAGCATAAAATTAATGCTATGAATTGTGATCTTCCTGTAATGCTAAATGATCAACCCATACCCCGAGTTAGTTCATTCACATGTCTTGGCGTTGCCCTAGACGAAAATCTTACCTAGAATGAACATATTGAAACAATTTGTAAGAAAGTTGGGGCTGGCATAGGAATTATGAAACGCATGAAACCTTATCTTCCTACAAACACCCTGCAAGCAATTTATCGTGCGTTGATACAACCCTACTTTGATTACTGTTCTCCATTATATGGAGTTTGCGACAAACAACTGAAAGACAAACTCCAAAAGTTTTATAGCTGGCACGAGCTACGAGACCAGATCTGCTGATGTTCTTCGATCTCTTGCTTGGGTAAATTTGGATACAAGGCGATGTACAACTAAATCTATACTGTTGTACAAAGTCTTGAATGATTATACTGGACCTAATTTGAAAGAGACATTGATCAGAAGAAATCTGATCTAAACCAATTATGACCTCAGAAATGGTCACACTGATTTAGCCCTTGCTAAGCCAAAAAGAGAATTTCTTAAAAAAAGTTTCAAATATAGCGGGGCTAAACTTTGGAATAGTCTTCCCCTCGATACAAAACTAGCCGAATCAATTTACTCTTTTAAGAATTTATTGAAACAGAGTATTAACCGGGCACCTGTACTGTAATACTTTGCAATCCATGGGTCACACCAAAATATTACTTATGTACTATTGTATATATATTTATGTAAATATCTTGTAAATAGCTTTCTATTATTTTTTTCTTGTAATTTTTAATTGTTTGACGCCCCTCGTGGAAATCAACTAACCGTTGACGAGGCCAGCGTCATTAAATAAAGTTTTACTACTACTACTACTACAATATTATCTCCATTGAAACAAGTTAAGTATATGTCATTGCTATTAATATGAATTAATTTTTTCATTGATGAATTCAACAGTGTTGTGAAATAATAAATAGGTTTTTTAATTTAATATTATTAAACCTTCCTTTTCTAGACAATAGGTTGCCACAATTGCGATAACACAGGTGCTTGTTTCCTTATTAAGTGATTGTTCTTGTAAGAGGAGATTTTTACAAACTTATTGCGTATTACGCGCTCAAAACAGATCGTGAGTTTTTGCAAGACATATAAGCGGATGTCCAGAGGGAGGGGGGGCTCTAATTTCGGACAATGCCGGACAAGGGGGGGGGTCTGAAAATCTATAATTTTGCCGGACATCCTTTGTGAGTGGTCCCTAATAAATTTCTTCTATCGAAAATGTGTCAAATAGAAAATCAATTACTAAAGATTAAATTATCATACACTGTAGTTATTTATCTTATCCTGTAGTGATATATTTTAAAGCTAACATGGTCCAACAAAGTTAACCTCCGGGATACAAATATTTTTGTAACTACTTCATAAGTAGCCAAAAATTATTGCTATTACCCCTCTTAGTAAGTGTTTTGAGAAGTATGGTGCCTTAGTCCGGCTTGTCACGATCTTGCCGGCAATTTCAGGACCTATAAAGCGACTGGATTACTGTGGGTTAGAGTACCGAGAATTAGAAGGTCACGATAATATCCCCTAGTACACCATTGCTTCGCTCGCATGCAGTGCTAACTTGGCATAGACTTTTAGTTGCTTCTTTTAGGTTATTCAGCAAAATAGAAATTATTTAAAATTTAAGCTCTTCTCGGAAATGTCAAAATAGGCCCCAAATTTTAAGTCTTTCTTGGTTTATACATCACATTAATTTATATATTCATTATTTAAGTACATGTCAAATTTAAATCTTACAACTGCTTTTACAGCATTTCTTTAATGTACTTTAGATATTGTTTGTACTATTGTAATTCATCTACGATATCAAAATAACTAACAATAAACTATTTTAAATATCAACGTCCTCTAGGCGTATGTCGTAGACTTTTTAACCGAACAACATGCAAAACTAAATATATCTTTCTATTAAACACAGACAGATTTGTAGGAAATACACAAAAATGATTGACCGATGACAGGAATTGGCCTGATTATTGCTTTATCGGTGTAGAAAAGGTTTGGAATGACGTCATTCTTAATTGGTATCGGGTCGATTGTGATTTGGGACAATTGGTAATGATCCAATTGTGGCATGATCGGTTCATAAATAGGCAACGACTAAAGCATGTCTTACTTTCTAGAAAGTCTGTTGAATTTGAAAAAGGTCTAAACTGACAATTGGCTAAATTTTAAATGACAATTGACACCCAAAGATCCCTATACATTTTGAGAATATAAACAAAAGCAAACAATGGACGTTGGAACTTGCCAAAAATTTTAAATTTTCCAAAAATAACCAAATCTTATCGCCATGCAAACCTACAGGCTACAGGCTTCAAGCAACTCATCAAGAAATTTTTGGATTTAAAAATCCGATTTAACAATTACCTGAAGGAACTTCAAAGTAGTTGAAAACCTCTAGATATATGCCATGGGCATGGTGAAATCCAATTTAACAAATTTTGGGTGCACGCAAAAAGGACGGGTGTATTCGTTTAATCAAAATCCTGCTTTTCTTTTTCCCTTATCCAGAGCGATCCATTCAGTTAATCAAACATAAGTGTTGCATGTTGAACCGGTTCTCCAAGCGTTGGCGTTGCATACGTTAGGGGCGGTATCTATATGTAGAAAATAAACATAAAAACATCGTTTTAACAAATACTTTGATAGAACATATTTCTTCATTGAACTTGAATTTTAGGTATAAAGTCGAAATATGACCTTGAATTTGTATGTATCTTGTTTTTAAAACAACTCATGTAATTATTCGGAGTATGCTTTTCTCCCCCTTTTTCTCTCCCCCCCCCCTCTCTAATAACCCCCACTCTCAACGGGGACCTTACGAATGTAGGACGGCAACGCGACGACGACGGCTATTAGACCTATTAATACAATGAAATTTATAATATGTTAGAAAAGGAATGTCAGACGTCGTCCTATAGCTCTGTTTACAACGGCAATCCACAGATTTTTTCGTCTCGTTTACACCTTCTGTATTTCAAGCCGCGAGAAGTGTAACCGAGAATATATGCCTGATCGCAGGTTACGAGAAGTGGTACTCCAGACTTGCTCAGTAGAACTCTACTCGACAATAGAGCCCCTGTCTTAACCTCCTTAAACTGTAGTAAATTAATACGATGGATAATACACGACAAGTTTTCTTTACAGTAATTTATTTGAAAGAAAATGTCTGTCAGGTTTCCATACAGTTTCATTGCCTGCCCACTCACTGGTGGACCGGAAATGCGTGATTGACTAAAAAATTATTAAGCTGTCATCGGGCAGATTGGCCAGGGCCCCACTCTCCTCCGCAGAGGCTTCTTTGTTTTTTTCAGTTAAAATTTTTTTTAATAAAATCAAAGGAAATATATAGTTTTCGTAGCGGAAGTAATAATGGCATTTTTCGTGGTGGAGGGTAATAATGGTAAAGTAGGGACAGTAGAGGACATGCTTCCATCTTCCCGTCATACTTAGTGCCCCTAAAAATTTATTTTTTACTTTATTTTTTACGTATAAAGGCTCTGCGGAGGAGAGTGCCAGGGCCCTAAAAAACCGGCCGCTACGCAGGCTAAGAGCAGCCTCGTACCCAGGCGCAAAAGAGAGAAAAAAAAGGACTACTCCAGTGTTTTATATAGATCAGTGGTTATGCTGAGCGGGGGTGGTTTAATATGGACATATGGTAATATCGTTATATATTTTCTTCGCGTCCTCCCCAAGCACCCCCGCGCGCTCGCTCAACAACTGATCTCTATTTATTTTTTCTCTCTTTCGAGCCTGGGTACGAGGCTGGGCTAAGAGGCAAATGTTCTTGTATTGACTATGGTGTGTGACTTTTGTACAATTCAAGTAGCTAAGGTTGGTCTGAATCAGGTAGGGTCTTTATGTAGCCCTACACGAAATGTATATTTAACTCCAACCCCCACCCTAACCCCAATCCTAATCCTAACCATAATCCTAACCCTGATCCTAACCCCAATCCTAACCCTAATCCTAACCCCAATCCTAACCCTACATATAATCACAGACATAATTCGTGTAGGGCTACATAAAGACTCAACCCTTAATCATTTAGAAGTGCGCTGACCAAACATGTTTCGGGAAAACTACCGGTCAAGGCATGAAATATTAGCGGTGTAAACAAGACGTTAAAATGTGTATTTACCGCGAAGTCACTCGGCGGCCCTGGGGCTCACGACCGTATTTGGTACAATCACGCCATTGTCATATAAATATTGCATCACAACTTATGTAAAAGTTATGTCATATGACTCATACGGATGTAGTATGTTTATTTTTCTTCTTTTTATTGATCATTACCAGACGAAATACTGTTACTATACTTACTGATGTCACTGATGGTCTGGCGACAGCCTCCACTTGATCGCACTGATTGTCTTTGCCATATTCAATGTTAGCTGGATATACATTTTCCCTGAAATAATATTGTAACAACGATAAATCCCATGCCGAAACTCAAGTTGCCTGGTTCATGCAAGTGAGATAAACATAAGCCAGACTGCAGAATATGGCAGTTTTCGACGAGATCTCGGGTGTGCAAGACATAAATTTAGGTGTGCAAGTGTGCAAACCTGCTGCCTTTTTAGCCTAGCCAGTGCACTTAAGTTTGTGTTATGTAATGTTTAATTAAAACAATAATAATAGCAACAAACAAGCTGTGTGGGCATAAATATAGATCAAGTGTGCAAAGTCATTCGACAAAAAAATTCTCAAGTGTGCACTTGCCATACTCTGCAGTCTGGAACATAAGTATAAAGAATACAACGGAAAGACAAAGCAGACGTAATTTTCTTTTTGAAATGTATTCAGTGTTTCGCCTTTGTTTATTGCTGACAAATGCTTCACTCACGCATCTCTTTGACTTTGTTTTGCCGTTTCTCATGCTTGTACCCTTTCTACACGAGTGAAGCAGCAAGGAGTATAATATATGTTGTTGAATTTTACAGCCAGTAATTATATGCACACGAGACCGAGGTCGAGGTTGAACGAGGTCGAGGTTGACAATGTCAATGAAAACAACCAATTTTCAATCCTGTATCCAAGTTGTTATGTTCTGAAACTTACCTATTTCTTTGATCTTCTAAAATGAAAATAGAGAATATTTTAACGAATGGTAACAAAATATCCTAGTTCTATGATATTTTAAGGGACGGACCATTAGAAAAGTGATGGGGGCGAGGGATTTTCGGAGACGCAATGGCTGGAAATATATTTTTTTAAAGTGAAATTTGCAGGCCAAGTCCCATTTACATGGGATGAAAATGAGAAGTTTGTATTTACAATATAAAATTATGAATAACAAAAGATGAACCGAGGGGGGGGGGGGGGTCCGAGTTGTTCAATTTCACATCAACAAAGAAAGTCAGTAATTTACACTGAGGTTTGTGAATATTTATTAATACACAATTCATCAATCTTTGTTCCAAAAATGTATTTAAGATTTGTTTGGTTGCATGGTTGGTTGATAGCTCTGGAACCATCCCCTGGGTTATGCCCTTGCCTGCTAAGCAAATTGTAACTTTGTTAATTGGATAGTAAAGATTGGTCAATAATGTTGAATTCTTCATTTTAAGTGTTGTGCTTATAAATCAAGTTAGTCCTGGCCAATATTTATTTAGAGTTTTTGGTCTGTATTATTTTTACCTGCACCCATCTTCCTTGGGCTGGGTTTTTTTGCACTAATGCCTGGGCAGATTTTTCCCCCTAATTTTTTTCTGGGAATATTTTCCCCTCGCTTTTGGCCCACTCCCCCCCCCCATCACTTTTCTAATGGTCCGTCCCTAAACAAGTTATTGTAGCTTCCATTGTCATAATTATGTAGACTCTTTGTCTGCAATCAATTAATTATTAATTATGCAGACTCTTTATCTGCAATCAATTAATTATTAACAATTAGAATAATATGGATTATGGGCAAATAGAGAATACAATACAATAAAGACTGAACACATTTCTTTATTGTGGTCAAGCATGTTTGAAGCTGCATAAAATGTAAAAGCACTTACTGTCTTTAGATTTTGACAGCCATATAAGACCAATAACGATCACCAACACCAAGACACCAATAATTATTCCTGCAATGGCACCACCATTCAGATCATCACCACTACTACTAATAGTTTCTTCTGTATTTCTAACTTCAAATAAATAGAAATACACTGAGTAAGGAACACTTCAAATGGAGTTCATCTGTATCCTGACTTGGGATAACAAAGGCACATGTTGAATTATCATACGACCATGACGAACGATTAAAAATATACCTCCAGCTGTTACTATTAACAGTAATATTATTATGTAACTTCTAATAATTAGTACCTATATAATATATTGCAGTTTATATGCCTTAATTATTATTAACATTTTCCAGCAAAGCTTTCTAAATTTATTTTGTTTGCCCATGCGTATCTACTTGTTATACTACCTTGTTTGTTTAAAATTGGAAATCTTTTGAAACTGCTAAACAGGTTTTACATGTTTTAACATTTTTACAAAATGCAGTTAGATAATACAAAATACAGTACAAACTGATGAAAAAGAAAACTGTCTCGAAAGAAGAGCTTGAACAATTACATCACACCAACAATTACGTAAAAAACTACAGGTTTGATATAGCATCTCCAATAGAAATCAGTATCACTTAATATGAAAATTTTATTTAATAACTCCTCTTGTGAACTCAGGGCGTTTCGTTGGAAAGAGGAAACCATGTAGTTTGACTGTTTCATACATATCAAATAGATAACGGCGGTATCGACTATCGTTTTACCTGTTTCATTACGTAGCACGGTTAAATAATGGCTCTTTGATTGATTCCCAAGTTTATTTCTTGCAATACAGCTATACAACCCAGCATGAATGTATTCCACTACAATTATATTATACGTCCTGACATTGACGAGCTCAGTATCATTATGGGTTATGCTATAGTTTGGTTCAGGCTGAGCAATAGTTGCACATGTTATGGAAACTGATCCACCAAGTAATGCTTTTTCTGGAGTAAACTTGATACTGGTCCTTTCAGGTGGAACTGTAAAGAAAATAAGAACTTAGTATAACTAACGAACATATCTGTTTAAATTTATGAATAATGCTAATGTAAGGTCAGATATAAACTAGACTAGAAATACATTAATGTAAAATAGCTGTAAAGTATAAATCAAAAAGTGAAAACATCTTGAAAACCCAAGATATTGATTAAAAACCAAGACGTAAATTAAATTAGAATTAAATTTACCATTTTAAAATTTACGTCTTGGTTTTTAATCCATATCTTGGGTTTTCAAGATGTTTTCACTTTTCGGTTTTTGTCGTATTACTTATACTTTATTTTTTTAAATTGTCGGCTGGTTCTGGCTTTTGTAAAATAGCTGATCACCAAACTTTTATAACTCGGAGGATGGAACTTTCCAGGCTGCTCCACAGCTTACAATCTTACATCCTCATGTTTTGCGCACAAATATATTTGTCTTTATCTTTAATCATGACCCGAACCGTAACCCTGATCCCAAACGGTTCGTGTGCAAAACATAAGGCCAAAATAATCTTCATCATGCATGCATTTTAAGGGATAAAAATTACACTTTAATATAACTCAGTATACATAAATATATGCAAATTTTGTGAGCTTTTAACATTATCATGTATGTGTTGATTTGATAAACATGAAAGAACTCAAAATTTGCATCAAATTAACCAAACAGACAAATACAACGTAACTTTAGTCTAGATAAATTTTATAAAAATTGCTTGACTGTGGACCACTGGCACTGTGTGTCTCAACGACTCAAGCATGTTTCGAGGGTCAAAACATCACATAATTACAGTTATTGTAATCAATGTATACAGTACAAATGGCAAATGGAAGTCACGATATTTCTTCAGAAGGAATTGCCACTTTCAATGTAAAAACTTGAAATATCTTCGTCCTGTGCCTCTTCTTCAACTTCACAACATTCATTAAAACACGCCAATCTATTCACTTCCGGCATCTATTGTATATCAAACTCCCGGGAGGTCAGCAATTCTTTATTTCTATACACTTTATACAACTTTATACTGTAAATAAGCTATTTTGTTCTGTGCACGGTGGTACGAAATTGTTACAAATATACACCAAAACCGCATCTCAAGCCTCACGATATGATGACGTCATTAATCGCGTGCATTGATCCCGTCGGAGATTACCACCCCGCCTTCGCCAGCTGCAGGTGAGGGGACAATATCATTTTTCCGGGTAGTTTAGCTACGATTTACGTAGATTCTATGCTGTTATTGGATCAGTCACTTACAATATTTCACTAGTTTGCTAATACACCATCAGATTTTCCTATCCAGTATTTTCATAATTACTACTGGCGATGGTTGTGGCTAATATAGATACCATATGACGTCGTCAGTGTCATCAAAATGGTCTATTACTTTCATTGGCCATAATAGTTAACTTGTATATCGTTACCCATTTATCTTCCATGTTGAAGAGTAGATTACAGGGTCGCATTACATGCGTTATCTTTACCTTTGGATTAAACTGCACATATAAGCATGTTGTATAAATGGAACGAGCCTCGAGGAAAGTTATATAGGCATAGTTAACAATTTTGAATTTTTACTTCCAGGTTATACAATGCTCTTCAAAAACTCATTAATAATTCATACGTTTTTTGGGCAAATCATGTCAACCATAATATGTCACGTGAAGTGACTTCATACCTGATAAAACTCATCTTATTCTGTATATAAAAGTTCATCCTAATTAGTATTCTTTATATAAACTGAATACTAATGAGACGTTTTTGAAGCCGTTCAATAAACTCGCAGTACGTGTTTTATTAGGTCTAATACCTAAACCTAATAAAACACTCCTGCTCGTTTATTAAACAGTACTTTAAACGGGTAATACCAGGCATTAGTTTATTTTTATTCGCTTTAATTTTAGTTTTAGTATTCGCTGTTTAGCCTTCGTGTGCTCAGTTATTATCAGATTATTTTGTAATTTTTGTTAGAACATCTTTAAAAAACTAAACTTATTTATACCTTGTATTAACAAAGGTAAAAAGACACTTTCAATATTTAGCCTAAATGCACAAACACCTTGTCCTGAATACGTACGACTCAAAATGAACAACACGAAATGCATGGATGACAAAAATTGTGGTTCTTGAAACAAAATGGCAATCCTCTTTGGTAATGTCTTCAATTTAATATCTATATTGAGTATTGCCATTGGTAAATAGTTATATATAGTGGATGTTTTTCCATGCATGCCATTCAAAACTCTGACTATAGCTAATTTAACTAATTATATATGTCTGCAGTGTCATCAAAATGGTCTATTACTTTCATTGGCCATTAATAGGTAACTTGTATATTGTTACCCATTTATCTCCGATGTTGAAGAGTAGATTACAGGGTCGCATTACATGCGTTATCTTCACCTTTGGATTAAACTGCACATATAAGCATATTCAGTGGCGTGGTGGCTCCAAAATTTCAAGGGGGGGCAGTGTTAAATTTGGCGCCCTTAATTAACTAGATTAAGCATTGGTTACAAGTTCGCCAACATATTTCAGGTAGATTGTTGTAACAACATGAACTACATAAAAATATATTGTTGTGCCGCAATAGTATCGTGTTTTATTACTAAATACTAATCATTATTAATACTAATTAAATACTAATTCCTTCTTGGTGATTTTGGCGCCCCACCTGCATTTCGGCGCCCCCCTTGAAACCATCGCTGGGGGGGGGTGCATGCCCTCCGTTCCCCCCAGCCACCAAGCCACTGAGTATATTGTATAAATGGAACGAGCCTCGAGGAAGGTTATATAGGCATAGTTAACAAGTTTTAATTTTTACTTCCAGGTTACAATGCTCTTTAAAGGGTAGTACTAGACTTGAGTATCAATTTAACCTAACCGTGATTTAATACTTACAATTTGCTCTCACTTTCACTTCGACTGATTTTTCATCCGTGAGAACATGGCTTTGAGCTAAACATGTGTATGTTCCATTGTATGTTCCATTAACATTACTGAGAGTCAAAGTTTGTTCTTCTTTTCCTGTTGCTCCAATCTGTACGCCATCTTTATTTTTCCACAATACATCAGCAGGAGGGTTTCCACCTTCACCTGGGGAGCACGGGTGGTAGATGTGGTTAGCGGGCTGTCCCTTATCGCTGAGCTATATTTGCTACTATAAGTCGAGTGTATGGGATTTTCTTAGGTTGGGTTACTTCCCTGCATGTTTAGTAACTGGTGTAAGTTTAGATTTTGGTTGGTTCTCTCTGGGTCCTTCAGTTTTCCTCCCTCACCAAAAACTTACATTTTGACCTTAGGTTTCGAACACGTGTATCATGTGTCTTTGGTTCCGGTGAATTTGGCACGAAACCTCGGGTTATCTAAGTCATGATAAAGGATAAAATAACTCATGATTATCAATTACCTTTACATCGACATTTTATATTATCACCTTCATTCAGTTCAGTTAATCCACTGGAACAATTGATTGTCACTGTTGGCTTCACTGAAATGTAACAAACTCACGTAAGAGTAAATTATTGAAAGTTATAGGGTTAGAATATCTCCCAATACAAAAGCATTTGAAAGCTTTTAGCACACCACTAGACTTTATACTATATTTATAATCTCAAGAAGTTATTGGCATTTTATATTAGTTTTTGTGGTCAATTGAAACAAAAATTAAAAACTTTGGCTGGATTACAATATTTAGCCTCACTGCACAAACACCTTAGCTTAATGATCCTTAATACGTACGACACAAAATGAACAATATGAAATACAGGTTCAGATAGGTCAATAAATTTGGATGTTTCAGTGGATTACAAAAATTGAAGTCCTCGAAACAAAATGGTGATCCTCCATGCATGCCATTGAAAATTAATAGTTAACTTGTATATCGTTACCCATTTATCTCCGATGTTGAAGAGTAGATTACAGGGTCGCATTGCATGCGTTATCTTTACCTTTGGATTAAACTGCACACATAAGCATGTTGTATAAATGGAACGAGCCTCGAGGAAGGTTATATAGGCATAGTTAACAAGTTTTAATTTTTACTTCCAGGTTACAATGCTCTTTAAAGGGTAGTACTAGACTTGAGTATCAATTTAACCTAACCGTGATTTAATACTTACAATTTGCTCTCACTTTCACTTCGACTGATTTTTCATCCGTGAGAACATGGCTTTGAGCTAAACATGTGTATGTTCCATTGTATGTTCCATTAACATTACTGAGAGTCAAAGTTTGTTCTTCTTTTCCTGTTGCTCCAATCTGTACGCCATCTTTATTTTTCCACAATACATCAGCAGGAGGGTTTCCACCTTCACCTGGGGAGCACGGGTGGTAGATGTGGTTAGCGGGCTGCCCCTTATCGCTGAGCTATATTTGCTACTATAAGTCGAGTGTATGGGATTTTCTTAGGTTGGGTTACTTCCCTGCATGTTTAGTAACTGGTGTAAGTTTAGATTTTGGTTGGTTCTCTCTGGGTCCTTCAGTTTTCCTCCCTCACCAAAAACTTACATTTTGACCTTAGGTTTCGAACACGTGTATCATGTGTCTTTGGTTCCGGTGAATTTGGCAACGAAACCTCGGGTTATCTAAGTCATGATAAAGGATAAAATAACTCATGATTATCAATTACCTTTACATCGACATTTTATATTATCACCTTCATTCAGTTCAGTTAATCCACTGGAACAATTGATTGTCACTGTTGGCTTCACTGAAATGTAACAAACTCACGTAAGAGTAAATTATTGAAAGTTATAGGGTTAGAATATCTCCCAATACAAAAGCATTTGAAAGCTTTTAGCACACCACTAGACTTTATACTATATTTATAATCTCAAGAAGTTATTGGCATTTTATATTAGTTTTTGTGGTCAATTGAAACAAAAATTAAAAACTTTGGCTGGATTACAATATTTAGCCTCACTGCACAAACACCTTAGCTTAATGATCCTTAATACGTACGACACAAAATGAACAATATGAAATACAGGTTCAGATAGGTCAATAAATTTGGATGTTTCAGTGGATTACAAAAATTGAAGTCCTCGAAACAAAATGGTGATCCTCCATGCATGCCATTGAAAATTAATAGTTAACTTGTATATCGTTACCCATTTATCTCCGATGTTGAAGAGTAGATTACAGGGTCGCATTGCATGCGTTATCTTTACCTTTGGATTAAACTGCACACATAAGCATGTTGTATAAATGGAACGAGCCTCGAGGAAGGTTATATAGGCATAGTTAACAAGTTTTAATTTTTACTTCCAGGTTACAATGCTCTTTAAAGGGTAGTACTAGACTTGAGTATCAATTTAACCTAACCGTGATTTAATACTTACAATTTGCTCTCACTTTCACTTCGACTGATTTTTCATCCGTGAGAACATGGCTTTGAGCTAAACATGTGTATGTTCCATTGTATGTTCCATTAACATTACTGAGAGTCAAAGTTTGTTCTTCTTTTCCTGTTGCTCCAATCTGTACGCCATCTTTATTATACCACAATACATCAGCAGGAGGGTTTCCACCTTCACCTGGGGAGCACGGGTGGTTGATGTGGTTAGCGGGCTGTCCCTTATCGCTGAGCTATATTTGCTACTATAAGTCGAGTGTATGGGATTTTCTTAGGTTGGGTTACTTCCCTGCATGTTTAGTAACTGGTGTAAGTATACATTTTGGTTGGTTCTCTCTGGGTCCTTCAGTTTTCCTCCCTCACCAAAAACTTACATTTTGACCTTAGGTTTCGAACACGTGTATCATGTGTCTTTGGTTCCGGTGAATTTGGCAACGAAACCTCGGGTTATCTAAGTCATGATAAAGGATAAAATAACTCATGATTATCAATTACCTTTACATCGACATTTTATATTATCACCTTCATTCAGTTCAGTTAATCCACTGGAACAATTGATTGTCACTGTTGGCTTCACTGAAATGTAATAAATTCACATAAGAGTAAATTATTGAACGTTATATGAGAATGTAGCTCAATATATAATTAGAAACCATTTGAAAGCTTTTAACACACAAATAGACTTTAAACTTTATTTATAACCTTAAGAAGTTATCGCATTTTATATAAGTTTTTGACTTTTTGTGCTCAATTGAAAAGTGCATGTCAAATTTCTAGACGCTGTTATAAAGAGGAAAATATTGCATGCAACTTTTCCTAAAATTGAAAACTTTAGCTGGGTTATTTTGTAATTTTTGTTAGAAAATCTTCAAAGAACTAAGCTTATTTATACCTTGTAGTTACAAAGGTAATAAAACACTCTCAATATTTAGCCTCACTGCACAAACACCTTAATACCTACGACACAATATAAAATGAACAACATGAAATGGTTCAGATAGGTCAATAAATTTTGGTGCTGTGCAAGGACTACAAAATTTGTGGTTCTGGAAACAAAATGAAAATGCTCTTTTGTAAGTTCTCTGCGGGTTTGTAGGATAATACTACCTGAAAATATAACAAGAATTGCAACGTATTAAAACCCGCAGCATATCGTGTAACTCTATATACCTACACTAGAACCACGCGGCTCTTTTGTAATGTCTTCAATTTAATATCAGTTGGCAAATAGTTGTATATACTACAAGATGGCTGCCGTACACGTTCATTCAAATACTTTCTAATAATTCTGTATAGATAATTTCTCCTTTTTCTACTGTTATTTCTTCCAATGTAATTTAATATTTTTTGTGTGAATAAAATGAACCTTGAACCTTGGATAGTACTGGATGTTTTTCTCTATAAGACTTTATGCATGCCATTCAACCATCTGACTAAATTTCTTAAGCTGCAGAAGTTTGAGACTTAACCTGAAGTTATACATAATAAAAACTTGCCTACAATAGAAACCATAACATCTGAAAATTTAGCGGAAGGAATTAAAGAATCACGTGCTTGAAGGTTAAACCTGTATGTGCCATTATAACGGAGATCTGTAACGTTTTTTAAAACCAGCGTTGCGGGTTTTTTAATAGCCACACCAGATAAGCTGCTGCTTTGTACTTCAGGGTCTTCGTCGCGAGTTATTAGGGCAAGTAATTCTGGTATGGATGATGAACTGCTGCTACTTATGAAAGTCCAAGATCGAAAATCAACACTTGAAATATTATTGTTAAACGACCACTCTATCTTTGCAGCTGATCCAGCTGCAAAATTCAATGTGTCCCCACCAGGTGGTAGATTGATTTTTCCTAAACAACACAAAAATAACCAATATTTCCAAAATCGTGTTTACATGTTACAAGCCTATATAGGCCGGGTGACTTGTTTAATCAGCCCATCAGTGCAAATCAGGCAAAGCCAGTGTTTAAAATGGACTAGATGATGTTTGGGTGTGTTTCGATCAGGCTGGGTTTTTTTCACAGATGCTGCGCCCAGCGCGTGAAAAATAGACGGCTAGACCACTAAGCTATATATTCATATTCATATTAATTTTATTAAAATATCATGAGCACTATATTAACAGTGAATTGCGATATTCTTACATAGTACATATAATTACATAGTATAATATTACAATAAAATTAAGAATAAAGTGTTAAAACTGAACTTAAATAAATTTATATAAACATTAATTATTAGAATTTTACAGTAAAAATCAGAAGAATACATAGTATATTTAGAATAGAACTACATTCTAAAATTAGTTTTAAAATACATCATTAACACATAGCAGGGAAGAAGCTACGTTTAAAAAGTTCGGTTCTGCATCTCGGAAGTGTCAACGTTTGACTATTGCGCAGGACATGGTTATGTGCATTCGCTCTCGTTTCAGGTACAGGTGTATGTACCACAGAATACCACGGTACCACAGAATACCAGTGTTATTTATTGATCTTACAAAATTGGGAGGAAACATATTTTAAACTTTGTTTTTGTGAATATATATTAGTTTTAGTTTTAATTGACATATAAAAAACAAAAAATAAATATTTTCATAAAAATTCTTAAAAGTAATCAGGATTAACAAAAATAACATTTTGATACTTTTTTCCCGCACAATGCCTGTAAAATTCGAAAGTTTAAAAATAAGTTTGCAAACCAGTATAATTTATGTTGATCACTACATTTTCGATGCAACACAACATTATTACTATACAAGAATCACACCGAGGAACAATTTTACCATTGAAAAACTGAATTTTTCAAAATTATTGATAAACCTGGTATTCTTTGGTTACACCACTGGTATGCTGTACTGATTTTAGTATTTACCTTTCACTAAATTAAGTTAGCAATATCCTACAGTGTTATCACACAACATGACACACCAAATCCTGGTACAATTTGATAAACCGTTGCTTATTTATCTCTGCACTGGTATTCTGTGGTACATTAGAGTTTGTTCCACAGAATGTTCAATTAAAAAAAAATATTTAAGTCTATGAAATCTAGCCCCAAAACCCCCAGGAAGAAAAAATATATCGATAAACTACACTAAAAAATATTAAGAAGCCACATTATATATATTTGACAAAAGATATGGAACATGTAAATTTTTGTGGTATTCTGTGCCGGTACATACACCTGTAACAGTAGTTCAAGCGTGACGTGGGTTGACATATCTTGCTACAGGTTTTTCTACTTAGTGTGTAACGTCGTTCACTTAATAATGAACAACCAGACAAGGACAGAGCATCGTAGTAGTGATTACCTGGGTACAAAATTCTGAAAGCTCGTTTCTGCACCTTCTCGAGTTCATCTGACAAGAACACTGGGATGGTGGTATGCCACACTGGGGCGAAAAACTCCAAAACTGACCGTACAAGAGCTATATAAACGGTAATCAGATCAATTGCAGGTACACCATTCCGTTTCAGAACACGAAGTATATGAAGTCGCTTGGAGGCTTTAGATATGATACTTTCAATGAAAATGTTCCATTTTAAATTAGATTGAAGGGTAAGACCAAGGACCTTATGATGCTCCACACGTTCTAGTGGCAGACCATTAATACTCAGAGCAGGGGGAAGATCCTGTAGTCGTGAGAAGGATATGATAATCTCCTTACATTTGCGAGGATTTAGTTGCATATCATTAGCTATTGCCCATGAGTTAATGCTATCCAGTTCTGACTGGCTTTCAGAGTTGCCATTCACCGGGACAACTTCAGCAACAGTAATATCATCCACATACTTCCAATTCGTTGACTTTGTGAAAGACATTTTAAGGTCGTGTATCATTATTACGAAAAGGATTGGACCCAATTTAGTGCCCTGTGGCACGCCAGCAGTAATAGGTAGCCATTGCGAGATGGTAGACCCAAATTTCACGGCTTGCCGTCGACAAGTGAGAAAGTTAGAGATCCATGGGATTAAAGCCTCCTTACTCCAATATTAATCAACTTTTGGATAATAATGTTCTGGTTTATCCTGTCAAATGCCTTGCTGAAGTCCAGAAAACATGAGCCAATTATGAACCAAGTCCAGAAGGCAGTAAGTAGTTGAACTTCCCTTAAGACTGCCAAACTGTCGAGGATCAATATAATCGCTGGTATCTTCAATCATCCAAGATACAACAAAATCGTCGAGGATTTTCAACAGGATGGCGGTTAAGGAAATAGGTCTTATATCACTTTCACTTTCAGGTCGAGGGATCTTTTGGACAGGCGTTATGTAAGAGTCTTTCCATATTGCTGGGACGGTTTCAGATGACAAAGATTTGTTGAAGATAGTTGTAACAGGCTCAGCAAGCTCAAAGGTAAATTCCTTAAGTAGTCGTGCTGGGATATGATCCGGACCACATGCTTTAAGACTATTCAAGTTTGATAGTTTTTTGCAAGCTTGATATGGATGAAGAGTTGGTAGAACGTCAGCTGATGGTAGGTAAGCGGGAAGAGAGGCAAGGTCCAACGTTGGAATGTCAGCATTTACCGAAGTAAAAAAGGTGTTTAAGGTGGTGACTCAGACTAATTCGATATCAGACAAGGTCTTACCCTCACGATGCAAACTGATGTTCGATGACTTTTTTGTTCATCCTGAAAGCTAGTTCACTATATCCCACCATCGTTTAGAGTCATTCTTTGATAAGTTTCTGGTTTTATCTGCATAAAAGTTTTTCTTTCTTTTACTAATTTCAGCCTTCTTTATTTCGATATATTTTCCACTGACGCGCGTCACCCGAGTATAGAAGGCTTTTTGACGCTTTTGATATGAGGTGTTACCCATGGCTGTTGCATGAAACTTAACTTGTTTCACTGGAAAAAACCGTTCCATCGCGTTAGTAACTTGCAGCGTAAAACACTCTGCTAAATTATCTGTTGTGGGATCTAGTCCTATTTCATTAAACCAGTCATTGGTACCAGCCCAAAGGCCAAAATCATTACGTGCCGATCGGGGGTAGCGACGCACAGACCGCTTTGCACTTTTGTTATCCATGCTTTTTGTTCCAGTACGGGCAGAAACTGGTGACCATACAACAACATTATGATCTGACGAGCCAAGCGGTGCGAAAATCTCTGGGTCCCCGTAGAACTTATGAAAATCAGTTAAAATTAAGTCAAAGATAGCCTCATTCCTAGTCGGTTTGGACACGATCTGTGTAACGTTTTGCCTGGAAATTAAACTTGCAAAATTAAAGTTGCTAAAATCCCCAAGACAAGAATACCACAATCAGGATATTTATTGTGGACAGAGTCAATAGAGCTAGATAAATACTGGTTTAGATCCCGCTGTTCTTCAGTTCTTGTGCGTTTCGATCAGGCGGATTGTATACAACGCAGACAGCAAGGCTTGACAGTGGTCTGGGGAGGCGATAGATTTGGTCGTAGCAATATCCACATGCACTCATAGTCAGCATCTTCTAATTCAAGTAATCGTTTACTGTAAACGGATTTTGACGCATACACACATACTCCACCACCGCGGACCATACTCACGATCACGACGATAGGTGCTGAAACTTTCTATAGATATAAGTTCCTCACTAATGTCCTTATGAAACCACGATTCCGTGACCGCTGCGATATCAATATTATTAACATCCAAAAATGCTGAAAGTTCATCAATTTTTGAGATAAGAGACCGAGACCGATACTAAGTATTCGCTTCAGATCGATTAAAATTTACGACGTGCTATCATGTTAGCATATTGAACTGAAGAACGAGGAAAATAATTGTGTCGCGGGAAGAGGACTGGCCAGTGGTCAGACTGGATTCCTCTAGCCTCTGCTCTATATGTCCAGACTCGTTCCCAGTCGCTTTTTAATATAAGAGGTTCAGGCAATTGCAATGAACCCCTTAGAGTTCACTGCATGGGCAATTGTCAGGCGCTGACATCAAGAGTTGGCGCGCGGCACTGACCCATTGACAAATGAGCTGGTTTGACGATGATTTTGAAATAGAATTGAAATATCACCGCATATACTGTATTCTTGTTTGTAAATTGTAATTTAAATCTTGAGCGCACAAGAGCTTTTATTCGGAGTATGTTTTGTGTTATATTTTCTAAAATTGTCGGCTGGAAATGGATTATATTAAAATTTTCTGTAGAAAATATGATATTGCTATTTTAACATATTGATATATTTTTAAAATGAAAAGTGGTATTTTAGTATTTTCGAATAATGCAGGAACTAATGAACTTAAAATATATTGATTTTTTATTCTATCCACCCCTTGGCCTTCCCTTGGCCTTAATTGGCTTAGTCTATTTCCCAACTTTTTTTTCTCACATAAAATTTTGTTTAGCCAACCATTTTCTCCTCGGTGCTCCCCCAGCCATAAATAATGATCGGTCCCTTACTTTCTCACGCCCATGATAAATAATTGTTGTTCTCTTGAAATGTTGGAGTCTTACCTTCACATGGTAACAACAAAAACGTGAAGCCAAATGTAATGGAAAAAACAAAGCTAGTCATCATATCTTATGGTGCAAGTTCAGTAAACCTACATGAAAACAATAAATATAGAAGTAGAAATATTAGAAATTTTGGGCATCTAGCTCCATAGAACTGAACATTGAAGGGTTTATGTAGATAGAAATTTCGAGAGAAAATTTTATTAATACCTTACTTATATTTAAATTCGCGTAGTAATAATTTTCGCTCAATTATAGTCTTAAATTCGCTCGATCTAATTTCGCGCACCCTATAAATCGGTGATATTTTTGCACAGTTTTAATTTCGCGCCGACCTTGAAACGGTACAAAACTAGAAAATCACACTTAAATTATAGTTTTTCCATCTTAAAATGACATCTAGATACTAAAATTTTAAACTAAAAGTGCTTGCTAAAACTTCCAAGCCATCTGAACCAAAAAATCTCAAGAGAACTAGATAAGCAGGACAGTTTTCTTTATGTACATGTAGTAGCTGTAACAAGGGATCTAATGGCTAATACTTATTATATGATACTATTATACCAAATGTGATATAGAATAATTTCCAATTTGCTTGTCTAACTATCACTATTTTGTGTTAAAGTAGCGAATGTTTACACGCGGATTGTTTTTCGCGCATGTTACGCAGCAGCAAACAGGGCGCTTGGCAGCAAACCTAGTAATTTCGCGCACCTTGGTCGATCTAGTCTAAAAACTACACCTGAATGTCGACAGACGAGTAACAGACGTATACAGACGACTACAGACAAGTACGGACGAGTAACAGACGAGTAACAGACGAGTAACAGACGAGTAACAGACGAGTAACAGACGAGTAACAGACGAGTAACAGACGAGTAACAGACGAGTAACAGACGAGTAACAGACGAGTAACAGACGAGTAACAGACGAGTAACAGACGAGTAACAGACGAGTAACAGACGAGTAACAGACGAGTAACAGACGAGTAACAGACGAGTAACAGACGAGTAACAGACGAGTAACAGACGAGTAACAGACGAGTAACAGACGAGTAACAGACGAGTAACAGACGAGTAACAGACGAAGTAACAGACGAGTAACAGACGAGTAACAGACGAGTAACAGACGAGTAACAGACGAGTAACAGACGAGTAACAGACGAGTAACAGACGAGTAACAGACGAGTAACAGACGAGTAACAGACGAGTAACAGACGAAGTAACAGACGAGTAACAGACGAGTAACAGACGAGTAACAGACGAGTAACAGACGAGTAACAGACGAGTAACAGACGAGTAACAGACGAGTAACAGACAAGTAACAGACGAAGTAACAGACGAGTAACAGACGAGTAACAGACGAGTAACAGACGAGTAACAGACGAGTAACAGACGAGTAACAGACGAGTAACAGACGAGTAACAGACGAGTAACAGACGAGTAACAGACGAGTAACAGACGAGTAACAGACGAGTAACAGACGAGTAACAGACGAGTAACAGACGAGTAACAGACGAGTAACAGACGAGTAACAGACGAGTAACAGACGAGTAACAGGCGAGTAACAGACGAGTAACAGACGAGTAACAGACGAGTAACAGACGAGTAACAGACGAGTAACAGACGAGTAACAGACGAGTAACAGACGAGTAACAGACGAGTAACAGACGAGTAACAGACGAGTAACAGACGAGTAACAGACGAGTAACAGACGAGTAACAGACGAGTAACAGACGAGTAACAGACGAGTAACAGACGAGTAACAGACGAGTAACAGACGAGTAACAGACGAGTAACAGACGAGTAACAGACGAGTAACAGACGAGTAACAGACGAGTAACAGACGAGTAACAGACGAGTAACAGACGAGTAACAGACGAGTAACAGACGAGTAACAGACGAGTAACAGACGAGTAACAGACGAGTAACAGACGAGTAACAGACGAGTAACAGACGAGTAACAGACGAGTAACAGACGAGTAACAGACGAGTAACAGACGAGTAACAGACGAGTAACAGACGAGTAACAGACGAGTAACAGACGACTACAGACGAGCAACAGACGACTACAGACGCGTAAATTTTCTAAATACGTCTGACATTCAGGTACATACAAGTTCATACGGCTATGGATAGGCCTTTCCCGATTGCGCTGGTTAAATCCTAAAAAAGGGCTGCAAGAATGGCTAAAAAGTGCTCAAAAAGTGCTCAAAATCTCAAAATCGTGCTCAAAAAGTGCTAAAATCGTGAACAGTTACCTCTAAGATTTTCGTAAATGTGTCAATTTTTACTGAAGTAATTAACCTTACAATCTACTTTGCGTAGTATTTTTCGACAGGTTGTTAGTGTCATAGTGTGTTACTTGTTACGAAAGGTTTATAGAATATAGAACAATAATATTTTTCAAGTTACTTCACATGGAACGACGAACGTAAAAATTTCAGCCCTCGAAAACCGCCAAAAACATTTTGGCAAAAAAATTAAGCATTTTTTAAAATCTGTTTCCGCGTCTTTCTCCATATATGTAACAAACTTCCGTATATGGAGTTGTTTACGACAAAAAGTTCTAATTTTTGAAGCGTAATGAATATGCAGCTGTACGGCTTTTCTTTTGGAGTTTTATCTAAATTTTATATAGAATAATACCCGTCAATTTTTAAACCTTACACCGAATTGTATGTTTAATTAATCGAGGTACGAATCGAATTCTATAATCGCTGAATTTTAGTTGCTCGAAATTCGCTCTAAATGTGAAATATTGCTCAAATGTTGCCCAAAGTGCGAAGAAGTGCTCAAGGTTGCTCCACATGCAAAATAGTGCTCCAAACTAAAAAAAGTGCTCAAAAAGTGCTCAGCGCAATCGGGAAAGGCCTAGCTATGGAAATATGAACAGTCGCCGCGCAAATAATAATATTCAAATTAATATTTATTAGTTAAGCATCCTCGTTCCAAGTTTCCTGGGTTGTGCATTTTGTGTTTGTACATGACTCTCCAATCACTCCCGCGACAGCATACATCTTAGTGCGCGCGCGCGTGTGTGGGGTTAGGGTTAAGGTTAGGGTTCGGGCTGTTGCTCAAGTCAATAATAAAATCTACAAAAAATTAATAATTCTGATTAATTATGCAATTATGCAAACTTAACTAATAAATATTAATTTGTCACCTTAGCTTGAATATTATTATTTGCGCGGCGGCTGTTCATATTTCCATAGCCGTATGAACTTGTATGTACCTGAATGTCAGTCGTATTTAGAAAATGTACTCGTCTGTAGTCGTCTGTTACGCGTCTATAGTCGTCTGTTACTCGTCTGTTACGCGTCTGTAGTCGTCTGTTACTCGTCTGTAGTCGTCTGTTACTCGTCTGTAGTCGTCTGTTACGCGACTGTAGTCGTCTGTTACTCGTCTGCAGTCGTCTGTTACTCGTCTGTAGTCGTCTGTTACGCGTCTGTAGTCGTCTGTTACTCGTCTGTAGTCGTCTGTTACGCGTCTGTAGTCGTCTGTTACTCGTCTGTAGTCATCTGTTACGCGTCTGTAGTCGTCTGTTACTCGTCTGTAGTCGTCTGTTACTCGTCTGTAGTCGTCTGTTACGCGTCTGTTACTCGTCTGTTACTCGTCTGTAGTCGTCTGTTACGCGTCTGTAATCGTCTGTTACGCGTCTGTAGTCGTCTGTTACGCGTCTGTAGTCGTCTGTTACTCGTCTTTTACGCGTCTGTAGTCGTCTGCTACTCGTCTTTTACGCGTCTGTTACTCGTCTGTAGTCGTCTGTTACGCGTCTGTTACTCGTCTGTTACTCGTCGTCTGTACTTGTCTGTACACGTCTGTTACTCGTCTGTCATTCGGGTGTAGTTTTAGACCAGATCAACGGGGTGCTCGGTCAGCCGGGATGAAATTTGTCCATGTAAAGTCACCAGCCCAGGTAACTGGGATAGCAAATGTACCTCGTTTAACACAACAATATTTATCCGAATGCACATTTTTCTGGAAAACATTTTATTTCTTAAGTTGTTCTTGTTGCTTAAATAGGTACGTTTTAGATCGTTTTAACTCGTAAACAAGTTTTCCCCGCCAATTTTGGCTTGTTAACGTCTCAGCCCGGCTAACAGGGCCAGCCCGGCTCATATATAGTTGACCGACATGTACTAAAACGCGAAACGCCGAAACGAAACGAACGATCGAAACGAAACGGGCGAAACAACCGAAACGAACGAAACCACCGAAACGAAACGACCGAAAGGAAATGAAATGAAACGAAACGTCTTTTAGCGAATATGAATCTGATAATAGCGTACAACGATCATGGAAACAATTGGGTATTTGGGTTAAGTGCAAAACAGTTGTAACTAACAGTGCAAAACTCAGCAGGGCCGTACGTAACCCCTAATGCATGGTTGGGGGGTGCAGATGAAAAATTTCCGAATGGACCTCCGAATTTCCGAATAAAATTTCCGAATCAAAATCATTAGTTTACAGGTGATTACTGAACCCTCAGCTAACATAACTTACGTAAAAAATGTCAGTTTCACGATAAGGCGATATGCGGCAAACTCCTAACATAAATTATTCTGCTCCTTGCGCCAAAGGCGCAAAAAATTGTCAAATTTCGGGATTTCAAAAATTTGTCAAATTCAGAAATTTGCTTTCGGGGTGCGGTTTGCTTTCGTTTCGGTCGTTTCGTTTCGTTTCGTTTCGGTCGTTTCGTTTCGGTGGTTTCGTTCGTTTCGGTTGTTTCGCTCGTTTCGTTTCGTTCGTTTCGTTTCGTTTCGGCGTTTCGGGTTTTAGTACATGACTTGTTGACCTGTGACAGAATTCAATAATGGGGTTTACTTCATGGACCACCCTGCACCACTACTCCAAAATATATAGAAATGCCGAGAAACGGAGAAAGGCCATTAAAATTGTATGGACATATAACACAGACAGTTGATAGCTTGGTCAATTTGCATTCGCTATAAAAACACATTTAACAATTCACACCGCGAAGAATATCCATTACCTGTAAGGTTAAACAGTCATCAAATATAGCTCAAGGCTATATGCAAATGTATGTTATCTCTAAAATTTCATGTGTGAATTTTTGGTGCAGGGTGTAAAGTCCCGTACAGACGAGCAAGTTTTCCTTGTCAAGTTTTATTTGCCCGTGTGTACGGCAAAAAATAGCCATTAAAAGTCCACATGCATATGTTGTAACTTGATATGATAAGCATGGTGGAAAAGACGGAGTACGGAGTCCATCAAAAAGTCTTTCTTTACGATAGGCAATCGATTTTTATCATGTTAACGAATGTTAAGCTTTCAGGAATACTTTTTTTGACAGACTCCGCGTTTTTCACTTTATCCCCCCATAAAGAGGAAAAGACAGAGTGATAAAATTCGATTGCCTTATTTGCGTATCGTAAATTAAGATTTTTTTATATATAGAGTTTGTACTCCGTCTTTTCCACCATGCCGATATTACAACGGTTTGCTTCCTTGAGATAATCTCAATGAGATTATGTAATTACACTGCATTTAACGGCCAAATATATTCTATTCATTGTTTGTTAGACGCGTATATTGGTGAGATTGCAAGCTCAAACATCAAATGATAAAGGTTGTCAGATTCTTTCAGGACTGTTTGGACCGAGGGATATATTTAGCTCTATTTATACTTCAAAATTCCAATTGCAATTGATCTTGCCAAAATTATAAGTCCAAAATTATCACTAAAAAATTATAGATCCGAAAATCTTCACGAAATTAAAAACCCTCTGTCTTAATAGTAGATAATCCCAAAAAAATATTTCCATGCACACTCCTAAAAATGTCTGGTGCGTTTTTTATTATAGTCCGTTTTACGTGCATGCTTACGTTGCAAAATCAAATACGTGCAGTTCGAGATAAGCGAGTTCGATATAACGGGAAATCCTCAAATGTTCTGTGTCAGAACACTCTCGTTCATGAACGTGTATTGCAGCTGAAATTGCAAGAAAAGTATTTTGTAACAGACCATCCTAAGTTTAGAAAATGACAGAATTAGTATTTAGTGTTATTTTCCGTATTCTCAATCTATAATAAATGGGCCGCCCGCCAGACAGGACACTTAAGAAGTGAAGTCTCATGTGGAGTGGCCTTATCATGAAAATAGAACAAACAACCAGTATACAGCAGGGTCAATGCTATGATCAAAGACCGAAGCCCGAAGGGTCATTTATTGATATGTTCGATCTATTCTTTGGTATGTTTAGACTTTTTAAGCTGGCTCGCACACAGGATGTGTTATATGATCGGCCATTGGACAATCTTTATGTACACTGGCTATTAAATATAACACAACTCTGTAGTCTCTACACGAATCGCGAAATTCGGGCAAAAATCGCAGTTAAAGAAAAACATGTAGCTGTGACTGGATGATTTAAAATATGCGTTCGTGATTACATATCACAACAATAAAAACACGAATGCATGACTGAACATTTGAATACTTTAATACGCATATTTTAAATCATCCAGTCACAGCTACATGTTTTTCTTTAACTGCGATTTTTGCCCGACTCAGAACGCGTCATTTGGATGCGCAGTCGAATTTCGCGATTCGTGTATACCAATAACGATTTTGTAGATCACGTTCAGCCATAAAGCGGGGATTCACTGTAATGTATTTTCTATAATTTCTAGCGTTACGTAATGTACAAAGGGACATATGTATAGTGTGGTTGGTCCCATGGATTGAACTATATAGATGAACCAGACGAGAGTGAGCCAGAAATTATTTGGCCATTCCCTTGCCACTAGAGCAACAAACTTTAGAAAACTATAAATAAAAAACTAATATATAAAAATAGTTTCTATGTTTATATTGTACATAACCCGCTAGGGCCACCTCCATGCAGAGAGCCACCTCGTTAATACGGACGGTCACCTCTTTATTACGGTCACCTATTTTTCTCACCCCTTAACTACTGTTTAACACTTTACATGTAGTGGTCTTGTTTCACACACATGTAAAACGTATATACAGTAGAAACGGTCAAGTACAGGCCAAAAAGATTTACAGTAATTGGCCGTGTTAGCGGAGCGATCGCCGTCTTAACTTTATACAAAATTAGGTGACGGTACTACATGTAACGAGGTGCCGCAAGACGAGATTTCACTGTGCAATATTTGTACACAACTTCGGGATAGTTTTATATCAGAGGTTTTCTATACACAGTAACAATATATAATGTAACTTACCACGTACTTTTTTGAGAAATTGACAGCGAGAACACACTGTGTGTATGATACAATTTCCTGGTTGTTAGACTGACAACTCTTCGAATTCCGCGAATTCCTTAATGAATGTCAGGCCTATTTCCTATGTCTGACATCAGTTAATATGAATTCCTTTGAAGGCACTCTTTAGAGGCATCGAATAATTAGACTGTACCCAGTTCCTCTGTGGAAAGGCGCGCGGGAAAAGAAAAGTGTTGTCAGACCTATTTAATTTAAGAAAAAGAAAAGTGTTGTCAGACCATTGGCAATTTTATAAATAATAACTATGGTTTGTACAAAAGGTTTACTGATGATTAAGATTTTTCTCGGCACCTCGTTCGATGGGATTAATAGTAGAAGGTGTTAGTAGATGGAATACTCGAGCGGAAAGTTATATACATTTTTTTAGACCTAGCCAGGAGCAGTTGCGAAAAATGCAACTTAGACCCTCTGGCAGGAATTGAACCATACACCATATACTGGCATCATTCCCATCATATATACCGAACTTGCGGTTAATGCTCAGCAACTGGACTCTGCATTAACCGCAAGTTCGATATATATGATGGGAATGATGCCAGTATATGGTGTATGGTTCAATTCCTGCCAGAGGGTCTAAGTTGCATTTTTCGCAACTGCTCCTGGCTAGGTCTGAAAAATGTATATAACTTTCCGTTCGAGTATTCGATCTACTAACACCTTCTACTATTACTGATGATTAACATATTCTTCTCAGCGTGGAAAGTAGACTTGCTCCAAGTCTGTCTCTTATAGGGGTTTTTATTGGGGGTGCGAAAATGCGGGCGGAAGGAATTAAGGCGGACGGCGGGCGGGCGGGACGCGATGTCTCTCCTCTCCCAATTTTCTCGCCGCCGTCTCCCGCCCGCATTTTCGCGCGCCCTAATATACTCCCCCTATAAGAGACAGACTTGGAGCAAGTCTACGTGGAAAGGTGCATAAGCGTATGAGCCATTGACGCACTCTAGCGAAAACTTCTGTGTAAGCGCGATATGTACCTACAAACTGCAACCTGAAAAGAGTTCACTGTATCTAATATTCTGCAAGCGATACTCTTTTTCAATTAGATCTCTTCGATTAAAGAACACGGTATGAAGAAAAGTCGTAATTCAAGCCTTCAAGAACTCAAGACTGGAAAACTTCAAGCCAAAAGAACGTATGATGTTCTACATAATGGACACAAGTAGGAAACGTTATGTTTACATACCTAGAACATTCAAGATAAATGCGATTATAACCAGTGTTGTAAATACTCGTTACTAAAGTAACGCGTTACTAATTACTAATTACTTTTCGAGTAATTTTTCGGTAATTTGTTACTTTCTGTACGAAAGTAATTTGTAACGTAATTAATTACTTTTTGAAGGTAACGAGTAACATTTTTCAAAAGTAATTTTGCGTTACTTCTGTGTACTTCTTCTTATTTTCCAACCTTACAAATTCCGCATTTAGACGATTTCGTCCATGTGTAATACAGTTTGTTTCAGTGTTGAAAATCGTTTTATTCCCTTGAATTTCGCTTCAATTGTTTTTACTCGAAGAGGCCTGCGGTGTTACTGATCAGCGATCATAGAACATGGTAAATAATTCATGACATTGTATTATTGTGTAGCAGTGCGAAAGCAACATAAAAAAATAAAAACATTATCTTATAAATAAAAAGTAATCTGAAAGTAATTAGTAATTAATTACTTTTTAACAAGTAATTAGTAATTTTTAATTGGTTACTTTTGAAAGAAAGTAATTAGTAATTTGTAATAATTACTTTTTCGGTGAAGTAATTGTAATTTTTACTCACTACTTTTTTTTGGTAATTTTTACAACACTGATTATAACTAGATTGATACTTTAAAATATACTTGGCATGTTACTTCATCGATATTTCAAGTAAACTGATTAGAAGTAGATTTATACGGTTTTCAATCGAAAGAACACATACGTTGTATGTGGTTACCTAAGCCTGTCTTCAAGAAAAACTGCAAGGTTAACACCCTTAAATATTTTATCGATTTCTAGCCAATTCTAAGGACTACAAGACTTTACATTTCCATGGCTAATTTTCGCAACTTTTTCAAAAACTCAAAGTCGCTAAAAATGGCCAAATAGTCAAAAATAACTACTTACTGTAACTTTTTGTTAAGCCTAACCCCTTTACTTCTTGAGCACATTTAGCAACTTTCTTATTTTTCGAAGAAGTGGCAATTTTTTACCAAAATGGTAACGCTATACTAACCTATAAACCCCTTCACTTTTTGGCCATAATTGGCCACTTTTGAAGTTTTTGGAAAAGTGGCTAAAAATTACCAAAAGGTAAATTGCTAAAGTAGATGATAGGTTGGCCATTCCTTTGATGCCACTTCAGCTTGATTTTTCTGGCCGGTCGAGCAAAATAAACGGCAGAAACCTCCTTCCAACCAGCCAATCGTCCGATTGCGGGCATTCGACCTTACTTGACTGTTTAACACGATCTGCAGAACTAACCGAGCTAAACTGTCCTTCATTTTCCAAGTCACTTCAGATTGATATATCTGACCGGTCGTGCAAAATAAACTACAGAAAGCCCCTTCCAACCAGTGGATCGTCCGCTTGCGGGCATCGAGCAATCCTGTTTGTTTAACACGATTTGCAGGAGTAACCTAGCCAAACTGTCATTCCTTTTCCAAGTCACTTCAGATTGATATCTCTGACCTGTCGTGCAAAATAAACTGCAGAAAGCCCCTTCCAACGAGTGAATCGTCCGATTACGGGCATCATAACTATCTATTTGTTTAACACGACGTGCAGAAATAACCGAGCCAAACTGACATTCATTTTCGAAGTCACTTCAGATTGATATTTCTTGCCAGTCGTGCAAAATAAACTGCAGAAATTAAGCTCCTTCCAACCAGTGGATCGTCCGCTTGCGGGCATCGACTAATCCTGTTTGTTTAACACGATTTGCAGGAGTAACCTAGACAAACTGTCATTCCTTTTCCAAGTCACTTCAGATTGTATCTCTGACCGGTCGTGCAAAATAAACTGCAGAAAGCCCCTTCCAACGAGTGAATCGTCCGATTACGGTGCAGAAATAACCGAGCCAAACTGTCATTCATTTTCGAAGTCACTTCAGATTGATATTTCTGGCCAGTCGTGCAAAATAAACTGCAGAACTTAAGCTCCTTCCAACCAGTGGATCGTCCGCTTGCGGGCATAGAGCAATCCTGTTTGTTTAACACGATTTGCAGGAGTAACCTAGCCAAACTGTCATTCCTTTTCCAAGTCACTTCAGATTGATATCTCTGACCGGTCGTGCAAAATAAACTGCAGAAAGCCCCTTCCAACGAGTGAATCGTCCGATTACGGGCATCAAAACTATCCTGTTTGTGTAACACGACGTGCAGAAATAACCGAGCCAAACTGTCATTCATTTTCGAAGTCACTTCAGATTGATATTTCTTGCCAGTCGTGCAAAATAAACTGCAGAAATTAAGCTCCTTCCAACCAGTGGATCGTCCGCTTGCGGGCATAGAGCAATCCTGTTTGTTTAACACGATTCGCAGGAGTAACCTAGCCAAACTGTCATTCCTTTTCCAAGTCACTTCAGATTGATATCTCTGACCGGTCGTGCAAAATAAACTGCAGAAAGGCCCTTCCAACGAGTGAATCGTCCGATTACGGGCATCAAAACTATCCTGTTTGTTTAACACGACGTGCAGAAATAACCGAGCCAAACTGTCATTCATTTTCGAAGTCACTTCAGATTGATATCTCTGACCGGTCGTGCAAAATAAACAGCAGAAAGCCCCTTCCAACGAGTGAATCGTCCGATTACGGGCATCAAAACTATCCTGTTTGTTTAACACGACGTGCAGAAATAACCGAGCCAAACTGTCATTCATTTTCGAAGTCACTTCAGATTGATATTTCTTGCCAGTCGTGCAAAATAAACTGCGGAACTTAAGCTCCTTCCAACGAGTTAATCGTCCGGTTGCAGCGTCAGACCTAGCCTGACTGTTAAACACGACCTGCAGAAGTAACCGAGCCAAATTCTCAATTCCGTTTTCCAAGTCACTTTAGATTGATATTTCTGGTCGGTCGTGCAAAATAGACTCCGGAAACCCCTTCCAACGAGTGAATCGTCCGATTGCGGGCACCAGAACTATCCTATTTGTTTAACACGACTTGGAGTAGTCACCTAGCCAAACTGTCATTCCTTTTCCAAGTCACTTCAGTTTGATATTTCTGATTGGTCGTGCAAAATAAACTGCAGAAAGCCCCTTCCAACGAGTGAATCGTCCGATTACGGGCATCAGACCTAGCCTGACTGTTTAGCACGACCTGCAGAAGTACCCGAGCTAAACTGTCATTCCTTTTCCAAGTCAATTCAAATTGATATTTCTGGCCGATCGTGCAAAGCGAACTGGAGAAAGCTCCTTCCAACCAGTGGATCGTCCGCTTACGGGTATCAGAGCAATCCTGTTTGTTTAACACGACTTGCGGTAGTAACCTAGCCAAACTGTGATTCCTTGTCCAAGTTGCTTCAGATTGATATTTCTGGCCGGTCGTGCAAAGCGAACTGGAGAAAGCTCCTTCCAACCAGTGGATCGTCCGCTTAAGCCCGCCGCACACTAGAGCTATCAGCTTAGCAAAGTTTCACTCGTGACTGTTGGCGTAAGCAAGTTCCCCCAGTGTGCGGTGGCGTTTTGAGCGCTATTGTTCACGCGTGCCATCGGCACCTGATATTCAACATGTTGAACAATTTTGTGCACGAGTGAACATTTCCTCCAAGTGTGCGCGCGTGCAAAGCTATCGCCTTACAATGTCATACGAATACGCATGCGTAGAAGTGCTAATCGCGACAAATAAAATGGCGGCGAGTAGTGATTTGATGGCTGAAGCAATGTTGGAAGACAAGATACAGGAGCGCCGGAGCCACGGGGGCAGCGGGGGCAGCTGCCTCCGCTGCCCTTATACTAGGGGGGCACGCGGGGGCAACCGGTTGCCCTTTTTCTTAACAATGAAGTACATTGCAATGAATAAATTATTATTATTGTGACCGGACTAGCCCTCATAGGTTTAATAAGGATTATGACCGTGCAGTTTAACTAGAGAGTGTAGATTTAAAAATTTTCCGGGGGACAATACCCACGGACCCCCCTACCAATTTCTCGCGCCTTCGGCGCTCGTGCCCTTTTCATGGGGCTGCCCCCGCCGTTTCGGCTCCCTTCCGGCGCCCCTGACAAGATAGCTGATATTTGGCCGGACTATCCTTGTCTATACGACGTAAGGTGTCCTGAATTTAAAAATCGAGATATGCGCGATAAATCTATGCACGAAATGGCTGGAAAACTTGGAAAAACAGATTTATCGCGCATATCTCGATTTTTAAATTCAGGACACCATACGTCGTATAGACAAGGATAGTCCGGCCAAATATCAGCTATCTTGTCTTCCAACATTGCTTCAGCCACCAAATCACTACTCGCCGCCATTTTATTTGTCGCGATTAGCACTTCTACGCATGCGTATTCGTATGACATTGTAAGGCGATAGCTTTGCACGCGCGCACACTTGGAGGAAATGTTCACTCGTGCACAAAATTGTTCAACATGTTGAATATCAGGTGCGGATGGCACGCGTGAACAATAGCGCTCAAAACGCCACCGCACACTGGGGAAACTTGCTTACGTCAACAGTCACGAGTGAAACTTTGCTAAGCTGATAGCTCTAGTGTGCGGCGGGCTTTACGGGTATCAGAGCAATCCTGTTTGTTTAACACGACTTGCAGTACGTAGTAACCGAGCCAAACTGTCATTCCTTTTCCAAGTCACTTCATATTGATATTTCTGGCCGGTCGTGCAAATTAAACTGCAGAATGCCCCTTCCAACGAGTGGGAAAATTTGGCCACTTTTTTAGTTTTTAAAAACTCGCGATTTTTGGCCAAAAAGTTAAGGCCTTTTGACCAAAAAGTTAAGGAACTAAAACTAAACGCTAACCCCTAAAAAACGGCCTAAAACTAAATGCTAACCCCAGAAAGACAAAACTTTGACTCAACAACCAATAACCATGGTAAAAAAATAATTGTAACGACCATTGGTCCGACCATTAAGAATTCTCATGTGACTCTTTGGGAAGACTTACTTTTCATGGTAAAAACGGAACCATCGTAGTTGATTATATCATCTGTAACCAAAATTTAATGCCAAAAATTAAACATCTATTTGTTAAATCTCCCAATTATCTATCTGACCATAGTCCAGTTATAACCTGGATTAACTTACATAACAACACTAACACCAATAATAATATCCCCTCACAACCACCAATATCAAAACTACCACTACAATATATTTGGGACAGTGAATCAAGTGAAAATTTTAAGAAAGCGTTAAAATCAGAGGAACTACAAGAGAAATTAAACACATTCCTTGATAGAGATTTATCTTCAGAAAGAGAAAGCATAAACAAATGTGTCAACGAATTTCAAAAAAATTATTAACCTTGCATCTAAAAAGTCTCTTAAAATTAAAAAGAAAAAATATAGACGAAAAATTAATAATGTTGCAAATAAAAAATGGTTTGATAAAGATTGTAGATTTAAAAGACACCAGCTAAGAAAACTTGCTAATCAGAAACATAGAGATCCAAATAATATTGAAATCAGAAATACATATCATACTGCTCTAAAAGACTATAAAAACACTTTGGAAACGAAAAAAACAACTTTTCATTTCAATAAAATTCAAAAACTTGAAAATGCTAGCAATGATCCACTGTTATTTTGGAAAACACTCAAAAATAGCGGTGACGATCTTAATTTAATGAAACCAAAAAAATGCCAGAACCAAGTGAATGGCTGAATCATTTTCAAACACTTCATACAGAACATCAATTAAATAAGGAACAAAACGAGATCCTTGAATGTTTAAAAAACTATGAAAAAATCAAAGACAGCTTAACTGAACTTGATGACGTCATCACAGAATCTGAACTACGAAAAGCAGCTGAAGAGCTAAAATAAAAAAAAAGCTGTTTATAACGACAAAATCAGAAACGAAATGATTAGATTTAGTATTGAAGATTTCTAAAAGTTTTCAACAACATTTTAACATCGGGAAAATTTCCCGAATCATGGACCGAGGGCTTAATAACTCCGATCCATAAGTCGGGAAACTCTCTCGATCCAAACAATTACCGAGGTATTTGTGTCTCAAGCTGCATGGGCAAAATGTTTTGCTCAATTTTGAAAAATAGATTGATGAATTTTGCAAATGAAAAGAAATTAATTCACCCTACTCAAATTGGATTTATGCCGGGAAATAGAACGGCAGACCATGTTCTCACACTGAAAACTCTGCATGAAAAATATGTTAAGCAGAGTAAGAATGAAAAAATCTATGCTTGCTTTGTCGACTTTAGAAAAGCTTTTGATTCTGTTTGGCATCAAGGATTATTTTACCAACTTATCAAAAATAACATTGGTGGACACTTTTACGATTTAATTAAAGACCTCTACTCGAACACGAAATGTGCAATAAAACTATCTGAAAATAGAACACCATTTTTTCCATACAAAAAAGGAGTCCGACAAGGATGCACTTTAAGCCCTTTATTATTTAATATTTATATAAACGAACTTGCAAAACTATTTGAACAAACAAAATCAGATCCTTTTGTATTACCAAACGGAACTGCTATCAACAGTCTCTTATATGCAGATGATCTCATTATACTTTCACGATCAAAATTAGGTCTACAAAATTGTTTAAATCAACTAGACGAATGGTGTAGTAAATGGCTTATGCATGGAAATCAAAAACACAATTCAAAATTACCAAACCTTCATTTCCACATAGGAAATAAAAAGATAGATATAGTCAAAGAGTATACAAATGGCAAATTTGAACTTGCACAAAAACAACTAAGTGAAAAAGCTTTACATGCACTTTATAAAATTCGTAAAAATATAGATTTTCATAAGCTTTCACCAAAAACAGCTACAAAAAATTTTTGATTCAATTGTTTCCCAATTCTACTATACAACTCAGAAGTTTGGGGAACATACGAAAAAAATGATCTAAATAAATGGGATAATTCAGAAACAGAGAAAGTTCATCTAAGATTCTGCAAGCGGCTATATCTGGGTGTTAACAGAAAAGCAAGCAATATAGCTTGCAGAAGCGAACTCGGGAAATATCCACTGCTGATTACAATTAAAAAGAATATAATAAACTATTTTAAACATATTTCTAAACTAGACAACAACTCAATCGTTAAACAATCCCTCCAAATGTCTAAACAACTATATAATGAAGGCAAGGAATCTTTCTATACTAACACAATAAACATGCTAAAATCATTCTATGATAATATAATATAATAAACCTATCGTAACCAAGATGAAAGATAAATATTTTGAATTCTGGCGACATAAAATGATTAACTCCTTCAAACTCTCCTTCTTTTGTACAATTAAAAACGACTACAAAATGGAAAAATACTTATCTCTTATTAAACACCCAACAATAAGAAGAACATTCTCCCAATATCGCGTAAGCAACCATAAGTTGCAAATTGAACGAGGTGGAAAACTAATTCCACTTCGCCTTCACATGCCAGAAATACCGGCCAACACTTACGAGACAACTCAAACAACATTCTCAAAAATCTGTTTGATCTCAACATAACAACAGAAACTAAACAGAAATTACTTGAACACACGATGTCTTCGGACGATCCTGTTCTAATAAATCTATTTTCCAAGTTTTTATTTCTCTGCACAAAGGAACGAGAAGATAGCCTCAAATCCTGGAAAACTCAAAATAATTGAAAAAAAACAACAACAAAAAAAACACTTTCTCATTCTGCATCTTAAACTTCCAAACTATATTGGGATATAACCATACATACTATATATATTATATTAATATAAAAACCTATATTATAGTACTTAAAAAGAAAACTTTTAAATGAACACATATTGTATATACACAGTAGTCATAACTTTATTGTTCGAACATTCGAACATTTTATATAGATTATCTTATATATTTTGTTGTTCAGTGCTCTTGCAGCACTTATATACTTTAGCAATGCCTGTAATTACAGTAGGTCATGCCAATAAAGTTTTATAAAAAAACCCAAAAATGAATGAAAGAAATGAATGGGAATGATAATATCGGTGGAATGGGCCGCCTGCTCAATTTATTTTTCTCATGTGCGTACATTTCTATAGTTTCTACACAACATGGCCTGACATGCATGGCTCTAGCTGTGCAGAAATTCCGTTACTTAGGTTTAAATAGGACATGATTCAATGGCGTAACCTCATGCAAATGGACAGATCTGCGATAATGAGACGCACGTCAAGTAAAGCTGGATAGCAAAGTCAGAGATATACTTTACAACAATTTATTATGAAGATAACAGTATTTGCTGGGCTGCCTATGCTGAGATTATTATATAAGTATAGAGAAATCTCTACACTTATTTCTATTATCCTATATACTCGAGGGATGACGTCATCCGCTTTTGTGGCAGATAGCTACCGTTCAAAGCATGATGATTCATGTTTATATGCCAAACTTCTAGGCAATGTCTTTGGTCATAGCGATCTTTGGTCATCCTTGAACATTTGTATTTATATCTGCTTTATGCATGTTAAGGCCGTTTTCGTTTCCCATTGGGTCAATTTGTCCCCTTCACTCAAACATGCATCAGTATGTGTCTAGAAAGTAGCGTGACAGTTTTCAATATGCTTTGATGCTCATGGGTACGTTATTGGTATATGTCCGCGCGACTGCGAGCATTATTCAGGTGACTTGAATAGGTCGCTCCAGCGTCAGTCCGTCCCTATACGTTCGGTCTGGCGTGTAGGATCCGAATGACTTGAAAAATCATCGCAAGTGGGCTGTTGGTCTTCAAGTCACAAAGTGTGCTGACGGTACAGTAGCTGACTAGTCGCCTGCAGTTGCTCATCCCGCATTGAATGATGGAAATGCGCCATGTACAGTAGGATTGAAGTTGAAAGTTAACGGTTTTTCAAACTATATGAAACCATAATATACGTCTTTATTCCTTCCTATAGAGTGAAGTACCTCGACATTTTTGTCCCATATAATAGGTTTTAAACCCTGGACAAACGCCGAGGATGAGACAACTCTCATTCTCCGGTCAAATGAGAACAACTCTCATGAAACCAGCTCAAAGTTGAGGAGAGTCGACGAGAGTTAACGGTCAAACGCGAGCGAGAGTTGCGACTGTCATTGACTCGCATCAATTCTCCTCCTCTAACATTTCAATAAATATACATAATGAATGTATGCAGCAAACTAAACGCAGGATTATACATTTATCAATAATATAATAATATAATACAATTTTTAAAATACAGCATGTACTATACTATGTACGTACTACCATTTATTTTTTTTGAGGTCCGTAACTCAGGTCCGTAACTAAAATAGAGCCTTTTGATTGGCTGAGTACGAGGTCCGTATCACACCAGTACGGACCTCTCGCAACTTTTCGCGCCAAAACAAACAAAGGAGTGAAGAAATAAACACGAAAAAATAAACACGTTATTTACCGTTCTGGTCGGTCCGTACTGGAAAAATATTTTCCCTCAGTCTCAGAAGCGGCCCTCGACCTTCGGTCTCGGGCCGCTTCTGAGACTTCGGGAAAATATTTTTCCAGTACGGACCTCCCAGCCGGTAAATAACATATATGTACTATCATGTACTACCATGTACTACCATGTACTACCATGTACTACCATGTACTACCATGTACTACCATGTACTACCATGTACTGTATACTAGAAATATTTTCAGAACTCCATTTATTACGTCTCGACTCACTTATACATTATTCTAATTTATATTTATAAATAAGCTGTACAAAGAATTAACTTCAGTAGGCCAAACCCTGGCCAAACTAAGTGCAATCGTTAGGGCATTATGGCAATAAAATTAAGTTTCATTATAGAAAACCGGTAAAATTGTATGGAAAGGTCTTTCACGGCAACTTTTCTTTTGTCCGTGCGTATTTTCGGTACTCCATTTTGTTTAATCTGCAGGTAAATTAAATAATCTGTGACGTCACAAGTATGGTAAAAAGCTTTACTCATCAAATATATTTCTTTACCTAAACTTCTTTTGCTTAAAATTTCAAATTAATCAATTATTGACATTGCTCATCAAATGGCTGGCCGTTTAAAAGTATTTTATGTGCATTTATATCAACCATTCTAACCTCTGCATCGCACAGGAAACCAAATAAACTCACGATGAAATGACTTAAATTGTAAATCCATAATATATACATGTGAATAAAACAAGTTAAGCCTGACTTCCATTTGGTGGTAACTGTCGTGACCAAGTCACGTATAGGACGATGTGAAATCGGCCACATTCATGTGTTCACGACCGTCATGACCAAATGAAACCCAGGCTTAACAAGCGCGCGAGAAAACTCCATTTGTGCCTGCATGCTTTAGCCCCCTTGTCCTCATTTGGCCCCTGGCAATTTTTATGACATTCTGAATCCGAGCCATAGCCGGTCTTTGACTTAGTTGGGCCCCTGTTGCTGCTTGTGTGCAACCGAGGTAGCGTGAATACCCTAACGTGACGTGGCACGAGAAAATCCTAATCTTTCGTTATTTCTCTTTTAATGGTATTGTTTCACTTGAGGATTTTACTGCCTGAGTACTGGACGAGGTGGGTGAAACTGGCTGTACTCTGAACAATTTCGATGTCGATGTGGACAAAAATCCTGTAGAGAAAAAATATATTATGTAATAAAATTTGAAAGCAAGAGCGCCAAGCAAGGGGACTTACGAGATACAAATTGGTTGGAATTGGGCATGGCGAGATACGAATTGGTTTGGGTTGTCATAATGTGCACGTGGGCAAATTGGTTTAGTGACAAATTCAATGGAGATGTGTAACATCGCAATATTTTGTAAGCAATATTTTTACCTGTCATTATATCACTCTGACTTTGATTCGTTTTATCCACTTCGGCAACTTGTCTTTGACTTGTGATTGAATATACACCAACAAATGATAAGAAACACCTAAATGAAGCATTTTTATTCTTAGAATGTTTCAGAAATCTACAGCCACTTATGTAAATAATGGCGGCGTTCTTTTGAGTGAGTCAGTTAATTTTAAACAGAAAATCATGCGTTTATGGCACATAGCAACTCTTTAAGTAAGCCATCGTCGACCAGTACATCGCCAACATCTAATGTTGGCTATATTGCACCTTTTACAGCTATCTATTCGTTGGTGCACTATAACCAATCCAGGGGACCACATGACGTTGGCTCGAGCTTGAATACATTCTATATCATACATATATATGGATATAGATGTATTCAAGCTCGACCTAAACTACTAACATCCTGAGGGTTTTTATGACAGCAAGGAATATTAGGGATGTGTTGGATATATATTCCCAACGTTGGATGACACTATATACCATTTCGTAATCAAACTTCTCACTCTCCGGCTCTGGATCACTAATTATAGATGCACGTAGACTTTGCGTACATGTTTTCTTCTCGACAGGCTAGTCAAAATGGCTATGACGTACCCAAAAAAGAACATGAAAATAACTAGAAATGATAATCCATAAAATTCTCTGTAAAACATAATACCTGCAAACGAGAAAATAAACAAAATTCAATAAACCAAAAAGGCGAATGATAAAACAAAACAAAGGGGAAAGGAAGAAAAACACAAAAAAGGTAGACAAATAGGAACCTACTTAAGCTAAAGGGAGGGGGGGGGGAGGTAGTATGAAAGAATACGATAATACAACAGGTAAGGAACTATTGATAGAACGTACCAGAAAGAATTGCACTAATTGTAAAAAACACAAAGTTTGTAGGAACCACAACTGTAGCATCGTAATGTTTCATCGCTATGTTTAGAAACCTGAAGACCAAATAAGAATTAGTTTTGAAAAAGATGGATACTAAGTACGAACATCTAAATAACTTTCAACTTTATGGATTGCTCAAGGCCAAAATACCGTAGCCTATTTCCTTGCCATTCCCTTATCCCCTTCTGCAATGCTTGCCGCGCTGAATTGAGAGCCTTGGAAGAGGCTGTTGGCCCGAAAATTTCACCGATCGCTTCTGGAAAGCCAGGAACTGTCAGCTACCGTATGTGTATACATTTAATCTTGAATTAAATGACTATTAATTCACAGGCATGCAGAGATAAGTAACTGAACTAGAACTGCATGCACTCTTATAAAGGGTGAGGGTAAAAAATTTACAGCGATTAATACATGGCCGGATTTTGAAGAGAGGTGTGGGGGGCTGCGCACCTCCCTTGAGAATGCACCTCCCTTGAGAATCTTTGCACCTCCCCTTGTTAACAGTGAAATGATGAATCAAAGTCAAAATTTAATATTGAATAATAACAGAACCTTACACCCAACTTGCCAACTTTGATCAAACACAATTTCAATTGGATGAGTCATACAATACAATCATCATGTATAAATTACATTGCATTACATACATAAAGTAACCTTTTTTACTTCAGGGGGATATGTCTTAAACCCTAAAATTCAGGGGGCCACCCTCCCAGGGGCCCGGACGCTGAAAATTTTTCCATCTTGTCTTTATAGATTTTACATCGCCATTTTTAATACTTAATTATCATGATCACGTTTTGCGCGTGCTATTTTAAATTTCAAAATTTATAAGACTTTTAGAAAAACTTTATACAAAATTAGAGACGTCTTTACCAACACGGATCACGCGTACATAATTCAAACGTTAACTGTGGCGTGTGTTAATGAATGACAATGCATGCAGTTCCACGTTCGTGATTTCAAGGAAGAAAAGCTACTTTTAACGGCTCATTTGTGAACACGTGACGTTCAAGAGGTCGCATGCTTATGCTTTTTAACAAAACGGCTGCAACCTCGTACCCAGTTTCTTCACCCTAATCGCTACTTTTACTTTTAGTTGACGGCGGGCCGGGGTCGATGCCGGCAATGACTGAGGCTATCTTTATTAAAAATGTTGGTCCTTTTCAGTCCCATTTAAAAACTACTCACCTGACTTGTGCTACAGCAGTAACAACCATCAATATAAACATGATGTAAGGTAGACCGTGATCCATTTGATTCATACCAGCAAAAGTAAGATTGATCATGGAGGAAACACCTTTCGCACATATAACTGTGACTGAACCTATAAGAAGGTCGCAGTAAAATTCAAAAACATTTCTCGTTGTCCATAAATGCTTAATTCATTTTATTGGCCTGGGGGTTCTTTTAACAAATAATTAGCGAAGTTGATGAGGAGACTGGGAACGAGTGCTAAAAAGTACAAAAATGAAGAAGTAAACTCAACCACTGAAACGAGCACCTCATAATTAGTACCTATGGCGTAAATACGGTATAAATATCGAGCTTTCACAAATGGCGAAAATTGCTTATGAAATGTATAGAGTTTGGAGATTTTGGGGGACGCGTGGGGGACAATACTTTTTTATAGTAATTCTCGCAATTTTTGAAAGCTCGCTATTCATACCGTATTTACGCCAATGTGGTCAAACTCTGTAAAGGTACTAAAATTTTGAGGTGCTCTTTCCAGTGGCTAAGTTCATTTCTTAATTTTGTTACCTTTTCACACCCGGTCCGTCATCAACTTCGTAATGGCGAATTGTGATGATCTTAGGTGGTAAAAGTTTGAGAAGGTGTATTGCCACTTACCCAATAGAGCAACCAGCAAAAGATATACAAACACATTTTCTAGACGATAACGATTTTGAAAGTATAGTATTCCACAAAACAAGGAAATCTCAAGCACCTAAAAGGTATAAGTGTAATGTACACAAGCTATTAAGTCGACCTGAAGCAAATCTAGGGGGGAAATAAAAATCATCATCATTCAAAAATGTGAATAATTAGGGAAAGCTATATAATTTACTATTATATGATTCTTTCGTGTCTTAATAGATTTTCGTCGCGTCATTGGGGATTTGATGAGATCGGATTTAAATACTTCGGAGGTCGTTTCGATCAAGTAGATACTCACCATATACAGAATAAATGACCACTGTTTTAAATACGACATTAGTTGTTTAGCTGTCGGTTCACTTCCTTTCTAAATAGAGAAAAATAGAGAAAGCCATGGGAAACACAGTCGTGTTAGTCTTGCAGACCCTAATTAGTGTTGAAAATAACGATTATTACTTAAAATGTTTACAGGGAGTGAGTTTACTTAGAATGATTTAATTGTGTGCAAACCAATGTTGCTGTCCTGAACAAATAATTCCGTACTGTTAAATCGCTCATTTACATCCTACTATAAGTGAACTGAACAATTTTCTTGCAAAAGACTTTCTTCTCCAAGAGTAAATGGTAACACGTTAGCTATATAGTATAATTTATAAATTCCGTATACGAATTAATTAAGTTATAAAGGGGTGACACTTCAGTGCAAAGGAAATCAATTAAATAATAACAAAAGATTCAGTATCAACCAAATTACCCCTATGTGAACAGGAGGCCTTTCTCGTATGAATGAAATTAGCCATATTAAATATGCTGACAGACAGCTGCAGTAGAGGGAAGAAAACAGAACCATACCTTGGACGAAAATGTCACCAACAAAAACGCACCCACAACAGCCATGGAAATACCTTAAAGCCAAAAGCAAATAGTAAAATTGGTGCTCATTTACGAAAGTTGACGAGTTTTGACTTTTGTGCAAACACCCGTCTCTAATAGACGCCAGATATGTAATAAACGCCCCCCACCCTTCGTTTCATTTACGGTGTTAGGTAAGCGAGAAAACAACTTACCAAAAAGATCTTGAGCTCTGATTTCTTCACCCAAGAAAACGACCGCAATAATGGCATTTGCTAAAACACAAAAGCAAACTACTTCTTACAATTAAAGCTGTTACTGGCTTATGTGGAATATTCGGGGGTAAAAATTCAGAAGAGGGCGTTCTTATATTGGATGAAGTAATATAAAACTCAGAGGTACTAAGGATAGTGCAATTTTTTTCATATTGCCAATAACTATAGTTAATTTACGATGGAGGCAGGCGATTTTCGCATGCGTAAAATAGAAGCATATAAGATATAGAAATTCACACACACTTACTATACCGCAATAATGCCTAGGTTTATGGCTGCGATTTCTATACACCTTAATAGCTGATGTGTAATTCCTATCAAATCTCCATGCAACTTTGCACTAAAAGTCATTTAGCCTTCGTTACCAAAAATATTTGAACTACGCTCAATAATACACGAAAAGTTCCGAAAGACTTGTTAAGCCTGGGTAGCGGGTTTATTTAGGCTGGGTAATGTCCCCGCTCATGTATACTTGAAAACTCGTGTAAGTAGCTAGAAGTTGCTTGGTTCTCTCTAGTGCTTCGAGGGTTTTTCTCCGGGTCATCACCCCTCGTCCCTCACCAAAAACTGAGCCTCTTGCTCGGGTGAACTGGGCAGCCACACCCTGTGTAATTGAAAGTCACAGTTCTTAGTTGATTATTCTACTGATTACTATACTAATATGACCGCTTCGAACAATGCGAAATTACATTCAATTCTTGCTTACCTATCACAGTTGTAGTTCCTAGCGGAGCAACTAAGGAAGCTGGGGCAAAGCCATAGGCTGAAAAATTACCAATCTCACCGAATACCATTAAAAAAATACCAAACCTAAAATATTTGAAATATTGCTAAAAGTCATAATTGCATGTAATTCATTTCTACTTCTAGATATATCCAAGATTGGCAGGAATGAAGGTTAACGTATAGTCTGTGGAGTTTTAACGGATTTAAATAGAGGGGGATAAGTAACTATATATAGATATTGAGTTATTTTCAGTTTGTTTATAAACCTGACAATTTTTCCAAAGAAATCTTGTCTAAAGTTTTGAAATAAACGGACGTGCAGAAACAAACAGACCAAAACAGCGGGCTAAACTTTAACGCACTGTTAGCGCTAATCGAGGTTTCAACATCTCGGTTCTGGAAAACCATGATAGTGCAGCCATCAAAACTGAAAATCGTTCTCGTGCTTATGAAGAATTATAAAATACCAACGATAAAAAGATGTTGAGGGGTTGCATCCCTAATCCCCTATCCATGTTTCGCGCACGAATATATTACAACCCTATGCCCAACCCTAAATGTATGTTCGCGCGAAACATAAGGATACCACCTGTTTAGGCGCCATATCCTCATAATCCAAAAGTTTAATCAAATTCCCTATAATCCCACAGAATTTTATTGTTGTACGAGATTCACGCAATTTTTTTGTTGACTATGAAGTACAAGAAAATATGTAACTATGTTTTACGTAATCATCGTGTTTCCTGCTATTTTAGTGGTTCGTTCTTAGGGAAGGGGGTGGCATATATGCGGATTTTTATAAGCGCATGCGCCTATAAACGGTGATTTTGATTTTAAAAAGATGAAAAATCGTGAACATCCGCTTTTAGGCGCTTGCACTAGCTTATATGCGGAGTAATACTTATAGACAGTTCCCGAATTTGCTTGAGTGCACCTGAGTGCACACGCAACAATAGTTTGAAATCGAGGCGGACAATGTAATCCATTGTAAATAAGCAGTTCTCATTGCCAGCCAGGAAATTCGGGAAGTGTTTATCGGGTAAGGATTATATTAGTAAAACGATCGGGACCTGATCTGACTGTCTGTTGTATGGAGGTGTCCGTTATATGAAGGTGTTCGGTAGTAGTACTACATCTCCTGAAGTTCGGCAAGCTTAATTTGCTCATGAACAGTTCAAGATGGTGGGCTTACCACCATACTTTGCTCTTTAAGTAACCTTTACCATCAGCATCTTCACTCTTTGATATCTGATTGTGCGAGTATTTCTAACAAAATGACAAGGAATAATACATTCACTATTTAGTTCGAACAGATGTTAAGATCATGAGGAAGGGCGACGTGGTGGTTAATTTGAAGAAAACATAATTTTCTCAATTATTTCTGGTCTTATTGTCAGTGATGAGATTAATGTATAAATAATGGGTACGTGCACACACGAACAAAAACAAAATATAACTAGACTAGAGGACACTCAGAAACAAGAGGAACGTGACATCTTGGCGGAGGTAATTATATGAAATCTATTGATATCATGACGACTGGTTAAACCAAGTGAATTACTAGTCCTCTTTTTGCGTGATTTGAGAATGCCTTTTTAATGCAATCTTCCAAAAGTCACTAAAAAGCTAATCTACAGTATGACTCCTGATGACTATGATTAAATGCTATGGAGATGGCTGCGTTAAGCAGGGGCCGTTAAGGAGGAAGTTACATGTAAAGTTTAAATACCTGTAAATTCATAGAAATGCTTATCAGTAAATTTCCACATATTGCCAATGTTGCGCCAACAAAAATATACTATAAAAATTACAATTTGCACGTCAATAAACTGCGCTTTTTAATCAAGCATGAATGCTATATTAGTTTTGTTGACATGTGTAAACGTTCAAATGAAAAGTTTTGCCTTTTGCCGTCACACGACGCATGTTATCAAGGCCATTTATGAATGTTGTTAAGGACAGGATGTGTAGGGTGAAGGGACGTTTAGGGTAACGTACAAGGTGATGTTTGCCGGGGTGATGTTTTGTTGAATGTTTTGAATAAACGTTTTGTTGTTGGCACAATAATATATCGAATAGCCTTTTCATTTCAGACAACATTGATAGCTTTGCCTGATATCAAACTTTTCAATTGAATGTTTGAACATTTCAACAAAACTATGACATTCCAAGCTTGAGTGAAAAACACAGTTATACGCATATTCATACTCATATTCCCATATCTATATATATCAACTTTGAGCTGTTTCAAGCTATAGCACCTGGCACTAGTGACAGGTTTAGGTAAACCGAGAGCACAGTTGTCGCTTCTGGATAAGATAGTGTATAACCCTTGTTATAATAAATAAGGTTCAATTTTATCTAAATGGCTTGCTGTGTAACCTGCTTTCATATAAACAAGCCCTAAATGGTTGTATCAAAACACTTGGCATGCAGCGAGTTGACAAGTTTATATCAGGAGTGCTATACGTATACCAAGGACATGCAGTTGCTGTAATGGGGCCCAGTGGGGACAGCTCAAGGGCAGCAGCTCATGGGAGACAGAGGGGGCCTCTTCTTCTGGCACCAATATCCATGATGATCAAAATAGAGCTCAATGGAAACTGACAATTTATGTTGCAAGATTATGAGCAAAAATTAGGAATGAATGTGTAATAAAAATGTGTAAAATACTTCAAAATATGAAGCAAAACTATCTCTAAGGTCCTTGAAAAGACTCAGTACACTAGTACTATACACAAGAGCTGAAATGTACGATCATACTTAATTAATTATTAACAAGAGGCAATCCAAATTATCAAAACAATAGCTTGTGATATTCACGAAAATAATCAGTCAAGACAGTCAATGCTGTCCGAATGATTTGATACATTGTACAATACAAAAAGAATTCTAATTAAAGTTCGAATAACCGCGATAGAATTTTGGAAGGATTAATACAGTATCTTGTAATAAAGCCTTATAAATGTATATCTTGTTTCAAGTCAAACGTTGATCCATGAAGACAATTAATATTTAATGAACACAATACGAACTCTGGCTTTGTTTTGTGCACGTAATAAACAACATTTGACCTAGAGTACTCCAAACTCTCAACTTTCATTCGACGTGCTTCATTTTATTATTAAACGGTATCGATTTTTCTCGTGATACATATTTCTCTGTCTGATCATGCGATTAAAATTTTGCAATATTCATATCATTGAAACCGCAAAATAAAATATTTCAAAGGTTACAACTTTGAATTTTTGCTGTTTAGTTGTTTTGTTTACATTTTACTGTATTGTAGATTAAAAAATGTATTAAATACAATAAATTCTTATAATTCCGACCCCCGAGATACCGGACTCTCTTCCATGTTTACAAATTATATAATTTTCATTCGTAGGATATGCAAGACATAACATTGACCTATCAGTTTTTATAGTATTTTCAAAACATCATAGCACATACAGCATTTCTGAATCTACGTACAATATCAAAGTCTGAACAACGCGGATTGTCGGATTTATACTTTATTGCAATTTGTAAGACAGAATTCGGGAAGGTAAACATTTAAATCCCCCTTACTTCCCAAGTTCCCATGAAGAAATTCACATTTAAATGAAGGTGTTTATTAATAGTGCTTCAAAATATCCGTGAGGCAGCAAGGATTTATATGGAAAGATAACAATATTTTTGCTTTATGAGCAAGATCCTACCTTTACCGGTACTTTATCGTCGTCCATTGCCGAGGCATTTCTGTCTGCCATGATATTGATATTCAAACTTATGGAAACTTATGGAACAAGCCTGTGTAAGGTACGGTCGGCTTGTAAATTATTAACACACGTCATTTTCTGGTGGACCGAACTCCCCCCCCTGTCGTTCATCTTGCACCCAGTTGAGCCCCAGATCACAGTTGTCCAGATAGCCAGACACAAATGTTGTTGTCAACACATTTTGGAATATAATTCTTTACATGTACAGTACCATGTAGTATGTACATGTACAGTACAGGTACATGAAGTACAAAAAATAATGAAAATTTACATTTTCCATAATTATTATAGGGGTTATTGTGGGCTATAGTTGCAGGCCTCTAGTTGCAGGCCAAGCAGGCTAAAATATTGGGTTTAGTCGCACCTCGCTACCCTCGCCAATTAGCGTAATCTCCTTCGCAGACGTTCTTATAGCTCCAACCTTAATAGCGGAGCCAATAAATGCATCGCCATGCCTATTCAACGCGATATTTATCCAAAAATAATATCCGAAAACGCAGCGAAATGCATCCATTTATTTTATACGTACGTACACGCACGGAAAAGTTTAAATTCTTCTAAGTTTTTAATAATTTACAAATAAGTTAACAAATACATACTAAAACTTACGGAACACTAAATTCTGTACATTTATTCATTTGGTTATTTCATAAGCATAGGCGTACGGGACGTGGGGGGCCCCCCCAAAACTTGGAGATTCAAGTTATTCGGGCAAATGGTTCACGAATATTCACGAATGAACCTCAACAAAAACAGAATTCTGTAATTTAAAGTACTGTATAAATATCTGCTTTGCGCGTTGTTGGGAAACAATTATACTATAATTTGAACATTTCTGTAATTCAGTTGCATGCCTTTGCCTGACCGAAGAAGAATTGGCTCTAGCTCTAACGAGAACGGTGCATGAATCGAAAACTCATCTTCACAGAACAATAGACCAAGAACGCTTGAATTCTATCGCTCTCATTAACATTGACAAGCGGGGCCGTAGCCAACGGTGGTGAACGGAGAAAATGCGAGTGACATTTGTCGCACGTCACCAATTATTTCACAGAAATGATTATTTAGTAATTGTATAATCTGAACCATTATTATTGAGTGCATTATCGGGATTTACAACCACGAATTCACGAACAAGGAACGAGAGTTTCATACAGCATTCCCCGGACCCCCCTACAGATTCGCGGACTTTTGGCCTCGAAAATCAATGTTAACATCGTGGCTATGGCCCTGACGAGCACATGCCAACAAAACTATTAATTAAGAACGACATGATTAACCTGAAAACTGAATTGACACTTGGTCAACGACATGGACGATATAGGTATTTTCTCTAAGTTATGTAACCTCCTACTCATAGATTTGTAAACGTTCATTTTGAGTTCACAGAGTTCATATTGGTGCAAATATTTTCTGAAATTGACCTCGGATACTCGAAAAGTTAGCCGTACGTATTTTCTGGTGACGTAAACTTTCGCCGCCTGGAACGTCCCGGCCTTTCTTGATCGGTTCTCGATAACTCGACGGGATGGGGTCGATCTCTTGTCGCTGCCTTCGTACCCGATTCGGCTCGCAAAACTGTGACGCTGAAGTTATCAGCCAAGGCCCCGAATGATTGAGCTATTTCTCATATCTTGTCAACATGATGTGTTCGCAGCAAGCTTGTCATTTTACCAAGTTGCTTCAAGGTTGTCACTCACAACTTGCATGTTAACAAGTTGTTGAATAGACTTGCTACAAGTAGACTCGCATAATGACTGGGTTAATACGGACTGAGTTAATACGCCTTTTCGGGGTTCGCGAGTCGCGACGCCATCTTGCCAAGTGGGGCAAACACAATAGAGCAACAATAGCATGACCCTAGGGACAAGTATTCCCATTGGGACGAATTAATGTTATAATCAGGAAATGCATATCGACTTTTCCAGAGTTTAGCATCACTTTACCACCAAAGCTATTTTTGAGAAATTGAGGTTGACATTGAGCCGTTGACAATGCACACTTGTTCCCTATCAGAAAGGTATGATTCAAACCATTTTAATTCAATGTCTGAAATTCCAAATTGTTCGTTCATTTGCGTAACAAAATATTGTGAGTAATTGAATCAAAGGCTTACGAATATCGAGAAAAACTACCCCATTTAATTCGCCATTATCCACATTTTCATACCATGCATCGCACATTCGAATAAGCGCCGTCAAAGTCGAGTGCTTGGGGCGAGTGATCAGGGGCGAACATATCAATTTTGGCTGGGGGGTGAAGTCTCGAAATGAGACCGACCCATGAATCCAGGCCGACTTTTAACCCGACCGAATTATAATCCAAAAAGTCGATAAATATACGATGAGATAGATGGCTCTAGTTTCACATTCGCAGCTCTAATTCAGATTCGAATGTAGAGCCAGACAGGAAATTTTCATAGTAAAACCGCAATAACTTCGGAATGGTTTAAGCAATAGAAAAAATATTCAAAGCCATTCTTCATTAATATTAAATGAATCGAATAAAATAGTTTAGACTTTTTTAGCTTATCAGGTTTTCTCTGGAGCCCTCGCAGAATACAACGCACCGTCATGATCGAATGTAGAGCCAGAGTTGTCAAATTCACGGAAAAATCCTTATATCTCAAGAACGAAAGAATTTACAATAAAATCATTCAATGCTGCATTAGCTCTTAAAGTATAAAATAAAAGAGTCTAGAAGTTTGTTTTGCAAAGTTTTCGAGTCTCGCAGACGGTTTGTTGTCATACGACGTAAAATGCCGTCATGCTGAAGCAGACATCCAAACATAGAAATAAAATCGATATATTTTAAAACGGCTAAATGTATCGCAATATAGTTTAATGCCTTTCTTCATTAGCATTAGAAAATTCAATCAAGCAATCAAACCTTTCAACTAGTTCGGTATCCTCTGTAGGCCTCGCAGAAGAAGCGTGTCATTATACGCCGCCATGTGTAAATTTGAGAGACACATAATCTTGTCGCGACATAATGTGGTATTTCTCAAGACGACGCGACTAATTCCTTAACGGTTTCATACCGTTATTGATGAATATCAAAATAAATTCTATCAATTTCCGACCTTCCAAGTCATTCTGTTTTGCTTATATTTCGTGCATAACAAGTCTTGTCGATGCGTCAGCTCCACAAACTCGAAACTGAGGGAGACGTTCGCATACGAAACAGAATATCTCGTCAACGCAAAGCTGTTTTTCTATAATATTTCGTGCCGTTCTTCGTTAATACCAGGAGCATTGAATTTGTCAAAATTCATTCACCTTTCCTGTTTAGTTTTTAGTGTAGAGCGACCAAAAGCCAATAACATCGCGGTACGCATTTCGATCCGCCTGTCAAAACAAAACTGCATTAATCCGCTATTAATCCGCGGGATTTTCCCAATGTTATGGACGTATAATGTTGTGGACAACATTATATTTATCTCTGGGAAAACCCCGGGGATTAATAGCGGATTAATGCAGTTTTGTTTTGACAGGCGGATCAGGGGGGTGCGTACCGCGATGTTATTGGCTTTTGGTCGCTCTACACTAAAAACTAAACAGGAAAGGTGAATGAATTTTGACAAATTCAATGCTCCTGGTATTAACGAAGAACGGCACGAAATATTATAGAAAAACAGCTTTGCGTTGACGAGATATTCTGTTTCGTATGCGAACGTCCTCCCTCAGTTTCGAGTTTGTGGCAGGCTGACGCGCATCGACAAGACTTGTTATGCACGAAATATAAGCAAAACAGAATGACTTGGAAGGTCGGAAATTGATAGAATTTATTGCTTTGATATTCATCAATAACGGTATGAAACCGTTAAGGAATTAGTCGCGTCGTCTTGGAGAAATACCACATTATGTCCGCGACAAGATTATGTGTCTCTCAAATTTACACATGGCGGCGTATAATGACACGCTTCTTCTGCGAGGCCTACAGAGGATACCGAACTAGTTGGAAAGGTTTGGATTGCTTGATTGAATTTTCCTAATGCTAATGAAGAAAGGCATTAAACTATATTGCGATACATTTAGCCGTTTTAAAAATATATCGATTTTATTTCTATGTTTGGATGTCTGCTTCAGCATGACGGCATTTTTACGTCGTATGACAACAAACCGTCTGCGAGGCCTCGAGAGAAAACTTTGCAAGGTACAAACTTCTAGACTCTTTTATTTTATACTTTAAGAGCTAATGCAGAAAGGCATTGAATGATTTTATTGTAAATTCTTTCGTTCTTGAGATATAAGGATTTTTCCGTGAATTTGACAACTCTGGCTCTACATTCGATCATGACGGTGCGTTGTATTCTGCGAGGGCTCCAGAGAAAACCTGATAAGCTAAAAAAGTCTAAACTATTTTATTCGATTCATTTAATATTAATGAAGAATGGCTTTGAATATTTTTTCTATTGCTTAAACCATTCCGAAGTTATTGCGGTTTTACTATGAAAATTTCCTGTCTGGCTCTACATTCGAATCTGAATGTAGAGCTGCGAATGTGAAAACAGAGCCATCTGTCTCATCGTGATAAATATGCGTCCTGCGGCATGCAAAACTTGAGTAGCCGCACAATTCAATGAACATAATATTCACTTGTGTAAGTAACGTTTCATATTTTTACTGAACTCGTTTACACAGGGGCAGATCCAGCAGACTGAATAGGACGACTGATGCAGTAGGGAAACCAATTGCAGGGGGGTTCCGGGGAATCCTCCCCCGGGAAATGTTGAAATCTAGGACCTCGGAGACGCGATTTCCTACGTTCTGAACAAACGTTTTATCCAATTTGTAGGTGGAAATCAGAAAGATACCTAAAAAACCGAATTATATCGCAAAAACAACGTAGTTTTTCCAGATAAGAATAAGTTTAGCTTCCTGTACAATACTTTTTGCCATAAAGTAGTTAATATGTAGATTATAGCAGTTGTGGCCAAAGTAGTCAGTTTTGGTCTCCTGTCTCAAATTTTCAAGACAAAAAAATTATTGCAATAGTTGAAGGCAAACACACTCCTACAGTGCAACCCTAAGACTACCAAATTGAAACTGACATTCTATAAGAACGGTTTACAGCAAAGACCGAAACAGAATGTTCGGCAAACATTATGTGGACATATTCAAGTAACTGCAATTGAAATAACTCATATATGGTGGGAATGGTAAATAATGCAACGATTGAAGTCTCCTCCGAAACTATTTAGCCGGTCTCGCATAGCATTGCGTGGCATAATGCGTGCCATTTAACAATACAAAATTTTGAGACCGACTGCACTTATTTTGAGACCGACCGGATCATTATCTCTGGGGGGTGAACCACCCCGACACCCCCCACATTTACGCCCCTGTACGTGATCTGTTTTGCTGATCGACACACTGTTCAATAAAGAGGGTGGTAAAAGGGGGATACGGATCACGTTTCATGAAAGGTAAAACAGCCGTTTCACGTTTCACATGTAAAAAATAAGCCACTTCATGAAAATTTAAAGAACTATTTTTAACTGTGTATTTTTTATATTCTAAATTGAGTATTTAATGCATCTATTAACGCTTTACCGTATTTTTACATTTTCAAAACGAATTTCAAAAAAAAACTTCACACGTAAACATTTTTCTAAAATCCAACCGTATATCAAGTAAAAATAAAGAAAATACATAAAGTAAGATTGTTGCATCCGAAACCTTGCTCTGTTTGGCGTTCTCACGCTCAACCTCGTTCCCAGGCTCTTTACCTACGCTCACCCCCGCTGCGGAAAAGACCCTGGTTCAGGCTGGTCACGTGACACCTTCTACAGCTTTGTCCCATGGGAGGGTAGGCTAAGACGCGTAAAGCGCAAAGTCATTTCCGGTAGAAATAAGCGTGTTCAAAGAAGCCTAAAGTAACAGTAACAGTAACAATAGTCCATAACAATTTTTTGCCACAAGAAATTAATATACAAAGCAACTACAGTATAAACTATTGGGCAACCTTATATGAACAGTATAACAATCAAAACTAGAGTAAAAACAATTCGTAACTCAAACTTATTATAGTCGAAAAGATACTTATATATTGTAGAATGTAGAATTACAAGTTTGATATTAAATATTTTAAAATTTGTTTTGTCTTTTGAAACGAGCGAAGCTAGGGCCGAAGAGATTGCGGAAATTTCTCTTCTACAAATGAAGTAACACTGACTGACCTAAACCTGGTTACAGACGAGCAAGTTTTCTTTGACAAGTTTTCATCTGTATGCATGGGCAAAAGTGCACTTCGCCACTTGTCATTGAGAAAAATTGGCAAAATTTAATACCCATACAAACAAGCAAGTAAAACTTGTCATATGAAAAGGTTTTTGGTCCGAAAACAAAGTTCGGGTCATAGTGGTGCCGTGACAAGGATTTGTGAAGGATTTTGAGAGAGTTTTAAACGGAAATTCGAGCGAATTGTGATCGTAAACAAAGGGACGCGGAAGTTAATATGGCCGACAAAAAACGTGAAGCAATACGACAAGAAGAGGAACAGTACCGAGAGGAAATTCGACAGCAAGAACGTCAGTTATGGCAAGAGAAGCTACAGGCAGAACTTGAAATAACTGAAAAGAAATTGGAAATGGAAAAGGCAGGTAGGGCTCCATGCCAAGTTGCCCAAGCTGACAATTACGTCATTCAAAGGTACAGCTAGTGATTGGGTTAGATTTGAAAACATGTTTTTAACTCAAGTAGATTGTAAACCGATTACCGACGAAGAAAAGTTTGGTTATCTGCTCGAGATGGTGTCTGGGAAAGTGCGCGACAAAATTTCTAATCTCAAACCTGCATGGCTCGGTTGGCTATAAGACGGCCTGGGAGCGACTAAAGAAAGAATACGGACAGACACGGTTAGTAGTAAATTCCCATATAGATGATAATAAACTTGGATGCTGTTAAGGGCAAATCCTACGAACAGGTTCAAGCATTTTATGACAAGTTAAGTATAAATTATGACGCTTTGCGGACCCTGGAACGCTAAACTGGATGGGTTTGTAATGCGTGCCCTTAACAAGTTGCCCCAAGTTAAGCCAGATCTAGTTAGGACTGATGATGACTGGGAAGAGTGGAGCATGGAAAATTTAATCGACAACTTATAACTGAGTTGGCTAAGGGCCTGTCTATATGATCCCGGCTAGGCGGGACGGGACAATTGCCGAGATCCCGCTTATAATAGAAACTCTATTGAGTTTATATGATCCCGCTTCTATCCCGCCTAGACGGGATCCGGCGTCTGTTGCCAGGATCCCGCTTAGCCGGGATGAACTTTTCTTCTGAGCACGCGTAAATCCCTTTTCTGCAAGAAAATATGACGTCAAGCACTTAACTGGCTTCATCCCGGCAATGTATTTTGTCCATATAAACACGCCATCCCGCCTAGGCGAGTTTTCCGGCTAGACGGGATGAAAACGTCCCGTCCCGCCTAGACGAGATCATATAAACAGGCCCTAAGACGGAACAAATCATCCCATGACCATGAAAAGGGACTCTCATGAACGTAACATGTATACAAGGCGAGGGGGAAATAAGGATGGTAATAGAAGTGGGCGGTGTGTGTTTTGCAAGTCAGACCATTGGAGTGACAAGTGTAAATCATATGTTACTACAGATCAACGGAAGAAGTTCTTCGTGGAGAACAAGTTGTGTTTCAACTGTGCCTCATCCGGACATAGAGGCAATGAGTGTCGTAGTCAGGGGTGCTTCCACTGTGGTGCGAAACACCACATAAGTCTGTGCACCCAAGAGAAGAATGGTCCACCAGCCACAAAGGATGGGAATGAAACTGTGTTGACAGGATATACTCCAGAGTCAACTCTTCCAGCAATAATACCTGTTAAATTGAAAGAGGAGGTGTTCTGGGCATTTCTGGATACTGGTTCTGGTAGGAGCTTTATTTCAAGAGAGGCTGCCAAGAAACTTGACCTGCGACCTGTGCGACATGAGAGGAAAGAGATTATTACGGTCAGCAGTTCAACGAAACAATCAATGCCCATTTTTGAAGTTATGATAGAGTCAATGGATGGTAATGCCCGGGAGAAGATCGAACTGACGGGATCCAAGTTGAACGATTTTACCACGGTAAGAAGACCGGACATGGACAAACTAAAACACGAATTTTAGCATACCAAAGATAAGAGGTTCTGTATGAACTCAGAAGGGAAATACCCCATCCACATGATTCTTGGGGACAAGACCTATTGTAAGATTCGAACAGAGGAAGTCTTTAAAGGAGACCCTGGAGACCCAGTAGTAGAAGGGTCTACATGGTGGCAACTATTCGAGCGAACAGTGCATGTTTACAAGATAAACGAGTGATTATGAGAGATTATACAGTCTGGATGTCCTGGGCGTCGAAGACCGAGGCGAGAATGACCAGTTGGATGTCCTTCGGGATTTTAAAGAGAACATAACCAAGACGAGAGAGGGACGATACGAAGTCGGGGTGCCATGGACACCAGGAACTATTTTGTCAAATAATAACCAGGAGCCAAGCAGGAAGCGACTTGACAACGTTTGGAAGAGAATCAATTGTGACAAAGATCTGAAGGAAGAGTACGAAAAAATAGTCGTGAGTCAGCTGAACGAAGGCGTTGTAGAAAGAGTGTCAGAGCAACCAACGGGTGAGCGCTTATTCTACATGCCCCACAAGCCAGTTGTGAAGCAAGATGCTACGACTACCAAAGTGAGGATTGTATTTGATGCCAGTATGAAACCGCATCCGATGGCGACCAGTGTTAACGACTGATGGCGACCAGTGTTATCGACGACCACTCCTTTGGGACATAATGGTTAGAGCGAGAGTTACCTCCGACATACTTTTAGCAGATATTCAGAAGGCATTTCTGCAAGTTGGGATTAAAGAAGAGGACCGGGATGCCTTCAGATTTCTTTTCAACATCAATGGGAAAGAGGAGCATCTACGATTTACAAGAGTGCCATTTGGGGCAGAGGCAAGTCCATTCATGCTGGGAGCAACGATGCAATACCATCTAGATCAACAACCACCAGAGTTTGAGACCACCGTCGAAGCGTTAAGAGAAAACACATACGTTGACAATGTGATGAAAACGGGGAGTGATCTTTCGGAGCTGGAGAAGTTTAAACGAGAAGAAACGGAAATATTGGAAGGTGGAATGTTTCCCTTGCACAAGTGGGAGTCGACCGTGGAAACGTTGGAAAGCGAAGGTATGTCAAACCCCTCGAAGATTCTGGGTCTAACGTGGGACAAAAGAGAGGACGAACTGTTGATTGAAATGCCGGAGTATCCAGAGGAAATACAAGTCACGAAGAGGTCCATAATCAGTCATCTTGGAAAAATGTATGATCCGTTAGGAATTGCTTCACCAACTATGGCTGAAGGAAAAAGGATCTTCAGGGAAGTCTGCGATGAGAACAATCTGAAGTATCTGAACCTTTGAAAAACGACTGGTTGAGGTGGACGAGACAACTTCGGAATGTGAGGGTGCCACGAACGGTAGCAAAGAACCTGAAGAAGATCAAGGCTGTTCATCTCCACATTTTTGCAGACGCCAGTAACTTGGCATGTTCGTGTGTAACAATAGCGGTAATCGAACAGGCAACAGGGACGGTGAAAGGCCTCCTTGCTTCAAAATCGAGAATCTCGAAGAGGAATCTCGATTTCAAGATTGGAGTTGGTAAGCGGGCAAATGGCAGCGAACATGGCGAGAAATATATGTTCAGAACTGAAGAGAATGCCCGTGGCCTCAGTAACGGTTTGGATGGACAGTTTAGTAGCGCTTTTCTGGATTTCAAATCCTGCTAGGTCCTGGAAAGTGTTTGTGGCAAATCGAGTAAGAAAGATTGCGTCGATCACTGCAGAAATCGGGATCATGTGGAAGTATTGCCCCACCAAGAAAAACATCGCCGACTTAGGCAGTCGAGGTGCAACAATCAACCGAATGAAACGTGGAGGATGAGTGGCTATTAAACAGAGAACAATGGCCTGATCAACCAAAACTAAGAAGTACCAAAGACACGAACCAAGAGACAATATCCATTAAATAAACAGTCTACCACGTTGGAGAGAATGTGTCGGGCGAATGGGACTCGTTGTTAGACAGAAATCCTTATTGGAGAACTCTTCGTATAACAGCGTGGGTACGGAGATTCGTAAATAACAGTCTATATAAAAAACGCGGGTTAAAGAAGAAAGGTCCACTTGATACCGGTGAAATGGAAGCGGCAAATAATTATTGGATCCGGAGAGTCCAGTGCAATGCCGTGAGACGGTGGAGATGCAACACGTGCAAAGTCTACTCAACCAAACCGTATGGAGCATTCAAAACGGCGCCTTTACCTGATTTCAGAAAGAGTACGTGCATGGATTGATGGAGTTTCACAGATTGAACAAAGGACGTGATGAAGTACCGCAGATCGGTGAAGTGGTCCTAATTGTTGGAGAGGAGAGGAATAGAGGGAAGTGGATGAAAGGGAGAGTCATTCGGCACGTGAAGGGGAAGGACGGGGTAATTCGAGGGGCGATACTGTTGCACAAAGGGAATCACATAGAACGTCCAATCCAGCTGCTATGTCCCCTGGAGATCAGGGGCCGGTTGTATAAAAAAGTAGTTAAAGTTAACTATAGTAAGTGCGAAAGTTAACCAATCAGAATAGCGAATTCTATAGTTAACTACTATTTAACTACAAAACGGGTAAAAGACTTTTATACAACCGGTCCCAGAAGTTCATTACGAGACGCCGAAGAACACAACGCAAGTACCAAAGATGGGACCGGAGAAACGCGAGACAACAGGAAGAAGAGACAGGCTGCGAAAGACGCTGGACAAAAGATAAGAGAATGTTTACAGCAAGAGGATGAGTATTGATGTAACATATGAACACTAACATTAGGAGTATTCGGACAGTTACTCGAACAATTGAACTGTTAGTTAAGGTTAGGTAAAAATATAAAAACATTCATATTTTTAGGGGAGAGTGAGACAGACTTCCGAAGGTTATTCCCCGCTCCTTGAATTGTAAGTTAGGCGACCCCCCGGTTGGGGGTCACGTGAGTAAAAAGGCGAAAAAGAACCAAGAGGGGATGTGATTATGTGAGATATATTGTATTATGCGAGTAATTACTGTAATAAAATATAAAAATTACGTATTAATTGCGAGGGGAGGTTTTTGGTCCGAAAACAAAGTTCGGGTCAAAAGCCAGTAGTTTGACATTTGCTTTATTGTACAGGTTTTTGGTATATTTTGGCTCCGATATATGCCGCAACAAAGTCGACACATAGACTCGGAGTTTGAAATTGATTTTCCGTATATATCTTTTTCGGTGTTTCCAGTTGAGCCATTGCTAATCTGGACAGGTGAGCCCATGGTTTTGTATTTATTACGCCCATTATTCACTCATGTATGAATGTAAAATTGACATGTTTACTCAACCACCCCTCCCTCAGTGTTTTCAAAGCGTTAATTAAAAACACCCCAGATTCTGGGGTGTCACGTGACCAGCCTGAACCAGGGTCTTTTCCGCAGCGGGGGTGAGCGTAGGTAAAGAGCCTGGGAACGAGGTTGTCTCACGCTTGGTCCAGTCTGTTTTTCCTGCCTTAAATAGATTTTGTTCCACGAACAAAAATTACCAGCAATCGCGGCTCACGGCTAGGGGTAACAGTAGTTTCCAGAAAAATAATGGTTTTAAAGAGGGTGATAAAGGGTATTTTCGTGAGCCGTGAATTGCCAATATTTGTTCCCGTGATTTACACGATTTGGTAGTGGCGGTTTTATATTTGTATTTGGTAGCGGTTGACTGGACTTATAAATAAGTGACCTTTGTATTTAAATTTTCTTTGTAATGGTGGAATTCGAGAATAAAATGTTCCCAAATAAATATTGCACATGTATAGACGCCACTTCAGGTTGTTATTGACACTAGAAAACACGTTTGGATGCTTATGAATGTGTGTTGTATTTAATTATTTACGCGTATCTTTAGTTAGGATATTACAATATTTTTGTTAGCATGCATGTATGTTAAATAATTAAACTATGGAAAGCCGTTACTGCCAAAAGTCGGTCGAGTGTGATATATGTACCTCAGTTGCGGCAACCTATAATCGAGTCAACTGTTAATGGTACTGAGATAAAAAATATGCCTGTTCAGCCATGTAAAGGCATAGTTCAGATTCTCGCTAGCGAGTTTTTCAATTCTCGCTAGCGAGTTTTTCAATTCTCGCTAGTGAGTTTTTCAATTCTCGCTAGTGAGTTTTTCAATTCTCGCTAGCGAGTTTTTCAATTCATGTTCGATATAGGTTGCATGAAGTAGTCCAATAGTTGTGATCCGCTGACATGTGCCGCTACTAAAAGGCTAAAAGCTCACGTGATTGAATTGGCGGGAACAAATTTGCATGTTGCTGTATAAATTTTGTTACGATTTGTACAAAATACTAACAATTTGCATAAAAGATGAATCCAATTGTTCAACAAATCCTCGAAAATATCGACAGATTGAGTAGAGAACTTCGAGAACAAAGACCAGTTAATAGCGCTGCTGCCGTTGCATCGGGGATAAAAAATTCCCATATAAACACTCCATCCCGGCCAGGCGGGATGATGCTGTTAGTTTGTTCAAAGAAATATTGGTCAAACTGGAATGGTTAGTTCCAGAAAAGATCCAAACTCCCTCTATGGTGGGGATTTCTGCCAAAAGGGGAAAGAGGAAAATCTATTTCTGATGGTAAAATGTGCTAGGATGTCTGAAGGGAGTAGAGGGGTTAATTTCCAACTTATTTTATACGATGTTTTATAATTCTCAGAATTCCGTCAAATCGCCTCCCAAAACGCAGGAAATGGCATTTCAGGGACTCTAGATTTCAAAATGCCCATACACAAATTGCAAGGGGGCGCCAAATTCCCAGCTGGCCTCCCCTGGCAAACACGAGCCAGCACGCCACTGGCTTTCTCTCCAGATATCCGCTCAATAGATTGTCAGTAACAGTGTCTAACTGATGCATTAAGTCATTGAAATCTCTAAAATACTTCTCCAGTTCTTCACGATCGGCAGCCATTGTTGCTAAATGTTTTTTTCGCGCCAATGGCGCCATATTTTATTTTCCCGCCAATTTTGTCAACTGTTACGGTGAAAAACTGGCTATCGAAAATTGAAAAACTCACTAGCGAGAATTGAAAAACTCGCTATCGAGAACTGAAAAACTCGCCAGCGAGAATTGAAAAACTCGCTATCGAGAACTGAAAAACTCGCTAGCGAGAATTGAAAAACTCGCTATCGAGAACTGAAAAACTCGCTATCGAGAATTGAAAAACTCGCCAGCGAGAATTGAAAAACTCGCTATCGAGAACTGAAAAACTCGCCATCGAGAACTGAAAAACTCGCCATCGAGAACTGAAAAACTCGCCAGCGAGAATTGAAAAACTCGCCAGCGAGAATTGAAAAACTCGCCAGCGAGAATTGAAAAACTCGCCAGCGAGAATTGAAAAACTCGCTAGCGAGAATTGAAAAACTCGCTAGCGAGAATTGAAAAACTCGCTAGCGAGAATTGAAAAACTCGCTAGCGAGAATTGAAAAACTCGCTAGCGAGAATTGAAAAACTCACTAGCGAGAATTGAAAAACTCACTAGCGAGAATTGAAAAACTCACTAGCGAGAATTGAAAAACTCGCTAGCGAGAATTGAAAAACTCGCTAGCGAGAATCTGAACTATGCCTTTACATGGCTGAACAGGCATATTTTTTATCTCAGTACCATTAACAGTTGACTCGATTATAGGTTGCCGCAACTGAGGTACATATATCACACTCGACCGACTTTTGGCAGTAACGGCTTTCCATATTAAACCCCTTAATCTCAGTGATCAAATTGAAAAAAATATACATTTAAGAAAGTTCACGTTTGATTGCAGCTATAGTTATATTTCATTTTTAAGCCTCCTTGTCATGTGGCCAAGTTTATGCATGACAACTTATGTTAAAAATATACTATATATGTTCAGAATGAAAAATGTTCATGTATGTTCTATTTAACAATTAGACAACGAGGCCGAGTTGGCTATGAGCGAATAGTCAACGAGGCGAAGCCGAGTTGACTATTCGCTCATAGCCAACGAGGCCGAGTTGTCTAATTGTTTTAGTATAAACTATAGCATTTATTGAGAACTAGGGAACACAATACAAAAGTAAACAAAAGTATTAATATTAATTTTAAACGTGAATTTTCACGCCATTGTTTTGAATTTTGCTACTAGTAGACTATCACTAATAGTCTACGAGTAGCGTAGCCAATCAGAACGCAGGAAAAGTGATAGTCTATTACTAAGTTTATACTAATAATATTTAGACGATATAAATTTTTTGCTACTTTGTCTTTAGTAATTTTACTACTTTATACATTATAGTACTATACGTATTTTCTAATCGTTAGCTCATATTATAACACATGACATAGTCATATAGTCACACTTTGACTTTATTTACCTACACTGAATCTTATCAAATTTACTCGTCCTTTTGTAGCTATGATATTATTTTTACGGAAACGGTAACACATTTAAATAACAACAGCTGTTAAAGCTGGGGCATTACGTTTTTAGCGTAGGTCACGTTTGAGCCGCAATTCGTGCTAAAATTCACAATCTACCGTATATAGTAGTTACTTATCCGTACATAGTAGTTCATTTCGAATTCCACTTCCTAGCTTTCCGGACACTGGTGACTGGCGTCATCGAAGGTCAAAGTCAAGTTTCCTTAAACTGAGAATTTTTTTGACCTTTTTAGGATTTTTTTAAGGAAATGGATTTTTTAACATTAGTATTTAGAATCGATATTTTCCCGCCTTTTTGCAATTTTGTGTTTGTTAGATCCCACACCCTCTGATCCCACACCTAACACGTGCAGATGGAGGCCTGGATCGGGCACCAACAAAACGTGATTAAAATCACAAAATGACCTATTTTAGTTTCCAAAATGATGCACAGGGACGCCAGAGAGGGGGGGGGCGCGGGGGGCAAGCGCCCCTCCTACCATTTCCTAAGGGGGGCAGGGGGACAAAATTGCCCTTATAATATAAATGAAACAATAATAATACTGGCAAAGAAGAGAGAATACAGCTGTAAATTAGACGATCAGTGCATAATGGAAAGCTATTGTTTTCGTTCCATACTTCTTTAGATCTATATTTGTACATAGAAATAACAATTAAATGAGTTGAAATTTGAAAATCATCAAAATCCCATCGAATTAAAGGGCGTGGCAGCGAAATTTTTTTTCGACTGCCCTTACGTTCGCATTGCCCTAGATTTTAAACTTACATCATGCCAATGGGAAAGGCGAGAAAATGCACAAAGAAGACTAAATCGTGTGTTGGTAAAATCCAAATGAATTTTGCCATCCTTGGATCAAGTCATAGCGGCAAGACAAGTCTAGTAAGACGGTTTCTCTGCGGGTCCTTCAGCGATAAATATAATCCAACTTCGATGGATGTTTTTGAGGAACATTACAAACTCGATGCTACAAATGTCGGTGTCTCATATCGTATTTTTGACACAACTGGTTCCGATGATTTCCCAGCGATGCGACAACTTGCAATCAACTCTGCTGAGACATTTGTAATTGTTTACGCTGTGAATGATCGAAATTCCTTCGAAGATGCCACAAAGGTGAAAATGGAAGTATTGAAAACGAAAGGTCGAGGAGATGTACCGATATTATTGGTTGCAAGTAAATGTGATGTAGATAAAGAGAATCATGTCGTCAGCTCCGAAGAAGGCAGAAGGTTAGCAAAACATTGGGGATGCCACTTCGCAGAAACCTCAGCTAAAGTTTCACAGAATATTGACAATTTATTCACAGAACCTATTATCAAGATATTAAAACAGAAATACCCAGAACTTGCTACATTAGGTTACAATTATCCAGCCTTAGCTATTGCTACTCGCTGATTGAACAATATATTTTCGTAATTATTGTATAATAAACCAAATTTGTCCATATGTAAAAATGTATATACAATCATATTATTTATCAGAATAATCAAAAATTGATTACAATAAATGAGGTATAATATTCAAAATATTGTGTGATGAATGTGTTTGAAATACGGCCAGGTTTAACAGAATTCTGTCTGTTAGTTTCCTTATATGGTTATATAACTGGATAAATGTTGTTCAAAGTCGAAGTTACGTAAGTCAATTTCTATGAAAGTATTTTGAAAATATAAGAAGGCCAAACCGTCTAGTAACGGGAAAATACAAGTCTTTGACAGTGCAGTGGGTCGGACACAAACTCCAACTGCCTTCCTGGAGGGGCAAATTTTCCGCTATAAGAAAATGTTGTTTTTCACTTTTGGCCAGCATTGTGTCTAACAAGTAAAGAGGAGGCTTGATTACAGACAGAGAGAGAGCATGCACCGACTCAGTTCGGGCGAGGTTTGAAATATACTTATAACCAATTCAGCGTCTATGCCCAATTTACATCTTGATGACCTTATTCATCTTTAATCCTTTATGTAATTGAGGAAATTTGAAATGATTTTGCATGCTGGTCCTAGATTCTTTTAAATGTTTTAAACAGTAAATACTACATGCAACACGCTATTATTTGCACCGTCAGGCGCACAAGGTCAGCCATTCTTGGAATACCAAATAGGGAATCTGAGAGATAAGCCCGAGTGTGAACTCGCAGACAAAGCTGAAGTACCGATATTCTGCCTTGTTTCGAAAGCTATATATTTCAAGTCTTTTTTAATATTACTAAGTGGGAACGCGGAATCAATTTTAAAATTGAGTTTGAGAAGCAAGTTGCATGTTAAATTTACTGAGTCTAAGAATTTAAGGCATGTATTGTATTGACTATTCTACATTGTAATTGTCTATCAAATGGAATTGTGTACGTATGTGGTAACCAATGCAATGGTACCCGCAGTGCATAAGAAAGTATACAAGGAAAAATCAGATTCTGTGTTTAGATATATAATTTACGTTGTCATTGCTTTACCTACAGTATTTTGGCAATTCAAGAGAAAAGCTAGAGATTAAATTGACATTATAGTGATTATATATATATAGAGAATAATACATGGGTGCGCGGAAATACCAGATTTATTTCGAGTGTTGAACATGATATCTCACGAGTGAGCGCATATATATCTATACCCACAGCAACAGGCACGCTGGGTTTATCACTTGTTATTATCATCAATGACGACAAGTCAAGTGGCGATAAATTATATACTGTTTATGATATCGCAAAAAATGTGGAGTCATTGCACCAAATTTTTTAAGGCACGCTTTTGAAAAAGTAACATTAAAACAGGTGTCCAACAACTCTGGATTTTTATCTAGAGAAATAGAACGACTGAGATGTTAATGGAAACATTCAAACAATTTACGTTGCAAATTTACCAAATTCGAATGCTGCCGATGTAAAATCTTCTGCACGTCTGGATTGCATAAATCGTCTAAAGGAGAATTGATAACAATTTGAAATTGGAGTGTAAAAAACAAGAAGGTAGCAGTTATATTGTAAGTGAATACACCAGACAAACGTTTTTGTGCTTTTATTCATCTAAGCAAAGTTTATCTACTGTGTTGTATTTTACATGTCAATTCATTAATTGAGTAAACATTCTTGGGGATATACTCCATGAAAAATCCCTGCATGACAACAATCTTGGGACGTTCAAAAGTAACAAGTTTTCTATAGATTTCAAATTTATCTTAGAAACTAGAATATCTTCTTGATCGTGAACTCTTAGCTTTGCCTTTGATCTTGACTTCTGGTTTTGAATATCTTCGTTGTTCAATTAGCTATAAGAAAAACGTCTGGGAATTGTAAGTGTAAAAGTCATGTTTAGTTGAATTTATGCATGCATGCTTGTATTATAAATATAGGATTATTTACAAGTTAAGAAAGAAAACTCAAGTCTTCTGAAATTGAATCTTTATGTCTTCTGTTGCTCTTCAGATACTTGGAAAATTTTTAAATTCTGAAAAAGAACTTGGGAAAACAGTCAGTTTAGTTCAAAAATTAAATATTTAATGCAAGTTTCCCAAACTTTCGATTTCATTTGAGAAACCTGCCACGCACACACACTATGTTAGAGATGAAACACAGTAGACAACAGCTTTTAGCTTTTATTTTTTAAACAAACATTTACCTATTTACAAGATAAATCAGCTGATTTCAAGCTGGTTATGGTTAAACATACTTATTAAAGATATACTGAGAGAGAGAGAAGGTCGTTTGTAATAAATCAAAGCAATATACAATAGACAACAGTATTTTTCAACTTTATTTATTCAACATTAATCTATTACACTGAAGAATCTATTACACTTTTCATATATGACGTCTGATGGCGAGGGCGGTGTCGTCGTTGTTGAACGGAAGAACTCCACTAATTTGCATCTGTATTAGGATCGGATGTGGGTTTTTTCGAGCTTAAATTTTTGAATGTATGCACTCTTTTCGAGCTAAATGTTTGCATAAGTTCATGCATATTTAATGTCGTGCTAATTAAGAAAATGAGAAATTCGACAAATATGGTGAAAAATTTATCGTATTTAATTTGTGTGTATTTGAAAGAAAAATTCGACAAACATGAAGTCAAATTTTTATGTGTTGAGCGAAACAGCACAACCGAAGGGCACTCCCCATTATCATTTCGTAAAGCTGTTTTGTTAGCCTAAGTGTATGCATGTACATATATTTTATTAATAATTATTAACATAATAGACAGCATTATATATTTCAGATCAGTTTTATGTAAAGTCATATAGCCTAATTTTCATAATGCGTGTCATAAATTATCGCAGAGCTACCACCCATTACACTTAATCTTTTGCTATGTTCTATTGTCCTAGCATATAAAGCGCATATCAACCTAATTTGCATAATACGCGACGTTCCGAACGCAGGGGCAAAACCCCATTATGAGCCTAAAACCTAAATATTTAACTATGAACTATAGTAAATGTTTTCCAGGTGGTCTCCTAATTGCTCTAAGATTTCATCAAGAATCCTTAGAGCATTACAACCTTATAGCATGCACTGACAATATCTCATGAAATCTGTCCGCGTGTTTCGAACATAACCAATGTAACGAACTAGACTAAACATTGCTTTAGTTCATTACTGTCCCTCCCCCCTGACAGTAAAACACTTCTCCCTTTCTCATGCGAGGGCCCAGGGACCCAGTGAACTTTACTGCCAGGGGGTAATATCTTTCGGAAAAAGAGATATTTTAGCCGAGTTTTTTTAAGCGTGTGTAAAAACAACCAACTTAAGCATGCACGTTTGTGACCACCAGGACTACTCTAACCTTACGACGTCTTCTTACTTGTGATGACGCTTCGACTTTAATCCGGTAATTTTAGCTACCGTAAATCCATTCAATCCAACTGATCAATCCATAATGTAGTTGCAGGTACATAAATCCATAGTATAATACAGGTATACATCCACATGTATTTTGATAAATCCATAATATACATTTTGAAATCCACGTCTTTTAAGTTAAATCCATAACTTGAGCGAGGCGGAACAACATCATCTGAAATAATCGACGAATATAGTAAGATAAAGATTCAAAAATTTATTGGCAAAACAATTCATGAAAAAGAGGCACAAGCAAGTTTGGAAAATAAGACTTGGGGTTCTGTCCTCGCCCCCAAATTTCTAGGAACATGTTTTTATCAGTTGAAAGTGATTGTTTTGAGGAAAGAAAACGTTTTTGACCATCCACAAGGCGTTTAGAGTACATCGAAAGAAAATATCAACTTTTGAAAATTATAAAAACATGTCTTTATCAGTTGAAAGTCATTGTGATAGAAAACATAAATTTCTGACCATCCCCAAGACGTTTAAGAGCACATTGAGGGCGAATTTAAACTTTTGAAAAAATAGATCGAAAACCAAAGGGGGGACCACAGGGCCAAAATTATAAAAACATTTTTATCAGTTGAAAATCATTGTTTTGATGAAAGAAAACGTTTTTGACCATCCCCAAGACGTTTAAGAGTACATTGATGGTGAATTTAAACATTTGAAATCGAGGGGGGTGGGGGTGGGGTGGGAACACGGTTGTGAAGGGCATAATTATTCTCTTCAGACTTCGGTGAGACAAAGACTATGGCTTTAAAAAATCATGCAGACAATTAATGAAACATTTACCTTTCTTTGTCGTCTGTAGTGACCCGAAGCCTCGAGGCGATGGTGAGACGATCGTGAGATCATGGTCAAGTTTAAACGCCAAGTATTCTTGTCACTCATCGTTGTTAGTCAGTTCAAATTAGAAGGCTTCTCCAAGAAATATTTTACGCTGTCCATTCTTGTGTACGTGCCATGCTGAACCGTAGAGAAGTCTCTTGGTGCCCTTTGGCTTTGCATAGACCTAAAGTTAATTCTGATCACTGAATCGTGACTGAATGGCACACGTTGCTTTACCTTGTCTTAAATCATCCGATGTCTTGAGGTGTTGGTGAGGCCAAAGCCAAGTTTAAACGCCAAATCGTCCTGCCACTTGCCGCTGTAGTACTAGGTCACTTCTCCAAGAAATGTTTTACACTGTCATTTTTGTGTCTGCATCATCCAACTTCGGGAAGTACTGTATATAGACCCTTGTATATACCTAAAAAATAAAAACAATGAGTGACTGGATGGCATGGAGATTGGAGAACAGCGAGATTTTCAAGGCAGCGAAAAGACAATAAAACCATTTCCCACCACTGAATCGTGACTGGATGGCACTTTTGTTTTATCCTAAATATTACGTAAAATGTACATACTTTGGTATGTTTCTTTTTGGTTTCTTCCTTGATCGATGCTTTCCAAACTTTTTCTGCAGCGTGCTTGGCTATTCTAAAGTTCATGTTATGTCCAATATGCATCATTGTGGCGGCGTCCAATTAAGGTATCCAAAGTCTTTAACCAGTCTTAGAGCCATCGATAGCAATCAGCTGAAGTACAATGTATGGATTTTGGCTTCGATGCTTTACGGAACAACTCGACATGTCAACGAACTTTTTCCATTCTGACGAGAAGTTTCTGTGTTGATCGAGTCCTCAAAGAGCGCTCTGTCGTCAGCACTAGTCGAAATGCGGGAAAGGATTTCTGCTGGAAACAATAGACAAGCATATTAAAACGATTTCTGCTGGAGTTTCATATTTTTCAAGAGATGGGGTCACATATCAGACGTAATTTTGAGTCGAAAATATGTTCTAAATTTACTTATTTGTAACTTTATCTGACCAGAACAACTTAACTGCAACTATTGTACGATTTAGAACAAAATTACAAGCCAGAATAACTAGGATTTAGGTTTTAAACAGTTTCTACATCGCAAAATGTATAGCACAATTACATGTGTAATACAAACGCTATAAGCTAACAAAAGATAAAGTTATTGCTATCGAAACTTGCTTCAAATTCACTAAATAGTTGATGCTACAAAGTAGATCATTTTGTTCGTAGTTTAAAGCGATATTCATGCAGAGCTAAAACTCTTCAAATTTTACATATACAAATTTCACAAATCCAAATTTGTCGCTCGCAACACACGAGGTTGCTTTAAGCGAAATATTGAACATTTTGCTGGCAAATCCGGAATCCTATTTGTTAAAACACACTGGAACATAGTAGAAGACTTAAACCGATAACAAAGTATTTATTCAAACACACGTTTAAGCGATAGACAAGACGTCAAACTTCGAAACACGAGGGGGCCGAAGCTAGGTGGGCCGCACATTAAATTTCGGTATTCGAGAAATATTTTACTTAAAACTCACAATAATGTCCAAAAACGTGCTCAACATACACATAAAAACTTATTCTACTTGCCAAATATCCAAAAGCTGCAGGTCAAGTCCAATTTTTAGGCCATGAAAAGAAGATATTAGGGTGTCCTTCGTCTTCGACTTTCTTGTTGTGCTTGTACAAAGCGCGGAGGTCTTTTTATGCCCAAGCATGCTCGCTTGACGTAAACATATCTCGATTCTGATTGGCTGTAGCAAAATTCCTGAAGTAAACTATTCTTAATGCACATATTTATTGGTTTGCTTTGCAAGCTTTTGATTGGTCGAAACTACACCCTTGGGACACAAAATTACGAAATTCTATAGCTATAATAATTTATTCATACAAGGCTGTTAATGTGCATAATTTATCAAAATATTCATAATTGCAAAAGTGGTGAACACGCAAATACGGTTTATTTATTGTACATTGCGATCAGTGGCTGAGTCCACTGATCTATAAACAAACAAAGATGGCGGGCAATTTTGAGACTTTGCGTCCGAATCGTGAACTTTTAAACCCAAAATTTGACGGCTATAAATTATCCTCAGATCAACTGTCTGTGCAGAGCGCTTCATTGCCACATGCAGTGAATATAATCCGTCTTAGAGACGATGTCTTCTCGCATTTACACGTGAAAGCGTTTGTCTGGACCAATCATCTCGTGTTGGGCCAAGTAAAAAAAACATATGTTTCTCGTCCGGATTTCTGCCAAAAAGCAGGGAAGCGGGGAATTTTTTTTTCTTAGCCAAAGTAATAAGCTTTCATACAGTTTAGTAAGAAAAACACACGCAATAAATATATAATAATAATAATTTCATTTATAGTGCGCAAGTTTCATTCATATATGCTCACATGCGCATAACAAAAATATAAAAGAAAGTTCTAGATATTTACATGAAAGATAAAAAATAGTTACGTGTAAGATAATCTAAACCAATTATCCATAATCAGTATAGACTATAAATATTATATACTATTAGTTTCATAAAAATATATATAAATATTGTTAATAAAATCACAGTATTATGTCAATAAATATTATAATAAGCTTTCCTAAATAAGTGTGTCTTTAAACGTTTTTTAAAACTTCCAACAGAATCAGCTTGTTGGATGTGTGAAGGTAAATCATTCCACAAATTAGGTGCTGCACATCCAAACGAGCGATCACCAAGAGTCGGTAATGTTTTGATGGTAGTCTTCTGCAGCAAGAGTTTCAAATTCGATCTAATGCTGTAAGATGATGGAGGTTTGATACTTATAAGTTCAGAAACATAGTTAGGTGCCAGCCATAGTTAAGTGCTTTAAAAACCATTAGTAGAACTTTAAAGTCTATTCGAAACTTAACTGGAAGCCAATGTAAATCCTTCAGAGTTGGAGTTATATGATCGAACCAAGAGACATTACATATTAATCTCGCTGCTGCATTTTGCACACGTTGGAGCTTGTTAAGCTGAGTCGAAGGCAAACCATAGTAAAGACTGTTACAATAATCTAAACGGCTTGTCACAAATGAATTGATTAATATTTGAGCGGTTTCATGTGTCAGAAACTTTCTTATCCTCTTGATGTTAAATGGATGGAAAAATGCCGCCTTACAGAATTTGTTCACGTTGGTATCACATTTCATTTGGGAATCAAGCCAAAATCCTAGGTCTTTAGCTTCACTAGACGCAGTGACATAAGAATCACCAATACGCAGGGTATCAAAATTAACTTTTGCCAACTGTTGTCGTGTTCCAATGATAAAAAAATCAGTCTTACCGTCGTTAAGTTTAAGTTTATCATTTAGCATCCATGTCTTAATGTCATCAATACAATTTTCCATGGCAATAACCGCAGATTGTTGTTCAAATATTGAATCTGGTTGGAATGAAACGTACAGTTGATTATCATCCGCGAAAGCATGGGCCTCAGGAAAATGACTTTCCAAAATCTGGAACAATTTGGACACATATAGAACAAACAGAAGTGGGCCAAGACAAGATCCTTGGGGCACGCCATTTTTGAGATAAAAACGCTTAGATGTACCACCATTTACAGAAATGAATTGCGAACGGTTAGAAAGATAAGAGGTGAACCATTTTAGTACTTGGCGGTCTTTGATGCCAAAACTGGAGTTCAATCGGTCGAGCATTATATGATGGTCAACATGCAGTGTCAAATGCAGCACTCAAATCCAAGATTACAAGTAAGGTAACACGCTGATGGTTCATGTTCATTAGGATATCATGCTTAACACGTAGTAAGGCCGTCTCCGTACTATGATACTTGCGGTATGCCGATTGTGCCTTGGGGTAGAGTTGATATAAATTCAAGTAGTCATTTGTCTGATTGAAAACAGCACGTTCTGTTAATTTAGACGTAAATGTAAGGTTACTGATAGGGTGAAGATTCTCAAAGACCACTTCTGTTTTTGATTTTTTAAGTTGTGGCTGGACTAATGCTTGCTTCCATTCATCACAAAAAAACACCAGATTGTAGTGATAAATTAATCATTCTGGTAATCACAGGGAGGAGAATATCTTGACATTTTAGGACCAGTGAAGTGGGCATTGGGTCTAAAGAGCATGATTTTTTACTTGATTTAGATATCAAATCTTTGACATTTTCTTCATTTAAGATATTAAAGGAATCAAATCGAGATGTCAGCTCGATGAATTCTGGAACAAACGAGTGGTTTGTTTGAAGGGTAGAAGAATCAAATTCAGCATGGATACGCTCAATTTTCTGGACAAAAAATTATCCAATGTCATTAGCCAGCGTCATCAGAATCATCATATTCAGGAAACGTGAGATCAGACCTTTGTGTAAAGAGAATCTTAGCAGCTTGAAATAGTTTCCTTTGATTGGTACTGTTTTCAGATATAAAATCAGTATAGAACGCTTTTCGAGCACGATTCATAACAAATGTTGTCTGGTTTTTCTTTGCTTTATAGTCATTTAGGTCGCTAATCAAGTTTGTCCGTCTCCATTTCTTTTCTGCTCTCCTCCGTTGCCGCTTAGCAGCCTTAACTTGCTCATTAAACCAAGGGAAGATAGGTCTTTTTCAATGGTAGTCTAGGACCTGTATAGGACAATGGTAGTCTAGGACCGGCAATCTCAACTGTTTTAGGGTAAAATGACCATGGCGGTCAACATGGCATATGTGCCAAAACCTGAATCCGGGACGAAAGTCCTGAAAATGACCCCGCCCTGAAACGGCAGTGCCGACATAGCTCTAACTTCTGAAAAGCAAGAGCGACAGCCTTTCTGAAGTGCTTATAGTGTTTAGAAGGGTTGCTTTTAGGGGTGGTTATTGGAAGGAAAAATTTGCCTAAGTATAATATTTTACAAGAAAATCACCATGCACCACCCCAGGTCAACTGCTAATAATGCATGAAATAACTAATATACCTGGCAGAGATTAAATTTTCTTATTTCCTAAAAAAATTTATCATGGGATGAAAAACTATGCTTAATTTAATATAATTATTGTAGATTTCATATTAAAGGATTGACATTGTTTTGTTTAAATATAATACATTTTATTTCACTTACCCCCCACCAAAACACGATTTCAGCCATATTTTTGCCGTCTTGTGTGCTTTTTATCGCCGAGTCTCGCAAGTATCATCCAATTGTTGTACTTTTACATAATGATAGATGGCTAAAGAAGATTTCAACCAAGTTTCGTCAAGTTTTGAAGCAGTGCAGTGTATTTTATCTTCGATATTGCCTCCTTCGATATTTCGTCAAATATGCCTCCATTGCAATGCCTCGCCGCTTCTCTGCCCGATAAATGCCACTTCTTCGTCTTCATGTGTATTTAGATTACAGTATCCAAGAGTACTTCATTGTAGAATAGTCCCAATCGAAAAATTGAAAACATTAGTTGCACTTGAAAGGAAAAAACCTCCCATAACACATTTAGGATCAGAATCAAAAATACAAGTTTAAAAATAATTTGAAAGGAGGATGCCTGTTTTATGAGTCAAATGAGTCAATGAGTTGTGAGTTATGAGTCAATGAGTTATGAGTCTGCCTGAAAACCTTTTTTATCAACTGTCTGCACAGGGATACTAGGTTATATGGTTTACACATAATTCATCATCAGACTCAGTAAAGCCCCGTACAGACGAGCAAGTTTTCCTTGACAAGTTCTTTGTCGAGTCAGTACTTGTTCGTGTGTACGGCAAACACGTTTTTTCCGATCAATTTTTCCTTGACAAGTTTTACGAGCCCGTGTCTTAACGACACAAGTGAATACTTCATGTTTATAGTGGCAATGGCCGCTCAACTAGATCGAAAATAAGTGTGCAGTGTCGTACTGCGCATTTCCTTGTCAAGTTTTCCTTGTCGGCCGTACACACGAACAATTTTCCTTGTTCAAAAGCTGGCATGACTAGTTTTGAACAAGGCTCCTTGTCAAAGAAAACTTGTCAATTTTTTGCCGTACACACGGGAAAATAAAACTTGTCAAGGAAAACTTGTCAAGGAAAACTTGTCAAGGAAAACTTGTCAAGGAAAACTTGTCAACGAAAATTTGTCAAGGAAAACTTGTCAAGGAAAACTTGTCAAGGAAAACTTGTCAAGGAAAACTTGCTCGTCTGTACGGGGCTTTAGGGTCGAGGCTCTGGGGTCGAGGTTTAACCCAGCATATTTCCTGTAGTCTATATGGCATATACGCAATGTAATTCGAGAAAAATATACCAAAATACAATAAATCCCAATTTTTTGACTCATAACTCATTGACTCATAACTCATTGACTCATCATTTGAAAGTCACGCGCAATCTTCGCGAAAACTCCTCGTGAGCTACTTGACAGGGGGGGGGGAAAACCCGCATAAATCATAAAAATACAATAAATATAATATATTTACTATAAAAACAATAAATATTTGCGTATTTTTGCCTAAAAAACTACAACAAAATCCGAGGGACTTTTGCACCGTCATTTCAAGGGTATTTTATACAGATATGTACGTTTCAGCTCTCAGACCTCAGTTTCTGTACTTTGTCTCTGACATTAAAAATCTGATTGGTAATCTACAGGTTCACTTGGGAGAACAGTATTTTACTGATTGTGACTCCTGTATAAATAAAGCTTCTATTCTATTCTATATCTGTATAGAATACCCTTGAAATGACGGTGCAAAAGTCCCTCGGATTTTGTTGTAGTTAACACTTAAAGGAATCCAGAAAATACGCAAATATTTATTGTTTTTATCATAAATCATAAAAACTATTCACCTGCTGTATTTTTATAGTTCTTATAATATATTTACTTGGGTTGCTGTGGTGGTGAATAAACGTTTACGTCAAGTAGCCCACGAGCAGCCTCGTCCCCAGGCTCCAACTCGGATGCGTGGATATCCTCACGGAAATATAGAACGCGCGTATAGAGGACTAGGGACTAGTCTGCGTGGATATCGCACGTAACGGTGGTCGCAGCACTGGCGGGTCAGTCTGACCCATTGGAACGATAACTCAGGGGGGAAATTGAAGCCGTGCTTTGTAGGTAGTGCCAGTCCCTTTTAACATATTGCTAAATTTTACCTTAGCTAGGCGAGACGTCTCGGCAAGCGGGATCATGAACAGGCCCTTAGATTCACTTTGTTACTTCCTGAACTTTATTGTGTAGTGAATACAATTTGCATAATAAATTATTAAATGCAAATTTTATCATGCTTAATGTTGTATACACTCCCTCAACATGTACTTTCAACTATGTCTATCTTTTATATGATTGAACTGTGTAAACCTCGTGTAGCTAAAGTTTGTCCTGGACGTGCCATTTTGGTAAGAACTTTATACTTTTTACTTTAAAGTTTTAAAAAACTACAATAAAAGCTTTAAATTCTTCCTCATTTGCTGTGTTGACAGATAAGTAATTTCCCATTCAAAGGAAACATATGATTTGTGAACTAATAGTTTCGTTCGGTCTTCCTTGTTTGTGGTTTAATGTTTTGAGTCGATTGCCGAGAGTACTTCAACGGTTCGTGCCGTTGTGGTTCTCTCGTGTTCATAAGTAGGGCGCTTATGAACACTTCATTTCGTAAACAAAACGCAGGCAACCGCCATTATGTTGTCCTTATATTGCCAAATTTTAATATCTTGGTATTGCGACATAATTTGAACTGTTTATTTAGGATTTAGTTGCGAAATATTCATTTGGGGAAAGCCTACATGTGTAATAACATATAAAGTAGGTAGTCGTTCGGTTGCGTTATTTACGATATAGAACCGCGGTGGGTCACTCGCTATCGGAAAATCAATCAAGCCAGAGTTTCTATGTTAATATTTATATTTGTGCCACTTGTCAATAGCCTTTTTATAATCTGTGTCTAATAAATGTGTCTTTGTAGACCTTATAAAAGCAACAGTATGCTCGACAGTGTGTTCTAGTTGGGTAGTTTTATCAATCTTAATATTCTGTAAGTATTTCCTGCTGTGACAATCAACTAAAGGAACAGAAAAGACTTATCCATAAAATAGAAATTTCAATAAACAATAAAAATATTGAACAAGTTAATTTGAGGCCCGTTTACACTACGCACGATTATTGGCACGGCACGGATAAAAATGTTACCCGTGCCACTTTTACCCATGCTGAGACACGGATAAAAATGGTACGGGTACCATTTTTATCCGTGCCGTGCCAATAATCGTGCGTAGTGTAAACGGGCCTTAACTGCATTCCTCGGTGTTATTATTGATGAAAACTTAACATGGCATAGTCATTTGAATTTGATGTACAAAAGATTATGAAATCCACAGCGGTTATATCTGACTAAGTCTAAGATTCGACATCATTCACAAATTTAAACACTCGAAAACTACTCTACTATAGGAGTATAGCTAATAGCTTAGTCTATCCATCTCTCACTTACGGCAACTTAATATGGGGTAATACATATAAAAAGAGAATTCAAAAATTAATGAATATCCAAAAATATATAATTTATTAGATTAATTGCATTCAAATCATACACTGAACACACTGAACCATCTTCAGCCACTTGGAGATATTGAGCCTTGAAAATATAAACGATTATCTAATTTGTCTGTTTATGTTTCGATATTATCTCGAAAATTTACCAGAAGTATTTAGTAGTTATTTCACTAGGAATGATGAAATTCACCATTATAACACAAGAACTTCATCGCAACTTCATAAGTCTTATAAACTGATCGATCATGAGAACAAACTAAATACCTGGAACAAACTAGATTGTAATTATAAAAATATAAAATATTATACTATCTTCAAAAAGAAAACTAAAAAGCACCTAGCCTACTACTCAAAATAAATTTCTCACTCTTTCTTGCTCGTACATAGATTGTGCAAACTTTATTGCATTATTTTTTGCTATATTGACTTGCTATAGATCATATCGTTGTTTTTTGGGGTGGTTTTTTTTTACATCTACTACACTATAATTGTAGTTTATTTTGTAAATATATAGCTTTAGCATATGCATATGCTACGTAGTACATATATAGTTATTCTACTTGTATGTATAGCACTATGTCTACAAGTATCCGTTCTGCATGTCCTTAAGTCTTAACACTGCTTTTACTGGTTTTATGAATTTTATTATTTTTACTTAGATAAACTGAACTAGGGACCTTAAATAAAGCCTGTATAGGTTTCCAGAGGCCTCTAGCCCTCTGTGTATATATGAAAGAAAAAATTATTGTACTGATAATTATGTAATTTGCCATTTGGGCGAATTAATTAAAAAAACAAAAGAAAAACAGGCTGTATAGTAGATCCATGCAAGAGTTATTGCAGAGGATTAATTTGTCACACTGGGCTGCCAAAGCGAGCAAAGGTCAATAATACTTGGATTATATATTGGACTTTGGTGTAAAGAATGGTGGTTGCCAGGCCATCAACAAAGATCAAATTTCAACTTTTTCTCTCTGCCTCAAAGCAACCTAATTAAATTCTGAAAAAATATTTATTCAATTAATCACAATGATCCTGAAATCTTGCTCAATTTGTCTTTGAATCCCCCCAATTAAGTAATTATTAGTCCTCCCCAATAAACCCTCTTTTATTATTTTACTATCTGTCTCTGGTGTTCGAGACAGATAGTAAAATAAAGAAGATAGGGATGGATTTAACAAGCTACGGGTGCAGATTTCCTTATGAAATCAAACTTTTGGGCCTTACCAAATCCAAGGAAACCTTATGTTTCAAAAATTTACTGAGGGGCTTATAGAATCTAAGATCTCCCCACCACTATCACCAGCTCAACTCTTGAACCCTGCAGGAGCGGGTTCCTTAGGACAATGCAATAGCTCCCTCAGTCTTGCTGCACTTTCAAGTTTCAATTCTATTCGTATCTATTTCTAACGCATTCAATGCTTGTTTAATGTTTCATATATTTGTCTATTTTTGTTCCTTAGTTCATACTGCGTGATTATTCATGTGTTCTATACAAGGATAATAACAGATAGTGGTGGAATGTATTCAGGTGTTGAGATGAGACAAAAGACAAAACAACAGACGTGTACGGAGGAACATGATTCATTTCATGATAAACGTAGATTGCTCTCGTACTGGAAATCGTTGGACTCTCCCACCTGTCAAGTTAACCATGATACTGGGAATGATGTTAAAAATGAACTTCTGGTAGAACTGAGGAAGTGTTTATCAGAGTTGGATGATTTAGATTCACTATCAGACAGCGCAGAGCAAGATGCATTATCTTTACAAAATGAACAGTTGAGCCTTCTAAAGCAGTTCGGAGAGTATTCTGTATATTTTACACAAGAAACTTTGGATTTAAATGATAATTTGAAAAATTCCAAAAGTGATAGCGAGGTTCTTGGTGCATTAAAAGCAGAAAGAAAATTGCTGCTTGAAGAAAATGAAAAACTCGTAAAGCAAATGGAAAAACAGAAAAAAGAATACAAGTCTTCAAGTGGAGAACAGCAGACAGATATTGAAAAGTTAACAAGGGTATGGACAGTCTCTTAATATTTGTGCATTTTCTCATTAATCTATTTCTTGGTATTCTGGTTTGGTGATTGAATGCCAGATTATATATCTGTATTATTGTCATTGTTTGTTTTTTATTTTCACTATATGATTGTTTTTCCGGATCGGTCGTTTTTCCGCCATTATATTATACCAAAATATACCAATATAATTAAATTAACACAAAAAATTAAAAGTAAATTAAATCAACGGGGTGAAGCTGGAGTGAACCAATATTTATACTCTGGTCAAACCAATCCAATACCTGGTCAACCTCCATCCCTGCTATTTTAGCCTCATGCTCACCCGCGAGCGTATAAATGAGAAGGCCTAAAGAGATCCTGGATAGAGCCCTCGTAGAAACCTAGGATAGAGCCCGATCTCATCATACCTAACACTCTACTTCTCCATACTGGAACCGACTCGAATCCTTGAATGTCCTTAGTCCTATATTTCATGATACTTCACCTTCCATGAAATAATCTGTGACCATGAACCTTTAATGAACAAAACACTTCCAATTCAAAAACTATAACTTTAGATCATCACAATCAGTAATATTCATAATATATATATGATTGCATAAACATTCTTGATTGTGTTTGTGTTTTCTTCTTCCAGCATAATAACAGCAAGACCATTTCCAAAGTACAGATACAGCGATAACATTTCAGCGATACAAGATAGAATTGAGAATTGGGATTCTTGAATTTCTTCCTTATGAAATTAATAAATATACAATAATATATATAGATAAACTATTATATACGTCCACAGGATTAGTCTTCCAACATGGTGGGTGGGTGGGTGAATTTTTTCTGGCAGAATTTTTGTTATTTCAGTTGAAACATTCGGCAAAGTGACCGCGCTGACGTTATATAGGCGCGCTTTACCTATGGTCATTGAAATATGATTGGCAATAAGTCATTTCCGGATTGGTCTGAGCAACTGCATCTGCATTACGTCCGGACATACTGATCACTTGATCAGAGATATTTTATTGAATTTAGTGGGTGTTGACAGGCTTTTCCCACTTGTTGTATAGTAAAACAAACCTCAAGTTAATGTGTTGTCTCATTAACTTAAATGTATACATTGTGATCTATAAATTGGCTTTTATTCCTTCTGTGCGTTCACTCTTCATCTAATTGTGTAAACAGCTGGCTTACTCTTCTTCGCTTTCATCGCCTATAGCACCTGGCGTATAATTATTATACCTTTTTTCTCCTGGTGATACTTTAGTTCAAAGGTCCATGGTGTTGTTCTTATTTTTCTTATAGGAAGTTCAAAATTTCAATATATCTCGACGAAAATTGGAGCGCGAATTGCTTCAAATAACGAAACAAAAGAACGAGAAGGAAGTGACGATTAATTCTCTTCGCCAGGACATGAAGAGCATGAAAGATTCGTATGAGGCAGAGATGCAGAAATTGAGTACTATGAATGATCAGGTCTCGCAAGAGAACAGTGAGTTGGTGGAGAAAGGCAAAGAAGCGACGGAGAGTATGAAGGTCGCACTTCATCAGCTAACTGAAGAAAAGAAAGCAATGCAAGGGCAGAAAAAATCAAGTTCGGGTAAAGACATTCGGGAAATTGAAGCTTCTTTAGAACGAGCTAAGAAAGAAAGGGAGGCATTTCGGCAGCGATGTGAGAAAAGTGAAATACTTCAGAGAAATTTGCAAGACGAGATTTCTTCCTTGAAAAATGAATTGGAACTGAAGGAGAAAGAACTATCAACGAGGTCTTATAGAGAAGTGGATGGCGGGGACATATCGTCTTTGAGAGAGAAATCTACCTCAGATGACGGAGATGATTCAGTAGAACATCGGGGTCTCCAACGTGCTCACTCGAGGATATCTCAACTCAAAAAGTACGTGCATATTTTAGAAGATCGAATCAAAGAAAAAGGCGATGCCATTCTATCGCTACGGAAGGAGAATGCACGAGCTAATGATGTCGCGATGGAAAAATCCTTGGAACTTTCAAGGACAAGACGGATTTTAGAACGGAAAATAGAAAAACTAACAAACGAAAATTCTGACTTGAAAAGAAAGTTTTTGATTCCGAGCAGCTATAGCAGAAGGAATGAAGAGATAGAAAGCAAACAGGATAATCAGAAACAAGAGTTAAAACAACGAGAAAGAAGTCACGGGGAAGTTGTGGAAATAAGGCAACGTAGGCGATCTAATCCTGAACGTTGGGTAATTGAGACTGCATTAAAACGTTTAAACAATGAAAAACCACTATCGGGTAACAATAATGATACTTCCACTGGAACAATATCAAAGTCAAGTGGAAATGAAGTAGAAAAGCCTGATGATCAAGATTCGGGGAGGAGCACACTGAATGTTCCACTTGATGTTACTCCAAGGAGAAGAATCGGCGGTAAGTTCATCAGAGCAAGTTCAAAGAGACATAGTGCTGACTTGGGGAAATTAATGTCAAGACATGAACCAGTTATTAACAAAAAATTGGAAAGGTAAGTTCTGTCATTTCTAAAAATAAGACTGAATGTATGTTTTTAGCTTGCCGAATACATTATATGCGTGGCTTATATGCACGCTGAGAAAGGAATATTGATGATTTTACGTCAATGTAAGTGACCGACTTTAATCTAAAAGCATGAGGGGTTCAATCAACATAATTTGCAGAAGTCGTGCGAGTACGACCTCGTTCCATAAATACGTGTGTACACTCCTTATGCTAAGAACTAGCTTGTGATGGAGTTGTCGCACCGTATATTATGCATGATCATTGACCATTTAACATTCTGCTCGAAATAATAAGCATAATTTGCGAAATGTAATACAGTTTATACACGAATCGCGAAATTCGGGCAAAAATTACAGTTAAAGGAAAACATGTAGCTGTGACTGGATGATTTAAAATATGCGTATTAAAGTATTCAAATGTTCAGGAATGTTCAGGAATCAATAAAAACACGAATGCATGACTGAACATTTGAATACTTTAATACGCATATTTTAAATCATCCAGTCACAGCTACATGTTTTTTCCGTCCGGAATTATCTTTAAAAAAAAAAAGTGGGAGAGGACCAAAAAAATGGAATTTCTTTCTTCTGAACGAACAAGCCAGAAATAGCGAATCTTTGTAATTTAAAAGCAACATTCTCTCTTAATGCACAAATTGCCAATATAAATAAATATAATTTATTATATATATAAGTAATATAATTGATTTATACTTTTTTATTTTATTGTTTTGTAAATATTTGTAGAAAATCCAAACTCCCGTTGATAAATCAAAGTTGAAGAGTGGCTAACGTGTTAAAATAAAGTTTTACCGACCTTTAACTGCGATTTTTGCCCGACTCAGAACGCGTCATTTGGATGCGCAGCCGCGAATTTCGCGATTCGTGTATTACGATCAACATCAGAAACATCTTTATTAAATAGAATGATTAAAATCATTTTATTCAATGATCGTGGTTTTTACACATGCAATAGTAATCGGATAAGTTTTTAATAATTTAAACCGTCTGATGTTATTGTCATCGTCGGGCAAAAAGAAAATTATTTGAACGCAGTGAAAACTAAAGCCATTTCAGAGTGCGTCAAAGTCATGTCGGTCATGTGTGTATGAGTGTTCGAGGTGTTTCTATTTCAATTACCAAGGCTTAAGGCTTACCTAGTTTGGACATTACCACTATCATCGCAGTCGCTTTCCACAGGAAAACACTGCACAGGCGTAAGACCGTGTCATAGCCACTAAGAGACCTTGTTCTCTAGTAATGGTCGTGAATTTCCCGTGAAAATGTTCAATACAATGGTTTGTATTTTTGGCGCAAGTATATAATTTAAGCGTTACGTTTATCGTTGTGTCGGGAGGTTAGTAAGAAGCCATTACGGAAGCTTATATGTCTAAACTGTATTTTATTTAGTGACATTTTACTTGAAGATGAACCAGCAACAATTTTTATCAATAAATATCGTAAAAAGAGTGAAGAGGAAGAACACTGGGTATAGCTTATAAAGCATCCACGTACGTATAGAGCGCCATTGTCTTTTCACTATACTAGGGAGCTTTAGACTTGACTGTGAGTACACGCCGATTCATTGCTCATCTGTCACTCCAGGTATTTCTGTCGCTGCTATAACCTTCTTGGTAGGAATAACAACAAATGACGACATCAAATCTTGCGCTTGTTGTACTCGTAATCAAGTATAGATCTCTCTATTTGTCTGCTTATAATCCAGGCAGGTCGGAACTGAAAAGAGGGAAAGGCTGCAGGGCCATTTGGGTACATGCCACTCCACGTTTTTCTTAATGTGCCCTTTGTATGACGAATAGACCCCAAAATTATACTGAAGGTGACAGGTGTGTTCTTGATTGGATTGAGAAGAAAAGAAAACCATCACTTGATGATATTATTTAGAATGCTCAACAAACGTTTTTCAGCAAAAGTTCATTATTGTAACGATCCAGTAATTCTCTATATCCTTTATTTAAAATTTTAAAATACGTCTTGCATCAGTTGCATGCCCTCTTTGTTCCGGCGTCACTGAGAATTTTTTTTAATATATCTTGAAATATATTTTTCAAACATATCTATGTATTTCAGTGTTGTATGAGATGTATTATATAAAATGTATTCAATCGTGATGTATTTTTGCAGTACATTAATTTAAACTGTTTATTGTCTTAAATGAAAGAACTCTTAAAACTGTAGAATAACATAATTTGTAAATTTTCTACAAAACAAGATTAAATATCAAAGAGAAGGAAATGTAAATCTACGAAAGAGATTTCGCATTTGCAGTTTAAAGTCTGCATGCAAAACTCGATGTTCATGCAGATATGAACGGAATGTACCAAGGTCAAAACACTATTTAACTATGTAATTAACGTTTTAATCAATAAATGTATTCACGACACATATATTCTAAATTTTGGGCATCTCGCTCGTCAAACGCAATATGTTAAAGCCTTTATAAAGGTTTTTAAGGTGTTTCTTAAATATGTATGTATGTATTTCGTTCGCAATTTCAATCGACGAAAAACCTTTACATTACATAGCCTGGGTATATCTGTGGTAATATATTGGGCCACTGTATACACTTGAAGATTCAGCTCGACTTATAGTATCTCACAATAACTATAAGAACATAGTGTATAACTTGCCAACATAATATCAGTATAATGAGAGCTGATTAAAGAAACCTGTTCCGCGTTTTCATAATTGCTAGTACGTATGTGTGTCGCCAAAATAGTACTATATAGTAGAGCGAGCCCAGCCTCGTCCCCAGGAGCTATATAATAGGTCTACTTGACGTATTACTATGGGTGGCGATACGCGAAGGGGCTGTTGGGAAGAGTTCACTAGCTCAAACCTCAGTGGCTCGAACCCTCTTGTTCATTTTTTGTAATTCGTTATATAGCGCCTGGGTACGAGGCAGGAGCAAGCCAATGAATGAAAGATCACCCGGAATACAAGGCGGACCTATATCGCATACACATACAGCTTCGACACATTTATAACAACATACTGTATCCATGGCCAGACAATTAAGCACCAGATAATATGCACTTCATTCGCACCAAATAGGGTAGACACAAGTTCAAATATTATTTAAGCGCACGAAATATTCTTGTAACTTATTAACTTAAACATATTTGATATTTCTTACGATGTCGATGGCACAGTTTTCCAACTCTATTTCAGATACATATTTCAGACTATATATTTTTCAAGAATACTAATTTACAGTCTGTCATTTATACCAGTGTACTAAGTCTTGTTATAAGCTAGTATAAAGCATCACAGGGTGCCTTGAAAGAAGATACATAATTATCATACTTGATCATCTTTCATCAAAGGATCATTTAAAATTTTATGATATTAAAAACAATAATTCAAAATTGTAATCTTAAAATGTAAACTTAGAAACGGTCATTGTCTATAGAATTTTCTTGAAATTACTGTGGTATATATGAATCTTTTACAAATGAAGAAAAGGAAACATTTGCGTTAAGTCGTTCATGGTTTATTAATGTTTCTTAGTTAACTATAATTTTCCGTTGTTCCTACTATCTAAGCATAGTTACTTGTCTGCGCGAAAAACAAGCACAGTAAGATTAGGATACCGGGAGCACGACGGGATATTGTAGTACTACTCGGAGTACTAGTGGATGAATCGGTACTGCTGTGGATACGTGTGGTAATAGGAGCAGGGCTTGGTGGTGTGGGGTCCAAGTTGTAAGCACGACCAAACAGTGCGGCTGTCAGTAGTCCTTTGCTGAGTTGTCGTGTAGTTTGCAAGAAATTTGGAGGATGTTTATTGTTCCACTCCCCAGGGAGCAGAGATACTCCATTAGCCACCACTTGGGGGAAAACATACGATGTGTTTAGCCGAGATTTTAACAAAAAAGACTCGAAAATAGTACTGGCGTTGTATACTCTTTTACCACAACTATCTCGATTAAGATTTAGACATTTGATCAAGGCACATATTCTTAGGTAGTACTGTCCTTCCTTGGTATGTAGTCCATCGAATACTCCTAATGCATACATCTCATCTGCTCGTTTGCTGCTCATCTTGTAAGTAAGCGAACAACAGACTGTACTACCGTTGTAACATACATTCAAAGTGTCCTCCTCTTTGCTTAACTCTTTAAACAAAAAGAGGTCGCCAAATAAGTCAGAATAAAAGTCATCGCTTGTATTCGCGTTAGTTTCATTGCCATTGTTCAAATAACCAATCGTATTGTTAACATTTATCTGGGTTGCGTTGCACGATATGTTTCGAGGTGATACAGGCAAGCTTGCAATCAATAGATTACCTTTCTCAGACAAATTTCTGTAAAATGACCTTGCACCAGTAGGACTATATATACCACTACCTGTATTAAGCAGACCAGGGACATGCGTATTAGACGCAAGATAGTTCACTCTCATGCCACGAGCCCAAGAGCTGTGAAATCCGATAGCTGCAAACAGCGGTAATACATCGAACCATGCTGTTGGGAAAACCACGTGATCAATATTGTATTTTTCCACCAATGGAATGGCTGGATCGTGAAAGAGAACATCAAAACATGTAAAAGTTCCAAATTTACCAAAAGGAGTGTCAAATGTGATAAATTCTGGCTCTACTGGACGGTTCACGACTTTCATTTCGTTTAAGAAAGGATGCTGTTTGTGGTATCTGAAAAGTTATAAAACAATTGCTTAGAAGTGCACGAGGTATATAGGTGCGTTTCACTTAGGCTGATGCGAAAATATCGATATTTTCGATATATATCGATATTTAAAAATATATAAAAAAAATTATCGATATTCGATATCCGATTTCTCGCATATAGAAAATGTCAAGACCTTTCAGCGTAACAACTTCATCAGATCTCTTTTTCGGATTATATTCTGCTAAAGTTGAGAAAATAGGTGTATGATGGCATCCTTTCACACAATTCACAGTATGTCCGACAATATCTGGCGATTCCAGCAAGCAGTGCACCGACTGAAAGATTATTCAGCAAAGCCGGACAAATATAGTAACGGCAAGCGAGTCAGCTTTAGCCGAACAAGGCGAACATGTTAGTGTTTCACGTTTTGGATTCGTTTTACTCTTTTGATGCTTTTACACAACTGTGCATGCCTGTAGACTGTAGATTTTGATTATTTTCTTTTCATACTGTTTATAGAATGTATAAAATTTTAACTAATAAAGCGTGAACAATTTCTCACATTTGTTTACAGTTAAAAAGCTACGTTCGAACTTTGAAGCATAGCCTTTCACAAACGTAAAAAATGTGCGGAAAAACGAAAGAAAATCGCAGTTGTATATACATAATTAAATTTGACTATATTTTACCGTTTATGCGTTTGTTTTTTACACGCGCCGTGTGCCGCATTACAACCAGTCGACAACCAGTTATTATTACAACCAGTGCCGCATTACAATCGATATAGTCGACATTATCGCTTCAGTGTTTTGTATGGTGCTTCACATGGTGGTCAACTCCGATGTTTTGACAAATGTTCCCATTACATGTATATTTGCCACAAAACACAAGATCAATACATCATAATTATAATTAACAATTTAGTCACAACGACTGATGACAGTCGCTCCTTTTAGAGTTGACCATCATGCATGTGTTGCGCGCTCCCACTCAGTACAACCTACAGGTAAATGTACCTCAAAATTGCCCAGTACCTCAAAACATACAATGTATTAAATATGCGTGTAAGTCAGTGACAATAATATCAACCCTAAATCTAACTGCTGTTTGTTTATGACAGGACATGAATCCTTCTAGAAATTTACTAACATCATCAACCTGTAATGTAACTCCGGAGGCAGAAGGGTGTTTGCTGGTAGCTTATAACAACGACATTTTTCATGTAACATCTCCTAAAAGATGAAAACTTATATATAAGTTTGCAAGCTACCAAGCTAGGTATTTTTTGAAAGGCAAATATATCAGCCAAAAGAACTACCTCTAGGTCGACATTACAGAGTAATTGAGTAATATATAGGGAACATATAAAGCGTTGTCTTTGTATGTTTTGAGGTACGAAAACGTGGAAGTCTCACATTAGTCATTATGCTACGATTATTCAGGTATAACACAAGTGTCATTGCACTGAATAATCTCACAAGAGATAAACAATACACAATCGTAACACACATTTCATTTCAGTCCAATTGTCTTATCTTGTCAACATCCAGTATTTTCATGCGTATTTTTTGAGATACAAGTAGATTCTAGTGCTACTTTGTAATGCAAAAGGCACAGGGCTTCAACATAAGTTTGCAGTTTTTGCAGCGTCAATGACACAACGCATTCTTAGTGGTATGAAAAACAAAATAATTTCGAAAGCAAGGCTTAACCATTTTCAAACAAGAGTGAAAATGGCCATGTATGTTTTAAGGTACATATTGGAAAAATAGGTCATACTTAAACATGCAGCATTCAAAACTCCGATCTCTTATCTTACAATGTTTAGAGCCTCTGGGAAGAAATTTTACTTGTTAAGAGCACACGATTAATTTATAGAAAAAGCAAAGAAGATCTTTTCTTTCAGATTTTATGCAGAAAAGCAAATGTTGTGTATGTTTTGAGGTACATATACCTGTACCTATTATTAACCAAGGTTAACATGCTTGATCTGGATGTTAAAATGTAAGGATCTCAAGGTAAATCCCTTCTGTTGTAAAGCTCTATATCGAGTCCGGGTTTCTTTCGGACCAAAACATGGTATAGAAGCTTAAGTATAGAATCATCATCAGAGATATGAAAATTCTTTTTTGATACTAATCCAGACACTTCAGAGTACAACGAAAAATTCTCATCATCACAAAGTCCCATCTCATTAAAAAACTCGTTACCAATCCTCGATGGTTCAAGAAATCCGAAAATGCGAGTTCGAATCCTGCTCGAGACAACGAACTTTTCGTTGTTTTCTGCAGTTTCAGAATTAATATGAGAATAGTTTTTCATATCTCTGAGGAAGATTCTGTAATACTAGAATTTAAAGACTGCACACTCTGCGGATCCCGTCCAAGACCTGCTCCAAGACAAGCGTTGCGTCCAAGACAAGTCGTCACGAAAAACTCACCTCTAATCCCTGTTGACTCGCTACAGTCGTAGGCTAGCTGAGTGCAAATTAGAATCCCGTTCTGTTTCTCGTTGTTCTTGGAAGTGTCAAAATGAACATGAAAGGTTTTAAGAAGAGAAATCATACCTGGCTATTAGTTTTCCATTGTTATCAAACACGACATTTGTATTATATTGGTATCTCCCATCTCCTGGACAGTGTGGATCTGTGGTTTTATTACATGGCTTTATATCTCCCATATTAACAACAATATAGATATCATTGTTCTTTGCCAGGCAACTTAGTTTGTTCATTATAGCAGTAGTGTTGTCAGGTTGGGCTTCACAGGTATTCCATTCAGAAGTCGCTGGGTCAGGAATGTTTTCCAGGAAAGGTTGAAATGATTCACGGGTGTAGCCAAAACCGGTGAGACCGTATTCAGGAAAAACAATAATATCGGCATTCTATATAGAAACAAGAATAAACAGGACTTAAAGTATAGGTCGGTTAAAGGGTTAGGATAAAACGCGGATACGGACGGACGGATGCGTGGCGGACGACCAGCCGATATGGTATAAAAACGTGCCTTCAAAAGCCATATCCGCGTTTTATCCTTTCGGAAAAAACGCGGATATCATGGTATAGAAAACGAGGATATGACTTTTCAAGACACGAGAAGCGTTTTTATACCATATCCGCATTTTGTCCATTGAAAGGATAAAACGCGGATGACTTTTAAATAACGTTTCATTACAACATAAGCCATCCGTCCGTCCGCCACTCATCCATCCGTCCGTATCTACGTTTCATCCTAACCCAGGTGTTAAAGGACTATAGTGTGTTAAATGATGCATTTGCAACTTTATACATCATGCAAATTTTAACTGTAGTATTGTACAATCTCTGACACACACTGGATGTTGTCATTGTTGTGTACAAATTTATTTCAGAAACAAGGCTCTCGTTTTCATCCTCTATCGGGATGCTTAATCTGTTTCACACTTCCAAATACCATTTGAAAATAATAAAAGCAAATTCCCTCCACTGCGTCACCGCGCCTATCGTCGGAATTAACGTCGTCAAATCGTTTTCGTCCTGCTTCATGTGTCCCGTGTGAATGCAATGGCGAGATCGTGCAAATTTGACAGAGCCAACAATGTTGGCCCATTACATCATAAAATATTTATCCAAAGTGAAAATCTATGATTTAAAATATTTGCGCACATTGAATGGTGTTGGGCAACAATGTTGGATCTGTTTCAGTTTGAAATCTTTGAATCGAACGAGCCAAGTTTTAACAAGTTGGCAAGCTTTATTACCATTGTCCAGCACAACTGTATCGCAAAAATCATATCAGTTAACACCAAATCATGCCATATACCACACAATATCATACAGTTTCACTGCTATTATATACAATATATCGTGCCATATGCAGTGCAGTGTATATAGTGTTATACTATACTGTTACATACCAGACCACAAACCATGCCCTTCCGGCATGTTGTAAAACATGGACTGGACTGGACTGGACTGGACTTGTAAAACATGGACTTGTAAAACATGGACTTGTTTTTATTTTTATTCAACTTCGCCTCAATGGCAGGGAGTCCACAACAGCGTCAGCCAATTACTGTGGCCCCATTGTTAGTTCCTAAGGGTTAGTATTAGAGGGAGGAAACCGGAGTACCCGGGGAAAACCCTCGAAGCACAGGAGAGAATCTCAACTTACATGAGTTATTTGAGCACACTGCCGATCTCATGCGAGTACCAACAGTGACCTCGACTTGTTGTGAAACAGGCTCAACCCAGTGGTAAGAGGCAGCGCGCTAACCGCTTCCGCCACCCGTGCTACCCTAAAGACATGGATTTGTAAGACATGGATTTGTAAAACATGGACTTGTAAAACATGGACTTGTAAAACGTGGACTTGTAAAACATGGACTTGTAAAATATAGACTTGTAACACATGGACTTGTAAAACATGGACTTGTAAAACATGGACTTGTAAAACATGGACTTGTAACACATGGACTTGTAAAACATGGACTTGTAACACATGGACTTGTAAAACATGGACTTGTAACACATGGACTTGTAATACGTGGACTTGTAAAACGTGGACTTGTAAAACATGGACTTGTAAAACATGGACTTGTAAAACATGGACTTGCAACACATGGACTTGTAAAACGTGGACTTGTAAAACATGGACTTGTAAAACGTGGACTTGTAAAACGTGGACTTGTAAAATATATGCATGCAAATATATATCAGGAGTAAATAGACACTATTGACAGAGTTCCGGGAAGCTCATTAATGATTGAAATTGAAACTATAAATTGCGTAGAACTAGGCGAAGAGACGAGGGATTTTAATAACTGTGTTGAAAGTTCTTAAACGTACGGTACGCACCATATTGCACCGCGTTCGGCCAAGAAACTATCCTCCTTAATTATTACAAAAAACTAAAAAATTGAGCACATATAGCCGGTATATACAAGTGCATGAAAAACCTGGCATGCACCTATAGTATAGGTATCTTACACATATATTCACTAAGCGTTCAGATATACAAATACATAACTGTCCTACTCGAAACCTGCAGCATAACCGTTTTGCATGAAGTATCATTTTTTAGAACTTCTACAGGTGAAATAACATTCCTATGCCATGGAATGACAAAAACATGAAATGTCTTGGACAACGTCCTTAATGCAAATAACAACACTTAACAAATTCAATATTAGAAAATAAATAAAATATAGAGAACTACTATAGTATAGAGAATTATATATAGAGAATTCTATATTAGAAACTGATTAAGAAAATTTTGATATTCAGTTAAATTTAAGAAAACTTATAAAAACTTATAATTGTACATTTTAAACTTTTTAAACATAGTAGCTATATTAAATAGTTTTTACCTGAAATGTTGAAATATATAGGCTACATTTTTCAGTTTTCACCATGTTGAATGTTGAAAAAACCTTTTGGCAACACACAGTAAAAGTAAATAAAAAACTTTACAATCAAAACGAAACTAAAAACAAAACATGTCTTTGTCCTTTATAGTGCCTTATTACTAGTAGTAAAGTCGATATTCAATCATATCCAATTATCCATGTCAAAGGAAAGCTTGGCTAAATAAATGCACTGATAACATTGTAGGCTTTTTTTGCTCAATAAACTATCGTAGTGTTTTCCACAAACAAAAAACATTTATATTAATTGCCATGACAGTCAATCAAGATATATACGGTGTGGAAACTCGGCCAATGAAAGTCCGTTTCTTCCATCTTTTTGTCCATGTTCATGCAAGTGCGCGCAGCCGAAGACAATGAATTTTCGGTATATAATCGTACGGTTGAAATATTAACTATGCAGAATTTTAGTCGTCTTAGGACTCTTGACTACTCTTAGCATAAAATCTTAACTCACGGCGTAGGTTTGAAGTTTGTTGAGTTTCCAGAACATATCTCGATCATGTTGTGATGCAAACGGTCAAAAAGCTTACTACACATTAATCTAAACTGCGGTCCTTTACTTAAGAACCAAGTAATGAAGTAGTTTATTATATGGTAAATTTTATAAATTGAAGTTGTTAGTTGCCTTTCATTAATTTGTTCACCTCAAATTTCTTTTCATAGTAGAAATGTACAAACTTTTTTAGAAATGTACAAACTGAGTTTAGGAACACAGACAAAATTATAATGCGCGCAGTTTGATTAGCAGGTCAGATAATTTTCGCAACGTGGGGTCATTTGCGGCGGAAAAAATATCATATTTCTTACCACCGCGACTGCGGGCTGTCTAAAAACCCATATATAGTTCAATTTAAACGCGTTAAACGCGTATTAACAACCATGCACAAATTAAGCATATTATAGCACGCAAATATACGCTTTGTCACCCGACTATGCCTATGTCTAAGTCCGCACGTTTTGCGTTATAGGACATGCGTTTGAATACGCAATGTTCTCGCGCCACCAGAGTGGACACTTTTGAAAATGCCGGATGCTGGACTGGCTGGACTTGTAAAACATGGACTGGACTGGACTTGTAAAACATAGACTTAAGACTTCTAAGACTTGTAACACATGGACTTGTAAAACATGGGCTTTTAGTTTTATTTCTTGAAAAATACCCGTATATTTTCCACCGTCTCAAGTTTCCCAACCGTCTGCGACGCAGGCTAATGTCACAGAGTAGATACAGACAGAAGTCTCACTCCAGGCAAAATGCGTATTACCGGCCGCTATTGCTATTCTCTCTGATGATGACTTTAAAATAGAGTGGAAAATTTACAGTCTCTCAAACTCGTCTTGTTTTATTCATATTTTGAATTTCAAAATGACATTACTCTCCGGAATTTGTTTTTTTTCTTTATTTTCTTAAATTATCGGCCGGCCGCCATATTCCTAGCCAGTGCGGTACCGAGAGGCATTCACCCCCCCGAACAAGATGGCGGCCGATATTTTCGGAAAATAACCGGCATAAGAGACCCTTGTTATTTTCTTTATAACGGTTTACCTTGACTGAAGTTGTGATTAACAACATTAAATAGTTAACTTGAATTTTTGCGGTATTTTTACGTCTAAAAATGCCCGCCATTTTGAATGTTTCGGGGGGGGGATGTGTGACAGCCTCTACCAGCGCACTGGCTAGCAATCGGTTACGCTCAAACATTAGCGTTTTACATGAAGTGAGACCTCTGTATGTATCTCCTCTGTGCTAATGTTTTACAACATTCTATTGTGGGGGAGGGAGTTTTCAAAAAAAGCGCGCGATCTAAACAAAACTGGCCCTCCCCCACCATAGAACGCCTGCCACGCAGGATAACCCTTCCATAGTACTGTATTATAACTGTCTATCATTGGCCTAGTTACTATTGATAGTCATTCTTACCTGGGTTTTAGCGTCTAGTATTTGCTGTTCATATATATTCATGTTATCCATAACAATACCCAACGCTTCTTGTCTTGTGAGGACATCTGTTTTATTCTTCAAGCTCACAAATGCGTGTTCATACACCGCTGCTATGAACTCCGAATCAGGCGTACTGAGTGACGCATGTATGACACAGCGAACACAACACAGAAAGAACGTAGTTATAAGAAGTAATTTCATCTTGCTTTTCTTAACACAAATCAAGAGCAAGCTCTTGGTCAACAGTCAACAGTCAACAGTCAACATGATTACATGACAAGAAATTGAACTTTGGTATTGGTCATGTGAAAAAACAAATAGTAAATACTATCAGACCGCCAATCAGAAGATCGATTCGAGGATCATTTCATAAAATGTCGATAAATCAGAATTTTGGAAGTTTGCTATTAATATATCTCTCAGATCAGTATCTCTAAAGCCGCAGGCCCCGACCAAAAAATATTCATGCATCCTTGCTCCAGTCGTTTCAGACATAATAAATATGTCTTTCTAAGAGTGTAAATGGAGGAAAGGAAATGTAGAAGGAAATGCCTCCAATACTTTGCTTAAGATAGGCGTAAGGGAAATAGGTCTAAAATCCGAGTCTACATCTAGGGCTGGAACAGTTTTGGAAAGAGGTGTAACATTAGCCGATTTCCACAAAGTAGGAACAAAACCTTCGCGAATAGAAGCATTAAAGATGGCACAAATCGGACGACAAAGGCTAGAAGCATTTTCGCGCAGCAGCAATGCTGAAATTTGATCTGGGCCGGGTGATGAGTGGCGTTTGCAAGAGCGCAAAGCTTTTTCGACATCTACTGTGATAATGATCTGGTGGAACTTCCTCTACAGGAAGCGGCGACCATTCCGGCGGAGAGTAGCCTGCGTGGCAGGCGTTCTATTGTGGGGGAGGGAGTTTTGTCTTTGGGGAGGGAGTTTTCGCCTCTCCCTTCGCTTTTTCTTCTCCCCCCCTAACTTCGCACCTAGCGCGCGCTCTCAAAAAAAAAGCGCGCGCTTTAAACAAAACTCTCTCCCCCACAATAGAACGCCTGCCACGCAGGCTAGGCGGAGAGAGGGAGGAGCTGACGGTGACAAACTCTTCGTTGAATAAATTTACTAAGGCAACACCAGAATATGGAACATTATTATAGATAATAGAGGATACCGTTTTAGATGAAGTTAACTTCTGACCACCATTTACGTGGGTTTGACTGACTAGCATTAGCAACATTGTTACTGCAAGAACAACGAGCATTCTTACACAACATGTTAATTTTGTTTCGGTAAAGCTTAAAGCTAGGATAATCACCTTTTGACCATGCTAACTGTCTCTTGGATATCAAACATTTGATATTGGGAGAAATCCAAGGTTTGTCATTGGAGGCGACTTTTACTCGTCTGAAAGGAAGGTTTTGCTCGATTACATAATTTAGTGTTGAAGTGAAATGTTTAAGCTGGTCGTCACAACCCAGTCGGAAATTGGAAAAATAATGGTGTCCAGTTAACTTACGAAAGCTGATTATTAAGTTGACTGCACCGATTTGGCCGAGTGTCTCTGACAAGGCGAGATTCTCTGGAGTATAAATGCAATGGCTTCATTGATATAAACGGGGGCTATAATTTCGCGTATTGTTTTGAAATTCGATTATGTTTTGCAGATTTTTACACTCTTTCCAACTGTATACAGCAATATACTAGCACACATCTAGAAAATCCGAAATCTTAGATAGAGATCTATATTCAGAAAGAACGTACGCCAGATCTCGATAAACGATTGTGAGAAGATTCGACATGTTTTACAGTTTTTTATGCTCTTCCAAACGGTATACAGCAATATAAGTAGCGTATAAGATGATTAAGATCCTTATAAACTAGACATTTGAAATATATTTATGTGACAATAGGCGTGTCTATATTATAATTATGCCAGACTATATATAAAATAATAAAATTACAGCGACACTTAAATGACTTCCAGGCCTATATTCAGGAAGAATTTGCGCACAATCTAGACTAATTAAACGATTGTTCTGAAATTCGACTATGTTTTACAGACTTTTACGCTCTTTCCAACAGTATACAGCAATATGGTAGCACACTCCTGGAAAACCTGAAATTTAAAGATATATTTAAGTGGCAATACTCGTGTTTACATTATTCCTGACAGATCGACGTGAGTGGACGTGCAAAAAGTTGCTCCGTTAAAGCTGTTAAATATGAGTCTCAATCAAGATAAAAATCTTAGTCTCTTACACGGTGTATCTCTTAATGATAAAGACAAGGTGATATGGACGAAATCTTTTCAAACTCTACAACAATTCGTCAAAGAAGTATTGAATTTATCCGATGGAGTATGGAGCTCTCCCGGCGGAGATGCGAAGCAATATAAATCTAAGGAGATTGATATCAGATGGTATCCTGACACACAGTCAATAACATTGGCTGGGAAGCTGAAAGACGAGCTAAAGCTAAAGTTAATCTCCCTAGCTTCAATTTCAGAGCAGCTGGCAAAAACCCCCGAAGCCTCTGACCATGACGACTACAGCGACGGACATGAGAGTCTTGTTGCTTCGCCTACGCATCCTGATGTTGCCTCGCCTACAAATTCTGATACCACTGGGGTCATTGAAAACGAGGTATCTAGTCATAACAGTACTTGCTCTGTAGTTATAGAGGGTATAAAACTCGAAATGGTAATTTTGGAAACCCGGCTACTCAATACCATAAAGGAGAATAAGTCAGACATTTGCTCGCTTAAATTTAAAGTCAAAGATCTAGAAGGTACCATCCGACATCAGGATGACGCAATTCTGAAGCTCTCAGAAGATAATTTAATTTTAAAATCTAAATTATCCTCTTTTGAAAACTTAACTTATAAAGTAATCTGCCATGACCATGTGAACAATGAACGTGCTAATGAGTCTGCCAGTACAACCCAGGTTAATGACCAATGTGGGTCCCACGTCAAAGACCAACTGACTAATTTGAATGCCAGCAATTCGAGGTTCATTGAAACTTCAACCAAGGAAAACCCCTCATTGCTTAATAGTACACGATTTCCGGATTCTCTTGTCAATCAGCGCGTGTCAATAGACCTAACAACCAAACCGAAAGAACGGATTAACATAATGTCTAATGTAGTTAATGACCAATGCGAATCCCAGGTTAAAGACCAACCCACTAATCTGAGTACTATCAATCCAAGTTTTAATGAAATTTCAACTAATGAAAACCGCTCATTGCTCAATAGTACACAATTTCCGGATTCTCATGACAATCAGCGCGTGATAATAGACCCAACAACGGAACCGAAAGAAGGGATTAACATAATATACAATCCACAACTTGACAACGAGAATAACTTGGACAATAATCGACACCCTAATGCAAAACACAACACCCCCTGCCCATTCCTTAGGCGCCGAGGGTGGTGCGCAAAAGAAACCGATGTGATTTCAAACATCCGTATGAAGATCAGAAACATTTGGTGCCCTGTCCTTTCCTACAAAAGCGACGCTTCTGCCTTAAGGGCACTAGGTGCGATTTCTCTCATAGCGCCTCTTTTCCTAGTAGCATACAACCAATAAGGCCTATCAAAAACTATCCTACTCCCCCGTTTTTTTACGACAATCGACAGCCTATGGTCCCTCAACAAAGGAAACACAGGCCCGGTTACAATCAAAGCGTTCAATGGCACCCCAATGGACCGGGGTTTTTTCAATTTCCCCCGAAACCGCTAATGGTAACCCCTTTATGCCCTCCCTACACCTTCCAAGTTCCCCCCTATTGCAGGACACGGTGTGCAGAAACTCTGGTGTAATCCCTGTCGTCAGCGCTAATACCCACAAGATCCCTGTGAGAATTACCAACAACCGTGCAAAAACCGTCGTTAAACACATTAATAATCATAGACAACTGAAATTAATCAGTACTTCAATACATGACCAGGCTACGATCCGAAACAACATATCAAGATTACCGAGTTTTCTTCTTATAAATGCTCGCTCACTGTTACCCAAAATAGACGAGCTATCCTCTTACTATCAATACATTCTATAGAGTTTATTGCTGTCACTGAAACGTGGCTCAACGATACTGTTCCTGAGCAACTAATTTACATAAATAATTACAACATTTTTCGCAATGATAGATCTTACAGCCGTGGGGTGTCTGCGCTTTCATCTCGACAAATATCCCAGCTAAAGAAGAATGGACCTTGAAAACCCCTCTTATGAATGCTTATGGTTATGGCTACGACCCCACCGCCTCCCAAGACACCTAACTGGATTAATCTGCTGTGTCCTTTATAACCCGCCTGATACACCAGTCAATGAGCAAAAGGAATTAACGGCCTATCTAATTGATCAAATTGACCGAGTTAGATGTACCCACCCCGACTGCGGCGTTGTCTTACTCGGTGATTTCAACAATTTAGATATCAGTGATCTCCTGTGCCATCACAATCTTACGCAAATAGTTGACACCCCAACGCGTGAAGGTAACATCCTGGATCTAATTGTTACTAACCTAGAAGCCTTGTATTCTAAGCCTGTGATTATAGCACCGCTCGGCTCATCAGACCACAACATTGTTAAATGGTCCATGAAAACTAACGTTTTAAGAACAGTTAATAAAACAATTAAGAAAACCATACGTTCCTTCCCCATGTCGGCACGTGCAGCTTTTGGAAGATGGTGCTGCTCACGTGAGTGGTTCTCTGATGCCGAAAGCAAAAACTCTGCGACCGCTCTAGCGTCCTCCTTTACCAACGAGTTAAATTCTGCTGTTGATAGGTTATTCCCGTCTAAGGTTATTAGAATTCATAACTCTGACAAACCATGGATGACGCCTGCTTTAAAAAAACTGATATTTACCAAAGGCAAAAAGCCTTTCATTCTGGCAACCTTGACCTCTGGCGTCACTACAGACTCAAAGTCCGAAACGACATAGGAGTGAAAAAGCGTGCATATTATACGAACAAGGTGCAACACCTAAAATTCAGTGACTCCAGAAAATGATGGGACTGTGTCAACCAGATGTCCGGGAAAAAAAGATCTGCAACCAATAACATCAAGATCGTTAAGAATGGTACCACCCTATCTGGTAAAGACCTCGCCCAATCACTTAACACCTATTTCTTAAGCGTGAGTAATGACCTACCACCACTGAATCCTCTCCTGTTACCTGCCTATCTCCCTGCACCTAGGCCTGTACCAAAAATTTTCCCCGACGAAGTTTGTACTAAGATGCTTAATACAAAAGTTTTCAAGTCCAGCGGCCCTGACAATATTCCTAACCGGATTATTAAGGATTTCGCGTACGAATTGGCTGAACCTGTATGTCACATCTTTAATACATCTCTGTACACCGGTGAATTCCCTAACATATGGAAAGATGCGTTAATTACACCAATTCCCAAAGCGCCATCCGTATCCTGTGAGGAGGAGTTGCGCCCAATCTCCTTACAGCCTGTTTGTCCAAAATTCTTGAGGACTTTGTGGTCAATTGGATGGTGGATGACGTGAAACATAAAATCAACCCGCAACAATTTGGTTGCCTCAAAGGAACCTCTACAACGTTTTGCTTGATCGACATGATCAACAATTGGCTAAGAACATTGGATGATAAATCGAGCTACCTGCGGATCGTTTTCCTCGACTTTAGTAAAGCCTTCGATCGCATCGACCATAATATCCTGGTCCCAAAGTTGCTGGCCCTTGGTGTCAGATTGTCGCTTATTCCATGGATATGCAGCTTCCTCTCAAATCGCCGTCAATCGGTAAAGATCGACAATTTCCAATCTGATTGGGGCATCATTAACGCTGGTGTCCCTCAAGGGACTAAGTTGGGCCCTATTTTATTCATAATCATGATCAACGATCTGGAACTGGCATCCTCTAGCACTGGCCATTGGAAATATGTGGACGATGTAACAATATCGGAGTCCTTAAAGAAAAATGAAGTCTCAGCCCTACAGTCTGATCTTAACACAATTGAAAGATGGACTGTTAATAACAACATGAAATTAAACGGCAATAAATGCAAAGAAATGATAGTGAGTTTCGCCCGTACCGAGAACGACATCCCCCGGCTCCTCATTGATGGTTTGCCTCTAGACTTAGTTCCTTTATTCAAAATTTTGGGCTTAACTATGAACAATAAATTGAAATGGCAAGATAACACTGAAGCGTTAGTTAAAAAAGCCTCAAAACGCTTATACATTATCCGTGTTCTACAGCGCTGTGGTCTTCCACCCAACGACCTCCTATTAGTCTATTTTTCTATGGTACGCTCTATCTTAGAATATGCCTGTCCTGTCTGGCACACCATGTTACCTAAGTGTTTGGGGGATAAAATTGAAAAAGTCCAAAAAAGAGCTTTTCGTATTATTTATCCGACGACAGATTACGAAGATGCTGTCAAAACCGCTCAATGCAAGCGTCTTGACGACAGACGTCAAGAGTTATGTGCTAAAACTTTCAAAAAGATCTTAAAACCCGATGCTCACCTCAACCACCTCTTACCCCCACTCCGTGAAGAATCACATGAACTGGACTTACGAAACAATTCTAACTTTACTTTAACTAAATGTAGAACTGAACGTTATAAAACTAGTTTTATTCCAGCAATGACTGCTAATTTTAATAATAAATAATTTGTAGTATTTTAACAACTGTACATATATGATATATCTATATTTATTTTATCGATATTTATCTTTATTATGTTTTTGTAAACATATCGCAATTCACCTTCGGGTGCCAAAATGTGTTTTTTAATAAACCTTTAATAATAATAAAATTGCAGTGCATGCCGCTTCAGTAGAGATCTATATATCAGGAACAATTTGCACAATAATCTAGTCGTACGATTGTGAAAATTGACAATATATGTTGTACACATATTTACGCTGTTGCTAACAAAATACAACAATGTAGTAGACTAGCCTAGATAACCCGAAATTCTCAAGTTTTAATCACGCGTGTTCAATTCCCATATCCGCGTTTTATCCTCAAATCCGCGTTTTATCCCCATATCCGCGTTTTATCCCCATACCCGCCTTTTATCCTGATATCCGCCTTTTATCCCCATATCCGCTCCGTCTTTTATCCTTACCCGCAAAAAATTAAATGCAACTATTGGTGGTTTTCACGTACGGTAGTCCCTTGCTGGTGGAACAATATCTTAAAACAAAGAAATATCGGTGCAGCGCTCTGCATGACCACTGCCTAGCTACAGACTCCAGTTTTCAAGTCCAAGAGCTAACCACAGGTTTATGTATATACAGTAGAACCCCTCGAACTCGCTTAACTCGAACTCCCCGCTAACTCGAACTAAATCCAATTTCCCCTGGATTTGAACCAAGTTTTACAGTAATTTCCTCCGGTTAACTCGAACTCGCTTAACTCGAACTCCTCGCTAACTCGATCAAATTTCATTTTCCCATGGTCAAATTTATCCGCGGTTAACTCGAACTCTATTTTCGAGACGTGGATCGGCAATTAAACCTCAAAATGTCATGAGAACATAGCACATTGACAAGTCGGAAGCTTGGATTTCTATTCAGACAACAATAATTTAATCGGTATATAATATATACAAACATAATTCAAGTGCATAAAGAGATAAAAGGTTCAACAAAGTTGCGTCGATCATTACTGATCATCTCATTAGTTTCATTGTTTATCTTCTTTTTTAACTATTAGCGAAGTAAACTTCGCGCAAACACTGTGATAGGTACTGTTTAACTTAGGTAACAGTAGTACAAACTTTGTAAGTTCTTTAAAGTGCACCGTAATGGCTCACAATTGTGATGAACAATAAAACGACTATATCTTATTAATTATTAACATAATAAACGAAATCTATCCAACACAGACCCCGTTAACGCGAACCCCCGCTAACTCGAACAATTTTTCGCTTCCCTCGGGCCAGTTCGAGTTAGCGGGTTCTACTATATATACATATATATATATATTAGGTAACTAGGGTGATTCCAGTGTATATGGCATAATATAAGGGTGAATATTCAACTGATATTTTTGGGCATCTCGCTCGAGGTAACAGAATGTTGAAGGAGGGCCCATAGTTTGTTGGTTCATGTTGTAACAGCAGCACAACAGTAGTTAAGATTGTAAATAATTTGTTTAATCTTATTTAAAATTGCTTAATCATATTGTTTAATCATATTGTGGCTTCGTGGAAACCTACTACAGTCGAACCACTAATTAACGGACACCAATGGGAAACGAGTCAAATGTTGTGCCGTGGCCAGGCCATTACCTAGCCTGCGTGGCAGGCGTTCTATTGTGGGGGAGGAAGTCTTGTTTAGAGCGCGCGCTTTTTTTTTTGAGAGCGCGCGCTAGGTGAGAAGCTAGGGGGGGGAGGATAAAAAGCGAAAGTTCATTTAATTCGCCTCTCCCTTCGCTTTTTCTCCTCCTCCCCTAACTTCTCACCTAGCGCGCGCTCTCAAAAAAGCGCGCGCTCTAAACAAAACTCCCTCCCCCACAATAGAACGCCTGCCACGCAGGCTAGCCATTACCCTGCGCGGCAGGCTCTTGGGATAAATAAGACCCTAACCCTAACACAATGAGCCTGCCTCGCAGGCTACCAGGCCATGGATGGAGCGTCTGTTATTAATTAGACGTTCGACTGTATTAAATTATAGCGTCTGTCTCCGTTCAACCGTAATTTGGAACTGGTCCGTTCCTGAAACATTGCTGTTTGTGTCGTCATTATATGGAATTTATAGTGAAGGCATATTAAGAGCGGCTGTGAGGAGGATTACGGTAATGCTTGATTTTGTGAGCCCACCACTGTGCCAGCATTGTGGAATACGCCAATAGCCTTGAACATGAGCTAGCTAGCAGCGCTTTCGTGCAGTGTTAACGTTGATGAACTAATTAATAAATAATAAAACTTTCTTCTAGAAAGACCAAAAAGTATTATAAAGGGTGGGTAGAACAAAAAAATGGGTAATCAGAACGCAGGGCTGCGGACACCATGCACACACAACGTTCGTGGCTCAATCTAGATTTCCCGACCCTACTTAGTGTTTGCTCGCCTTTCCCTACTTAGATTTTTTAAGCTGATGAAATATATATAGGAACACGGGTTTTTTTCTTGGCCTTGTCACTTTATACGTATTCGTACCAAAACGAAGCCACATAAGTTGGGCCTGGATTTTGTGTGGTGGAAAATTACACAAATCGGTGGATGTAATTTTTGTGTTGATGGAATATACCACTGTACGTTTATTTATTTGGCACATAAATATAAAACGATCTATAACCTACAGTGGCCCATTTAGGGACACGATTCTTCCGTAGAAAATAATACTCGTTCCGTAGAATATAGCATGTTTTCCGTAGAAATGCAGTGTTATTCCGTGGAAGTGTAGCATAATTCCGTAGAAATGTAGTATTTTTCTGTAGAAATGCAGTGTTTTCCCGTAGAAATGTGATGCTGTTCCGTAGAACGTGTTTTGTATTTCCGTGGTAATGTGATACTTTTCCGTAATTGTGTTCGGTAGAAAATCATTGCTGCGCCGTAGAAAAAATACAGCTCCTCCGTAGAAACTTAAAACTAATGCGCGCGCATGTGATTGTGTTGTCGTCCCTAGACTCTTCCTCTCACTTTTCAATATGCCACTGACAGTGACAGCACGCAATATTTTGCCAAAGCTCACTTTCAACAGATATGCATGTACTGTATCCTACGATGGCCGAGAAGGGCCATAAGATATCATCACGTTATTTTTTTTCAGAAGGAAAACGCGTCATTTTTTTTCAAAAAAAAAGATGTCATTTTTTTCAGAAGGAAAACGTGTCATTTTTTAAGAGAAAGGAACGCGTCATTTTTTTTTCAAAAAAAATATTTCATTTTTTTCATAGTAAAAACGCGTCATTTTTTTCAGACAAGAATACATTTATTTATACTGATACATCTCATTCTAAGCGATTAACAACAGACGTATGAAATATGGCTCCGTAAAATAAGTACATATTCGGTGTAGTAAATGTCAATTTCGCGATGTCAAGGAAACAGAAGAGAACGAAATGGACAGAAGAAATGAATAGGGATGTTTTAGAATGCAAAGAAAGAGCTCAAGTATTAAAATCATCAGAAAATTCATCGTTAAATGTTAACAAGTCAACGGGCAGGAAGATAGGCTATATACAGCTCATGAAGCAACTTTGGGAAGAACGAGGTTATGCAAGTTTAGGCCTTACAGGACAAAACTTAAGAGATCAAGCTTCGAAGCTTCAAAAGATTCAGAATATTCCAACAGTTGGTTGTGATAAAGAATCGTATAAAACTCAGGAAGGCGAAATTGCTAAAGTAAGCGGCGGAATCAACGAACTGAGACCGGAGTCAAATTTGCATACCATTACTATTGAGCAAGTCCCAGAGGAATTAAGAAATAAAGAAGAGAGTTTATCACGCAATTTGCTGCCAAATCTGCCTGAGATTAATGTGTTGCCATCCCAAATAAAAGAGAAAATGCGGGGGGAAATAACGCACAGAGATCTGTGCTGTGAAGTGGGCGAGATATACGATGAGATCGTTCACTTCCGAAGAAACATTTTTAAAATCTCGTCCGGTAGAGCAGGCAAAGATTTCATAACTTAATTAACTTACTGGCTCAAACAATTTAACTCCAATGCTGAGTTGAACTCAATTGCATTAAAAGTATTTATGATACTTCCTACGCTGATTTTGCAGAAGCCGTCTGCAAAGTCTAAGAGTAAAGAGCATAGTTCAGCTATCGATCGCAGATTACTCCTATGGAGACAAGGCGACGTATCACTACTAATGAAAGAAGTAAGATTTATTCAAAAGAAATTTAAATCTTCGAGGAAGGCTAGATCCGTGGAAGATGTGTCTAAAACGTTTGCAAAATTGGTCATGCAAGGAAAAATCACGGCTGCTATAAAGATGTTAGATAAAGAGAGTTCATCTGGTTTATGTAATCTATCGCCAGAAGTCATTAAAGAGCTTAAACAGAAACACCCAACAGCTGCAGAGGTGCAAGAGGGGAGCCTTTTGTATGGGCCGATGGATTATGTTCCACCAAATATTTTCGATTTGATTGATGAGCAGACCATCTACAAGGCAGCGATAAAAACAAAAGGTTCGGCTGGACCCTCGGGAATGGATGCCGAACTTTATCGAAGAATCTTGTGTTCAAAAAGTTTCAAGACCGAGGGAAAACTCCTAAGAGAGGAAATAGCCATAATGACGAGAAATCTGCTGAAGTCTTCATACCATTCCTCCCTATTAGAGGCCTTTACATCATGTAGATTGATTCCCCTCGACAAGAATCCTGGAATCAGGCCAATAGGTGTAGGCGAAGTACTGAGGCGAATTATTGGCAAAACTGTGTCAGCATTTTTCAAAGAAGAGTTGAAATGAGCAGCGGGCCCGCTACAAGTTTGTGCTGGGCACAGCGCGGGCGCTGAAGCCGCGATACATGCAATGAGCGAGATCTTTGCTGAAGATGAAACAGATGGAATACTTCTGATCGATGCAAGTAATGCTTTCAACCAAATGAATCGCTCCGTGGCAATGCATAACATCCAGATTACTTGTAACGAAATCTCACAGTATCTTATTAACACCTATAGAAGTCCTTCTAGACTATTTATTTGTGGTGGAGGGGAGATACTGTCTCAAGAAGGCACCACTCAAGGTGACCCTTTGGCCATGCCTTGGTATTCAATCAATACATCAACCATCATACAATTACTGAGACTTTCTAGCCCAGACGTCAAGCAAGTTTGGTTGGCTGATGACTCGGCAGGGGGAGGAACGATTGCATCGCTCTATAGTTGGTATCGTTCTCTGTGTGAAGAAGGCATGAAGTATGGATACCATGTAAATGGTTCTAAGAGCTGGCTGATTGTTAAATCACAACTTCTGGCATCAGAAGCGGAACGGGTGTTTGGAAGCGAGGTGAATATAACAACCGAAGGAAAGCGTCACCTGGGCGCAGTTATTGGTTCCACAAATTACAAAGAAGAGTACTGCAACGAAAAGGTCAACAGATGGAGAGAAGAAATCGAAGCACTAAGTGATATCGCAAAAAGTCAACCCCATTCAGCCTATGTGGCTTTCACAAAGGGCTACAAATCGAAGTTTACATACTTTATGCGAACGATAAGCTCCTTTGAAGATTATGTTAACCCTATCGAGGAAGCCATTAGTGAGTTGCTTCTCCCAGCTTTGTTCGGCCAAGAAGAGCCTCTGCCAGAAGAATTGCACGAAATTATCACATTATCCCCTGCACAAGGAGGTTTAGGGATACCTGCATTAAGCGAAGAAGCGCCACAACAGTACGCAGCTTCAACGTCAATAACGCGTCCACATGTGGAGGCAATATTTTCACAATGTACTTCCATGCCAGTGATCACTAACGAGATAAAAAACGAACAGCAGTCAATCAAGAGGGCAAATGCCAATGCAAAAAGAGAACGTATCGACGAGTCTCTCCCAGCCGATCTCCTACCTCTTGTTAAACAAGCGCGGGATAAAGGAGCAAGCTCATGGTTAAATGCTATACCAGTTGAAGAACAAGGTTTGACCCTCAACAAAGAAGAATTTAAGGATTCGATAAGAATGCGGTATGGCATGCCATTGCCTGACATGCCAAGTCATTGCGTGTGTGGGCTTGCATTTTCCGTCAACCATGCTTTATCGTGTAAAAGAGGAGGTTTTGTGGCCCGAAGGCATGACGGCGTTCGTGATTTACTGACCACGCTGCTCAGCAGAGTGTGCAATAACGTAGAAGCTGAACCGAAGCTCATCCCATTGGACAATGAACAATTCCGTTTACAGTCCACCAACAGAAGCCCGGATGCGCGATTGGATATCAAAGCTGGCGAGTTTTGGGCAAGAGGAGTTACATCATTTTTTGACGTTCGTGTATCGCATGTAAACTCCCAATGTCATCAAAACAAAGCCACATCTGATATCTTTAAGGAACAAGAAGCGGAAAAGAAAAGAAAGTACCAACAGAGAATCTTAGACGTGGAGATGGGAACATTTACGCCTTTGGTCTTTGGGACGAATGGAGGAGTGGGAGACGAATGCCAGAAATTTTTAAAGCATCTTGCCGAGAAATTGTCGAGGAAAAACGGAGAAGATTACGCAACTGTCATTACCTGGATCAGAACAAGATTGTCTTTCGAAATATTGAAGTCCGTGCATTTGTGCACGAGAGGATCCAGATCGCCATTTCGTGCGAAAGATGAACATATAGACGAGTTCAAATTAAACTCTGTTACAGCAGAGGTTTTTTAAGCGATTGCGCAATTTAAAGACGTTAACCGCTGGACATGTACATTTTATTGAATTACTTTCCAAATTATAAATTATCAAGAATTAGTTCTAGATCTTTTAACTGAAATGAGTTTTATATGTAATATTTTTCCGAAATAATTTTCTTCTTTCGTATTATTAGTATTATTAGTATAATTGTTTTGAAAATGATGAATTAACTATTGTTGTAAATGTTGAAATGATGAATAAATTTTTATAGTTTTATACTGATTCTCAATTCACGCAATTAGACAAGTAAACCTTCAGTCTTCAGTCGGAAATAAATCACAACATTCTCGAAGGATTCACAATTGTTTATTGTTTACAAATACAAATGCTGTAGTTTTTGTTCCACAGATTTTGCACGATGCTAGAAGCAGTAACGAGGTTAGTGCACTAACTAATACAGGGAACAGCCTGCAGACATTAACGAAGTTTTGGTTTCTCTTTTGATTTTATTATAAATTTTTGATACCTTTAATCAACTGAAATTAATTATTTTGTTCCCAGGTTCACGATCATTTTACTTGTGTAAAGTTGTGTTATTATTATGTTGTAGTACTGCTGGAGTAATATATGCTGGCATGCCATTAACATATTTTGGAAATAATAACACAAGTAAAATGATCGTGAACCTGGGAACAAAATAATTAATTTCAGTTGATTAAAGGTATCAAAAATTTATAATAAAATCAAAAGAGAAACCAAAACTTCGTTAATGTCTGCAGGCTGGAACTACGGTGCCACGGCACACAACTAAAGTTCACGGCGCACACAACTAATTCACGGCACACACAACTCAGTTCACGGCGCACACAACTAAAGTTCACGGCGCACAAAACTAAAGTTCACGGCACGCATAACTAAAGTTCACGGCACACGCAACTAAAGTGCACGGCGCACACAAATAAAGATCACGGCGCACACAACTAAAGTTCACGGCACAATAGTAAAATAAAATAAGGACTGGTAACTAGTTTCATTAAATTCAACATGGCGGAATTGGTAAACGGAGAATCAGAAGAACGCAGTGATGAAGAACAGTTCGACGAGGAGGATATTATAAAATACTATTTTTTCAGAGGTTTTAGTTACGAAGAAATACAAAGGTTTTTACAGAAAAATCATTCGATAGAACTGAGCATTAGAACTTTGAAGAGGAGAATAAAGAGCTACGGACTTCGAAGGAGACAAGCAGAATACGACATTGCTCATGTAAGAGAAGCCATTATAAAGATCGTTGATGGCCATGGTAGTCTTCAAGGATATAGATCAGTGTGGCACACTCTGCAGTTGAAAGGATTGCAAGTGCCTCGAGTTGTTGTGCAGGAGATACTGCGAGAAATTGACCCAGAAGCAAGTGAACAAAGACGAGCACATCGTTTGAAAAGAAGAGAATATCGAAACCCTGGTCCGAATTACGCATGGCACTGTGATGGTTATGATAAATTAAAGCCATATGGCTTTCCAATCCACGGGTGTATAGATGGTTATAGCAGAAAAATTATCTGGCTGATTGTCACTCGATCAAATAATCGACCCGATAATATAGCTACCTACTACCTTAATGCTGTTGACGAATTCGGCGGATGTCCTGTTGATTTGGTTACGGATTTGGGTACTGAGAATGGAAGCATGGCTGCCACTCAAGCATTTTTCAGGGATGATGCTGACAGCCATCGTTATGTTCCATCACCTAGGAATCAACGGATTGAGGCATGGTGGGGGTTATTTAGAAAATCCTGTTCAACATGGTGGATAAACTTTTTTCAAGATCTAATTGAACAAAGGGTAGTGGACCTCACATCAGAGTTGGATATAGAATGTATCTGGTTTTGTTTCTCAGATCTTATCCAACAAGTTTTGAATGAAGTGAAAGAAGAGTGGAACACTCATTACATTCGTGGATCTCGTCATGACACTGTTAAAGGTCGGCCAGACTCACTTTATTTTTTACCAGAGCTAAGTGGTGGTATGAACAATTTTTTGTTGCCAGTCCCCGAAGCTGACATCGAGTATGCTCGGTCACACATCGTCGAAAGTGAAGACGAAAACATATACCAAGAATATTTCAACTATGTGCTACAATCTTGCAATCTCGAAAAACCAACAGGTTGGAGGGAAGCACTTGAGCTGTACAATACTCTCTTGCAACATGCCAATCGAATTTAGACATTTGACTCTTTTACAAAGACAACTTTTTAGAACATAAGCAAATAATTAATAGCCTGCGACAGACGTAGACAATTGTACATATTTGACAATGTATCACGTTTATGTATAAAACGATTTGTGAGTAGGGTTAAAAACATGTGCTGTAACTGTATCTTCGTGCGGGAAATTTAATTGATGACAAACCGGTAACCTCGTATAAACGTCATTTGTTTTTTTTGTCTTGAGAACTAACCCGCATCAGTGCATATACGCTTATTTGTAACTTGAAAAGACGTTTACTCTTTTCGTGACTAGAGATATTGAAATTGAAGTCAGGCAATAAACAGCCAAACACACTACTCGTCCATCTTATTTAATACTGCTAATTATATAATATTATATAATAAATGATAAACATTTTAAAACATTCCAATACAATAAAAACTAACAGTGACCATGAGATGGAGAGAACCCTTCCTGAATTATCAAGTATCTAACCCGAACCCTATATAACCGTTAGAGAAAGGAAGGTTTGTTTTACTCGGCTAAAAATGTTCTTATAATAAACGAAACGACTATATTAACTACAATTAGCAATTGCCATAATTATGCTGTTTTAAAGGAGCAGTATCACCATCTGCGCATCTTTTCTGCGCATGCGAAACTTGAAAAATTACAGCCTGTAGGTTTTCAAGTTTGTTGAACCAAGATGGCGTACGCAAATGGCGAAACACACGGTGGTAGACGCCACAATTCTGACCGAAAAAGAAAGCACAGTGGATCAACTAGTTCACAGACAAACTGGAACAATCAGCATAAAATAATCTATTTGTCACTGACTATATTTGGGTCATGGAAAGAGTCCAAAATCCATCGCTTTTATATCCAACGGCGAATTATAGCGGCCGAGCGCTTTCCGAAGCTTTTTTGTTATGCGCAGAAAAGATGCGCAAATGGTGACACTGCTCCTTTAATGCGGGCAAAAGTATTTTAAATGCTTCAGAGTATGGTATTAATAACAATATGAACTACCGTAATGCGGAATGCCTATGCGCATGTTCAATACAAACATAAAAACAAAAGTTCAACGTCAAATGTCCGTTATCATTAAACATGTGAACTATAACGACAACGTGTTGTTTAAAACATCAGGTGGGTATACAGTACGCCTTCATTCTTGATCTATTTTCAGTTGTAGTGACCTATCTTTTATCAAAAGTTTGACCATTGCAACAGGCCATAATAAAAACACGCTTAAAATCTTCACTCGTTTTCATGTGCTCGACAGGCAAGGTAATATCTCTTCCACACGAGCCCACGACTGGGTAACAAATTGTATGCAAGGTGTTACGAGCCATACATTCATGATCGAAGTTGATATGGATTATTAGCTTCTCGCCATCAATTGGGACATGTTTTTGGCCAGTTAGCCAGCCAAGTACGCCTGCTGGTGTAAGATCTGGTAATTGGTAAGAACCTCTTTCATCATCATTTCCTTCTGTAGCTGCAATACTATCTTCTCCATCACCCCATGCAAGAGCTTCTGTGTAACCGTGTAACCTGTAATGAGAAAAATTACAATTAATTCTCTAAAAAAGTATTTCTTACAAATTGCTTCCATTACTTTTTACTTTACACATGACTGTGTTGCAATGTGATTTCATGTGAATTTACATAAACTGATCACTAAACACGCCAAGCTTCTTTGGAAAAATTACGAATGAAACAAAATATAAAATTATTAATTAATTACGTTAAAAATTACTAATTGAAAGTAATCAATCACCGTAAAATTACTCAAAAAGTTATTAGTAGTGAGTTACTTTAGTGACACCTATTCACAACACTGGTTACCTGCTCATCTTCTAAACTTATTAGCGCATCCTGGAAGAAGTCAACCATTTCTTCTTCAATTGCTCTTCGGGAGTTTCCTTCTGAATAATATGGCATCAAGCAAGATACTAAATAATTAGCATCTGGTGGTTTTCCTCCTTGCCCTCTTACAAACAGAGATTTGCACATTTCACTGTTAACTTGCATCACGGCCGGTAAATCATACAGATCCAGCCCTTTCCTGAACTCGCTAAGGTACAGTAAACGCTTACTGACAATGCTAACAATAATTGTGCCAACGATATCATCAACATGATCTTTGTCGATCCTTCCCGTATATCCATGTTCCACGATTACATCTTGCGCATGCGGAGTTGTGAGATCGGCCTTAATGCCTTCGACTAGCGCTCGTTCCTGTGAAGTGAAATGCTCTTCGAGATTCAAAGTGTTCACATCAACATTACCGTGCACCAGCATGTTATAAACACACTCTTCAAGGAAACATGGCGGGGGACCTCCTTGAGCAATACTTGTTGCAACAATTTGTCCACATGTTTGAAAAGTTGCGTTGTGTACATTAAGCATGGAATTTTGAGGGCTTCCATAAGGAAAAATGTTCTTTCCTATTTCAGGTACTATCGATGCGAAGAATTCCTTCGCAAGAGCGCCGTTATCAATTCCATGCTCTCCTGCAAAATGCACCATCACTCGATTCTTAAGGGATTTCTTTTTTGCTTCGCGTTGCCAAATAGTTAGTCGCCGTTGTAAAGTGCTTCCCCTCCTGATGACAAAAAAGAACTGTTCAGAGTGGTCAACTTGTTTCGCCATATCTTTAACAATATCAGTAATACTTAGGTAAATGTTATTACCTTCATGTATTACTTTTGAATCCGTATTCCCATGGCCGTCTTCGGACAAACCTTCATTCGAATCGTGAGAAACGGGTACCGCGTTCTCTGAAGTACTCGCAACGTCTTCATTCTCGTATACAATGTTTACTGTGTCTGCATCACTTTCATTGTTGAATTGAGACTGTAGTTCTCTGGCAATAATTTCATCCTGTTTTACTTGATATTTGGACTTCTTTTCTACCGGTTCTGCAAACTCTTCTGCGCTTTCGGGGTCCAACTGGTCGAAGCTAAATTCCTCATTTTTCCTCAGGTCATCTCTGCTGCACACAAACAAAGTTATTCTTTTATAATCTTTTCCACTCTCCTCCCTGTATCTCTTTGCAGTAAAAAACTCTTTTGTTCCAGGGAGAAAGAGAGCCTCTTGACCATCTTCATAAACTAGACAGTATTCTTCATCTTCGTCAAATTCATTATTATGGTATGCTTTCCACTTATCTATTCCTTTCGATCGTACTTCTGCATATGGTGCTTCATTCGATATTTTGAGAGCCACTCTTTTACCTCGGGCAGGCTTTAACGTGCGGTCTTCTTCTTTCCATCGAATAAACCCGATGAAAATAACCACCTCTTCTGCCAGTTTCTTGGTCTTGTTCAGTTTCTTTGACTTTGGCTTTTCTATTCCACTCACTTCCTTTCAGTTTTTTGTACTCGGTGAATGATTTTACTGAACTGACACTCTTGGTTCTGTCCTTGTTTGATGTATTTAAACGTACGGCAGAACTGGTTGAGGGTAAAGAGCTTGAGTACAACGTTTCTGGTAAGATATTAAAATATAACATTATAGAATCCATTTACTGCATATAATTATAACACCTTAACACTACCTTATCGTGGCCATTTGTGAGATTAAATTAGAAATGATAAATAACTGTCATAACAAGATTTGTTAACAATGTTCAAAATGACCCAAAATGGATTATTGGTGATTCAAATCGAGCAGAAAAATATATTAATTAACTATAAGTTTAATATTCCTTTTATATTTAGACTTTTAGTTCGAATATATAATGACTTAATAAAAACAAGATGCCCGCTAGGCGTTAACTCGGGCTACTAAAGATAGCTGATTAAATTTTGAATATTATCCAAATGTAAACAATGTCGATTATTTGCTCATAACTTATAACAGCTACAGATATCAAATATGTTTGGTAGAAAGCCTTGAGTCAGTTGACTGGTTTTGGAAACTATTAAATTGTCTGACCAATTTAATAGTAAAAATATAATATATATTATATCTCTGAAACTCAGATGTATATCTGAAACTCAGATGTCTCTGAAACTCTGAATTTACTATATAATATTGTGTCCTCTAATTGCAACACATTTGAGCTTATACACAGTTTAAATGATGATGTGGAGGGGTGAGGTCAAGATTTATCAATCAGGCAATTTGGGGGTGGTTTCAAAAATTACATGAAGATATGACAGGGCATATGGGTCTGTTTCACCATATTTTTTTTAAAGTGGTAAAGTTGTCATTACCACCAAATTAATATTATATTATTTTGTCATTTTGTATGCTGTTTTACTAATATACAATATAGGTATCTATAGTTTATATTTGTGTCGTAATGATATATAACACAATATCTACTGTATATACAGGAATTCATATTATTGAATGCATGCACATATACAAAAGCATTTTAAAATACTGTAAAGTTTGAAAAGTAAAATACTGTAAAGTCAGTTAAATTTTTAAAGTAGAGGGGAGGGGTGATGACAATTCACAATTGTTTTTACATTATCACATTGGGGGAGGGGGGAGTTCTTAAAAATAAAAGATCATTCTTTGGAAGGGGGTGGGTTGGTCAAAATGCCAATACATGAATTGAGTAGAATGAGCCAAGGTAACCCAACACCATATTGAAATGCCCTACATTCTACATACTCAGCTATTTTGCAAAGCTATACAGGTCCTTGCCTTGTGATGCATCAGCAGTTGATTCTTACTGTTAACACCCCCCTCAGTACCCAAGGGATCTGTAAAAAATGCTAATTCATGGCAAATTTCCAACCCCCTTACTGTTCTTGTTGCTTTTTAAAATAAATAGTCAACATCATCCCTAAATTTCCCCAAATGCTGTGATCAATCCCAGCCCATGGATGAAATTAATTAACAGAAACAATTCACCACCCTCACATCAACATTGGCCTGGGGAGTGTTAACAGGATGAAGTGACTCATGCATAAAGTTGTATAAGGCATTTAGGGGCTGTACACAAATATGTCTAACTATCATATTCAGCATATTCTCTCTTGAAAAACTATAAAAACATAACATTTATGTAATCTTCCTCATGACCCCAAAACCGTTAATTTAAAAATGCGGAAGCATTTTGGATTTTAGAATGGTCTTATTGTTCGCTCATCAACTATTGTTTTCCCTCTCGTTAGTATCGTAGCCGAAAGGATTTTCTATGATTTTAACATGTGTAAAGACCATCATAATTGACATTGTTGTGTTTCAAACATTTACTGTCTTTTTATTAATAATACGAACTATATTAAATAATGTATTAAAAACAGATATTAATGTCATTCAAGGCAGGTATTTTAAATGATTTGTAGAAAGAAAATTAAATTTGACCTACCAGTTCCGCATTTGGAGCAAAATTTGGCTTCCAGAGAATGCTCGCATCCACAATTCTGACAATATTTATCGGTTGTTAATGTTTCTTTTTGTCGACTGTCGACCATGTTTTATTCATATGGTTGATTAACAATAGTTACCAGTCCTCTTTGTTTTTACTCTTGTGCCGTGAACTTTAGTTGTGTGCGCCGTGATCTTTATTTGTGTGCGCCGTGCACTTTAGTTGCGTGTGCCGTGAACTTTAGTTGTGTGCGCCGTGAACTTAGTTGAGTGCGCCGTGAACTGAGTTGTGTGTGCCGTGAATTAGTTGTGCGCGCCGTGAACTTTAGTTGTGTGCCGTGGCACTTGTGGGCCACCGTACTTCTCGGCCATCGTAGTATCCTTACGTAAAATTATCCTTAGTAAACAAGCTAGAATAAAACTTTAATACGTCATGATTCATTTATTGTGTATGTCTGAATAAAGTCGTTCTTTAGACTGTAACAACAGGGCCGTTGCGAAGGGATATGGATTGGGGGGGGTGTCGAGGGTCAAATTGCCGAGTGATGCAAGATGAATTTGCCGACTTTTTCTAAAATCTGGAAACTACAAATTTTCATTTGGCTTTAATTATGCCACATTGTGTGCGATGATCATTAATGAGTCATTATTTAATGTACAGTTATACTATCCGTATATATCAGTTATACTATCGAATTAGTTAAAGTGCTTATGAACGCAAAATGGGTTTTTATTGATTCGGATAAGGCGTGAAAAGTTAGTTAGTAAGTTCTAGATTAGTTTTTGGCTTAGACTTTTAGTTTCGGAGATATAAAGGCTCAAACAGGCAAATTTTGCCATTTTCTGAAAAAAAGTAGCGCGACCAAAATATCACCAAGGGGCCTGGATCCCAGGAACCCAACTTTGATAAACAACTAAGAAATATATGGCGAAGATATCGATATCTTGTGTTTTTTTGCATATTTTGTCTAAACGATGTTTCGTTTGTGCGTGATCTTACACAGAAAGTACCAACAGTAATATATCTAGCTATCTGACACCTTTTTTGGATGATAAATCACCTATTGCGGCTTTAAACCGATAGAAAAGAGGGCACCGAAACTCATCGATCTGAGACATTTGGTGGCAAATACAGGCCATAGTTATCGACCTATAAACAAAGACAAATGTACCCAGTTGTCCCAACATAGGACAGGAATCAACATACAGGTAAGCTGTGATTTTAACAAATGCAATGGTGTCTATTCGCGCGTATGAACTGTGGATATTTAACGTTGAATCATGTCACCTAAATGTGCATATTATTTGCTTAGTATACAATGTCATTGACTCATTGAAGCCAGTATGGATGAAAGGTTCTGCGCCGGACATGTCCGGTGTACAACGGGGTTTTTTGACGCACAAATCGATCGAAGTGCTTCTACCTCTGAGAGATTACATACTGCTGTTATAGAATAATATATCATATATGTTTCAATGTGGAAATTATCACAACTTTAATGCCTTTATGGTATTTAACTAATATAAATTAATAGGCCATTCTACTTTTAGACTTCAACCTACTTTATATGTGGACTTTCAGTGTCTTGTATTATCCTACACATGTGGTCAATGTCACATGTTTTATATGACAGTGAGATACTGATGATATATGTTTAATTGATACATGTATTTGGCACAAAGTTGATCACCAAGTGCTGCACTGTCCCACTAGTGGAACCACCTTAACCTGAGTATCGGGCATTTCTGCGGTTAGGCCTTGGTCCCTAAGCCACCTATGCTGAAGAACCTTAGGGAGGCTAACAGAAAATTCCCTAAATAGCGAGATACACTTCAACATTGTATAGCCCATTAAACTATTTGTTTATGATTTCATCTAGATTATCAGTGAAGTAAACTGGAACCATCAGTGAAAGATGAATTAACATTTTTAATTAAATATTTATTAAACATCTTTATCAATATTTGTTGCAGTGTGACTCTATTGTCTCTTGGGGCAGGTTCAGCCCCTTGATCGATTGATTGGCTTAACCCATTAATTGGCAAATTTTACTCATCAGTGGTAGAGTACTGCCAATTAATGGGTTAACTGCGCTTGATTGGATCAAGCTAAACTTTAGCTGCTTTTTGGGTAATGGGTTACCTAGAAAAGAACCATACTCCCACTATGGAGGAACTTTACCCATCTGGAAGGAGAGATTCCACTTCTAAAATGTGCAAGGACATCTGGTAGGGGAAGGGGTCAACATCCATTTTCCTCCATGGGGAGGAAGTCGGTTTACCTGCACAGAGAAGCACCTTTCCGAGTTACTTAAATCAGCTATGTGGGCATGCCAAGAAAGTTGGATGTGTGTACACTATGAGTAAAGCATACATCACTCTCACACCACACATCTTACATCTAATGTGAAAGTTGAAGCATGTTTGCTCTGCCCACACAGGCAAAGCTTCTGTAATAGAAAGTATGAAGTTTTACAGATCACATACTGGCCTTATGGCTTATTAAATTAGATATGTTTCCACTAAAACATTCTCAAAAGATGAATATTATTCTAAGCCTACTCATGTGGCAATTAATGTTTAGTGTCGTCACAATAATTCCATATATATATATCTATATATCCAGTTTATGATATCCGTGTATTGATCATCTTTCAGTTACATGGACAAAGATGACAATCTGCCAACCAATCTTTCTATGAAAGGTTCTGTGAGAATATACATGGGGGCCAATTTCATTAGATTGTGGGTTGGCCAGTTGCAGTTAACCAGTTACTATTCTTGAAAATGTCCAAATTTTGGGCAAATTTGAATGTAAAATTTGTAGGGAAACAAGCTTCCTTGCTAAAGTGAGAACCAACTTTAAAGCAGGTGTAGAAATGAAATGCAACCGATTCCCATGTCCATGAAGGCATGAAGACTATACAATGCAGTAAAAGGTTTAAGTTCCATTCCAACAAACGTTTAACCCTTGCATTCGTTCATTTATTTCTTCTTTCGAAAGAATTTTATAAGCAAGAGGCATCTATGTCCCAGAATTTATAGACATAAGTTACTGTCATCAAGTGTCATGGTCGTCTCCACGATCGACTTTGAAATCGCATTTAAATCCATTCCTTCGTCTATATTCCACGATTGACGATACAAACCACTAGAAGGGTTACTTTACACACTCAAAAATGTGTTTGAGTTCAAAAATGTGTTTTTTTCCTCAAGAAATAGCCGACTTTTCAAGATGATTTATCCAAATGTAATTGTTTTTATAGTAAAATTAAATACACACGTTCCTGGGACCCAGTCCCCCGGAAGACGCTACTTTTTTTCCAAAATAGCGACTTTGAGCCTTTATATCTCCGAAACTAAAAGTCTAAGCCAAAAACTAATCTAGAACTTATTAACTAACTTTTTATGTTCTATCCGAATCAATAAAAACCCATTTTGCGTTCATAAGCACTTTAATATACTGTTCTCTTGAAGATGCAGGATATATAGATAAAAAAATACAAAATAATATATGGCTAGAAAACTGTTCGCACGTTCTTTGTGAATTACTGTTTAACTCAAAGTGTATTAGTCTATATCTCGATTTCTAACGTTCGCCATTTGCCAATGTTTAGTATATTACAACTCGTCTCTTCTTCAACAGGCTCCACTCTTTTGCAACTTTCTTCAAGTTAAGAGTGTCTGTAAGGTCTCTCTCGCAGGTTAAAAGCATGAGACCAGTCAGTCTTGCGTCGCTCATTGACGTGCGTAGTTTGTTCTTCACAAACTTCAATTGACTGAATGAACGTTCGTTTGACGCCACTGTCACGGGAGCCGTAAGTATCAATCTGACTATTGGATTTGCCAATGGAAGTGACAATTTGTTTGCTTCGCTGACTTCAACAACCTTATTATAGTCTTTGCCTACGTCAGAAGGTAATAACTCTGCCAATACCTGTAGTTCGGCTTCTACGGCTAATGGGTCAGGTGATTGTGAAGGTGGAAATAGTGAAACAGCAGGATGAATGCACGATCCATCAATTGGCAAAAGGCTCTTCTTGTATTGCACCAAATGTTCTGTCATTCGGGATATTGTATTATAAGAATAGGTAATAGAACCTCCACTGGCGTTAAATAATTGGTATGTTATGTTCTTTTACTCCTTTATGTAATTGTGTATGCATGTATGTATGTACCATATTATATAATGAATGGTGTAAATGATATACTGATACTTTTTGGCTAATCGGCTTCTATACAGTATACAGTACATTTATATTTTTATGTCTGTTTTCTAACAAGAATATTAAATGTTAAAAATATAGAGCTAATATATGGATTTTTAATAGAGGAATAATTTATTATAACGTATTTTAAATATTAAGTCCTAAATTGAGATTGAGTAACGAGTTTCTCAGCCTGCGGTGCAGACGCACATTCCTACAATGCCATCCGATTATTATTATCATTATCCGAGTAACTGGGATTGTATCCCCGGGCACCAAACAGACAAATAAACAACTAAGATGAATATTTTTATATTTTGAGCTGTCGTAAGACAATCTTAGTGGTGGATAGCGCTAAACAGGCTTTCGTATGACGCGATTTTCCAAGCGTTTAAATTTTATGCGTTGGAAAGCGAGTAAACGGATCCGTAATCCACCGCTGTATGCCGCGTATGCGGCACGTATGCCTGTCAAAACTGTAAGCTGAGTTAACAACAATTTTGTTAAAGAACACAAGGTCCGTTCTTACCGCATGACGGTTCGTCCCTCTCTACGTCTTCCTCTCTTGTGTCTGTTGCTGTGTCGTCTTCTTGAGGGTCTTGCGACTTATCACAATATTCCCTTTGGCTTTGACTGCGTTTTGCAGCCTCAAACGGATTAGCTGGCGCGTCTTTGTGTGCTACTCGCACTCGCTTGCCCTGATGGCAAGTTTGCTCGTGCCTCTTACGATAATCGTCGTCAAAAGTCGAATTACATTCAAGACATTGAAGTTTTATCCTTTTTCTTTTGGGTTTTGAACCGCGCATAATTGTTAAACAACTTGAAGCGCAGTCGAGCAAAAATCATGCCCGAGGATAATTTAAGAATTAAACATGAGTTTCACATTTCGGCCTCCCGTCGATTTTCGACGATTAAATGACGACACATTGAGATGAACTAGTGTGGTTTTGGCATATGGCCACAATTTGTACAAACCATTATTTTAAATCCTAAGACAAAAGTTATTGCTTTAACGCCTACATGTTCGTAAGTTTCTTCACTTTAACAATTCGCTGAATGCCGATTTCGCGACTTGCCGAACAATGTCGGAGTAATTTGCCGACTGGGCCGACTAGTACAAAATTATTGGGGGGGTGAAGCACCCCCCCACACCCCCCCGCTCGCGACGGCCCTGTGTAACAATTTTATGTAATGAAAACACTTCGCTTTTCTAGCTACACACGCGGTGTAATGATTTATGCAGCGGTATCTGTTGAAAGTATTGAAACCGGCGCTCACCCCCACAAAAAAGACCGAACTTATAGTTTCTATCACATTACCACGGAAATACAAAACACGTTCTACGGAACAGCATCACATTTCTACGGAAAAACACTGCATTAATGCATTTCTACAGAAAAACACAACATTTCTACGGAATTATACTACACTTCCACGGAATAACACTGAATTTCTACTGAAAACATGCTATATTCTACGGAACGAGTATTATTTTCTACGGAAGAAGTGTGTCCTTAATGGGAACGGCTAAACGGAGAGTTTTTTACCGGAGGCCGGAGAGTTAAATTGGAGAGTTAAAATTTCGGAGGGTTAAGTTGGAGCCACGCCCAAACCACGCCCACTTTTTTAATGACCACACGCAATTTCGTAACTCCCCCTATGTCTTTTGAACTAACATGACTAAATTTAACTTAACTCTCTTCCATACAATCGAAAACGGCACTCATATTTTGAAGAACTTCGCTTATAGTAGGATTTGCGCTGTGGATTACCTGAGTAAAATAGCTGGTTAGTAATAGCTCTGACATTTTTTACGGAATAGTTAAATCAATTAACTCTCTCATGTTAGTTCAAAGAAACATTGAGAGGTTCTAAGGGGCGGACCATTAGAAAAGTGATGGGGGGGGTGGGGAAAAAGCAAAAAAAAAAATCGCGCAGGGGAAACAGAAAGAAAAAAAAATTCGTACGCCAAGAAAGTTTGAAAAAAAAAATTCGTGCAGACTTTACAAAAGGGAAAGCTATAAGGTGGAATTTGCTTTGAAATAAAAAAAAAATTCGTGCAAGCGATCATATTAAAAAAAAATTATCGACACAAGCAAAAAATTAAAAAAAAATATTCGTACAAGTTAAAAAAGTCCCACCCCCCCCATCACTTTTCTAATGGTCCGCCCCTAAGTTCATGTTACGTACACAATAGGGTTAGGGATTGGGTCGGGATTGGGGTCAAGATCAAAGAGAAATATTCGTGACTCGTAACATGGCCTTATAACCCATTGAGAGTTAAGAATTTGGGCGTGGTCGTTGGAAATAGTGGGCGTGTTTGGGCGTGGCTCGAACTTAACTCTCCGTAATCGTAACTCTCCGATTTAACTCTCCGGTGATAACTCTCCTTTTAGTCATACCCGTCCTTAATGGGCCACCGTAATAACCACTGGAAAATAGCATATGAAACCATTATAGCCCCCTAAGATGAAGCTGCCTCGTCCCCAGTCGCTTTGGGGAAAAGGGCGCGCGGAGAAAAGGGCGCGCGGGGAATAACGGGAAGGCGAAGAACGGCCACTGATCTATATAAATGCACTGCACTGTGTCCAACGAAGGGCCTGCGGAGGAGGCAGAAGATGAAGTACCTCCCTCGCTGTCGACCGCTGAACAAGTGCACTAAGGGCGCAGTTAAGCAACATGTCGGCCAAATGCAGCGTGTTTTGAGAAATTTTTGTGATATATATGTAAAAATTCTTCTTATATTCCAATCAAACCTGCATTGAACGATGAAATTCAAAGGAAATAAAAATGGATCAGTCAATGGGCCTAGAAATTTAAAATTGAAAGGTGTTAAAAAGCCAACTGGGGGGTTTAGAAAGGGTAAGAAACCTAATTTTAAAGCGACTTTGAAACGTGAATCTTCTGCTAGTGACAAAATTGTCAAGGAAGAGAAGGATACCAAGGACTACGCTAGTTATAAAGGAGGAAAGAAGAATAGTGGCAATATCAAGAAGAAGCTCAAACAGAATAAATTTAAAGGAAAGAAGGGTGGAAGTTCAGATTTAATTGGCTCTAATCAGAAAAGGAAATCAGAAGACGATAGTGGTCAAATTAAAAAGAAGTTACGAGTTAAGAAAGAGGATGAAGTACCAACAAGACTGGACAGGAAAGAGCTTAAAGTTGTAAGAAGGAAAAGGAAGAACAATTATGAACTGACATTGTCATTGATTAAAAAATATGATGGATTGAGAAGGTATGTCAGTAGCAGATGAGAAGCAGTCACTTTGTGATCAGCATGGCTGTCACTTATGCTGTCTAAATTGCCCTAATATTCAGGTACATATAGTAAAGTTAGGTTCAACAAATAGATTCCATCCCACAATTGGGGACTTGTTACGTGATGGGCTTTTTAATATGGGGTAGCAGAGAACAGAGACTTAGCCAGGTTTCGTAATTTACCTGCCCACTCAATGAGTGCCGAAAGCACGAGCAGCCTAAGGAGGTCCGGGAGTATGCTCCCCAGGGAAAATTTGAAGTCTGAGTCCCATGAAAGCCCGGAAATGCACTCAATTTACATTGGAGAATTTCTCCAGCCGGCTGTACAGAAAAAAATATTATTAATTCATTTTAAAATAACTTTCACGCTTCGCTGAGCTTGGGCTTCACACTTCGCCTATGCCATTTTTTTAAACACGTGTATTTTTGTCAGCGGTTGTAGAATGCAATTTTGGAAATATGTGATGTTGTCCTGTTAATATGACGCTAGTCACTTACTGCAATCTTGCTGCAATAATCGCCAAATTTTAGTTCTATAATATGGAATATTTTGCAAAAACATAAGAAACCACATTTTTTGTGGTCTGGCCCTTGGGGTCAAGGTGTGTGCATCTATGATCTATTGTTAAATATCTTAGCAAATTTGAAGTCTGTACGATGTAGCAATGAAATAACGACAAAATACTGGAGTTTTGTTTGTTTTAAAATATTTTTGCCCGTCCACTTTCAAAAATGCCCGTCCAAAAGACGGGTGGACAAGCCTCTGGCTAAGCCCCTGGCAGAGAATCCCCAATTACAGAATACAAGGATCAAGAATTCCAGACAAATTTCACTGTCCACACCCAAATGGCCACACCATGCCATTTGGATCCCAAAGTTGAAGCATGCATCCCCCAAACACATATTTGCCTTTACTATGCCATTGTTATTCTATATAATTATATAGTTGCAAAGCTGTTATATTTATATATTACACTGTAGGTGATTATAAGGGAATTTGGTTCTACATGTGACAAATTTCTCCCTAATTTCTGTCAGTATTTGCATCAGCTCTTCAGCCATGAGGGGTTGTGAAAAGACCTATGATCTATACAAATTAGGAGTTGCCTGGAGGAGCACACTTAATAAGTTGCTGTTTATCCAATCTTAAAAAGCCTTTAACATTTAATTTTAAGAAAAGACATTTCATCTGACAAAAAGAGGATAATGATTGATGAAGTTCTTGATATTATTGCCGGTCATGGTCATGAGGTACAGTTGATGATTTATTTTAATTCTATTTTAAACACTTTATTGGGTAAAAATAGAAATGAACTAAATTACAAATAAAGACAATTACAGTACGCACATACACAGAAGAATTTACCCAAATGGAATAGGCACGAACAGGATATAAATGGATTACTCTACCCATGCAAGGCACCTTTCCAACAATTTATGGTGTTATATACTGTAAATCTTTGATTATAAGCGCTGGACTTATGTATTTTTGATGTGCTTATACATGGAGGGCTTACATACCAGGGGGATATATATGGATGACATTTTGTGATAGTCATTATAGTAAACTATATATATTGGGAATAATTTGTTTAAAAAAATTCAAATCATCTCATTGATATTCTCTATACTTGTACAATAGTTAGGGCAATGTCTAGCATTCACCTGTGGAACAGGAGTTCATGTATTACAGTATGCAGCATGCACTGATCTGATTAAAATTTTGCCTTGGTCACATAGGAAGAGCACTTCCAGTTTGGCTCTACCAGGTACACTAGTTTCTGCTGTATGTATCAGATGGCCCATATCATTTGGGGTAATTTTGGAGTATGTATCCTTTTTACTACTCCTGTGTAAGACCTGTGTATCATAATATTAAATATTTCGCTATGTTCTCACTGGTACATTCCTGCATTTTACAAGGTGTGCTGCTGAGGATATAAAAATTTTATAGGACTTCCAGTAGTCTGATGCTGTTGAAATCAACAAAAATTAGTTGTACTCAATGTACTGTGCTAATGTATGTTCTACCGCATGCATCATAATCAGCCATATTACATTGAAAGTTGTTTTGCTACAGTATTTATATTAATCTCCTGCAATCGAAAAGTACGTAGTCCCTAAAGATGCATGGGTACACTGTTCCAGCACACACCACAGGTTTTTAGCTCCTGCTCCGGCTGGTTTGTACTGTATGCCTGAAGTCCGGCTCTGGCTGATAACTTAAACTGGAAAATGACTTGCACCTTTAGAGGTGTTCTTTAATAGCAGAAAATATCCATAAAGTTGCAGAGACGCTTGATTTGGAAAAACTGAAAGTGAAGAGCAATCAGCCTTTAAACACGACTTACAGTAAAGTCTAATGATTTGCCTTGAACAAAAACAAACGCTCTTGATAAGTAATGCTCGTCGACAAAGCGCTCATTTTGGTGCACACACTACAACAAGAGTGAAATAACATGATATATTGTTGTTATAGTGTTCTCTGTTTGTCGCTATTTTTTCCATTTTGATGTTGTGCTCTGTGATTGCGAGAATGACCGGAGCTGAAAAAATCAGACAACTCCAGCCTCCAGTGTTCTGGCGCCCAGCCTTATAAAGTAGTCCTGCGTACGACGTTCAACTACTAGTTGTTAATTGCTACAACCCTATATAGAAGCCATCAAAATGAAAGTTTTATACATACATATAGGTTGTTTTTAAACATGATACTGTTCGAGTTATACAAATGTGCGTCAAATATGGTAGTGCTGAACAAAGAGCAAAGCTGTTTGATCAGTTTAAAGGTAAGTGTAAATAGTTCAGCTATACCGCACTGATATATTTTTGCTTACATACGAAAATGTCCTGTGTAGGTATACTGTTAGTAGAATATTGTATATAGCCAGGAATAAAGCCAATTATTCAACATGGGACATATTATACCTGTATACGAGGCCGTCTTGTATAATCATGTATTTTGCTGCATTGTCTAGCTATTTTTTGTTTTTACTTAGATAACATTGCAGAATTAGCACTGAAGAAATATTCCAAATTCTTTATTAAGAAAATGATGAAATATGGGTAAGGTTAGAGGAAAGCGGACGTACTGTAGTCGTGGAAATTATCTTGTCATATAAAGTTTAATGTACTACAATTGGCACGATCAATAATTTCATTAATAGTAATTGACCACATAAATTTTCCAGCGCTTTTTCTTCTTCATTAAAATAAATTGAAGCTCAAAATTTTGATTTTGTTGAACATACGTGCTCATGTCCCAAGGTAGTCGTAGACGTTTTTCATTTAATTTCAAAGTATTAACGTTTCAAACTACATTTTATAAATCAGTCATGACTCATGAGTCAATTTATACATAATTTCAAAATGTAATGTATGCATTCAATACTCGTTCAATGAATTACCGATGATTGTTCTATTTTATTGAATTGTTTGTAGTTTTCTTGTACTGTAATTTGTTGTTACCTATATTTCATTTGTATGATTTTCTTTTTATTTTAAACTATAATATTATTTAGAACAAAGGAACAGAGAAGTTATATTATCACTTCTTTTAATCGCAAGGTTAAGAAATATATTCGACATAAGGTGAGGTTTGTTTCTACATTTTGCATGTTTCATTAAGGGCCTGTTTATATGGGGGCGAGTTACCCGGCAAGGCGAGTTACCCGGCAAGGCGAGTTACCCGGCAAGGCGAGTTACCCGGCAAGGCGAGTTACCCGGCAAGGCGAGTTACCCGGCAAGGCGAGTTACTCGCCATGGCGGGACAAAGAAGCGATCTGTTTATATGGAACCGAGTTACCATGTATTTTGTTGTGAAGTAATTGAATCGATTTGCCTGCAGAAATTAGGCTTTAATCAACAAAATTCTAATACATAAAAATTCTAACAAACATGGCGGCCGAGAACTTTACAAAAAAAAGAAATGTACAACTTGAGTGCGGGCTCCCAACACAGTAACCCAAATAATTAATGTCACTATTAATGTTATGAATAAATAAAGCAAGTTCGCCAACAGAGTTCAGATAAATATTACAACATTCACCCCATCGTTTAAATGTTAAATCTATCCGGCGGCGACGCACCCGCTCAGAGCGTCGTAAAGGTGGTTGTGCCTCTACCGCAGGGATCGGCGGTGGTTCCACACTGGAATTGTTTTCTGTTGACACTGGGCCTACTTCAGGCGTTGATATAGGAACCGGTTCAGGCTCTGACAGGACAATCCTTGGCTGACCTCTGGGTGCAAGATGCTTTGTGGCTACGGTAGTCTCCCTACCATCCGGGTAGCGTATATGAGCATATTGAAGATTCGCCTGGAGTAGCTCTACCTCATCGACAAGAGGGTCTGTCTTGCTGGCACGGACATGACGCTTGAGGAAGACTGTGTCAGGGGTGGCTAGCCAAGTGGGAATGGAGGAGCCTGCAGATGATCTTCTTGGGAAACCGAAGAATCGCTCGTGTGGCGTCTCATTAGTTGCTGTGCATAAAAGAGAACGAATAGAATGTAAAACATCTGGGAGAACGTCTTGCCCGTGCTTTATTGGCAGATTCTTGGATTTCAGTGACTTACCACACCATTGTACTTCTCAACTTGACCGTTACCTTCTGGGTTATAACTGGGCGTTCGGCTTGTGGCAATTCCCTTCTCTCCGAAGAAAGCTCGTAACTCGTGGCTCATGAAAGAAGCGCCACGGTCTGAGTGGACGTACGCTGGCATTCCGAAGAGGGAAAAAAGTGTAATCAGGCATTTGATAACTGTAGTTGTCGAGACATCAGGACAAGGGAAAATAAATGAGTATTCATCAATGACATTGAGAAAGTACTTGTTCCCGTTAATGCTGGGTAATGGGCCTTTGAAATCTATGTTGATTCTTTCAAATGGTCGGGTGGCTTTGATGAGAGGGACCTTTTGAGGCTGGTGGAACTGTGGTTTACATTCACAACATACAGTACATGCCATCTGCTTGTAACTTTCTTGATCTCATCCAGGGCATAAGGCAGGTTCTTGGTTCGCACAAAATGGTAAAGTCGGGTTACTCCTGGGTGACAAAGTGACTCATGAAGCTTGTAGAGGGAATCTTCTGTAGCCGAGGCGCATGTGGCTCTGGACAGTGTATCAGGTGGGATGTTGTCTTTTCCTGGTCGATAGATAATGTCGAAGCTGTAACAGGCTGAGAGCTCAAGTCTGCATCTCATGATCTTATCGTTTTTAATTTTCGTTTTGAGGCGTTGGTCAAACATGTCTGATCTGTTTTGAGAGTGTTTCCAGTATCTTACAGCTTCTATGATGGCTTGTGCTTCTTTTTCTACTGATACATGTTTGAGCTCACTGCCCTGTAGAGTTCGCGAGAAGAAAGCAACGGGTCTTCCGTTCTGGTTAAGAGTGGCTGCTAGCGCTACGTCGGATGCATCTGTCTCGACCTCAAATGGGATGCTATCGTCAATTGCAGCGACAACAGCTTCTTCCACCGTCTTCTTGAGACTCTCAAATGCTTGAACAGCTTGCTGTGACAGAGGGAATGACTTGCAACTAGTGATTGGCTTGCAACTAGTGAGTGGCTTGCAACTAGTGATTGGCTTGATTCGATTAGAGTACTCGGGGATCCACTGTGAGTAGTAGGCGAGCAATCCTAAACACCTCTTCAAGGATTTCGAATTATGAGGGATGGGAAGCTCACGTAGAGGTCGTAGTCGCTCAGGATCGGGACGGATGTTGCCTTCTTCAATTAAATAACCAAGGAGAGGGAGGCACCTCGTTGAGAAAACACTCTTGTCATCATTGTAACAGACATTTTTGCACTTTGCAGCTTCAAGGAATCTCTCCAGATTTTCATCATGCTCTTCCTGGTCTTTGCCACATATGGTTATGTTGTCAAGGTAGGGGAAAACTCCTTTAAGGGCATGCTGCTCCACCAACTTAACCATTTCTCTTTGGAAACAAGCTACTCCATTGGTGACACCAAAGGGCAAGCGGGTAAACTGATAAAGACCATTGCGAGCTTCGAAGGGTTTGTCTTCGTCTTTGAGTGGCAGTTGATGATAGGCACTCCGGAGATCAATGGTGCTGAAAACCCGATATTTGGCAATTTCATTGACCATTTCACTTATATTAGGTAGTGGGAAAGCATCAAGGAGAGTAAAGCGATTGATGGTTTGGGAGTAGTCTATGGCAAGCCTTTTCTTATGGTTTTCATCCTTTGTTACTACAACTTGAGCTCGCCATGGCGATTGACGGGGTTCTATGATGCCTTCTTCGAGCGGCCTTGCTACTTCTTTATCAATAAACTCGGAGTCTTCTTGACTATATCGTCGAGACTTCGTTGCGATAGGGTGGCAGTCTGACGTCAGGTTTGCGAATGGTTCTGGTGGCTCCACGTTAAGTTTGCTAAAGCTACAAACTGAGGTGGTTTCGATCCTCGATACTGGAAGACAACGCTTTTCGTGTTGTGACTGAAAATCAAGGCCCAAAATCAGATCAGCACAAAGTCCTGATAGAACAGATAGACTAAGGCCTTTATAAATTTGTTCTTGATAGGCGAGATCGACGATGCAGGTTCCGCTTATTTTAGCTGATGATGCAAGTGTTGCCATGGATATGGTACTAGACGAGGGATGGACTGTTAGGGCAGCTTCTTTTACAATACTGCGGTGGATGAAGCTTTCGCTGCTACCACTGTCAAAAGGGCCTTTACTTGCAACCCATTAATGTCAACAGTTGCTGATGACTTAAAAAGAGATGTTTGTGTTGATGGGACAATGGCTAGACTTGGTGACCAGGCAACAGCTGAAATTTTACTTTTTGGAACGGCAGGTTTACCTCGACACACCTTCGCAAAGTGACCTTTCTTATGACATTTCAGGCAAGCAGCATCACGAGCGGGACACTTCGAACGGGGATGCCTGGCATTCCCACAGAAGAAGCAGGTGTTTTCCACCTCCATCGCAGCTAGGGTGCTGGCTTCTGGTTGTTCTGTCGGGTTTAGTAGGAGAGCAGAATGGGCAGGAACTGCTGCATTTACAAGCGGTTGAGTGGCAGTGTAGGATTCAGAGCTTCGCATAGCCAATTCAAGGGCACGAGCTTGGTCAAACATGGTTTTGAGATCAAGGGTTTTGTTCTCTAACAGCCGCTGGCGGATAAGACTAGACTGCAGTCCGCTAATGAATGCATCTCTGATACTCTCCTCGCAGTACTGAGCTGCTGTCACATTCTTGAAATTACAATCTTTACTTTTGAAGGTACTCATCCAGGGTTTCACTTGCTTTTTGACGCCTTGTAGCTAGAACATGTCGGGCAAAAATCTCATTCTTGGGTTTGATGAAAAGGGATTCCAATATCTCCATAGCAGCGTCATACTCTGTACTATCTTCGATGTGTTGGAAGATTGTAGGGGATACAAAGTGTAATTATGCCGCTTTTGTAATTGTACACTTTTGAGGGCTAGATTGGGCTATGTTATTTATCAACGTAGGAAAACAAAGGAAACATGCATGCTCTGTTGGCGAGTTACGCGGGAAATGTGTTTACGGGAATATATCTATCTCGCCTAGGCGAGATCCCGCCTCTTTCTGCCAGGATCTCGCCATGGCGAGTTACCCGGTTGTGTCATGTAAACAGTCACCCGGGAAAACTACAAGTTTCTATAACGACCAATAACGGCCGGGATCTCACCTTTGCAGAGTAACTCGCCTTGCCGGGAAACTTGCCTCCATATATTAAACAGGCCCTAAATCAGTAACTCAACTCTAAAATGAAAGAAAGTGACTGCTACTTGTTATTTGTAGAGCACGCTACTGCTATACTTGTTATGTGTGCTCACATGCTGTTAAGATAGTTCTTATACTGTGTACTTCTTGGTTAACTTTTCTAGGAAGCTGGAGATATAATTGAAACTATATATCATGATTTTGCCAATTCCAGTCAAAGGAAATATCTCATGCAAGAATTTTATGGAGCAGAATATTCAATAACGAAGGTAGTAGAAATACATAAATTTGATTGAAGGTACAAATTATTGTACAATTTTAATTACATTTCTGTGCTTATTTGGTTGCAGATACGGTAAGCAGTGCGCTAACCGCAATCTGCGTACTTGGAACAAATCTTTTTATCCTCAGACAATGTCACAGATTATTTTCACATCAGAGGAGACACGTCACTTACAGGTGTCCCATGAGTGTAAAAATTCTTCTGACACCTTTCGAGTTTCATTCTCTTATTTGTTCTTAGCTACAGTACCGTCCGACGGAGAGTATTCATTTTTATCGAGCGAGTTTCGAGAATGTTCGAGCGAGGAACGCGACTCAAAGCCTTGTGAGACGCGGTATCGAGACCTCTCGCTCGTTCCGCGTAACGTCTCGCTCGAATATCTATTTACGAGTTTCGCGTAATCGCGCTTCCCGCTTCGCGTAATCACGCTTCGCGAAACTCGAAGCTCGCTCGATAATGGCGAAATACTGTACTTCACGGCGACGTTTCAAGCAAAGTCGAGTTGATTGTGTACAATAAACTTGGATCCACGCCTTTAATAACTTTGAAAGAACGGATCGAGAAAACAAATCGATGCAACACCTTGCGACTGAATAATATATTTACTGTTTGAGTAAAATCAAGGCGAGATTTCGATACATTTTGCATTCAGACGAAGCCAATTTCAAATTCATTTTCAGATTGAAGATGAATTCATATTCGAAATAGAACTGTACTTTCAAGTCTTGTGTTGTTTTTACTCAAATATTGAGTCACAAGATGAAGACGCGGCGACAAAACGTTATTGTTAGGAGTTTTTACGTTAAATTTATTGCAGTCCGTGTCAAACGGCGGTAAAGTATATTATTCCACAATATTAAATGCTGATTGTAGCAAACTCTGTTAAACCATACTACAGACACGGTATACCGTAATTAGTACAGAAAACCCCCTAAAATTTAAGCGACGGTTGCTGAGTCGCTGGAGTAATCTTTTTACTATCGACCTCCACTATATGATCTATGAATCAGCCACCACTATATATGATCTAGGCATCAGCGACCACTATATGATCTATGCATCAGCGACCACTATATGAGCTATGCATGCACAAAAGTTTCAATATGCAAACCGTCTCCTAGATCCTTGAAAAACTACAGCAAATTTGCATTTCAAAGAGATTTGTTTCATATATTAAATACTGCTAACATAGAAGAATAATTTGACCCAAACAAAATGTGGGAAAATTAGAGAAACGTGTTTACTTCTATAGCAGACAAACATGCTCCATTAAATACACTCCATGGTTGAATAGTGAAATTAAGAAACAGATGAATCATCGAGACTATTTAAAACAAAAAGCGACTCGGACAAATTCTCGGTATTTCTATGAGGCGTATAAAATTGCACGAAACAAAACCAACAAAATTTAGAAAAAGCTAAGTCAAAATATTTCCAACATACTATAAATAGCAATAACAAAAACCCAAAACAACTATGGAAAAGTGTCAACCTCATTAGGGGAAAAGGTTCAAAAACAACTAATAGTCTAGGACCTGTAAAGGAGTTTGTATGCATTTCATTTAGGACAGATTATCTCAACTGTTTTAGGGTAAAATGACCATGGCGGTCAACATGGCATATGTGCCAAAACCCGAATCCGGGGCGAAAGTCCTGAAAATGACCACGCCCAGAAACGGCACTGTCGGCATAGCTCTAAATCCTGAACCGCCAAAGCTACAGCCTTTCTGAATTGCTTATAGTGTTTAGAATGGTTGCTTTTATGGGTGGTCACTGGAGGGAGAAATTTGTCTAGGTATCATATTTTACAAGAAAATGACTATGCACCATCCCAGGTCAACTGCTAATTATGCATCAAATTACTCATCCACCTGGCAAAGTCTATGTTTTCTTATTTCCCAAACATTTTTGTCATAGGATGAAAAAATATGCTTATTTTAATATAATTATTATAAATTTCATAAGGAATGATATTGTTTTGTTGAGATATAACACATTTCATTTCACTTACCCCCCGCCAGAACACGATTTCAGCCATATTTTGCCGATTTGTTTGCCTCGCAAGTATCATCCAATTGTTCTACTTTAACACAATGCTAGTTGACTAAAGAATAATTCAACCAAGTTTCGTCGGGTTTTGGAGTAGTGCCATGTATTTTATATTCGATTTTGTGTCCTTCGACATTTCCTCAATTATGTAGCCATTGCAATGTCTCGCAGCTTCTCTGCCCGATAAATGCCACTTCTTCATACACATCTGTATTTATATTACAGTATCCAAAAATAATTGATTGTAGAATAGTCCCAATCGAAAATTGAAAGCTTTACTCCCATTTGGGAGTGAAAAACCTTCCCTCGTTCATCAAGAACGAGAATCTAAAACAAAAGGTTCAAAATAATTTGAAAGTCTCGCGCAATCTTCACGAAAACTCCTCGTGGGCAACATTACAGGGGGGGGGGAAACATTTTCACAAATACGTTTGTTCGCGATCACAGCAACCCAAACTCCCAAAGTAAAGTTCGTGTGTTTAACTGTTTATATGTTTTATGACAAAATAAACAAATATTCGCGTAATTTTGTATTTTTCTGGTTTCCTTTAGCTATAAAAAAGAAACCAGAGATTTACGCAATATTTTTGCACCACCCAACGTATTCGTGAAAATGTTTTCCCCCCCCTGTAATGTTGCCCACGATAAGTTTCGTGAAGATTGCGCGAGACTTTCAAATTATTTTGAACCTTTTGTTTTAGATTCTCGTTCTTGATGAACGAGGGAAGGTTTTTCACTCCCAAATGGGAGTAAAGCTTTCAATTTTCGATTGGGACTATTCTACAATCAATTATTTTTGGATACTGTAATATAAATACAGATGTGTATGAAGAAGTGGCATTTATCGGGCAGAGAAGCTGCGAGACATTGCAATGGCTACATAATTGAGGAAATGTCGAAGGACACAAAATCGAATATAAAATACATGGCACTACTCCAAAACCCGACGAAACTTGGTTGAATTATTCTTTAGTCAACTAGCATTGTGTTAAAGTAGAACAATTGGATGATACTTGCGAGGCTCGGCGATAAAAAGCAAACAAATCGGCAAAATATGGCTGAAATCGTGTTCTGGCGGGGGGTAAGTGAAATGAAATGTGTTATATCTCAACAAAACAATATCATTCCTTATGAAATTTATAATAATTATATTAAAATAAGCATATTTTTTCATCCTATGACAAAAACGTTTGGGAAATAAGAAAACATAGACTTTGCCAGGTGAATGAGTAATTTGATGCATAATTAGCAGTTGACCTGGGATGGTGCATAGTCATTTTCTTGTAAAATATGATACCTAGACAAATTTCACCCTCCAGTGACCACCCATAAAAGCAACCATTCTAAACACTATAAGCAATTCAGAAAGGCTGTAGCTTTGGCGGTTCAGGATTTAGAGCTATACCGACAGTGCCGTTTCTGGGCGTGGTCATTTTCAGGACTTTCGCCCCGGATTCGGGTTTTGGCACATATGCCATGTTGACCGCCATGGTCATTTTACCCTAAAACAGTTGAGATAATCTGTCCTAAATGAAATGCATACAAACTCCTTTACAGGTCCTAGACTATAATGTATCTCCTCTAAGAATGGAAGAAGAAACTATTACAGGAGATAAGAATATTGCTGAAGCTTTCAACTCCTCTTTCGGCGTCAATGTGGGTCCGTCGTGCACTTTCGAAAAATTTACCAGAGAGTAAAAAAAGCTACGCTGATTATGTGTAACATTCTGCACACAACACCTTTACCTTTGGTGAGGTTAGTGAAAATGACACTCTAAAGTTGCTTTGTGGTTTAAAAGCATCAAAGGCTGCTTGTCCAGATAAAATAAATGCTAGACTTGTCAAGGATTCTGCTGAAGTAATCTGTCCTTCATTAACAAAAATTTTCAACAGATCCTTGCAGCGAGGGATTTTCCCGGAGGACCATAAAAACGCTTTTGTTTCGCCTATATATAAAACCGGTGACAAATCTGACCGTAGTAATTATAGACCGATATCGGTTTTATCAACTGTTGCGAAAGTTTTAGAAAAAATTGTTTACAATCAATTAATTTCATATATTAATTGACGAGAATAAAATCTTGTCAAATAGCCAATTTGGATTTCGAAAGTCTCATTCAACTGCAACATCACTGTTAAACGCTACAAATAATTGGCTTTTAAATATCGATAAAGGTCTTATAAATGGAGTTTTGTTCCTAGATCTATACGCAAAGCATTTGACACCGTTGACCATAAAATCTTAATTAACAAGCTAAAACTGTATGGAATTACAGGGGGTACCCTAAACTGGTTTATATCTTACTTAGATAAAATACACCAAAACTGTAAAGTAAATAACGTTAAATCATCTAAAAAATTAATTGAATGTGGTGTTCCTCAGGGATCAAACTTAGGACCTCTCCTATTCCTATTATACGTCAATGACCTGCCAAATTGTCTCGATCAGTCAAAACCTACCATGTTTGCAGATGATACTAATGTCTCTACGTCTGCAGAATCTATAGAAGAATTAGAGACAAAACTGAATTCAGATCTTAAAAATATCTACCAATGGTTAGTGGCAAACAAACTAAAATGTTTCCAAAACGGAATATATGATTATTGGCTCTCGCCATAATCTAAATAAGATAAACGTAGATCCTGTAATAAAAAGTTCAGACCGCAAAAAGTCTTGGCGTGATCATTGACGATAGGTTAAAATGGGAGGATCATATTGATAGTGTGAGCAAAAAGGTTTCACGCGGAATAGGAGCGATTAAATTAATAAAACCTTATGTTCCAAAGGGTTGCCTAAATCAGGTTTATAATGCTCTTGTACAGCCATATTTTGATTATTGTTCTCTGGTACGGCAAAATTGCAAACTAGAGTTACAGTCGAAACTTCAAAAGCTTCAAAATAGGGCAGCAAGAGTTAATACAGGAGATAATTGAGAGATTCGTTCCAAAGATGTCCTGAGCAAATTGAATTGGCAATCCTTAAATCAGTTAAGATTGGTTGATACGCTCTTATTTATGCGGAGAATATAAAAGACGAAGTTCCGACATCAATATCAGACCAATTTCAAATTTCAGTAAACGATCAATATAATTTACGTAGCAATTGCACTATGATGAAGCTGGCAAAAGCAAGAACAAATGCTACGAAACTAAAACTTGGAATAATCTGCCAACTGAGCTACAAAATCTCACGATCACTGATAGAGTGTTCAAAAACAAATTACAAGACTTTATTAATGAAAATAATTCACTTCTTAAGAATTTTTCAAGTTGCCAGTGATGATACAAATCTATTACCACATTAAGGCGAATTTAAGTGAATTTTATATCGATTAATAGTAACTTAATAATATATGCATGCTATATAGAACTTAATTATCTTTTGTTTTTTAATACTTGTTTAGTACATTAATTTAACACGGCCTTATGAAAAGCAACCTTTTTAATCACTTAGATCCTAGAAAATATTTTATTTTATATTGATGTATTAGGTAAGCTACCGTGTATAAATCATTTCAAATAAATAAATTAAAAAACCCTCCTGCACATCGCGGAAACTCGAAACGCGTTTCTCGAAAATTCTCTTGATCGCATCGCGACGACTCGAAGCGCGCTGCGGGAAACTCGATAACTAACGCAATTCGAGAACCTTCTCGCTCGATCCTCGATGTATACTTTCCCTTGGACGGTACTGTATACTTTCTATCTTACATTCTAATATATCTTGCACCCAATTCCATCTTTTGTCACTTTCTAATTTCTATTTCCTTCATCTCTTTATACGATACTTTTATAGACGTGGTTGTAATTGAGTTGTATGTACTTTAGATTGATAATGCTCGCTCGCTTGAAGAAATCATAGCAAGTGATCCACACAAGAAACCATATATCCTGAAGAACCTTAAGGACACACTTGTATCTTTAATACAAAAGTATGGTGAAATTCTCAAGTTTATTAACTTATATATTTGGTACATATTACGTTTACTAAACCAATCTTGTAATATCAATAAGATACAATAAATCTTGTAATTTCAATTCTAAAAATCTTGTACAATTTCTTTACAGATCTCTTGTATCACATACAATTGTACACAAGGCGTTATTGGATTTCTTCACCAATGCTGATGAAAAGATGCGAACGGTACGTTTTTAATTTCACATTTTCACTAATGAGAGAGAAAAGCGTTACTTATTACTTTAAAGTTGACAAGGCAAGATGAGTTCCCCAGTTAAAACTTAGAATATTCTTAGACTGGGAACTTACTTTGTTTAAATGCTCCTGGCACAGGCCACGCAACAAATTTGGATGTTCCACTCTTGTTCGAATCCATTTCTGACGTTCCCACCTAAATTAGTGAAACATAAAATGAAGCAAACACCGAACAATAGCGATATCTTGACACTCGATATTTGATACATGAGGATTTGATACAGTAATATTTCGGGTTTGTGCATGTATCAGAAATTCTACAATCAATGAAAATTTGATTACCCACTGATCGATGCAGACTTTTTCTTGAGGAATACTATTTTTGAGAATTTGAGGGGTATGCATCCGCCAAAATCCGCTTATGTCATATGGAGTATGTCGAACCTTGTCGTCTCGATCGTGTTTCTTACTTTAAAATATTTTCTCTTCAGGAGATGATCGAGGCCGTACGTGAACAGTTAGTTATGATTCTTCACACGAGTGAAGGTGCAAAGGTCACGATGTCGTGTTTGTGGCATGGAACTCCAAAAGTAAGAAACCAACATGACTTGAACTGTACAATGCAAATAATAGAAAATAATACAGTACAATTATATTTAAGTTTCAAAATTCAATTTTAGGACCGTAAAGTTATTGTAAAGAGTTTGAAGGGTTACGTTACAAAGATCTGCAAGGTAAAGAGTGACGATCGATATGTGCATGGTGCAGTATTTTAAAAATGAATATACCTGAGTGGAATTATCTGCCTGAGGGTGAAATCGTTCCAATGTTACGGTTGAACAAAAATCGTTGCAGTTTACAGTATACTATTTAGATGCTCATTTAGACATCCATTCATGAAAAGTAATTATGTTAACATTTAGTGTTTTCAGTAATTATAGTTGATTGCCTCACCCCCGTTTATTTCTGGCGAGTTCTTATCGTGTACCGACAGTCACTTCATAAACCTTATAATCTAGGAGGAATACGGTCATCTTGCATTACTTGCCTTATTCGATTGTGTGGATGATACTGTTCTTGTTCAAAAAGTTGTAATCGCGGTGAGTTAACGAAGACAATTTTGTTTGTTTCCATTTTTCTGTCTGTTACAGCAGTCAGAACTGTAGGTTATGAAATGACATGTTATTCTTCGAACTATTTTTCCGCCAAGGATACATCCATGAAGATAAAAAGTTCTCCAATTCGTATACTTGTAGAGTAATGTTGTTTATTTGGCTCACTATGCGTATGAGATATACACATACAGACATACTACGGCAGCTTATTAATTATGAGGCCTGTTATTTTTTTGACCAACTACAAATAAGGAATAACAAATTCATTGTAGGAAATGGTGCCATGTTTAAGTGAGATTTCTGAGAACCGTCATAGTAGAAAAGTTCTTCTTTATCTCCTCGCTCCACGGTTACCTTCCTATTTTGCTCCAAAGATAATTCAACAATTAACACAGGGTGATGGAAATAAACACAGGTACGAGAAATTTCATTTAGTTTTTTCTTGTTTTTTTCTATTAGCTCAGACTTTTATCGTTTGAATGTGTGTTTATTCCAAATTTGGACCATTTCTTCATTTGGTGTTCCATGATAGTTTGGTAAATCATTGTTTCTTGGTGGATTGTTAATTAGAGCATTTAGAGATTACTACTTAACGATACATTGGTAAATAATAAACTGTGATCAATTGGTACAAACTTTTATAACATGAATTTAATTGTAAACATTAAGTTTGGGATAGTTTAGGGCTTTAGGCCTTGAGTTATGATGGGAATAGGTTAAATGTACAGTAGGTATAAGAGCCGATTTAAATTGGGAAAAGTAAAGTAAAAATTAATTTGTTCCTATTTGACAGAACGTATCAAGTCATGGCGGTAAATAGCGAGATAAAATTTGACTTTACATGGATATTGAAAATGCATGTTCGTTTCCTCCAGTTCGTTTTCATGTGTAGAAACATCAATCTACACATCAAGCAACTTATGGCTATGATTTTATATTAATATATATAGCAAAAAGGAGAGCTCTGTGAGAAGAGATGAACTGCTGTCAGCAATTTCACCATCATTGATCAAGTTTGCAGCAGAAAATGCTAAGACATTGCTTTTTGATAAAGCTCTAAGTCAACTTCTTGTCGCCATAGTGCACAACGTTGAAGGTACTGTACAGTATGTAAAAACAACTTATATTTCCACTAGCTTTAGTGGCCGCGCCTTTTTGGGCAGAGCAAGCAGTTCAGTCTTTTTATCAAGTCAGTGCCATTAACCTTGTACGTTATACCCAGGCACACTTTTCTGCTTCCCCGCTGCATGTCTAGGTTGAGGTTCGAGTATGACAGGATACGCTGATCTCAAAAGTAGGAGTGGTTGGAGTATCGTTTTAAAATTGCATGAGCGAACCTTCAAGCCTTTGTCGAAATGTCTATGGCTGCATTGGACCATTTCCGAGTTACGCCCAGGTTGCCAAGAACTATTAATAACACCGGGTCGTAATTCGAAAATGGCTTCAATTATACATATCAGATGCACCATCCATTCTTAACATTGAGATCAGTGGCAGGATATGATTTTATTATGTAGGTGATGTGGAAGCTGTCATGCAACGTGTTGTAAAGTTAACAAGTAAAGATTTAGATGTCACCAACGACGATGAAGAGGTAAAGATGAAATTTTGTGAAAGGATAAAAGTAAAAATTGTTTAGAAGTGCATAAATTTACGTTTTATTATTGGACATGTGATTTATATAGATTTATAAGCGTTAAATATTTAACTGTAACTGTATATATTTCACTATAAGCATTAAGAATATCTCAAACGTGCGGTGCCAGTGTGGGTAGAGTATAGCAAATACGGCGGTTGACTGTTGTGTAAAACTACCTGAAAAATACAATGAGAAGGACTAACTTCCAGACGAAGGGCCTTCGCTCGAAACGTCGAAGTTCTCATTGTATTTTTCAGGTAGTTTTACACAACAGTCAACCGCCGTATAAGCATTAAGGTATTTTCCACTTAGGCCTGTCTCAGACGTCGAACTTTTCACGTGCCAAAATGACCTGAACCTTTTGTTTGAGTTTATTTGCATTAGGTTCTGCACATGAAAGGTTCTGCGTCTGAAAGATGCCTTAGAGCCCTCTAATTTCTTTCTTTCTTTGAGTTAGTGTTCACACTCAATATTTTTCCTTTGATGGTGACTATTGCAGTACCAACAAATTAGTGACTTACAGAGCAATTGGCGCCGAAAAGCTTCCTAATGAAGTCGGTTTTCGCTAACCAAAAACGTTGCCGAATTTTTGCGTGGAAAACGTGGAAAACCGACTTTATGCCAACTTACATTTTGGTTTTGTGGAAATTTGACCCCATTACGGCGATTACTTTGGTTGGCATATTAATCACGGTCTCGGAGGGTACAGAATCATGTTCACGTATCGATTTCGTTAAGTCTGTTTTCCACTTCTACCGTATCGAAAGGTACTGTGGCGTTTTCTTTTGTATCAACGTCATTAGTTCCATACAAGTGCTCAGGAAACAAAGAAGTACATTGTACGCTACGTTTCGGTTACGATACGGTTGAAGTGGAAAACAGCCACATGCAATCATGGACATTGCATTCATGTATTTAAACCAGAGTGGTGAAACATGTCTGATTACTGTTTGTTTATGTTGTTTATGGCAGTTTGTAACAGTTGATTATTTGATGACTTTTTATATCCATTTAGGATCATGTTTTCAAAAGTGCAAGTGGCCATTTTGCGATCAAGCAGCTGATCCAATTGGACAAAAAACGCAGCGAGAAAGGTAAGTTAAAAACAAAGTTGAGCATATTCTATGATAATATAACAATATAGTTGATGTTCGCGGGCATAAATATGTTTTTGGCCCGAGCCAGAGTTCTGACGAGGGCCAAAAACATATTTATACCCAAGAACATCGACTGTATTACTATTATAATTTTACAGGGCATGCACTTACAGCCAGATAAGAAAATCAAAATATACGGCAAGCAGAATATACAGTATAAAATGAACATGACACCGGCATTGCATTTACTAAATTTAAAAACTATATTTAAATATTTAGCAGAAAACTGTTTCCAAAAGACAAAAAAAAAGAATCACACTGTATAAGTATTATTTGAACAATATATGAACTGATTTATTTTAGTGCAATTGCCTGAGTTTGGCTGAATAATGCTAGTTTCATTGCACGATAAAAACAAACTTATATTCACTTCGCCATTGATATTGTGTATAATTATACTAATAGTTTCTGGCACTACAGACATTGTCTTCTCGTCTTTTTGGAATGGATTCTTGCTCATTTAGCTTCGAAGATCGATAAATTTTTCTTTGTTTATTTTTTCAGCCATGCATTTTGTCCTTAAAAGTGTAAAAAAGACACTTGCCGGCCAGACGTAAACAATGGTTTTCTGTCGCTTCACTCGCTCATTAAAATTCAGCGGGCTAAAATATATTGTAGAGGAAATACGCCACAATGCCCGCTAAAATTATAATAATGTATCATATACATGTCTGGATATACATCCATGATAGAATGGAAAAAGTGAAATGTTGGGTGACTTCCTATCTATAGTCTTGTAACTTGGAACAATGTATTTAATAAAACCATGTTACTTTTCAGGTTCAGAAGTTCTTTTCTCTACATTAGTGATGGCCAGGATGGACCCAGAAACCTTATTTAACATGTGTCACCTCAACAGAGGAGCTTTTGTGGTAGTAAGGTTAGTATAATCTCTGAGAAAATTTCCTGTTCATTGGCAGTATCCATCTTTATCCCGGCTAACAGACACCTTTTTATATACTGTTTTCTCGTGTTTCGATATCCCGGTAAAAACTCGCTCTCGTTGTTCATATATATTACAACGAAGATGGGATCGCTCCCAACCCATGTCAAGTGTAACCGTTTCAACTATTGAAATTTTTATTTGTTTTCTAGTCTTCTGGAGTGCTCAGTATCAGAAGTACGTGAAGAAGTGAAACAATCTCTGAAACCTTATCTTAAAAAACTGAAGACGATTGAAAACAAAGGAGTTGTAATTGTAATGAAGTTACTGAACAAGTAATGTGAAGAATCATTTCACATGCAACTGACTGATCACAGTGACGGTCAAGAAATCTTTCTCGTAAAGCCGATCTACTGTAAAGGATCTGAATGGCGATTCCTGATCCATGAACATGACTCCTAAATGCACAAATTATTGTTATTCATCATCATGCATCAAATATTCTGAGCCTTTTTGTTCAATCACATACTGTACAGTGTAAAGCACATACTGCACACTAGAAACGTTTCATCAAACTTTGACGCAGAGGGTTTTGAATTAGAATTTCCTCTAAGAAGGGTTTACACTGTCACCCAAAACATAATTTGATCGAAGAAACTTCGATATTGTAAACCAGCCATATGTGATATACCAGTGGTGTAAACTTAACCCTTGACCCGGGGCAAATCTATTTTATTGGTTGCCCGTTCAAGCAAGTACAGGTGCTGTAGATTTGTCAGGAAAGCTGTCCATCTCAAACTTTATTATCCTCAAATTCGGTTATTGAGTAAAATATAAACTTTAAGTTAATATTAATCGGGGCAAACAGTAGACCATTTGCAGAATTACTGGAGCGTACCATTATACACATAACCTTGACTTCATTATTTGATTTCTTTTGAATTTTATTCTGTCTTACGTAATGTTTGAAGTTTCTGTCTCTTTTCAAAGAATGAAGTCGAGGCTATGCGTGTCCAGGTACACTCCAGTAATTCTGCAAATACTCTTGACTAACTTGCCCTGATGGCAAGTGGTCAAAGAACTTCACTTCCACTACTGATTGTTGGCATGAACGTGTTATTTCAGAACCTTTTCCAAGTAAACATTTAGATGAATTTGCTACTAAAACATAACCTAAGGCTAAGGATCATAATCGTACACCAGCTATACGCAGTGGCGAAGCCAGCGGTCATGCAGGTCATGCAGTGCATGACTAAAACTTTCCCCAAAAATGTTTAAAAATCAGTTCAATAAAATTGTCTAAAATAGAATTACGCTTTATCTTTGCCTTTATACGTTCAGCTGCTTTATGCTATATTTTTAAACATAAATCAATGCTCTTTACGCGATATTTTCGCTGAATATTCTCGTATGTTTTTGATTTCGGCTTTGTTGCCTTGGCAACTGAGTAGAGCATGCATATTTTCCATCTATGATATTTTCACATGCATGACCGGTTGCGTAATACGAGTGGAAAACGAGTGCGTGGAATTGCTGCGTGGTTACCCGCTGCGTGTTTTGGTCATGCATTTTCAGAATTGCATGACTAGCTAATATTATTTTATATTAGGTTTCTTGTTTTCTGATTGGCTTACGATGTTTGCGCACGCGCAATGCGGTTGTTTTTGAAGCAATGGTCATGCAATTTTCGATTTGCATGACTAACGGGCAGCCCAACCTGATCACAGCCTCTTTGCTCGAAGCTTTCCGCCTGAATGAACATGGCTTCAAGTCATTCAGGCATTTCGAGTTCTTCTTCACTGAAGTTAACGATATTGTTTCGGAGTTGGTGAGGAAATTTTTCTGCTTGGGCTACTGCAGTACTGCTGAACAGAATATTATTGTTAAGCAGCGACCAACGCCAGATCTTTCGTCAAGAAAATACTATTTGACCGGCAGGGGACATCTTCGGTTCGGTGCATGCTATGTAGATGGCAATACCACCGTTCGATTCAGCGTTTTACGATCTCTTTAGAGAAGTAAATTGTGTTTGTTTACAACGCTATGCGGCCAATTTAGCCGCTTTTAAACACTCTGAATTTTGTTTTGTTTACAAATTAGCAATAATATAAACTAATTAAATATTCATTTCGCTTTCCTACCTTTCGTTTACACGGTACAAACTCGTAAATACCCCCATTCGACGGGTCTTTGTGATATCTTTGAAATGAATCCATTTTTATTACAATACGACATAATCTAGCCCTTTTATGGCAATTCTTGTGAAAATGCTTTCTTTGTTGCGAAGCCGGTATTGTCGAGTGAGCGAAACAGTCAAAATTTAGATATTATTCTGAATGGGTTTTCCTATTTTTGTGTTTACCTTCATTATTGTTCTCTGAAATATGCAAAATTCTCAACATTTTTTCCTTTATTAGGTCAAGCTATTCATAGAAGTTGATGCCCAGATTGCTGCATATGGCAATTCTGGGAGTCAATATTTCAAAATTTTCCCGGGGGTGCATGCCCCCGGACCCCCCTAGCAGGTCTCGCGCCTTCGGCGCTCGTTGCATGACCACTCACATCGGACTGGCTTCGCTACTGGCTATACGAGAAGAGAAAATTATGAGAAAATTTTAGCAGGGGTCATCTTGACATGACTAATACTTATGCGGTGTTTATCAAATATTCCATTAAATGAAGACACTTTTAGATTGCAATAGATTTATTATGTAAAATATTTCTAATTTTCATTAAAGGTGATGTAATTTATACTTAATAACCCTACAATGAGTACTACGAGGATTTCTGCGTTAAAAAGGTCTTATACTTGTAAGGTGTAGACGAGCCACAAAACCACTGCTACTTGCATGGAACAACATTGTCATCGTTCAGACATACTATTCTGTGACATAGGTTACAAACTGATGACGCAACATGTCTAACAATTTCTAATTAACATGGAGTTTTTGTTGCAGATTGCGACAATTTTTGTTGCTCGTATTACTTCGCCTGAACCTTGGTTTAAAACTTAAACTCAGAATGTTTCTGTGATGCCAAAGTTCGTGATTCCTCAATACTTTAATCCATGGATGGAAAACAGTAGTTTCCTGCACAAAATCATTTCTTGTTAATTTTAACATTGCATCTCTTATTAAAGGTTTTGATTTTTAAGAAAATTGTCAATTAATTAGTTGATTTATTTCGATGCGCAAGACGTATTAATATAAGTTGTATGAGCTGCAGTTTCGATGTCGTTGATTTTAAATCTCGCCTTTCTGTTTCTCTTCTGCAGAGATTTGAGTGCCTTTAATGTTTCCACCATGTATAACAAGCTATAACGAGCTATTTTCATGATTTATTATTGTATAACTTTCATTAAAAAGTCTTTCACTTCTGGATATATAACATCAGATTCTGTGCCAGAAAATGTCTGTAGGATTCCTTGCTCGCTAAAAAATATACAGAGTCAGAGAGAACATGAGATACATAATTTAAAACTGACATCTATACAAGTGCCCATCTGCTGAGATGAGGTGCAGTCAATCGCTATATGAGAGATACATTTACCCAAACTCGAACCTAACCTTAACCCTTTGTATTCACATGCCATTCATTTCCGCATGGCCATTTCGTCTTTTACATTCAGCGACTTAACTCTTAAGCCTGTATTCCATTTCAATCACGTTGTACCAAAGCCTAGCCAATTTCCTTATTTCAAAGCATTTACACAAACGAAAATGCTACAATAAATACAGTACGTTGGGATATTGAAGAAAAATGGCTTAAACATCGTACGCTTCCCAAGGTCAACCCAGGTGAAACCCCTGCGTAGCTGGCGATTAAGAGGTTTTGGGCATTTGTGGTAGGGAGGTTCCCATCAGTCCTTTGTCCATCATAATTGATATAATTTCCTAAGGCCGAAAAGATAAATAGATTTAAACAAGTTATCTATTTGACGCACATACCTATAAAACGTAAGTACTGGAGCCATTTGAGACTGGAAGATGTTCAACCTTGCATTAACAGTCTCGGGCTAAAAAATGAAAATACAACAAATTGCATGACAGGGCCAGTCTTTTCAGCAGGCATACACGCAAAATGATGTCTATTGTATTGCATTCTTGTCTATTGTATTGCATTCCTCCTATATGTCAATGACCTTACAGATCAATTGAAATGTCAAGCAAGATTATATGCTGACGATTGCCTTCTTTATATACCTATTTCAAGCTTTCCAGACATGTATAAATTGCAGCAAGACTTATCGACATTGGAAAAATGGCAGCATACTTGGCAGTGGAGTTTAACCCCAAAAAGTGTTTCATAATGTGTATTTCAACTCAGCGTCATCCTCCTCGTATGCAATATACGTTTTGCAATACGACTCTAAATTACGTCGATACCCACCCTTATCTAGGAGTGACAATGGACAGCAAATTAAGATGGAATCAACACATTCACAACATTGCATCCAAGGCTTCGCAAATCCTAGGTTTGATTAAACGAAATTTTTGGTTCTGTGGCGAAGAGGTTAAAGGCACTCTGTACAAGGCATTGGTCCGACCCAAGTTAGTGCTGTGCGTCGGAGGCCCGGAGCCGGAGTTTTGGCCTATTTTGCCGGAGCCGGAGTTTGTTCAACTCCGGCAGCACTTATTTAAAAGTTTTTAACTTTACTTCAAAGTTGAAAAAATGACGTAACGTCAGTTTGATAGATGGAAACAAGTGGCGACCGCTTCATGCGAAGTGTTAAAATAAAAAACAAAGACAGTGCTTCCACTTTCAAATTGGAAATTTCCATTGAATTTTGGAAGTTGGAATATGCATCTTCTGTATGGGACCCACATTACGCGTGTGATATTGACAAATTGGAGAAAGTGCAGAGATCCGCTGCTCGCTTTTGTAAAGGAGACTATAGACTGCAAGTGTTACTGCCATGATAAAGGACCTTGATTGGGAAACCCTGGCTTACCGTCGACAAGTAAACCGCTTAGCAAATTTGTATAAGATATCACATAATCAAATCGAGATGGATACGGGAAACTTTATTAAATTTGCGTCTGAGCAACGCACCCGTGGAACCCAGCGTGGAACCCATAACTTCAAATATGTTATAGAACATTCGAACAAGGACTCCCATAAGTTCTCTTTTTTTCCTAGAACAATTAGAGAATGGAACAAGCTTCCAAAAGATTTAGTTAATGCTAGCTCGATACCTATTTTTAAGGCGAAGCTAAGACAATACTTACAGGATTAAACTTTTAAATTATTTGTAAATTGGTTTTTATCTTTTTAAATTTTTTATAGTTGGAAATTATTCCTAACTTATCTTTATATTTTATGTTGGCGTGATAACTGTACATTGACATTGTATATAGTTCTTTGCCGACTTAATAAATGTAGATGTAGATAATATGGAACATTAAAGTATTTACTGACCACAGTAAATGTTGGATCTATATACTAGAATATAGAGTTTTTTATAGACTTATAGTGCTTCCGACTTAATATTCACATAGAACTTAAGGTGGCTCGATACAGTTTTCAAAAATTCAGGTGTTCAACACTTTGAAATGATTAAACTCCATATTTTTAGGTTTTATTCATCAGGTATCAGGGTTTTCATATATTTTGATGTTTCTACTTTCAAATTATGTTAGTTTTAGTAACACATAGTTCGTTGCTATGGCAACATTCACTCTAAAATAGCCTACCGCCTCGTGTAGTTGGAAAAGAAGCACGGTGACCCCCAATTTTTTTTCGTGCATTATTTTATTTGCAAGACAGACTAACAATAAGCAAAATATAAAAAAATTCTGTAATGCCATTTTTTTTAAAAAGGCAAAAATGTCGTTTTCTTCGATAAAATTATTGGTACAATGAATTTTTGGTACAATGAAAGATTTTTGCGGTGCAATACAGCATGCAAAATTTGAACATAAGTCACCGGACAAAATAATGAGATATAGCGCATTGTTTTTCAAAAATGGAACTTTTTAATGACGTCAGCAATTGACATGAAACGGTACATAACACGCGTAATGACGCGAGATAGCGCGAACAACTGCTTACGTCAGATCATTTTGTAAGTTATTTCGTTAATATTCCCGCGCGCACAAATGGTCACACGGATTTGTTCATAGAGTATGAAGTTTTGTTTTCGCGATTCTTGAATAAGGTTTTTGTGATTACTGTATCGAGCCACCTTAAATGAATTAAAAAGTTATTCTGCACAGAAAACAAACCTTGTCGTCGTCTCTCTGGACAAGTGGTTCTCCAGTAACATCATCAATACCCTGAGACAACAATTTAATTTAGTGAAAACAAACAAACAAAAACACAAATAAAACATTTATTTGTAAAAATATAAAAAAGGCTAAATGCACTACAAAAATCTTTAGCGTTTCTAAAAGAGAAAAAGGCCCTGACGTGGCCATTTACCAAACGGTTTATGCACTGTTTAACTTCTGCCAAAGTTACTCCGCGTATCCTGTTTGCTCTTTTAACTTTTAACTTTTACCGTTGATATGGCGATATGCTTCATCTATACCACTTTAACCATACAGCCTCTATGTATACAGCCTCTCTACAATAGTTATGAGTGATCATGTTCAATTTTAGTGACAGCCATATGTTCAACTTACAGGAGTCTTGGGAGGATTCCACTCGAGATGATAAACACGTCCACTGCTCAAATGAACATACCGTTGCTGAAATTTGACAGTGAAAATATACTGAATATTATCATTTCTAGTTTATACTATATACGAAGTATATATGAATATCTGTTGCACATTGTATAAGAGGGAAGGCATTGTTTCACAAGCAATTTAATAACAGGCTCTCTAACAGGCCCCTTTTTTCGGAGCACCCATCCCAACATTCCTAAAGGCCTATGGAAATTAGTGAATAACTGGGGCAGATCCGCGCTCATCTGTTTTTGGGCGCAGAGGGGTGCATACTTCCACTACCACTGTAAATTTTATAAAAAGCACCAAAATCATGTAATTCAGTATGTACTGGTTGATGCTGGAGAGGTGCTGACTTTCTCTGTGGATGCGCAACGTCCCCCAGAAAATCTGCTGATAATAGACATAAATCACATAATAGGCATAGCGGCATTAATAAAGTCTGGTTTTCATTTAGCCGTAACTTTCGTGAACATATCAAGGTAACCGATGTAATAGAGTGTCGAACGGATATATTTCTACAGTCATCATTCATCAAAGACTATAATTTACATATAAAAGACGAGATAGATCCAGACTATTTCACATCGTCAAACGTCAAACAGGACTTGTTCACGATAGTTAAGCCCTGGTCAAACGAGATTGAGAGTTGATGAGAGTTGCAACTCTCGCTTGCGTTTGACCTACCAACTCTCAACGACTCTCGTGTACTCTCATCAACTCTCATGAAGTTTGAGCTGGTTCAAATTTTGATAAGAGTTGATGAGAGTTTTTGCTCATTTGACCGGTACGCGTGCTAATATCCAGTTAACTCTCGTGCAACTCTTGTTCTCGTTTGACCAGGCCATTACGACCGAATGCCGGAAACCAGGCTTAATAGAAAATGTACAAACAATGTCGGTCGGTCATACGAAATGCGGTCCAAAGGTGCCTGCAAGCGGCGCTCGCCCGCTCGCGTATTTTAAGGATGCCTGAATGTTAATCATTGCACAATTTTCAGTATGTTTAATTGGTCTGATTCTTTTCATAATTGTTACACTTGATTTCTGAAAGTAACATAAACAAACCTCAATTCTTCGTTTAATTTCACTGAATGGTACATCAAGATTAATAACTATGTCAAACTTTTGCTTAATATCCAATTGTTTTGCTTGCTCAATTGTTCTGGGAAAGCCTGCAAAACACAAGTTGTAGAAAATAAGACAGACACGGCAAAGTGGGGGAGGGGGGTTTCATTATATTGGCAAGCACACTGTTCAAGAAACCAAAACACATGTACTCCGTAGAATCCATATTTCCCTTCAACAGTACAAGGCTACATCAATAAAATTGACTGTTTATCAGTATACATTAATTCCAATGTTGACCGTTTCTTGGTATACATTGCAAATTGCAATGTTGACCTTTTTCGCTATACGTTGCAACGCTGACAATTTTTTCCTATACATTCCAATGTTGACCGTTTTTCGGTATATATACTGCAATGTATACATTGGAATGTTGACAATTTTTGGTATACTGTACATATTTACAATGCTGACCGGTGTTCTCCATACATTCATACGTTGACCGTTTTTCAGTATACATACGAACAATGATTGCTTTGCAGTACACATTCCTATGTTGACCGTTTTTCAGTATACAATTGAATATTGAGAGTTATCTGTATACATTCTTATATTGACCCCTATTCAATATACATTCAAATATTGACCATTTTGTCATTGCTCTAGCAATTCGAACATAAAATCCACATCCTCTCGCCACTGTGTAATCCTATATATCTTTCTATATCTGCATGCTATCACTTATCAGCTAGAAGATACTAAGAATTTCAGTTTGAATATATATTAATGCCCAGCAAACAAGTTTAAAAAAACCCATGACAAAAACACTTTTAATTAATTTATGAAGTTTGTTGCTAACATTTTATTGCTCATAACGCAACATCATCAGAGCTATAAATGATTATAACAATAGGTATATATATATATATATATAACTGAAGAATAATGAAGACTTGAAATACGGAGTCGAAAGCTCAAATTAAATATATTACAATCCAGAGAACAATAATTTGTAAAAATTATGATTAAATAAAAATGCCTGGATTACAAATCTTCAAATCTATTAATTAAACATATAGTTTACATAACTATATATTAAGTTCTATATTACAAATGGAAAATTAGATTTGAATAAAAGATTAGAACAATTATTATGTTGATTATTTGAATATTAATGACCTCTCATAAGCAGACACCACCCGCAAGAGGAGGTCCCAAGGGTGTCTGCTTACAAAGGTTCTACTGTAAGGGGTTGTGTGTGTCAATATCCCGAAAATTTACCTCTACCATATGGGGGGAGGGGGGGGGGGAGTTTGGTTTCAGATGGAATGGCCCAAGAACTAAAGTCTAACAACAAAACTACCTTAAATCCTCTTTTAAGCTGCCCTTCAAACAAGCCTCCCCCTTTTTGGAGGACAACATTTATTAAGCACCCCTCTCTATTAGGTCCCCCTTCACAACTAAGAATCACATTTGTATATTTGCCTAGATTTATTAATTGGCCTGGAAAATCAAGTTAGTTTACTACATTTCTCACTTACTGCATTTTAGCAAAATGTGATTACGCCCTCCATTAAGCCCCAACCCCCGCAGACATGGCTGAAATAAATAGGCCTCCCCAGACTGCATTCTTTGTCTTGCGCGCGGAACATTTGCCACGCGCATTTTTCAAAGTTTCTTGCTTTCAGACCAGAAAATGCGCGTTTGCATTTTGCACTTTCAAGGAATGTTAAAATAATATTTTTTCTATGTATAAAGGTTGAAAAATGGCATAACTTTTTACTTTTAAAATATTACCTCGCGTGCAAATTTCCACGTTGGTAAAAAGACAACAAGCGCGCATTTTGATTGTAATTGCATACAACCCGCGCGCATTTTGCAAATAAATTTGCAGTCTGGCCCATAAAAATTTTCGTTGCCAATGTCCTTTAAGTTAATTAATTCAGCTTATTGTAAATCTATTTCCAACTTCTACCTACCATCCAACAACCAACGTTTATTTGAAAGTCTTTCTATTTCATTGGTCATAAGTTCAACCATAAGATCATCTGGTACTAATGCTCCTTGATCAATGTAATCCTTGGCCTTCGTGCCTAGTTTGGACCCCTGCTTGACATGCAGACGTAGAACATCCCCACTTGATAAGTGAACCAGACCAAAATCACGAACAATTCTTGATGAGATTGTCCCTTTCCCTGAGCCCGGAGCGCCAGTTATGAGAGCGCGAAAACTACGAGATACATTCGAACAGAATTGGCGAGTTGCAATCATTATTTTCAAAACTTACAAATTAATGAATTATCAGTTGGTAGCTGCTCTAGATGGTAGTGAACCAGCACTGACATTGCGCTGACCATCCTTCGCACAGGCGCATCACTCCGCGCATGATGATTTTCAATTTAGGCAATTAGGTGTTATATATCGAAAACACTTCTCAAAACGCAGGAAATTAAAAGCAAAAATTTCTACAGGAAGACACCCCCGACCCACATCATATATATAAAGATTTAATATGCACAATTGGTCAAATCACAGTTAAAAGGCTTAGTCTATTAACTGTGGTCAAATAAACACATGACATGCAAGGTACTTTATCTTCTATATTAGTAAAAGCAATCGGAAAACTATATAAGCTGACCGCCAAACTTCTCTTGGCCTAAACGATCAAGCCGCACATTTATATATTTTAACTAACTCACAACGCTGGTACAACAAAACCGCAACTTTCCTTTAATATATACTATCCTATATTAAAATTGTCCTTCTCAATTTGGCTCAATCAAAGCAAAACACAATGTTAAACAATTGCTACTCTCATAGAATTTGTGATTTTAGAAACACACTGCATGAAACGTGGGACAATATGTCCAAATGGTCCTGACTGTAAAAATCAGTGACGCTCCATCATATAGGAAAATCACGAAAATTTTAAATATCTTGATGTAGACAAACGTTGTTCTTCTTCTTAAATAAAAAATAAAAAAATATCCCGAGCGGGCTCCTTTTTTTGGGCGGGCGGGGACGATCACCAACTATTTTTTTTAAGTGGCCTAAACTTTGTCTCTATGACTATTGCACTAGTTACCATAAAACAGGCCCTGCCCGGCCTGATACAAAATCTAATGAAATTTTGCCAAAAATGAAAACAACTACTAATATTAAAACATACAAACATATGTTCCCACAACCAAAACTTTGAATCAATCATCATCGTAACCAGAGTCTTGGTCCAGAGTGAGAAAAAAAATACCTGGGTACGAGTCAATTCGTTAAAACAATTGATCGTTTTCACGTCACGTTAAAGCTACGGTACAAAACTGGCTGGTTTATATGTTCCGTATATCGTTACTTTGTTAATACGACTGCACGAGTGTTCACCAAAATGTTTTAGCCGATATAGTTATTTCTACTTGAGTTACGGAGTTCTATAAATTTCTCACTAGCTTGACACTGGCAGATAAACAAATCTCTAGTTGGTATAGAGTCAGTAGGAAAGTATGAATATATTGGAAAACCCCCAATCAATTATTGGAGGGACTTTAGATTCCGGTGCAGCGGAGGCCATGGCGAGAGACATTGAGAGACTTGACTATGTATTATTTCTAATGAAAATAAGTATATATAAATCAAATACAGATTTTGTCTTGCACATTTCTTCATTTTCTCCTGAGTTGGCTTTCCGCATGTATTAAGTCTGTTTTCCCCTTCAACCGTATCGTAACTAGCCTGCGCGTAGACGTCCGCCTCCACTTACTTGGGTATTACGTAGGCTATCTGCGTATTTGTTTGTTTTCTGAACACTAGGCCAGAACTATTGACTTTGACAGAAAAGAAAACTCCATGGTATACGTTACAATACGGTTGAAGTGGAAAACAGGCTTTAAGCTGGCTATATACGATGTCCCATTTTCGGGTCACAGAAAGCGTCACTGGTAAGCTGTGTCCAATTCGTTTCGGGGGAGCGAATCACCGTCTGCGTTACGGAGGCTAGCTGTGTCCATGACATCTTTCGTTTTGAATACAATAATATACATTTCGATGGAAGTCACTTCTCGTCTGATCTGTTCAAGCATTTCTGAACAATCTTTCTAAAACTCTCTTCCAGAACACCTTGATCTAGATTAGACCCTGGTAAATAAGGAAAAAAGCATAATTTATTCGCAGAAGAGGCTTGAAAATTGGTGTCGCAGAAGATTAGGAACACAATGGTTCAGACACTATTTTGGTTTATTTTTAATGAACAACCTTATGAACAACCAATCCTGATGAACAACCTTAAATTACCCAAGCAGCCAAGCTATCTAACAGACGTTGTCTAACAGAGATATTGTGTATATATATGACATCGGGTTACAACAATGATCTTGTTTATACTAGAGAAGGATCATCTGTGAAGACGCATCATCGAATCATCTGACGGATTATCCTTCCTAAGCCTGGTTCACACTTGCAATTTTGTCGGCGATTATTCTTAGTGTAAACATAAGACAAACTACACAGACGAACTACCTATACTGCTATCTATATTAGATCTATACTAGATCTATATAGACTGGTCCTGAAACAAACTATACCATCTTGGTTTTGCTGCGAGAATTCCTTAACTACGGGTAACAATTACAACATCAGTTTCCCCCGATAATTCGTCTAATGCCGTCACGAAAATATTTCGTGCACCTAAATTGGATAAAACGCGCTACCAATCCCCGTTGGCTCGATAAATCAATGGGTGGAGCGGCGGTCTAGAAGCGCTCCCCTCCGTTTCCCCCCTCCCCTCCGTTTCCCTCCCCCCCTTTCAAACGCCTGCTACGCAGGCTATCCCGCTGGAGAAAACAATGTTTTGTTGTTCTCTGCAGTGTCAGAATTAATATGAAGCAGTTTCTCTGAGGACGATTCTGAAATAGAATTGAAACACTGCACGTCCTTCATGACAAGCGCTTAGGTCGCCACGAAAATATTTCGCGCACTTAAATTGGATAAAACTCGCTACCAGTCGGCGTTGGCTCGATAGCTCAATGGGTAAAGCGGTGGTCTAAAAAACGCGAATAAGTGAGTTCGAAACCTGTTTGAGACAACGAATTTTTCGTTGTTTTCTGAGAATTAATATGAAACACAGGCCCGTAGGTGGGGGGTCCCCAGGGGGGCAAGGCCCCCTAGCGGAAAATTGTGCCCCCCCTGTGCCCCCCCTAGCACAAATAACAGTAACGTAAATTTTCATTTTTAAAAAGTAAATTTGTTATATTACTTATATATTTCATTTGAAGAAGTGAATTTGTTATATATATAAACTTTTAACTATTAAGTAATACATTACTAACGCAATACTATGTGATTTCCGAAAAAAAAAATTCGAACTCCCCCCCCCACCCCGTCGACAAGAAAAGAAAGAATTTCTGTCGGAAAAGGTAAAATATTTTGACGAACGCGGACAGACATCGAAACGTGCCCCCCCCAAAAAAAAAGGGGGCCAGCTACGGGCCTAATGAAACAGTGTTTATACGCAAATATGGATCATCCGTCAAGATGGAATACGCACGCACGTGCGTATAGAAGAACTACGCAGATGATTCGTCTTGACAGATGATCCGTCTGTTTGCACGCGTTTATCCACAGACGAATTATAAGACGAACCATCTTTTCTTTGCCCAAATTCGTCCAGACGGATCATCCGTCTCTAGAAAAAATTGGGTCAAAGCAATCTACTACCATAAGATAAATTTTCTGAAATTATGCAGTAGGAAGTGATCTTCTCTGAATTTCTTACCAATGAAAATAAGCCGGTTTATTCGTTCTTCACCGTCCTTCCATTCTTCTGTAGATACTTTATCAAACAGTTCATGGACAGCTTGAACAATTACTTTTTTACGGTAACCACGAAATGATACCAGTGCCTATGTAGAAAAAGATTTATAGAGATTTCATTGGGCGCTTTGCTCAATCATAAGAAATTCTTGTTCGACTTAAAACAATACACTGTTCACTTAATCTCAAAGTAGAAGTATATGTCACAAATAGTTGATAGGTTAATTATTTAATTTGTTAGGTTTAATCGTAATTATCCCTGATTATATACCGGGGGTATTCCTTTATAATTCCTCGGTTCACACACCCCCATACCCATATGCTCGGTACACCACCGATATATTTTCTTGAAGTTGATGAGGACAGTCTCTTCTATTCACTACATATAAATGAGTTTTCTCGGTAATTTTAGGCAAACGGAAACTATTATCTGTCATATATTATTTGTACTACCTTAAATCGTAAAATATCCATCTGATCGCCAGTTGAATTACGAAAACTCTTTTCCCAAAGTAATTCCTATGAAGATATTAAAACAATCAAGAAATATATCCAGTGCTCATGCAGTGGCTAAATCTCAGCTCAGCTACGCGAGTCAATAATTTAGTTTATATAAGCTTATCTAGTTGAAATTTGAAAAGGACATTTAGAATTGCAATACAACTGTTCAAAATAGTGTTTTTCGAGATGCCTGTTTGATATGTCTGATATGTCAATAAGATTACATTGTTAGCAGCGTAGTAATTGCAACAGCGGCTAAAATTTGTGGAAATTTAGGATTTTTCTTTTTTAATTCTCATGAGGCAATATTTACTATACTTGATCGATCTTCAAAAATATTTTTTTTGGTTTAAGATATGCAAGTTCAATACTATCAGGATTTATTTACTAATCCTATTTTCCTAATTTTTACCCTTCCTATATATGTCATAGATTCATCGAAAAATCAAACAAACTGAAATATCTCAAAACCGAAGTCAACTATCGAAAAGTGTAAGATAGATTACATTACACTTTTATTGGCGATGTCATTTATGATTATATGCTGTCACCTCTACACAATTATTTGCTTGGCTGAATGTCCTCAGTATTCGAAGAATTTATTCAAACATTTTCCATGACATATTGGCAGCCAGGTCATTATAGTATCGAACTGTTTTAAATTCACATGACGTATAACTTAATGCTAAAATAATTACCAATTGTATTACCGAAACCTACATTCAAAGTCAAATTCAACTGTCTTTCAGGCTATGACAATGTGCTATAAACTATAGGTCAAATGAAGTCAAGGCCATTCAAAGTGACATCAGGAACTTGTTCCCATATTCAATTCTGAATAGAAGTTTAAGAAGCAATTTGAAGTTCCCATGGCCATGGAAACAGCGCGCATTTCGGTTTTGTCACAAACAAAGACAAAGACATTAAACAAAACGTTCGTCGGAGGTGTAGGTGCCTTTTCTCTTGTATAATTGAAGATTTAGATTCTACACGTGAAATCATGGAATTTTAAAATATACATACATCAATAAAAAACGAAGAAATTATTACAATAAGGATTTTTGTGTTAATAAGAATAAACAAAAGAGTTTCACGATTACCTGTAACCAGTTGTCTAATATATCTTCGTCCAATTCACCTTCCACATTTAAACTCACAGTTCTTACCCTCTAAAAAGAGAAATTTAGATTCACTATTAATTTAGCAACAAAGAACCCAGTTGGCATATGATGGTTCTCGCCCTTGTCTTGTAGCTATAATACAATATTTTACGTTGGAGCATTTGGAGGAGCACACTTTGGAGCTTTTTCCCAAGAAAGCATTTCCCTACCACCACCCACACATTGTGACGATGAGTTGTCGCTTTCTCAAAGAGGTTGCTTGTTTGTGCTCCAACATTATAACAACAAACACTTTGATTAAATAATCGGTTGAGGGTTCCTTCAGCAGCATTTTGTATTTTATAAGTTTGATTCAAGTGAGACCAAGGTATGCGGCTGTTTTTATTTTAAAAATATATACTAAAATATTTACATTCGTCTGAGCTTTCGTCGGTCAACGACATCATCAGAGACAGATAAGTATGGAAACATACATGCTATTTATACAACGTTGTTATGGAGATATTTGCATGATTTAATATAATGTAAAGTAATCTTAAGGAGCTAATTGCCCTTGACGGCGGTGGTTCACAGTTAAAGGAGCAATGGTAGAAAGATTAGTTATTAAAACAAAAGGTCACTTAGTTCCGTGCATTCTTCGCGTGAGTTGATGGTTGGTTGCATCTGTCTAATTAAGGATGCTTCTTTTAATCGCAAATTGACCTCATCATTGTCTCTGGCAATTACGTACAGATAGAAATCTTTGTCTGTGTTACGGCAGGCTAGGAACGATGCATCTGTCCTAATGTGTTCTTTAACCCTATCATGCAGATTTCTAATAGTGCTGCCTATGTATATCTCTTTACACTTGCTGCAAACGATCTTGTAGACGACTCTTTTTTGAAAACAGAGGCCATGTGGCCAAACCGGACAGCTCTCTCTCTTGCATGTAGCAGTTCGGTTCTTAGGTTTTAATGCTTGCCTCAGTGTGAATGTTCTGTGGACTATTCTGATGTCAATGCCTTCTTCACGGAAAAGCCGCTTTATTCTATTGTCCACGGAATCTGATATGTATGGGATTTTAAGATATAAATAATCTGTATCATTCGCGGTGACTTTGCTGTTGCCGTTGTTGTTGTTGTTGTTGTTGTTGTTGTTGTTGTTGTTGTTGTTGTTGTTGTTGTTGTTGTTGTTGTTGTTGTTGTTGTTGTTGTTGTTGTTGTTGTTGTTGTTGTTGTTGTTGTTGTTGTTGTTGCCATTGTTGCTTTGTGTCTGTTTCAGCTCTGAGGTCTTTATCATATGCTCAGAGTATCCGTTTTGGAAGCATCCTTAATTAGACAGATGCAACCAACCATCAACTCACGCGAAGAATGCACGGAACTAAGTGACCTTTTGTTTTAATAACTAATCTTTCTACCATTGCTCCTTTAACTGTGAACCACCGCCGTCAAGGGCAATTAGCTCCTTAAGATTACTTTACATTATATTAAATCATGCAAATATCTCCATAACAACGTTGTATAAATAGCATGTATGTTTCCATACTTATCTGTCTCTGATGATGTCGTTGCCGACGAAAGCTCAGACGAATGTAAATATTTTAGTATGTATTTTTTTAAATAAAAACAGCCGCATACCTTGGTCTCACTTGAATCAAACTTATAAAACTTTGATTAAAGAATAAAGGGCATATGCATGATACAACAGTCATGTTATTTTAATAATAGGTTTGACAGAACTTTCAAAATAATTAAATAATTTTTCCAAATCTCCTTTCAGTCTCAAGATATTGAGGTTCGCAATTTGATAATCAAATTACACTACTTTTTACGACAAACTGCATTATCTTTCATACCGTAAATTCTCTATTAAGCCCCCCTCCCCCCTCCATAGTTCGAAGCCCCCATTTTTTAAGGGGGTATGAAAATTTTTTGGTAATAATAGGGGGGTTACTCAAAAGGAGTGGGTTGGTTTAAAAATGGGGCTATGAGCGAAAAACTGTCATAAAGATTGCTGAGCAAGATACTTGTTTCAAAGTGGAGAAAATCTTTGAAGACTGAATTTCAGGCCTTTCAGGGGGATTTTGGGGATGCTTTATACTATTTTGTTGATGGAACTTTCTTTGGATAATACACTGTAAGCCTTAATAATTCCACACCATTTACAAGCGTTAACCTGTCAAATTTTGCTCCCTGAAAAAGGTTTTGTAAAAGGGAGGGTTGTAAAGTTTGGAAAAAGGGGAGACATTGGTAAAAAGGGGGGAATGATTTAAAAAGGGGGGGGGGAATAAGACCACTTTCCGAACTATGCCCTCCCCTTTTCACTAAAGCCCCACTTTTAGAGGAAGAAACGATTTAAGCTCCTACACTTTATTAAGCCTCTCTCTCCCTTCACAACAAAGAAACACATACGTACTGATCAGATTTATTACTTGGCCTGTACGATCGCGTTAGTTTACTGCGTTTCTTACTCACTGCGCTTCGGCTAAATTTATAATCCTCCCTCTCTATTAAGCCCTTCTCCCCCTTTTTCATTTCCCCCCCGTTTTCCACTAGGTGAATTTGTTCGCGCGAAGCGAAAAACAAATTTCGGCGATGTGGTTGGTTAGCGAAACTAATTTGCCGCGAAATATTTTTTCGCTACCCAACCACATTGCCGAAATTTGTTTTTCGCTTCGAGCGAACAAATTCGCCTAGTGCCTTGTGCAAACGGGCTTAAAGGCAACCTCGTTCTCAGCGTCCGCCTCCTCCATAAAATTGTGACTTATTTCTTTCTATACATCAAAAACAGTCCGCCACTTATCCCATCCCGACAAATGGCGAGAATAAAAACGGACGTTAATTCCAATTTCACGAGGTAAATCTATCACAAAAAACATCTATTCTATAGTATTCTTTCATAATTACTCCTTTGTCCGAATGCCGACAACTAAATACCGACGTTTAAAATTTTCGTCCTTATATAATTGTATCCGTGAGAAACACGACTCAGTAAAACCACCACAAACATATATAAATTCCTTTTAGATAAAGTTCTTAAATACTTTCTTAATTTTATTATAGAAAATTTTGATAAGACCTCATATCAAATAACATAATGGCGAGGCGAGGGTTGGGGAACTATATTGAGGACGTAACTCAATATCAGTGTAAATTCCCTATAAAAACCACTGGCTAGGTTGAGCTGCCACTTGCATTCTTTGTTTCCTTTTTCACTCGGCACAAAAATTTCGATTTCGTATTTGTTGCCTGTAGCAACGTGAGAGCGCTTTATCCCTAGTCTGGGTAATATGTAAATCTAATATCATGCGTAGGTTAAAAAAGAAACTTTTGATTGCCGCAGAAATTAATGAACCCAAAAGTTGCTAGTTTTAAGTTGCCAGTGATTTTCTCTAATTGATATTTCAGATAAATTTGAACAGTGTTAAATTCCAATAGGAGAAGTGAAGAAAGTTTCAGACCTCTTCGTGTTTGGCCTGATCAGGATGATCCAAGTCCACAGTACAAATTAACTGAAACGGTGAACTGCTTCTAAACGTTGTATAGAAAGCCAACGATAAACAGTGTGCAGGTCGCCGTGCAATTTCACGATTCAATTGTGTCGGCCATAAACAATGGCAAAACTTGTATGTGGACCCGTACAGTTTCATGCGGTGTGCGATAATTTGTCTATAAACAAGTTGTTAAGGCGGCGGGGGAGGGGGGGGGGGCTTGGCGTGTGCCCACCTCCTAAAGGTCTCAATCTTTCAGCATTCGATTCTAGTGCCTCTTTGCCCTCGGAGATCTTAGCCTCACCCCCCAAAGCAAAAAATGTTCCGCGGTCCCTGTGAGGCAAATTTTGCAAACTTGTTGCCCGGTGACATTGATCAAAATACAGAACGTGTAATTGTGCACGTTCACCGTAGGATACTGCACACTTTGTAATTAAAATGAGATAAATGTGCAAGAACCGAGGCATGAACGTTAACATACTAAATCGCTTGAAGACGAAACACACTAAGTTACCAAAGCCCGTTTCAAGCGAATTGGGTACGGTTTTTTGTTCATTTTTTTCTTACAAGTAATAGTCTGAATACGAGAGTTTGCTTTGTTTTACATATAAACTTGATGCAAAGTTAACATACTAAATCGCTTGAAGACGAAACACACTAAGTTACCAAAGCCCGTTTCAAGCGAATTGGGTACGGTTTTTTGTTCATTTTTTTCTTACAAGTAATAGTCTGAATACGAGAGTTTGCTTTGTTTTACATATAAACTTGATGCAAACGCCTGCAAAATTTTGCCGCGCATCTATTATATAACTTTTTTTTGAAGTTCCGCTCACTTAAATATATATTAAATGAAACTGGCCTGTTTTTGCCAAGCTCACACGCCACAAGTCAGCCGTGATTTAGACACACATGATGATAACGAGAATTGTCATGCAGTTTTTGATCGGAGACGGAGGGCTCATAATTTATCTTCGCCTTGACTACTTAGCATTTATCTAAACCACGATCTTATAGTTATAGTAAACGTGAGTTCACGGTTTCAATAACTTCTTGACTAGAGATAAGTCTTCTGCTGTTGTCCGTTGTAGCTTTCTTCCGTCAGTTCTTCCGTCTCCCCTGACTCAACTCGCTCAGTTCTTGCAATGCATACCTTTATGTGATTCTTAACATGACTTTTAGCGAATGTCTCGTTACAGCAATCACATCTTGTAGGTCTTGTCTCGCTGTAATATTCATAGATCTCCGTAAAACCAAAATATATACCCAGAATATTCTTTGCAAAGAGGATGGATACATCTAGCTTGAAGGTATGCCACAAGTAAGCGCGAATCACCAAGAACGGAATGTTCACAAAACAGAGAAATGAACAGACATATAAGAGCTTAAATGATACAGTAGGAACTTGGCCAGTCTCACGAAATTCGTTGTTTTTCAGCTCATAAAGAGCTAACACGGGCAGACAAAAGTTAATACAAGAAAATACGATGATTGCAATCTCGACAGAAGACGATATAAATTCCTTGTCAAACAAATACTCTAATATCTCGACGGAATCAAACAGATCTAGTGTTACAGAACTCACAAGCATTTGAACGTAGGTCCTTCTAGAGAAAGATTCTCTAGACTTGTGATGAGAGTACACCAGACACACAAACAACATCGGTGTTATAGACAAAGTTAATTTTAAAAAGTTCGGATTGAGAAATTCAGCTCTGTCCAGCTCGTCGGCGAATACTTTGAAAATGGTCGCAACTTGAGGGATAAAGTGTAAGGCATACGCCAACCAGGCTACATACGTCGCTGTGAAATCATTGCCTTTAGGGTTCTTAACCAGCCAACCTCGAAACAAGCCACACATTGGTATAGTAGAGCCCATCATAGCCATTGTCCACACGATTATTATAAATATATCAGTGACTACCCAGGCGAGCCATTTTATATTTTGATGTTTGACAAGAAAATAATCCAATAGCCCAGCTTGAAGAGTAAGTAGGACCAACGCAATAATTCGTGGTACTAAATTACGTGTTTTCATCATTCTGTTGACTTCAGGTTAACTTCAAAAGAGCGAGTATTCAACAGGAGTACAGGACTATATTGAATCAGCGGTGTTTACCACTAAATACTTCAGACAGCGATATTAATTAAATATCTTCCTGTGATTGCCACTCGCTGACATTATTTAGCATATTTACACAAAAGAGCCCATCATAAACATAGTAATTTTCACGCAGATTAAACGCTTATATATGGATTAATTATATACTGAGGACTTAACTCAAGAATGTAAACACTCATTTTATATTCATTTGCTGGAAAATGGGTAATTACTAATTATATAGGCAAAAACAACTGATACGTAAAATAAGTTCAATACGTTTCCTTAAAAACATAATGCGGGATTGCCTTTACTCAGCAGGCATCTTCTAATAGGTTATCTGCTCCTCCGATTTCGAAGCTGTATATTTAAACACGGCCAGTAGCATCTAGTTTCTATCTGCCACATTGTTACATTTTATCATGTGGGTATCTTTACAAGATATTTTTATTACAAATGTTCTTCACAACATGCAAATAATACAATACATTTTTGGGAACAGGCGGGAATTTTGTCTGAGCATGCGTTAGAATTCGCGCGGTTATTGGAAATTCCGAGCGTTTTTTACATATTTTGGCCTAGATTTTTCTACCAACCAAAAATATTTAATAGATTTATAACCTGAGGGTGCAGGCAAAGGAATAAAAACTTTTATAAAATTAAAAATTGTATAAAAAATACATTAACAGTAACATAACAGATCGGAAACACTCGGAATTCGACGGAAAATAAAAAAAAACCTATAGTTGCGAATTTTGAGGTAAACAAATTGTTTCTCAATATAAGTATATGCAATTATAATTATTTTAAACCACATTTGGTTTTGAGGCTTTCGGGAAAATTTTGAAATATTTTACATTTTTTATTTATTTGTGCTGATTTTCCTGCCTAAAAATATCATGTATTATATGATAGACAGAAGACAAGATATTCACGCAATTTCAAAACTATCTATTTTTTCCCACATCTATGGACTTTAATCTTTCATCTGATTATAGGCGGCCCAAAAATTCGGGTTTTTAATCTTTTCTAAAAGCTTTTCACAAGTGAATATATCAAAGAAAAGCTTTTAGAAAAGATTAAAAACCCGATTTGGGCCGCCTATGATCTGATACGTTTTAACAAGCAAGCCCCTAGCAAAGCATGAAATTTCTGGCCGGATTCTCATAGGTATTTATGGGGACTGTTACAACGCCGTTTTTGGTATCAGCGCGAATTTTCATATGAAAGCGAATGCATTAAGAAAGCTTCAAGAAATCGTTTAGCGATAGTCTCGTTTTGAGCCTCTCGGCTAGATTTTTTACAATATTACAAAGTTGAAAATCCGATTTTGGCATCAGGAAATTTCAAAGATTTTGATAAGTAAACTGTTTCGGCATTTTTTGTATAGAAAAATGTGTTCAAAAATGAATTTCAAACCCAACGTAAGTTTATCTTTTAAATTTTATCTGTTCACGGACCAAAACAACTAGCATCTTCGAACAAAGTAAAATTTCGCTCATGTTTCGTCGTAGAATAATATACTTTATAATTATCCGATTTCAGTACAATTTCATTCCTCCAGTTGATTTTGTCATAAACGTTGAAGAAAAGGATTTCAATACTCATAAATCCACTGTTTCCTGGGCTAATCCTGGCCAAAAAAGACACTGAAAAACTTGTTTTTGCTCATTCGAACAAATTTTGAAATAATTTTTGCGTGCACCCGCAATTTGTTGACCAGCGCAGACAAAATTCCCACCTGTTAAACCTGTTATGTTTCCGACATTCTCCTCTGCACGTGCGCCCATGGCGCTATACAATTTGCATTCCAACTTAATTTTGAGTACTTGAGAATGTTCAAAATAGAATAAACAATTTAGCATTTTAGGACAGCAAATCTACCTAACAAAATATTAGTATTTCATGTTTTATATGAAAATATTTTCATAATAAATATCTGGCACTGTCATGTGAACGAAATGCTTTTAAAATTTGGTCCGATGACAAGAGAGATAACAGTAAGAGTCTATTAATATAGATTAAACGAACACTGTTTACTAGAGATAAGTATTTGATAGGACATTTGAGAACATTTACTAGGTAGTAAAATCTCTGCTATTTCAAATAACTTTTAAAAAGCAGGTCAGTGCCCGAGTCATCAACAAAGAAACTTAAAAACAATCAGTCGAAAAAAGGAAAACTAAACACTGCATTACAAGCATATAAAATTTGACTCAAGTGTAGGATGCAAACCAACAGCTAGAGGAGGTTTGGATACTGAGAGCAAACTTTCACAATGTAGATTGAAGTATGGAGTCGTTAAAGTAAGGTCAGGGTTGGGTAAGGGACAGAGTTGAGGTCAGGATCAGGGTTCGGTCTTTGGCATAAAACCTATAATAACCATTAAACTCTTTAGAGCCTGGCACGGATGCACATAAATAGATGAAATCCCGACAAGTGGATAAAGATGCTTCATTGGGAATTCTTAAATTGTTTAACCATGTTTTGTCATTGAATATGCAAGTTGTCGATTTTTGTCAAGGGTAAGCCAGTTACGCAAAGCCTGAGTGGTTGATACTCAAGACACTCAATTTATCGCCTTGGGGCACATCTAACCGTATTAACTATTTATACAATGCTATAATCGTTCAAAAACAACATACATGAATTGCACGAATGTAGAGAAGCTTGGGACAACCTTGTACCCAGGCTCTTTCCTGGAACTGGGAACGACTAGAAATGGCATGCATTCAGCTATTTCCAGCCATAGAACTTTTACGGCAAGAAATGTGAATATCTTCTAGTAGTACCTAGTTTGCAATCTAGTGCAAAAGTTACCTTATCAATGTGCCGTGAAGCTTGCGGTAGGTCAAACATCTGCAGTTTCTCGTTATTTCTACAAGAAAATGAACACAAAACATATTAAGAGCATATCATGAATATCAAATTATGCATACAATGAACTAGAAACCACAAGCACTCGTATACCCACATTTTCATCGTGTTATCAAAAATATGTAAATCCAATATTTCTTCGATATTTACTCTATATAGGAAGAAAGTAGCCAACTAAGTATTGGGTAAGATAAAGTTTATAGGCAATTTAATTGCTACAACTCATAGTCTCATAACCCACTTTTCTAAAACCGAACATGCATGTAGAAAAGTACTCAACCGCGGACACAGAAAATAGACGAAACCCTGGATGTTGATACTCATCAGCCTACTTCTCGGTGAATCTAGCTAACGTTCATCGTCACGAGAAGGGCCTTTAAATGACGTTTGTTCAAAACGTCGAGAGGTTTTTAAACTTTCTCAGTGACGAATATTAACATCTCACCAACTTCACTGACGAGTATCAGCATCCACGGTTTCTTATACCGTCGTTTGCAACTCAGGATGAACAGTAGCAGATAAAAACATAATCTATTGTGATTTTCTATTTTCGGTAAACTTAATGGTTGAATGAGCATTTGAAGGTTTCAATCGGTTAAACGTAACTTGGGTGATCACGGTGAAAACCTGTCAAGAATACTCTTGACAAACATGAAAGTTTCATGTGAGAAGAGGTGGAAAAAGTTTTTCTCTTTCTGGGAACCTGGGTTTCAAATAAAAAATTAACGTCTATGTTAATTTATAAACATAATTACATAAACGCTATGAGCTAATTTGCTATATGAACGATAGCCGACAGTATAAGCCTCTGACAACCAGTCATGTAGAGATGCAATATATAATTCGCAAACCGAATTGTGTAAACTTTGTAAATAGGCCTACTGATAGATTTTTAAATTTTATAACCTGTAAATATTGATATAACATCTTAATGTAATGTTAACATTATAGCACTTTTACTTAGCTATACTCTATGTAATAACTTGTAATTCAGCGTTTGCTGCAATAAGTTTTTAAATAAACCTTCATTATTATTATTATTATTATTATTTGCAATGCAACGGTCTCACTTTCTGAAGAGGTCAGCGGTCAGGCATAAGACGCAATGTCACTACTTCATATAAGAGCCATAAGTTATGCATTGCATGTAAATAAAGTTTTAAAATACAGGGTGTCCCCCAAAAAAGTCCCCCTAAAATCACTCTTGTGTTGTTCTGTGAAAATTTTCCTGCAAAAGTTCGGATACAAAAATATTTCTGGGAACTAGGTTCCCAGGATCCGATACTTTTTCCACCTCTGGAAGAGTCAATGTTTTTATCTGCGACAGTCACTGTTCATCCAACGACAGCATCAACACCGCGGCCGACGATTTCTTTACAGTCAGCATGAATGGCGTTTCACCAATATGTTAAATATCATTCACTCTCTTATCTCTCGGCCCTATCTACAGGAGTATATTATGCTATAAAGAGGTGCTGTCAAGCGTGATTCCTATGATGCTGATGTGTATGATGCATGCGAACACATTATATAGTCATTAGAGTACGTAGCTTGTATATCAATATTTCGTCTCTACCAGGTTGCCTCGCACCCAGATGCTTTGAGAAAGTGCGCGGGGATGCTTGGGGAGGTTGTGAGGAAGGAAGCTTCTCTTTTCCGGCGCGCCTCACCCAAGCACCCCCGTGAAACTGGCAATCCATGGCGTAAGTTTCTCGATGGCGCCTGAGTACGAGGCTGTTTACAAAATATGTTTGGGTGAAACTACAGCTGCAAAGGAATAGGCTTATGCATGCAGCGGCAATCTGGGGGCTGTATTCTGACTATTTTTTAGCTACCTACATGCATGGATCACGTCAAAAACACATTCTGTATACATCGATAGTATTATATAAATGCATCAAATACAGTACTTCAAAATATTTACCTAGATCTTTCAGTTTCTTTGAAAGTGCACGTAGCGTTTATACTTCTACAAAAATGATGTGAAGAATGTGAGGGCATCATTTGTTATCTTAAACTTGACAATAATTTGTAATATCTTTGTGACGGAACGTTTTCGACGGTCGATACAAATTTCGCATACATACGTTATTTTTTTGAATGTCCAGTGTCCACTTCGCAATGAACGTCTTAGCGAAGTTTGCAACAAACCTCCCAAGTTCAAAACAAAAATCGATTGCTGGAAATTCCCGATTTAATGAGCTGTCTAAATGACTAGCAACTTTCAAGGCAAATTACTGATGATTTTATAAGTTTTCTGTAAAATTCACCTCAGCACAGAATGATGATTCATAAAATTGTTTCATTTTGGATTTGGGAATAAAGTAGAATAAACTTGGGAAAGCCAAAGCAAACAAGCTCAATTTATTCACTTTACACTGTAGTTGTTTCAAAACAAAGAAGCCGTAAACAAAACTTACTCCAAAAATCGCTTTAGACTCCAGCGATGAACAAGATTCGATGATTATTGCCTGCCACAACTATATTATCATTGGAATCCACATTATGGGAAAAAACTTCAATCACTATATAAATTCACTGTGTAGTTACGTATATTTCAATATTTTACCTGAGCAAATCTCGTAATTGGGCCAGTTCTGCGTTTTCAATTAAGTCGAGTTTGTTAATAATCAATACGTCAGCTAAAGCAACTTGTCTATAAAATAAATTACGATTATTCGATAATTTAGAAGATGAATAGGGTAAGACAGTCTCGTACTAAGGCTCCTGGATTGCTTCAACACTGCGTGACGTGTCCAAACACACGGGAAGACGTTCTCATTTATATATTTATACATGAATATTTATAGCCAGGATGTAAAACAATTCATTAAAAAATGACTGCTATTACTGTGTGTCCCGGTTAAAAAGACGATACTATATAGAAAATGTTAAAATATCTAAAAAAGGTAAAAAGATCCCAGACCCAGTATACTATACTTAACTATGAATAAAATAACATAATATTTATAATTAAAATAGAATTGCTTTACACTCTTTCTAAAGTCAGATTCCGTTCGCCTTATCTCTGCGGGCAAGGTATTAAAAATTCTTACACCCATGGAGAAGAAGCCTGACTTTGCGAGTTGCAGCTTGACTTTAGGAATACATAGCAATGACGCATTATTCCTTGTGGCTTTGTCGTGTACTTTCAAAGTGAAGTAATCAGCGAAGTTTTCGCAGGTATCCCCCAACATGCATTTTTGGACAAAGAGCACGGTGTGTTTATGGATTTCGTTCAGGATTCTAGTACGTTTCCCCCCAAGGATTTTCTCTACTCTGCAATCGATCGATTCGAGCATCTTTAGTTGTGTATTTGAGTAGTTGAGGTTGACAATACAGTTGTAGAGTAGTGTTGGTATAGAATTATTCCTTGATAGATCTTGCCCAAACTTTTCAAAGTTAAGCAGGACTTTAGGGATGACAGTAGACGTAACTTTGAGGATACTTTCTTATACGTTGCTCTGAAATTTTCTCCCATATTGAGCTTGTTGTCTAACGTAGTTCCAAGATATGTGTACATGGTAGTTGAATTAATTTTTGTACCCTCGTGACATCAGTTAAGTTCACTTGGGCAACTACTTAACCTTTTCCCTGTGCCAAAAATCATTGACTCAGTTTTGATTAAGGTTGATAACTATAATTCATTCTCTGTAAAATATTTATACAGTGCCTTTAGGTCAACATTCAGTTTACTTTTGATGATGGAAAATGATGGATCTGCGACATGAAGAACTGTGTCATCAGCAAATAGTATAGCACTCGAATGGTTGAGATTTTCTTCTAGGTCGTTAAAGTATAATAGGAATAGTATTGGCCCTAGGGTTGATCCCTGGGGCACTCCATAACATTATTGCAAGTTCATCTGATAATGTATTTTTGTAATTACACACTTGCTTTTGTTGGAACAAGTAGTCGGAGAACAATTGATGTTCTACGCCAGTAATACCATAGCTTTTGAGCTTTGCCAATAATATACTATGAGACAGCGTATCGAAAGCCTTAGATAAGTCTACAAATATAGCCCCTACAAGATTTCCTTTGTCCGCTTTCCTTCGAATGTCATCCGTAAACAAAGCCATCATGCACGCGTGGAAATCAAGAAGGGGCGATAATCTAGCTTTAAATATGTACAGAACACAGCATTTTTGGAATAGTTGCAAGACCCAAGTCAAAGTTGCTGACTCTACTGAACAGCTAGAAAAGCAGGATTCTCAGATTAAAACTATACATTAACTCGGCGATTTGGCCGTTACAAACTGGCTATTGAAATTATAATTACGTACTACTTCTATATATTGCACACTTTAACCTTTGAAATCAAAAGCGCATTGCAAAAATGTGTAAATCAAAATACGTAATTTCCCTATCTGCAGAATATACATCAATTTTTTCTTGCCCATTTTTTAGTGACTAAACAAATTACAAGTTCTTCCTCGCATAAAATGTTTATATTATAGATGAGCATGAGCACCCTATACTTGCATGGACCGTCTTCCCATGATATATTTCTAATCAGCTTACTTTACCTAACACATTCGTTCAGCATTCTTCCACTTTTTTCTTCTGTCAGGTGCTTAAATCGAAACAAACATACGCCAATTGAATATTTTCCCACAACTCACAAGTGAGCATTGTGTGGTTCAGAATGTATAGAAAAGAACTTAAATAAGTAGAGTAGAAAAAAGTATAAATAATTACAGTATAGAATGGAGCAGTGAGAAGTTGCCAAAGAATACCTTTCGACAAATTTTAATCGAAGTATACACTACAGTTGTAGATACTTTAAAGCAAATGGAAAATTTAACTAACAAATTACATGAAACTATATATATCTAATGATGGAACCTCACACAGCAAATAATACCCATTACCCATGCACTTCTTCCGAGCTGCCATAGGTATTGGTCAGGGGCCGGTTGTACAAAGGCCGTTTAGCTTAAACGGTGGGTAAGCCAAAATTAAAAAACACCTTCACACATTCGGTGAATGACTGAACTTAAATCTTATGCCCTTAATATGTATAGTAAGTTGCAAATATAATTGTTCTATTGAAGTTGAAATATTTTAGCTTGGTTGTTCGATGAATGTATAGACTTGATCTATATTTTCGAGTTATCCATCGTTTAAGCTAAACGGGCTTCGTACAACCGACCCTTGATGTGTAAAAGCTGTAAATTGTTTACCATTAAACCATATTTTCCGTCTATTACTGTCACAATCCCTAAAATAAAGTAATAAATCAATAGAAATTGCGAAGAATTGCAACTTAATTAAAAATGGAATAATTATTTGTACCATTCACCAAAAGTGGTACCAAGTAATATATATGAAATCCTTAATTCTATTCATTGAGAAGGCGAGAGAACAGGAATATTAATATCGTTTTGGAGTACTAAGATGGTTAAATCTTGGTACGATATGCTCAATGAATGACCTTTTGAACACAACGTTAAACGTTTTTCGTGGTTGCAAATTTCAGTTGACTGAAGATTATGTACAAATATATGATATATACATAACCTACTAGATAAAAAACGAGTGCGGAACGCGTTCTGCATGAATTACGTTCTATTTGCGTCCCAATGGAACCAGAACGCGTTGCGAAACAACTGGAAAGCGAACCGAGCGGTACTGCATTATAATAATATCAAAACAATTTTACAGTCTCTATTTTACTATTGAGAACTTTATTGAATGAGGACAGTAAAATAAACATACCGTCAAGATAAAGATCACTACATAACTGATCATCCATCCAAAACATTGATGCAATAGGTCCAGGATCTGCCAAACCAGTTGTCTCAAGTAAAACATAATCAAACTTTCCTTTTTTCTTCATTAGATTTTCAATTGCTTTTACTCCAATGTCTCTGATGGATTGTAAACATAAATTGAAATAGGCGTATCAACGGTGTATTATGTAATTAATACCAAGGTTTAATATAATTTGTCGCTATGAAATAACAACAGTTCTTGATGCAGTATACAAGTAGTATATCAAAGCCATGCACAGACAACAAAGGATAGTGCTGATCAACAACATATGTTCACCGCTTTAAAGCACAGGCACAATGGATGTGATTCGGGAAGGTGGAACAAATTTTCGGTTTTTAAAAATGAATAAAACCGTCAATGAAAGGAAATTGTGAAGAAATGTAGACCAGACGAGTCGTGATATTCAAGCGCTAAAATATGATTAAAAACACTAAATCGGAAGAAACGTTATCTATTTTGTCAGTGAAAAAATCTCAGGTAGATAGGCAGGTAGATAGGCAGGTAGATAGGCAGGTAGATAGGCAGGTAGATAGGCAGGTAGATAGGCAGGTAGATAGGCAGGTAGATAGGCAGGTAGATAGGCAGGTAGGTGCAGTACTCTAGGATCGTACAATGATAGGCACTCTATAGGTAAGCATAGGAAGGTAGGTAATAAGCTGTTGTAGTTTTGGTTGGAACTATCTTAATAGAATTGAAGACATGTCGACGTTTTGAGCGATAAGGCCCTTTGCACGTGATAGCTGGTCTTCAGTTCATGCTATTGATTACTAATGTCAACTTGTTATTGTAAAATACAGTTTGTACGATCAGTTAAATTTCCTATTACAGCGTATTTGTGACGTACTTGACAGAACAACAAAGACACCCATTTCTCAACTCTAACCATTCTTCATAAAGATTACCATCTTGTCCAATTGCCATAGACTTTTCTAACGCAGACCCTTCAACCATAGATGTACACTACTGTAGTGATTAGTATCAACAAATTACAGACTACTTACTGACTGAATCATGTACATTCATCTAACTCACCTTCCCCAAATTCATTTAAAATGACAGCAATTCTTTTATTGTGTCTTTCTGTGAGAATATAGTTCAACAATGTAGTCTTTCCTGCACCTGGGTTTATTAACAATGAAAAGAAAAGCAATATGTCAAACATTGAAAAGACCATGGAACAAGAATAACAGTGAATACACCGTTTCGATAATTACCTCACAAATCTCTTCCGACAAATCTCTGATGAGGGAATTGCCTTTCACCTTGATTCATGGAAGCAAGGCTCTCCAACAAGTGGGCGCTGGCGCTCCCAGACCAAGGACATATATCACAAATTTGTGATATAATTATCAAAACGGCGTATTGTACTTGGCGGTTGACATGATGTTATCATTTAGTTTCCTGAGTAGTCATTAGCTATATAAAGCATGCAATTAATGTAGATTCCTTCCTTCCAATTGAGTAGATGGAGTTCTTGACTGGACACAGGAAGTAGGCAGAGACGACGCAAGACACATACAGAGAAGACAAGGCAGATGCAAGAGACATACAAAGCAGAATGAAAGATGCATTGTTAATATATATATTATCTGTATTTTCATATTTTGTCAGATTAGTGTTCAGGGGCCAGTTGTACGAAGCCTGTTTAGCCTATCCGGTGGATAGATCGAAAATATCGATCAAGTCTATGCATTCAACTTGAATGGAACAATTATGTTTGCAACTGCATATTAAGTGCATACATGTAAGATTTAAGTTCAGTCATTCACAAAAAGCGTGAAAGTGTTATTTAATTTCGGCTTATCTACCGTTTAAGCTAAACGGCGTTCGTACAACTGGCCCCAGATTAGAGACGTGTCCTGTTGTCCCAATGAACTCTATATACATCTGATCTGCTGTGCAGTTAAATCTAAAGTGATTTTGCTGAAAAGAGATGTGAAGTGAAGAATGGCTGTTTTTATTGATGTCTAGTTCCAGTCCCTTATTAATGAGAATTCACCACATCATACTGATTGAATTGAAACCATGTGAGGGGCTTGAATTGGATGCTTATACCAGCCATCAAATAATAGAATGATGAACACCTATTTTTGCATGGAAATGAATAGAAACCTATTTTTGGTGTCACAGTGGTTGTCCTTTTATCCAATTGACTCTTATTCCACTCCCTCCAAACCCCACCCACCCCACCACACTCAGGTAATCACATATACGTCATAGATGGTTTGAGTCTTCGATGGTATGCCTAGATGCCAAGTCAGGCCTGACAAGTTTTGTATACCGGGTGGGGCAAAAAAAAGTACGACTGCTTGATTTAGTGTAACTTAAAAACTAAAAGAGCTATTACACTTACGCTATTACACTTTGCATTCAGTGATGTCTAACTTAAATTTTGATATGTGCCATGTGCATTTTCATGCAATATTGACCGAGCTAGCTGCGTTTAAACTTGAGTAAACATTTTTGGAAGTGTCGAGAATTAGCTAAAAATGGCCTATTAAATAATTTGATAACCATTAGCATTTTACGCAAGTATTCATTTCAATGAAGTGAAGTTAGAAGGCCAAATGTTCGAATAAAAGAGCATATCTATTCAAGAAACATTTCTAACTTCAACTTCACTTCATTTAAATAATACTTACGATAAAATGGTAACGGTTATCAAATTAGTTCCAAAAACAGTTCCAAAAGTTTAAACGCAGCTATCTCAGTCAATAGTCAGTCAGTCAGTTAAGTGTAATAGCTCTTTTAATTTTTACGTTATACTAAATCAAACAGTCGTACTTTTTTTTGCCCCACCCGGTAGATCATAGATCAAGTCAAATGGTGTGTCGTCTCTTTCTGTCATGCTTCAAAGCCCTACTTAATTACTAAAAAAGTCCCAAAAATTGTCAAAAATTACCAAATCTGGCCACACTGCGAATAATGTTCCACCCCATGTTCCCCGGTGTCACGGTCTCAGCATTCCCCCAGTCTGAGCTTTCCCCTTGTATAAACTGCGCATGCGTCAATGCAGGGGAGCGCTGAGCACGCGGCAAGCTGGTCTGAACGATCCCCCAGACTGAGTTATCCCCTTCTAATTTTTATCTATTTAACCGTTTATAACTTACAAAAATGATATTTACGTTATGAAAGGTACGTTTCTCTTCATGCTATTCAATCAAAGCTTTGGTAAGAAGATATTGTGTTGTGATTTTAGGGTTAATGGCATTCGAAATACTCGACTACGAATGAAAATGTTTGTATATATTGACTATATATTTATATCTGGCGTACTGGTCTGGACATACTGGCATTTATCATTTCCATGAGTAGCTATTTCCATTTAATATATTTACCCTTCTAGCCAAGAACTCTTTAGTTCTTAATCTTAAACATAGAATTTTTCAAGGATAGACTTTTAGGACTGACCTGTACTGGCATACACAAAAATAGAGGATGTAATTAACCCTTTCATGCATAGCTTTCCAGTTTCCTTTCCAGGTACTTTTATAGGTAGCTTTGACTAGTATAGTGTAAACTGTTTTTAGGAGTATTTTATTAAAGTATAAAGTATTTCCCCAGAGATTGCCTCTAAAATACCATTGTGATGAGTAAAATTGGCTACTCTCTGCACAGGCTAGACAGCAACAGTATGCACAAACCAAAACATAACTAGAACACTTAAAACTCTTGTTTACATATACAAATATGGGCGCTAGTTAGTAGTTATCACTGCGAATAGATGTTTACCGAGTCTGACTGTACATGGTTACATTAAGGGGCAGTATTCTTTCACTGACAAGTGAAATCATCTGGCATGAGACAGAGTAAAATACTAATAAGTGGGCATATCTTGGCACATTGCCAGCTAATGGGACAACAGAACTATCTGCCAGTGTCTCTTTAGCCCATTTGCCAAAATTGCACCCTATTTGGTTATTTTACGCTGTCTAATGCCAAACTATTTTACTACAGGGCCTTTTTTAAGAAATCGTCAGTGGGGGGCCATCATCGAAAGGGGACGTAACAAGTATGTGGTGTATTACAGGTGTGGAAAGCTGAAGGGGGGTCTTGGGGTCCTCCCCCAGAAAATGTTTGTATTCTTGAGTCGCTGTGGCTTGATTTCCTGCATTTTCAGAGACAATTTTTTATATATCCCATCTAAACGGAGCCAGCTGGGTTTTGTTGTGAGAATACCATAACTTTCCTCTAAATTCATTCCCCCCCCCCTTTTTTTGCTTATATTTTGGACAAAAGGGACCTTCACTGGGGGGGCCAAAATAGCTTACTGGGAGGCCAACATGAGGGCTGGGGGGGGCTTTGACCCCTCCAGTACATTAGTTAAAAAAGGCCCTGTTTTACTAGTCAAAGGGTCTGGTGTTTGTTATTATAATAGATGCAAAATGACCAACCAGTCATAAACTAGCAAAAGCAGTCTATCATAATTGAAGGTTCTTTTGAAGATAGTCAGATAATTTACAGGTCCAGCTTACTTAGGAGGCACTCATAATCTACTTTTTATTTTTAGCTTTAGATTTTTTGGAAGCCCATACTTTTTTCTTTGACCCTCCCTTGATAGTGCAGGAGTGATGTTGTGACAACCCCCCCCCCCCCCTCTTCCATCTGTAATCTCAATTGACAACAAAAGCAGTAAGCATTTCATTCATTATTTACAATTTTTACAATAAAATGATGTTTTGTTTGTAACAGTTCGTGGCACCTTCTCACAAGATCGATGAAACCATCCTAAACATTGCGAGCATTCGATCATGAACACACCCTTCCTGTATGGCATTCTACAATGGCAGAACAAGTCCTCAGTCACTTCCACACTGTCTCTCACCGCACATCCAGACATCTTGACGGGAAAGACAGCTATTTCTCTACACTCAATACAAAGGGCTAAATGTTCTCTCATGACACTTTGATCATAGGCCTGTGTACCAGGATCATCACCATTGCACAGGGAAATGGCAACCGCAAGGGCAAAAAGGCCACAATCTGAACCACCTCTTTGTTGCATCATTGATGGCCACTCAATCACCATGTTTGCCAAGTTGGTGCTAAGCATTGATGCCACAGAAGTGTAAAGTTTCTGTCTATGTTCACCAGAGAGTCCTGAATAGATTGAGTCATGGACTTTAACTCTGTTACTCTCACATCCAATGTTTGTGACCGTCACCCAATGATTTCCGCCAACATTAATGACTTGAACAAAGTCTTTCAGTCCTCTTTCTACTTTGGGCTGTTTGCTTTGAAAAGCCAACACCGAGTGTAAACCTTTTGCTTGGGTATATTGTTCTGATATTAGCCACTGAGCATGATCAATATGTTCACCAGTAAGCCAGTAGTCTACTTTAAGAACTGTTAACACCAACTTGCCAGGATTAGAATTAGCATGTGAATGCAAAATAAGTTTGGGTTTTCGACTTCTTTGTTTGAGGTTTATCTTGTTTTTTTGTCTTCTCTGATGATGGTGAAGTATTGGCATTTGGCGGTGGCAAGGTGTTGACATCTGGTGGTGGCAAAGTGTTGTCATCTGGTGGAGGTGAAGAAGTGTTGTCATTTGATGGTGGTGAATTGTTGTCATCTTGTGGTGGTGAAGTGTTGACGTCTGATGGTGGCAAAGTGTTGTCATCTGGTGGTGGTGGTGGTGGTGAAGTGTTGTCATCTGATGGTGGCGAAGTGTTGTCACTTGATGGCGGTGAAGTGTGGTCGTCTGGTGGTGGTGGTGAAGTGTTGTCATATGATGGCGGCGAAGTGTTGTCACTTGATGGCGGTGAAGTGTGCTCGTCTGGTGGTAAAAAATCTGTGTTCTGTTGGTGAGTTAAATGTATGTCATGAAGTTCACTGGTTATATAGGGTCGCAGTTGATCATAAGGGACTTTGTTTTTTAAAGGCATAGCATCTTTGTTCGATGGAAGAAGGGTTACCCTTTGCGTTTTGTCAATTTCTGTCACTCTAAAAGAGGTAATATTACACAATTATATCGGGGTCATCCATAATTATCAACATTTTCAATTGTTAATAGGAGATAGAAAGAGATGACAAGTACATGTAAGTTAAAGACAAAGGAAAATACTAAAATATACTTGGGATAATTGCTTTGTTGGGCACAGATATCAAATTTTGGTTAAGTACCTGTATGGCCCCATCCAAATAGGCTCCATCTTTCCACCTTTTCTTGACACGTTTTTCATTTGTTTTTTGAACACAATATCCCCAACCTTGATGTCAAATGTCTTCACACCCTTCGCCTTCCTTTTCTTGTACTGTTTTTTCTGTTTTTACTGGGCAATTTCCACATTGTTAAGAACCTAAAGCAAAACATATTGTAAATATACAATATACCCATTACATTATTACCAAATGCCTGCACTAACAAGATAAGCTTGTAAAATTTCTGAACCCTAACAGATACTGTATTGTGACTTAATTGGCTAAAAATGCAATTACTTTCAGTCATCAAATCAGTATTTAAACCTTATACTGACAACAAGTTGTTTCGTTTTTACCATTATTTTTTACGATTATACATACTTGCTGGCATGTAGCTTCAGATAAGGTGTTCCTTTCTTCTACTTTCTTATCTAGAATATCTTCACGTTGATCAGGAGCAGACGAACTGTCCTCCACAACAGCAATCTACAAGATTTTCATGACAATTTATTAGTGTAACATATATATGTGTGTACATGTCATATAGAATAAGGTACCAGGATTAGAGGTATTCAAGTTATGCATAATAGGCTGTGAAGTGGATAGGCATTTTCTGATGAAGGGCCTTCATCTTTGATCAATAGAATCTTCAAATATTTCAATAATGTTTACACAGCATGCAACACACTTATTTCTAGGGTGTGAATGATTAAAGGGTGACATTAGGATAAAGTATTCTATGATAACTATATCAACTTTCCTTCATTCCAATCCAATAATAGTAACTGGAAACTTTGAAAAGTGTAGCATTAACACCACTGTGCCCTCCCATTGCATCACTGTGATGATTTTTCCCCAATCTCTTCGATGGTAAGGACAACCCTTTTTCTGACTGTTTCCTTTCCACCTGTGTAATGCAGCTCATTATCTAGGAAATACAGCATAATTGATTAAGAACATGAGAAACATAGCAAAAAAGGATCAATTGAAGTTAACGACCCCCCTGCCCCAAGGGAGTCGTATACTTCAATGGCCATTGAAGTATACGACCCCCCAAAATAATAGCTTTTTATCATGATTCATGATTTTTATTCCTGATTTTTATATCGAGAATTTCGTTTAGCTTCTTTTTATATATTTGGTGGTTTCTAAAGTTCTCTGGCTTGCGACGAGACCGTGTTGCTTCAGGAAATCTATCGTCACTTCCATGTTGTCGCCAAAGATTACTTCTCGCAGTTCGTCGTGGATAGACATTTCGTCGGTGGAATACTGTTGCAGTATGCTCGCCAAACATTTTAAGGCCTTTTATAACGCCTTTTCAGCAATGAGTCATCGAACAGATATTTACAAGATGCAGTTTGCGATCAAAACACGGAGACAAAATTGCAAAACAAAACACCTCAAGCGCATATTATTGATCGTGTTGAAAGTCTTTTGAATTTGTTTCCTGGTCAAAAATCAACGAACTGAGACATAGAGAAATAGAGAATAAAGGGAAGTCATAAAAATTCCTTTGAAACAGACACAAAAACCCGTAAATTTAACGATATAATACAAGGGGGGTCGTATACTTCAATCCGAATATTTGCTATTGAAGTATACGACCCCATTGGCATAGGGGGGTCGTTAACTTCAATTGATCCGCAAAAAAATGGTGTCTAACAAAAACACAGTGTCTAGTCCAGGAAGGTTCATCCCACAACCAGCTGTCATGTGTTCGGTCAAAAAGCGAGACAGTTCATCAGGAATTTGTTGAATAAAGTATTCTGGATTTTTTTACAGGTTTTTAGTTGCACTTAATTGTCTAGTTGTCTCCCCCAATAGAGTGTGCCAGTGTGGGGAAATGAATATGTGGGCATACACAGGTAAATGACAACAAGTAAACAGTTAAAAGAGGTCTTTCACACAGTGCATTTTCCCAAGGGATTTTTTATATTTCTTAGATGTGAGCTCTGCTGCCTCTGCAGACTCTTGAGGTATACATATGACTATATTTATACAGGTCTGTAAGTTATTTTATATATAGTTCTTATTGGAAATCAAATATTTATTAACATGGTTTCTGGTTGAAATATAATTGTTTATAGTCTTGACCAATCTGCTGCGGTCGAAGTTATCATTTCAAATTTTAACAGGGATAAAATGCTAGATCAGACTGATCACTCCCCCTGGTCATCGACAACTAGTTGTATTAAATATTGAATGAAATTGTAACGACGCGTTCACAAACGTTTATTAACATATATAATTTATAAACTTACTTATCTCATCAAAAACGTAGTTCTTCGCTTGGCCACGAACTGTGCGCTGTTGATTTTTCGTTAAACCATCTTGGTGTTTTCCATGGCGAAGATATTGTATTATCCGCTTGCATTTCTCTTTGTGTTGCGCCATGCGTTCTCTTCTCGTTTTTATACGTTCAGGCTCACTTACAGCAGTAGTTGCTAAGTTTGATTCCTGTTGTGGCGGCATTTTAAAGACTTTTATTCAAAAATAATTTTCACCGAGCGTGTTTACAAGCGAAGAAAGCAGTGTTGTTGTGTTGACCAGCGACACAGTGTTGCCACTCGGATTTTTCACATTTCACTATATCGGTGACTAAATTTCACTATTTTGCCGCACATTTCACTACATGGCAGGTTTTTGTTGGATATCGACCTGATACCGATCGCTAAATGATAACAAGCCAGTAAGAGTGTCTTTTTATTAACAGAATAACAGATAATGTAACAGAGCAACAAAAAATAAACAATTTTACAATTTTGTTTTTGACCTGGAGGCTGGGCCGGTTGTATAAAACTCACTTAACTCCCAATTATGTGAATTCACTCACTATTGCTACTTCAGGGAATTTCAAATGCTTTTAATGTTGTAAACAATCATGTGTAGAAATCGAGATATGCGTTTTGTTTACATATATTCGCAGGCTACTATAAGGCGTGTCTGTATTAATTTGTCACATTGTATTTTACATTTGATTGACAACACTAAAAATAGTGATGGGCACAGACGTATTTTTATTGACTAAACCGGCAGGCTATAATTCAATTCAAGAGCCTGTTCGCAGGCTAACCAATTTAATATTTTCCTTAAACTTTTCAGCAAGGTTTTTTAAAATTTTCATCAGCAATTCAACATTTCACTACATTTCGGCAATTTCAAATTTCCTTCACTACATCACTACGCTCGGACCGATTTCACTACAAATAGTGAAATTTCACTACGAGTGGCAACGCTGCAGCGACAGAAGAAGGGGATAACTCAGACCACGAGGATGTGTTGCAATATGTCGCAATAGTTATACCGCTGATTGGCGCATGCGCGTATTATGATGGGAAGTCTGAGACCGGGGGAGCGTTGAGACTGCTACACCTGGGAACATTGGGTGGAACATTGTCAAAAGGAACGCAGGCTCGCTAAGTGATGACGTAAGGCGTGATATCGCGATTAATTTCATGCTCACATGGCACAAACTGAGCTTTCTGATTGGACAATTTGAAGTTGAGGTATAATATTATGCAATATCATGCAATAATTCTCAAAATGGCACAAGCAACACTTACTGGCAAAATGGTGCATAAATGGAGATGTGTTGCATGATATTGCATGTACTTTCATGTCGCCATTTTGCCAGTAAGTGTTACTTTAATACGCCACCTTATGCCATGTTGGGATGGATACACGAGTCAGAGGAGGTCGGACAGCAGGCCGCAAAGCATCATGGGAATTGAGCGCCTAATTCCACGCGTGGCTTCATTGACTGTTGACTGTCGAGGAGTGAACATCTCTCTGCCTAAACCAATATGGAAGCTTTCGAACGACAAGAGTGTCAGGCTGCGATACTTTGTGTAAACAGCATGTTATTGCTATATTGTTGCGATCCTCATTATGACTTCTGTTTTACTATACCAAGTTTACCTTTTTTTAAAATGCATGGGACGTGCTGTCATTTCAGCTTTATAAATAATCCGTCTGAGCGAAGGAATTGTGTTATTCGCAATAGCGAGGCTCTTCTTTCTAAGTTGGATGGCGTTAAATCTCCGTGTATCATCAACGTGAAAACAAGCGCAGTATTTAAGGTTGGTATACTACAATGCATTACAATTATCTTGTTATTTAGTCAAATTTCCGCTTTGTTGTTTTTATTCTTGTACTGTAATGTTATAAATACACTGTACAAAATTATGGCGTAATATTTGTATTTAATGCCTCTAGTAGTTAGATATTTTTCCATTTTCAGCTGTAAAATATTCCCATATTTGTGTGTAAAATATATTTGTTCTAATAATAGTGACACACTTTTGCATTAGATTGCTAATTTTAGAAATAATAAAATTTTTCTTGTTATGATTTTGTAGAAAGAGATCTACTTGAGTGGTTGGCTGGTCTTGAACCTGGTCAGGATGAATATGGTAATGAAGGTGATAGGGCAGAAAGTGGTGACCAGTTAAGTGATGAGGATGAAAGTGACGAGGACGAAATCACCCATGCTGTACCATTCAAGTGCATCTGTGCTGCTCATGAGAAAAACTACCAACATCATTTGGAACAGGCATACCTTGCTCTTCATGGACAAGATAAACCAGTGAATGTAAGAATACGGCCAGAGCCATTGAATCCAATGGACCCAAGTGCTTATTGCAATTGATCTAGACCATGGAACTGGATGGACACATGTTGGTTATATTGCTTCTGAACTATGCAAGTATTTGCACCCACTAATTGCCGCAGGAGATATCTTAGAGGTCTATGTTCAGCATATCAAGTGTAGGGTTGACGTTTTTAAAATAGGATTTTATCCAAACATTTTCATAAAACGACGTGGTGAGTGGTAAGGAAGAGCATGAGTGTACGTTGACAAGTTGTTTGTGATATAATAGCAACTGACTAGGTTTAGCAAGTTATAGAAATGCTGTTATTTCAATTGGCTAACTTTTTAGGTTTTTCCCCCAGCATTTTTAAACAAAAATTAGGTTAATCATAAGTGGGTGCAATTAAAACAATGTCTGTCATGCACACTCATGCAATTAAGTACATAATTATAACATGTGCTGTACTGAATTAATAAATACATTCACTTGACCAACTTTGTGAGTAATTTTTCATTAAAATTAATGCAACAATAAAACAAAAATATGTCTATTTATATACATATTGATCAAAGGTCCCACAATAACATGCTGCTGATACTTTGTGGTACATTACATGAGAATACAAAAAAAAACCAGCATATAAGAACCACCATTTCTCAAACATTATCTGCATTAGTCGTGTAACAGCATTACAAAATACTGTTAAAAAAAGGCCAAGTGGGCCTCCATGGATGTATGGTCAAATTAATGTACTGTAATATGCCTGTCCTTGTAACATTAAATAAAAATTAATTAAGATTCTTTAAAATACAGTTTTGCTCATCAATTTGGCCTGATTCTATATTTTAGGTGCAAACAGTATTGTAGCATAAATTGCTGGTGGTTCTTAGCTACAATGGTTCTTTTATGTAGGTCTTTACTGTACATTTTCTTATATTTACTCTGAATATGAACAACATTGCAACATGACTCTGTAGTATTTTGCACAGTATTCTATGGAGCAGGTGGTGGTGGTAAGCTCTCTGCCTGTTTGAAATGGGCTGTTCTGACACTTAGTTGACCACGCTGAGGGATCACTGCTCGATTTGCCACAAAAACCCCAGGATATGCGTACACGATCCAGTCGTTCTACACCACTACTACTGAGATGGTAGGTTGAATGATTGTAACGAACTGTCCTTGTATCTGTCATTGTCCAGATTTAATGAGGATGCTTAATTCTTGCAGACAAAATCATTGACAAAAATAGAATCCAGCCAAAATCTCAAATCTATTAAAACAGCCAAACAATAAATTTCACTTATAAAATATTGTTACAGAAGTGCTTTAATTATTTACATACTTTAAACAATATATACAATCCATAATGTATCGAAACTTCTATAGTATATCAAATTTCTTTAGAAAAAAGCGAGTAATAGCAGTTCGTTATCGATCTGAGCGACAAGGCAGTATATTTTACAAAGGGCTATATTGAACGGTGAATATCTCGAAAACGGTTGCGGGACCGAGGGGGGCCGGCTGGATAGAATTAAATATTATACTTTTGTTTAACTAATCGTGAAAAAAATAGCGAAATCGAACCATGGGAATTTGAGATTTTTGTCTTCAAAGATTGTTGACAGAAACGGCATTAAAATACATCGCGACGGCATAGCGCGATGAGTGAGAGGTCAAAATAAACTGTAAAATGACGCTTACCTTTCAAGATACCGTTCCAGTGGGTAGATTGACTGTTGTAAAAGTAGTATCGCGTGAAATTTCCAAAAAAGTTTGCATAACAATATGAAAAAAATCGATATTTATGAGCCCTATGTAAATTTTCGATGAGACAAGCTTCATGCGAGCTTGTGGAAAATGGCGCAATCTGATTGGTCGAGATGTTCGCCCAGATTCGCCTAATAGGCTGTCCGACCTCCTCTGACACGAGTGAGACATCTGGTAAGATATAAAATCTGTGCCCAGGTGGCTCATGGGCAACTTTTTTGTTCTTACGCCATCTTATGGCATCAATGTATCATTACAACTGTGTATCTATAACTGAATAAACAACGGCAAAACACGGCAAAACGCTATCTATTTGTTAATATGACACTAAAATGAAAGCAAATGTCATGTTACACTTTTACAGTATGATTTAATATTATAATTACTATTTCTATACCTAAAAATCCAGTTACAATTGTGACAGGAACTCGCTGCTCAGATTTCCCTGATATTTCTTGTTTAACAGCGTTACCAAGTGAATTGATTGGAACCAATGCTGGGCATTCATCTTCGTCATCATTCTCACTCATTCTTTACAATCTCTCCTTAATTTTCCTAGTGAGCTATGGTGATCACTCGTTCACTCCTCAAGTCACTACATTATTTAATATTTAGTATTTCTGCGTTTTATTAAAACTACACGAAGTATTTCAATCCCACAATTAGATGAACCGCTGGCTCATAAATGTTTTAGAATTATTAGAAATTTACATTTGTGGCTTTTTGCGCGCGGGACGGCGGGAAAAATAAAAAATGGAGCTGTTGCAGGTAAGTTTAATACGTCTGTTACGAAATGTAAATTATGGGCCCTCTAAATGTATTTTACATTATCATTTAGTTAAAAGAATTATTTATCTGATTGGCAAACAGCCAACGGTGAAGTCGTCATCAATGGCTGACCAAATATGGAGTTGTGACATCTATCGCACGATTTGACATACGTGCGATATGAAAAAATAATAGTGATGGGCGATACCACCAGTATCGGATTCGATACGATACCGATTACTTTTTCGTAAAGGTATTGAGGTATCGATTACCCAAACGATTACTTCCTCCAATTTTCAAAGACTGTTATTTCCCGCCTTTTTCATAATTTATTCTGTCGGGGAGGTCAGGATAATAAGGGAAGTGGATAGAATGTCAAACAAAGTAAAGGAAGTTTGATTAAATTGATAAATGCAGCAAAATACAAAAAAGTACGTAAATTTTATTGGAAATAACCATGAAAACTACAGGATTATAATAAATGTCTAATTTTAAAAGTAATCAAAACACTTTCGATACTGTGCAGTATCGACTACTTCCGGTTTGGGCCTGGTATCGGGTGGTATCGACACCAAGTAATCGGTAATCGCCCATCACTAAAAAATAATATTATCACACATAACGCTCTGACATAACCTTATGCCAAATACGAATAAAGACAAAATTGTGTTGCCTTTGGCTGTTCACAGGAAGTAGAATTAAAAAAAATAAAGACTAAATAAAAGCCAAAACAGCAACGAAAGGCTCAGAAATATGTTTTTATGTATATTTCAAAGAAAGGAGCATGCACGTTTCCTGCAAATTGCAAGAACTCGTCATTATTTTGAACCCAGAGGTGCTGATAACACAGCTTTGGCAGATAACACAAACTTCGGCCTTGATAATTCTTCATATCAAATTGCATCACCATCCCCCAACAAAAAGTTACACACCTCCCATATTACACACCTCCCATATTACACACCTCCCATATTAATTAACAAGTTAATTCCATAGACATGCATGCACAGCTTCCACCTTGGCTGGCCTCATCTGCCAAACTCTGGCTTTAACAAGTTCTATACCAAAATGGTATGCTACCACAGATTCCCAAAAAGTGTTTTGTCCATTCCTAACTTTAGACAACAGCATATCATGGCCAGTGATATGAACTACCACCAAAGTGCCTTCCTGGGGGGGGAGCAGGGAGGAGGGGCAGCCCCCACATTTTTGACACTATATTTTACTATAAATTACATCTATTTGCCAGCTCCATCCCCCAATCTTGGTAATGGATTGTTGCTCTTGACCACCCTCATGGTGGAGGGCCTGGCAGGAGAAAATTATCTTGGCAGAGCCATCTCAGCCAGGATCATTGGGAAGCAACCATACAAAGAATACTTCCAACTTCAAAATAAATGGCAACTTCCCTGGGTGACCACAGCCAAAATTTGTGGCTCCACATGCAGAGAAGGGTATGCAGACTGTAAAACATTTCTTAACATTTCATTATGCATGAATAGTTGTGATCAGAGGATATGGTTTTGAAGGAAAAATGGTCAAAACAACGTGATCTGAAAGGCGTTTTGAGAGGAGACTAAAAATACATTAAAAAAGAACATATTATGTGGTCAGAAATGAAGAATTTTAGTAAAGGCAGCAGAAGTGGTTGAAAGAACAAATCTGGTGATAAAAGGACAAGATCAATATAGAAAACAAATGAATGACCGGATGCAAAGAGAGGATACAAATGAAGATATTAAGGGCAACAGGCCAGTAAAGAAGTGAGAATGTCGAAGAAAATGAAGTACGAGACATGAGAAGCTGAAAATAGAATCTTCAAGATAGAGCGAGTACGAAACTCAGGGAAGGATAGTCATGCAATGAACTTAAGGCAAAATCTGGGGAGATTCTGCAAAAGAAATACGACGTTGAGAAGAAATCAAGTTATTGATGGAGAACTCAAGTCATTGTTACATAAATGTATATTTATTGTAAATTTTTTACATTCTAGGCGATTATTGCACGCCAGCATACAATTTATCTGCGCAGATATATAGTTACATAAATCTTAAATAATTGTTTGACATTAAATAATAAATAATTTCTATACTGATAACTGATAACTATACTCTATATACATTCTTATAAATAATTAAACCGATTCTTAGTGTAGGAATTTATACAATCCCTATCGGTTTTATCTATTAAACATATTAATACAATATTAAACATATCATACATTATATTATACTCAAAATTATTCAATATTTACTAATATGTATGTTTCTAAGTAAAATTAGTCTATTAATTTTTCTATATTTTTGTTTTTCAGTTATTCGATAAATATAATGTTTCACCCTTGGTTTTCTTGAGTAATCGAATTTAGTAATTGAGTCAGTTCATTGGTTGTCTCAGCGCCGCATCTGGTACACGAACATTGTTGGATAACTGGATAATAGTGAACATAATTGGATCCACCAGGACATATCATGGGTGTAGATTTTTGTGTCAGGGCTGTAGGTTTACAACAGCGACATGTGGAGACGATGGTCAGATTACCAATAATCGAGACAGTTCCGTTGGAGTTGCATGGTCCGTTACAGAATGATGCTGTGGCATTTCTACTTGTACAACCGTTGAGATCTGTGATAACTGTGGTCATCCTCATTGCCGTACACAGCGAGACTGGAACTAAAAGCAAGTAGCTTAAATTTAAAGAATGATATAATAAAGGCGGAACCTATAGTAGTAGGGAGGTTTGGATTTCAATACGAGTTGAGGTTTACTATTAACAAGGTTGGCCACAGTTATTACCAAACGATCTATCCCGATCTGTATCCCTAATTTCGCGTCAACGCTTTCGCGCGTGAAAACGAAGTTCAATATCATTAATCTGCCCGATATACCGCATAAAGTCAGGACTGTACATGCGATATCCAGTGTTGCCGCTACAGAAAATTTAAGCATTTTCAGTATACCACCCACAGCTCGACTGGAATTCCTCTCAGGAATGAAACTTCTGCACAACATGTCTGATGAGCAAGGTATTGGATACTGGACATAAAACGTGAACGTTAAGATTGGCTAATCTCAAGATAGGAAGTAAACTTACCACATTTAGGGCAGCATTGACCAGGCAAATAACGACGTTCAAAACCCTAAACACAAATATTAACATGTGGATGTGACGTCAAATAAGCGTACATAGCAAAGAATTGACAACTTCCTTCAGAACAAGTATTGTTAGCATGCTTGTAGAGTGCAGCTTACCACAGGACAGGATTGTAGACACTGTTTAATACGGCACGTCACTTTACCCTCTGAGGAACACGAACAATTCTGGCAAGGATCGGGTTTCCATGTTTCTCCAGCCTAATATGAAGGTAAAAGATGGACATTAATACATTGGATCAACTCAAACGGCCGTTCAGTTTAAATCTAAAGTAACTTACTTGATAAGTGATTCCATTATCTTTGCAAGTTGGGGTGTAGGAAAGTGGTACTGCAAGGAAATTATATAAAAATTAGAAAACCAGGCTACAATATATTCTAGTAGGTTTGTAGTGTCTATCCATTTACAGACCACACCGAAGATCAATATTGTCTATAAACTTTAATCAAGGAATTAAGTTAAAACTGCATGCAAACTTACCACATTCGTTGCAGCATTTCCCTGGGTTTTGTTGGACTTTGCAACCCTGGAAAACGAGAGACGAGTCTAGATTTTACTGTTCAAAAAGTTGGGTTAGAAGCCAAAATGGTTAAAGGTAAATGAAAAATAAAGCAAGATAAATGGATGTTCAAATGTTAATGGGACTTTCCCCATTTGTGGTAACAGAACTATTAACGATTAACGGAATTAAATAACTATTGATTAGAGAACTTCGTCGTTCTGATCTAACAGGTGGAGATGTAAATTGTTCATCGAGATTGGTTAAAATTTGCAACTAGCTGGTTCCAGCTCAGGATGGTTATCATAAAGGCAAGCAACATGTCAACATTTACACAGTACTCATTGTGTCAAGTCAATCTTACCTGTGGGCAAACATTTGGACATGTTGTTGAAACACATCTGACTTGGTTGTTTTCTTCACAAGTGCAATTTTCACAGAGATGATTTGACCACGTTTCACCAACCTTGAGAAATAAGCATTGAAAGAGATTGAGTCGTAAAAATATCTTAGTTCTATCATTACTAATAATCTACGAGAACTATCTTGTAAAAGGAAAAATCTTAATCTCATGTACAGCCATGTATTGTTGGAAAGTTCACCACGGAAATATAGCACATTTAAGTATGTTACAAAACATTCCATGCATTCCTGTTGTCATTTAGTACCAAAGAATTTACTTGTATAAATAAACAATTTTCAAAAATATATGTACATGATATGCATACCTTCTTTAACGTTCCATTGTCATAACATCCAGGAGCCTGTGTAGATATTGCCGTTGTTGGTATGGTAGTTGCTGTGGGTGGAACAAAAGAAAATATTTTTAATTTATTCTTCTTAAGAGTATAAAGTGTTAAAGTACAGTACATTCACGGTGAGTTGTTCACTTACGTATTTTAATACAGGTACAGCAGATGTCAAGAGGGTAGACTAGTTGATATCCCTGTAAAAACAATGACGAGTTAAAGTAAAGGAACCTAATATTTTTTATTCAACTTTGTCTTTTTTCTTAAATTCAGTAACTAACCGTAGGGCAAGATGTAATGTTACATGTTTTGTCACACAGTTCTTCGCCATCAGTACAAGAACATGTAGAACATTCTCCCTTAGTCCAAGTTGCACCACTCTAAAAGAAGGAAACAATATATTGATACATGTAATTGTTTTTGGTGAAAATGAAATCATGCATTTATTAATTTGGTAAAGCCCTCGATCAATCCGTAGTGGCAAAGTTCTTGGTTTACAGCTGCAACTGTCTATGAACAAATTACAATATTTCCTGTCATTAGCTACCATCTCCATGTATTCCGGTGGACTACAGCGAATCACCAATTGTGTGTCAAATTTTCCTGAAATGTTAAGCTTGTCCATACATAAATTACGGTTGTCGCGATCGTATCACGGTCGCTGACGTGAAATACTCTGGACAAAGGTTGTCATTTGTGTGCTGTTGCATGCAAAGCAGTTACTATTGATAACAGAGTTTACATATTAGATACTCTTGACATCCAAATTGAAAACAGGCTTTATGGGTGCATATATAGCTACAACCAATCGTACCTCAACCTGTTGTCCATCGATAATACAGTAACAATCCTTTCTTTCAACACACTCGGTACCATCATCATATTTTCCACTTGGACATTCACAGCCAGATTTACAATGGGGAAAGTCGCATGTTGTATTTTCACAAGTAATTGGACAGCTGCATTGTTTGTAGATCATATGTGAACGACATTCTACAAAAGGGAAAATGGAATGGTATTAAATACACATCATAAAGTGCAACACACGAGACCCAATTTCAACGCCGTGCTTGCTACAAGTTTATCTAACATTTAGCGAAATTCTGTTATGATATACGCGATCTATTTGGTTCAATGTTAATTCGTTTCCAAATCCTGGGGTGCACGGGTAGGGTGCATGGAACCTCGGAGAGAAATAATTTTGCTGTGTTCCGTTCGAATTTCGTACACAAATAGGAAATAGAACACGCGTATGTTCGATCAATATATTTATGTTATAATGTTTCATTTTTTATGTGTATTTTTAGGCTGCATAAGCTCGTATTAAAAAAAACTCTTCTGGGTACTTACTTTGTCTACAATAGCAGCATTGGTCTGGAAGAGTGACAAGTTCTTGATGCTGAAACCAAGCGTGTAAGTCATGCAGTTATCAATATACAATGACGATCTTTTAGTTTGTATTAAATAATATTAATTTTGAAGCTATAGCGCGTATCACAGGTATAATAAATTTTAATACATTCATTACCGGTAAACAAGTCTTGTTGCATTTTTTCTGGCAGGAAAATCCATCACTTAAACACATGCAGGTAATACAGAGATCTTTATTGTAAGACTCTCCAAACTAAATATGAAAATATGTAGTTAAAATAACACCTGGACGGGTTGCAAGGAAGTACTGAATAGATGCATGGAACCTTTCAAAAAATTGTTTTAGTTCATGCATTATCAGATGGAAAAGTACAGAGATGTTTTAAGCCGAGACGAAAAAGGGCCGTATGACACACGTGCTTGGAAATTTGCAAGAGTATATTATAAATTGCAGTATGTATAAAACTCTGCGGTGATAGAACCATTATCATCATTCCCGAGGTTCAACATTTAAGAGTATGCTCTGGGAGGGAGGATGGGTAAAATGAGTACGCTCTGGGAGGGAGGATGGGTAAAATGAGTACGCTCTGGGAGGGAGGATGGGTAAAATGAGTACGCTCTGGGAGGGAGGATGGGTAAAAAATGAGTACGCTCTGTACGTTTGTGAAAATGTTGACAATTATGGATAACCATGTCAGTCAGTAATAATTGTTGCTCTAGATATCAGGCTGCGTTCTTGGATCGCTGCATGTCAACATAGATCTACACTAATTCAGGACTTTCACCTGGTCACGACAAACAAGCACTATGCCTAGCAATTGAGTAATAAGTCATTATTCTCACCTCGTATACTTTACCCTCATGATAACATGGACATGTAGTTGCGTTTACACAAACATCATTCTCCAAGACAGTTCCAGGTGGACATTGACAACCAGGTTTACATTCAGAAGTACTACAGTTATCAGAACCACGAGCTATATCAGCACAAGTTTGTGGACAGGAACAAGTCACGTTAATGCAACCAAGAACAGGAACTGTAATGAAAAAAAGTGTGATTGTAGTAGATTATATTAACGATCAAGAGTGGCGAACATTTCGCGAAATATTGGGGGGGGGGGAAGAATTTAGATTGCCACCATATTGCACCTTTTGTTGCTGAAAATATCAGTTCTTTAAATTGAAATTTCATGCAAATTTGCTAAGTTTATAGCCTATCATTGCTTTCGTGGTTGTAAAATTATTGTTACAGCTTCATTACACAGTTTTTCACTGTTTTCGCCGGGCTTCAATAGACATTTTTCCTTGGTCGGTATAGCCCGTCATATATTATAGCGACTACCACACCACAAAACTCTACCAGTATGGTTGCTACAAATTCTAGCATAGAGGCGGTGTGCAACAAATTCCCATGGATAGAAGATTCAAAGGATAATTGCAACAAGTAAAGTCATTTAGTAGTCGTAATCTCCCAAAATATATGTTCAGTAGTCCCAAGTAATGGGACATATTTACCTTTTGTTGTAATAAACGGTGTTGGAATTGTTGTTGGAATTGTTGTTGGCACTGTTGTAACTGTAATAGAGAAGATAATTACAAATTACAGTATAAAGTAAGGATATAAATGATATTTGCTGGTCACTTCATGGTTATTGATTTTTTCTCGAAAATTGTTAACAACACTACAACATGGCTTTGGTAATACTGATACCCAGCCCTTGACCCAGCATGAGGTACAGTTGTGGAATGATCTCAGCGTGATTGTTTCATCTCGACCAATACTAAATGATGGTATCAATTCCATTGTTTTAACGTGCTTAGCACTGTAACATGCCAAGTATGTTTCAATATGCACCAAAATGACGACTCGTATTCTCGCCTATTAGGTCGACATACAGTTACTATTACATTTATTACTGTTGCTGTCGTCAATGTAAATTTACCTTTTGTGGACTTTGTAGTGACTGTGGAAACCGGGATGGTTGTAACTGGCTTGGTAGTGGTAACAGCTTGACAGTTGCAACATTCACGCGACGATGTCGCAAGCACTTCACCCTGGGTAAGTAATATGATATATGATATATGTGATTAGTGAATATTAATAGTAATGTCCTTGATGATTAATAATGGTAGGACACTTTTATAGTGTTAATAATAGTTAACCCAGTTAAGCAGGGCAGTGTGAGCAGTGTTCTATTTCTACCCTATAAAGGTCTGAGCACGCTTGTAAATATAGTTAGGTTTGACAAGGACTTTGAAGTAAAGTCGAAATATCACCGTGAATAGCGTGTCTTGTTTTTTATAACTCATATCTTGGGTTTACAAGATGGTTATATTCGGAGTATGTTTTTTCTTAAATTTTCTGAAATTGTCTGCTGGTAAAGGATTTTAGACACTTACAGTTGGACAAGAAATAATTGAACAGAATTTTGTACAGTTAGTTGAACCATCGTCAAGACAACGACATTTATCGCATTCATTTTCAGTCCAGATGTCACCAGCCTAGAACAAATTAGAAATACTATAATTAATGATGAAAGAACAGGAGTTATGTTAGGAAGTTAGGGCTATCTATTTGATTATACATTTCAAGCGAACCAAAAGAAAGATAATATTTTTATCGAAACTGTTTTCTATAGAGGTGGAATTATAGGCTCATTTTGGCAGGGGGTGTCAATTTTCTACAGATGTTGCTTCGGTGCGCAACCTTTTCAAACTTTCTATGAACCACGGAAATTTGTAACAAAAGTGGTCCGTGCCTTCCCTTTTTAAGCTGTTGGAGGATAAAGTGTGTGCTAACGGTAATTCCTTCTGGGATTTTTATATCAATTTCAAAATTTAAAACTACAGTTCAAACCTTGTACAATTTGTTTCCTCGAACACAGAGAGGCGGAGTCGTTATAGGCGGAGTTGTGAAAGGTGGGGTGGTGAAATTTGTAACTGGTTGTACTGTAGTTGAAATACTTGGTATGGTTGAAGCAATTGTTGTTGGTAATATTGTAGGACAGTTTTCTTCATCTTCTCCGCCCGGACATTCCTCTGTCCCATCACAGATATAACTGATAGAGATACATTTCTCACTTCTCGAACAGCGCCATTGTGATGTGTTAGTACAAGTACAGTTAGCTTCATCCATGCTATTGTTACAGTCCTTGAAGTAATCGCAGATTCGCGTCTTTGAAATACACGTGCCATCGGAACATAGGAACTCGCATGTAGGAGGCTGAGTTGTCGTTGGACAGTTCTTCTGGTCTTCATCTTCACCGCCAGCGCAATCTTTTTCACCGTCACACAGGAATCTAACAAATAAATAATTCGGGATTATTTTGAAATCCTGATCTTCATCAACCTAATCTAGATACAAAATAGAAATAGGAATAGGCAAATATCTTACTTGTATTTAAATCCGCGTGGTAAAATGTTTTGAAAATAACACTTAAATGATGGTATTTGACATTTGGATACTTAACATTTTCACTTAAATGTTTGTTAAAATTTCCAAGCCACCTGAACCGAACAATCCCAAGAGAAAGATATACAGGACAGTTGCTTTATGTAGCTGTAAACAACGAATATAATGGCTAATTCATATTTTACATAATGTCATATAGAATAATTTCCAATTTGCTTGTCTAACTTTCAGTATTTGTGTTACGATGGCAAAACGTTTACACGCGGATTATTTTTCGCGCATGTTATGGCAGGAAAACTCTTCGCACGGATTATTTTTGGGTAAGCTTTATGGTCTGCGCGAATTTAGATACAGGTAAGGTATACAGTATTGGATTTTAAGATGATTTATTGTGCAACCTGTGTAATTAGGAAGTTGCGGGACAACTTTCATTGAACTGTGAACGCCAATCCTATCAAGGGAGGGACCTTAGAAAAAACGGTGCGAAAAGAACAACTATAACACATGTATACAAACTGAAGTTTTATGAACAAGGGCGCCGGAGGAAGCTCGGGTGGGGCTCTCCAATGGGCTGCAATATATATACTTTTATCACAGAAAAGTATACTTTACCGGAGTGGTACACAATGACTGGTGTTACACATGAACTGCGTGGATGGGCATGTTGGTTTTACACATCCGGGACTCTCATCTGACGTATCCCCACAATCATCATCTCCATCACACACGTGATCAATACCAACACATTTACTGTTATTGCACGTGAACTGGTTGTCAGAACACGTGACTGGTGGACATCCGATTTCATCTGTATTATCTCCACAATCATTGCTTCCATCACAACGCAATTTCGGGTTGATACACATACTGTTGTTACAGGTGAAGCCAGAGCAGGGGAGGGTCGTGGGAGCCAAGGTAGTGGTGATATTCACACAACCAAATATGACATATCGTGAGCAAAGTGATATATTCCAATATTCTGGTATGATTCGAACATAACGCGCGTTGAATGGAGTTTTCAACTTGAACTGGGAAAGGTCGCCAACAGAACCCTGAGAAAGTTAAATACTAGTTAGATTTGTCACGATTAACACCAATAGCCTTACTAGCACCTACAGAAGCATATTATTTCCATGTTCGTTTATATATACAATATGAAAACGATTCTATCGTGTATTATATAGTCAGGAAAAACTTTACCGAATGCTAGTGAATTCATAAATAGGTTTGGAAACTCACTTTGTACTAAGCTCACAATTTAAGTATTAAGTAGCAGAATATTTTGCAAAGTTGATACACTATAACTTGTTTGAAGTTCATATACCACAAAATTACTACCTATTCAGAAAATGTTAGCGATGAAATATATATCGTACCGTGAGATTCCATCTTTGATCATAAGTACTCCATGTTACACCATCTGTACTGTACTTCACTTCAAAGTTTTGATAAGTTAAAGCAATCATCCTAACTTCAGATCCAATCATTGTTACTTTTGAGAGGAAACCAAGATCAGCCTCGAACATCAAACTAATATTGTATTCCAGTAGACAGTATAGTGTCTCTCCACGGTTTGATATTTTTTTACTCCAACTGGAATTGGGATAGCCTTGTACAGGCCCTTCAAATGTACAAAACAAAAACATAAATGCATAATTCATGTTGGTTGTACACACATAAAAACGAACAAGTCGTAACAAACCGTGCAGTAGACTTGTACCAATCCCGTCTCAACAACTTGTTATCAGGATGTGTTCGCACTACTTGTTCCCAGCTTGTTGACAACTTGCTAAAGGTTGTTGAATCAACAGACGTGTTACAAGTTGTTTCAAGAACTTTTTATCGTCCTGCAACTCAACAACTTGGTAACAATTTGTGAGTGACAACCTTGTAGTAACTTAACAATACAACAACATTGTTGACAAGCTTGCTACAAGTCTGTTGCAAACACATCTTGTTGACAAGATGCGAGATTTTTTATGTGTGTACCAGACAGTTTATTAAACAGAAAAAATAGTGTTTTTATAAAAAAACTATTCAAGAATGTAAATAGTGTGGGTAGCACATACAAGTAGACAATGAGAAAAGTTTCCCAAACTACCACGACTAAAGCGGTTCCGTTCAATCAGTTGTAAGACCACAACTGGGTTTACAACCACTAATATCCGTTATACAAGATACGTGACTAATCGAATCATCTGCTGCTATTATTAGAGTACAGTATCAAGGGATTAACACGGTTTGCCTCGCAGCTTCTCTGGATAGTAATACATTTGACAATCCGGCGTTCTTTGGTCCAATTGGTGGTGGAGTTCTTTCGAGAGCCAAAAGTATTATGGTTATTCATTATGCCAACGAATAATTCCTTATACAAGTAAACCTATTGTTTCTTTTACAGTAGGGTTGCTATTTGAAGTTGTTCTCTTTCTTGTCTGTTGCCTACATAGATAGCAGTCTTGTTTAGACTTTCTTAGTAGAAGACATGGCTTTAGTTCTAATCGATATAAATATAATAGATGGAATTGTATCGGAGAAATCCAGTACTTCAGATCGAGGTGAGAAAAACCGATAACAAAAACAAATATACGTAGGATTCAATAAACAGAACATACCTATGGTTGTGTTACAAGGAATTACTTTCTTACAATTCTTCTCATCTTCCCCAAATGAACAATCCTGTGAACCATCACATAACCATGACTTAGAGATACATGATTTATCAGAGGGACAGTAGAACTCATCATCTTTACATGGCACTGCAGTTGTAGGTACAAATGCCGTTGATGGGACAGAAATCGGGGTACATACATCACAACAGTTTTTCCTGCTAACCTCGTACTGTGGTGAAGGACAGAAAGTCACAGAAGGACAAACTTGTGGAGCACACATCACTTTGTTTTCCCAGCAGATACACTCACTGCAGTTACGATGCCAGGTAGTACCAGATTTGTAGAAAATGTTGTTGTAATAACATGGACAGTCCGAAGGTTCAACACAGTGAGTACCGTTGTAAACCAAACCGCTTGCGCAAGTGCATCCCGACGTACAAACATTAGTAATGGAAGTCGTACAGCTCGTGTTGCGATACTGACAAGATGGCTCACAAGATGGGACACAGTTCGTAAACACCTGAAATTTAACGTATATAAATTTCTTTAGTTTACTCGTAAGAAAAGTTCAAGTATCCTAATTGCAACAGTTGAAATGCTGATTAAGCGTAAGAGCATTAAATAATTTCTCTAACTAGCCTGTAATACACGGGTGGTTGGAAATCGCCGCCGTAACCTCGTCTTTTTACGTGATAATTACAAAACACGTGCAGAACGCTTTAACTATTGTAGAAGCATACAATCGAGTAACGGGATTAAACAATTCAAAGGTTCTTAAAAATTCCACAACGTAGTTTCGTCACACGCCCCACGTTTCAAACCATAGCACACGCTTTCTTATAGCAAATGTCTGCATGTCTTAAATCATCAGAAATTTAAATTCATTTCTTAACTAGAACCAAAATTTCGCAATTAATGAGACATACCATCCCGCTCGGGCAATGTGTAGGTGTGACTATCGATGGTGCCATGGTTGTGGCTTTCGTTGTTACTCCAGTTGCAGGAGTTGTTCCTTTCGTTGCCACTCCAGTTGCAGCAGTTGCTGCTTTCGTTGTCACTCCAGTTGCAACAATTGTTGGTTTCGTTGTCACTCCAGTTGCAGCAGTTGTTACTTTGGCTGTAACTCCTGTAGTTGGAGTAGCAACCCCAGGTGCAGCAGATGTCACTTTCGTAACTATTCCAGGAGCAGCAGTTGTGGCTTTCGTTGTCATTCCAGTTGCAGCAGTTATTGGTTTCGTTGTCACTCCAGTTGCAGCAGCTGCTTCTTTCGTTGTCACTCCAGTTGCAGCAGTTGTTACTTTGGCTGCAACTCCTGTAGTTGGAGTAGCAACCCCAGGTGCAGCAGATGTCACTTTCGTAACTATTCCAGGAGCAGCAGTTGTGGCTTTCGTTGTCACTCCAGTTGCAGCAGTTATTGGTTTCGTTGTCACTCCAGTTGCAGCAGTTGTTACTTTGCCTGCAACTCCTGTAGTTGAAGTAGCAACCCCAGGTGCAGCAGATGTCACTTTCGTAACTACACCAGGTGCAGCAGTTGTGGCTTTCGTTGAAATTCCAGTTGCAGCAGTTGTTGGTTTCGTTGTCACTCCAGTTGCAGCAGTTGCTGCTTTCGTCGTCACTCCAGTTGCAGCAGTTGTTGCTTTGGTTGTCACTCCAGTTGCAGCAGTTGTTGCTTTGGTTGTCACTCCAGTTGCAGCAGTTGTTACTTTGGCTGTAACTCCTGTAGTTGAAGTAGCAACCCCAGGTGCAGCAGATGTCACTTTCGTAACTACACCAGGTGCAGCAGTTGTTGCTTTCGTTGCCACTCCAGTTGCAGCAGTTGTGGCTTTAGTTGTCACTCCAGTTGCAGCAGTTGTTACTTTGGCTGTAACTCCTGTAGTTGAAGTAGCAACCCCAGGTGCAGCAGATGTCACTTTCGTAACTATTCCAGGAGCAGCAGTTGTTGGTTTCGTTGTCACTCCAGTTGCAGCAATTGTTGCTTTGGTTGTCACTCCAGTTACTGCTTTCGTTGTCACTCCAGTTGCAGCAGTTGTAGGTTTTGTTGTCACTCCAGTTGCAGCAGTTGTGGCTTTAGTTGTCACGACAGCTGCAGCAGTTGTTACTTTGCCTGCAACTCCTGTAGTTGGAGTAGCAACCCCAGGTGCAGCAGATGTCACTTTCGTAACTACACCAGTTGCAGCAGTTGTGGCTTTGGTTATCACTCCAGTTGCAGCAGTTGTTGGTTTCGTTGTCACTCCAGTTGCAGCAGTTGTGGCTTTCGTTGTCACTCCAGTTGCAGCAGTTGTTACTTTGCCTGCAACTCCTGTAGTTGGAGTAGCAACCCCAGGTGCAGCAGATGTCACTTTCGTAACTACACCAGGTGCAGCAGTTGTGGCTTTGGTTATCACTCCAGTTGCAGCAGTTGTTGGTTTCGTTGTCACTTCAGTTGCAGCAGTTGCTGCTTTCGTTGTCACTCCAGTTGCAGCAGTTGTTGCTTTGGTTGTCACTCCAGTTGCAGCAGTTGTTACGTTGGTTGTTACTCCAGTTGCAGCAGTTGTGGCTTTCGTTGTCACTCCAGTTGCAGCAGTTGTGGCTTTAGTTGTCACGACAGTGGTGGCTTTCGTTGTCACTCCAGTTGCAGCAGTTGTTACTTTGCCTGCAACTCCTGTAGTTGGAGTAGCAACCCCAGGTGCAGCAGATGTCACTTTCGTAACTATTCCAGGAGCAGCAGTTGTGGCTTTCGTTGTCACTCCAGTTGCAGCAGTTATTGGTTTCGTTGTCACTCCAGTTGCAGCAGTTGTGCCTTTCGTTGTCACTCCAGTTGCAGCAGTCGTTACTTTGCCTGCAACTCCTGTAGTTGGAGTAGCAACCCCAGGTGCGGCAGATGTCACTTTCGTAACTACACCAGGTGCAGCAGTTGTGGCTTTGGTTATCACTCCAGTTGCAGCAGTTGTTGGTTTCGTTGTCACTCCAGTGGCAGCAGTTGCTGCTTTCGTTGTCACTCCAGTTGCAGCAGTTGTTGCTTTGGTTGTCATTCCAGTTGCAGCAGTTGTTACGTTGGTTGTCACTCCAGTTGCAGCAGTTGTTACTTTGGCTGTAACTCCTGTAGTTGGAGTAGCAACCCCAGGTGCAGCAGATGTCACTTTCGTAACTACACCAGGTGCAGCAGTTGTTGGTTTCGTTGTCACTCCAGTTGCAGCAATTGTTGCTTTGGTTGTCACTCCAGTTACTGCTTTCGTTATCACTCCAGTTGCAGCAATTGTTGCTTTGGTTGTCACTCCAGTTACTGCTTTCGTTGTCACTCCAGTTGCAGCAGTTGTAGGTTTCGTTGTCACTCCAGTTGCAGCAGTTGTGGCTTTAGTTGTCACGACAGCTGCAGCAGTTGTTACTTTGGTTTTCACTCCAGTTGCAGCAGTTGTGGCTTTCGTTGTCACTTCAGTTGCAGCAGTTGTGGCTTTCGTTGTCACTCCAGTTGCAGCAGTTGTTACTTTGCCTGTAACTCCTGTAGTTGACGTAGCAACCCCAGGTGCAGCAGATGTGACTTTCGTAACTATTCCAGGAGCAGCAGTTGTGGCTTTCGTTGTCACTCCAGTTGCAGCAGTTATGGCTTTAGTTGTCACTCCAGTTGCAGCAGTTGTTACTTTGGTTTTCACTCCAGTTGCAGCAGTTGTGGCTTTCGTTGTCACTCCAGTTGCAGCAGTTGTTACTTTGCCTGTAACTCCTGTAGTTGAAGTAGCAACCCCAGGAGCAGCAGATGTCACTTTCGTAACTACACCAGGTGCAGCAGTTGTTGCTTTCGTTGTCACTCCAGTTGCAGCAGTTGTGGCTTTAGTTGTCACGACAGTTGCAGCAGTTGTTACTTTGGGTGTAACTCCTGTAGTTGGAGTAGGAACCCCAGGTGCAGCAGATGTCACTTTCGTAACTATTCCAGGAGCAGCAGTTGTTGGTTTCGTTGTCACTCCAGTTGCAGCAGTTGTTGCTTTCGTTGTCACTTCAGTTGCAGCAGTTGCTGCTTTCGTTGTCACTCCAGTTGCTGCTTTCGTTGTCACTCCAGTTGCAGCAGTTGTTGGTTTCGTTGTCACTCCAGTTGCAGCAGTTGTGGCTTTAGTTATCACGACAGTTGCAGCAGTTGTTACTTTGGCTGTAACTGCTGTAGTTGGAGTAGCAACCCCAGGTGCAGCAGATGTCACTTTCGTAATTACTCCAGGAGCAGCAGTTGTGGCTTTCGTTGTCACTCCAGTTGCAGCAGTTGTTACTTTGGCTGTAACTCCTGTAGTTGAAGTAGCAACCCCAGGTGCAGCAGATGTCACTTTCGTAACTACACCAGGTGCAGCGGTTGTGGCTTTCGTTGAAACTCCAGTTGCAGCAGTTGTGGCTTTCGTTGTCACTCCAGTTGCAGCAGTTGTGGCTTTCATCGTCACTCCAGTTGCAGCAGTTGCTGCTTTCGTTGTCACTCCAGTTGCTGCTTTCGTTGTCACTCCAGTTGCAGCAGTTGTGGCTTTAGTCGTCACGACAGTTGCAGCGGTTGTTACTTTGGCTGTAACTCCTGTAGTTGGAGTAGCAACCCCAGGTGCAGCAGATGTCACTTTCGTAACTACACCAGGTGCAGCGGTTGTGGCTTTCGTTGAAACTCCAGTTGCAGCAGTTGTTGCTTTCGTTGTCACCCCAGTTGCAGCAGTTGTGGCTTTCGTTGTCACTCCAGTTGCAGCAGTTGTGGCTTTCATTGTCACTCCAGTTGCAGCAGTTGTTACTTTGCCTGTAACTCCTGTAGTTGGAGTAGCAACCCCAGGTGCGGCAGATGTCACTTTCGTTACTACACCAGGTGCGGCAGATGTCACTTTCGTAACTACACCAGGTGCAGCAGTTGTGGCTTTGGTTATCACTCCAGTGGCAGCAGTTGTTGGTTTCGTTGTCACTCCAGTTGCAGCAGTTGTTGGTTTCGTTGTCACTCCAGTTGCTGCAGTTGTGGCTTTCATTGTCACTCCAGTTGCAGCAGTTGTTACTTTGCCTGTAACTCCTGTAGTTGGAGTAGCAACCCCAGGTGCGGCAGATGTCACTTTCGTAACTACACCAGGTGCAGCAGTTGTGGCTTTGGTTATCACTCCAGTGGCAGCAGTTGTTGGTTTCGTTGTCACTCCAGTTGCAGCAGTTGTGGCTTTAGTTGTCGCGACAGTTGCAGCAGTTGTTGCTTTGGCTGTAACTCCTGTAGTTGGAGTAGCAACCCCAGGTGCAGCAGATGTCACTTTCGTAACTACTCCAGGAGCAGCAGTTGTGGCTTTCGATGTCACTCCAGTTGCGCCTTTAGTTGTCACAACAGTTGCAGCAGTTGTTACTTTGCCTGTAGCTCCTGTAGTTGGAGTAGCAACCCCAGGTACGGCAGATGTCACTTTCGTAACTACACCAGGTGCAGCAGTTGTGGCTTTGGTTATCACTCCAGTGGCAGCAGTTGTGGCTTTCATTGTTGCAGCAGTTGTTACTTTGCCTGTAACTCCTGTAGTTGGAGTAGCAACCCCAGGTGCGGCAGATGTCACTTTCTGCTACACCAGGTGCAGCAGTTGTGGCTTTGGTTATCACTCCAGTGGCAGCAGTTGTTGGTTTCGTTGTCACTCCAGTTGCAGCAGTTGCTGCTTTCGTTGTCACTCCAATTGCTGCTTTCGTTGTCACTCCAGTTGCAGCAGTTGTGGCTTTGGTTGCCACTCCAGTTGCAGCAGTTGTTGCTTTCGTTGTCACTCCAGTTGCAGCAGTTGTGGCTTTCGTTGTCACTCCAGTTGCAGCAGTTGTTGGTTTCGTTGTCACTCCAGTTGCAGAAGTTGTGGCTTTAGTTGTCACGACAGTTGCAGCAGTTGTTACTTCGGCTGTAACTCCTGTAGTTGGAGTAGCAACCCCAGGTGCAGCAGATGTCACTTTCGTAACTACTCCAGGAGCAGCAGTTGTGGCTTTCGTTGTCACTCCAGTTGCAGCAGTTGTGGCTTTGGTTGTCACTCCGACCGCTGCACTGGTAGCTGTGGTTGTCAAATGGGCAGGTGTCGTTATGACACCTGCAGGTGCAGCAGTTGTGGCTTTCGTTATCACTCCAGTGGCAGCAGTTGCTGGTTTCGTTGTCACTCCAATTGCAGCAGTTGCTGCTTTCGTTGTCACTCCAGTTGCTGCTTTCGTTGTCACTCCAGTTGCAGCAGTTGTTGGTTTCGTTGTCACTCCAGTTGCAGCAGTTGCGGCTTTGGTTGTCACTCCAGTTGCAGCAGTTGTGGCTTTCGTTGTCACTCCAGTTGCAGCAGTTGTTGTTTTCGTTGTCACTCCAGTTGCAGCAGTTGTGGCTTTCGTTGTCACTCCAGTTGCAGCAGTTGTGGCTTTCGTTGTCACTCCAGTTGCAGCAGTTGTTGGTTTCGTTGTCACTCCAGTTGCAGCAGTTGTGGCTTTAGTTGTCACGACAGTTGCAGCAGTTGTTGCTTTGGCTGTAACTCCTGTAGTTGGAGTAGCAACCCCAGGTGCAGCAGATGTCACTTTCGTAACTACTCCAGGAGCAGCAGTTGTGGCTTTCGATGTCACTCCAGTTGCGCCTTTAGTTGTCACAACAGTTGCAGCAGTTGTTACTTTGCCTGTAACTCCTGTAGTTGGAGTAGCAACCCCAGGTGCGGCAGATGTCACTTTCGTAACTACACCAGGTGCAGCAGTTGTGGCTTTGGTTATCACTCCAGTGGCAGCAGTTGTGGCTTTCATTGTCACTCCAGTTGCAGCAGTTGTTACTTTGCCTGTAACTCCTGTAGTTGGAGTAGCAACCCCAGGTGCGGCAGATGTCACTTTCGTAACTACACCAGGTGCAGCAGTTGTGGCTTTGGTTATCACTCCAGTGGCAGCAGTTGTTGGTTTCGTTGTCACTCCAGTTGCAGCAGTTGCTGCTTTCGTTGTCACTCCAGTTGCTGCTTTCGTTGTCACTCCAGTTGCAGCAGTTGTGGCTTTGGTTGTCACTCCAGTTGCAGCAGTTGTTGCTTTCGTTGTCACTCCAGTTGCAGCAGTTGTGGCTTTCGTTGTCACTCCAGTTGCAGCAGTTGTTGGTTTCGTTGTCACTCCAGTTGCAGAAGTTGTGGCTTTAGTTGTCACGACAGTTGCAGCAGTTGTTACTTTGGCTGTAACTCCTGTAGTTGGAGTAGCAACCCCAGGTGCAGCAGATGTCACTTTCGTAACTACTCCAGGAGCAGCAGTTGTGGCTTTCGTTGTCACTCCAGTTGCAGCAGTTGTGGCTTTGGTTGTCACTCCGACCGCTGCACTGGTAGCTGTGGTTGTCAAATGGGCAGGTGTCGTTATGACACCTGCAGGTGCAGCAGTTGTAGCTTTCGTTATCACTCCAGTGGCAGCAGTTGCTGGTTTCGTTGTCACTCCAATTGCAGCAGTTGCTGCTTTCGTTGTCACTCCAGTTGCTGCTTTCGTTGTCAGTCCAGTTGCAGCAGTTGTTGGTTTCGTTGTCACTCCAGTTGCAGCAGTTGCGGCTTTGGTTGTCACTCCAGTTGCAGCAGTTGTGGCTTTCGTTGTCACTCCAGTTGCAGCAGTTGTTGTTTTCGTTGTCACTCCAGTTGCAGCAGTTGTGGCTTTCGTTGTCACTCCAGTTGCAGCAGTTGTGGCTTTCGTTGTCACTCCAGTTCCAGCAGTTGTTGGTTTCGTTGTCACTCCAGTTGCAGCAGTTGTGGCTTTAGTTGTCACGACAGTTGCAGCAGTTGTTGCTTTGGCTGTAACTCCTGTAGTTGGAGTAGCAACCCCAGGTGCAGCAGATGTCACTTTCGTAACTACTCCAGGAGCAGCAGTTGTGGCTTTCGATGTCACTCCAGTTGCGCCTTTAGTTGTCTCAACAGTTGCAGCAGTTGTTACTTTGCCTGTAACTCCTGTAGTTGGAGTAGCAACCCCAGGTGCGGGAGATGTCACTTTCGTAACTACACCAGGTGCAGCAGTTGTGGCTTTGGTTATCACTCCAGTGGCAGCAGTTGTGGCTTTCATTGTCACTCCAGTTGCAGCAGTTGTTACTTTGCCTGTAACTCCTGTAGTTGGCGTAGCAACCCCAGGTGCGGCAGATGTCACTTTCGTAACTACACCAGGTGCAGCAGTTGTGGCTTTGGTTATCACTCCAGTGGCAGCAGTTGTTGGTTTCGTTGTCACTCCAGTTGCTGCTTTCGTTGTCTCTCCAGTTGCAGCAGTTGTGGCTTTGGTTGTCACTCCAGTTGCAGCAGTTGTTGCTTTCGTTGTCACTCCAGTTGCAGCAGTTGTGGCTTTCGTTGTCACGACAGTTGCAGCAGTTGTTACTTTGGCTGTAACTCCTGTAGTTGGAGTAGCAACCCCAGGTGCAGCAGATGTCACTTTCGTAACTACTCCAGGAGCAGCAGTTGTGGCTTTCGTTGTCACTCCAGTTGCAGCAGTTGTGGCTTTGGTTGTCACTCCGACCGCTGCACTGGTAGCTGTGGTTGTCAAATGGGCAGGTGTCGTTATGACACCTGCAGGTGCAGCAGTTGTGGCTTTCGTTATCACTCCAGTGGCAGCAGTTGCTGGTTTCGTTGTCACTCCAGTGGCAGCAGTTGCTGGTTTCGTTGTCACTCCAGTTGTGGCTTTCGTTGTCACTCCAGTTGCAGCAGTTGTTGGTTTCGTTGTCACTCCAGTTGCAGCAGTTGCGGCTTTGGTTGTCACTCCAGTTGCAGCAGTTGTGGCTTTCGTTGTCACTCCAGTTGCAGCAGTTGTTGTTTTCGTTGTCACTCCAGTTGCAGCAGTTGTGGCTTTCGTTGTCACTCCAGTTGCAGCAGTTGTGGCTTTCGTTGTCACTCCAGTTGCAGCAGTTGTGGGTTTCGTTGTCACTCCAGTTGCAGCAGTTGTGGCTTTAGTTGTCACGACAGTTGCAGCAGTTGTTACTTTGCCTGTAACTCCTGTAGTTGGAGTAGCAACCCCAGGTGCGGCAGATGTCACTTTCGTAACTACACCAGGTGCAGCAGTTGTGGCTTTGGTTATCACTCCAGTAGCAGCAGTTGTTGGTTTCGTTGTCACTCCAGGTGCAGCAGTTGTGGCTTTCGTTGTCACTCCAGTTGCAGCAGTTGTGGCTTTGGTTGTCACTCCGACCGCTGCACTGGTAGCTGTGGTTGTCAAATGGGCAGGTGTCGTTATGACACCTGCAGGTGCAGCAGTTGTGGCTTTCGTTATCACTCCAGTGGCAGCAGTTGCTGGTTTTGTTGTCACTCCAGTTGCAGCAGTTGCTGCTTTCGTTGTCACTCCAGTTGCTGCTTTCGTTGTCACTCCAGTTGCAGCAGTTGTTGGTTTCGTTGTCACTCCAGTTGCAGCAGTTGCGGCTTTGGTTGTCACTCCAGTTGCAGCAGTTGTGGCTTTCGTTGTCACTCCAGTTGCAGCAGTTGTTGTTTTCGTTGTCACTCCAGTTGCAGCAGTTGTGGCTTTCGTTGTCACTCCAGTTGCAGCAGTTGTGGCTTTCGTTGTCACTCCAGTTGCAGCAGTTGTTGGTTTCGTTGTCACTCCAGTTGCAGCAGTTGTGGCTTTCGTTGTCACTCCAGTTGCAGCAGTTGTTACTTTGCCTGTAACTCCTGTAGTTGAAGTAGCAACCCCAGGAGCAGCAGATGTCACTTTCGTAACTACACCAGGTGCAGCAGTTGTTGCTTTCGTTGTCACTCCAGTGGCAGCAGTTGCTGGTTTCGTTGTCACTCCAGTTGCTGCTTTCGTTGTCACTCCAGTTGCAGCAGTTGTTGGTTTCGTTGTCACTCCAGTTGCAGCAGTTGCGGCTTTGGTTGTCACTCCAGTTGCAGCAGTTGTGGCTTTCGTTGTCACTCCAGTTGCAGCAGTTGTTGTTTTCGTTGTCACACCAGTTGCAGCAGTTGTGGCTTTCGTTGTCACTCCAGTTGCAGCAGTTGTGGCTTTCGTTGTCACTCCAGTTGCAGCAGTTGTTGGTTTCGTTGTCACTCCAGTTGCAGCAGTTGTGGCTTTAGTTGTCACGACAGTTGCAGCAGTTGTTACTTTGCCTGTAACTCCTGTAGTTGGAGTAGCAACCCCAGGTGCGGCAGATGTCACTTTCGTAACTACACCAGGTGCAGCAGTTGTGGCTTTGGTTATCACTCCAGTAGCAGCAGTTGTTGGTTTCGTTGTCACTCCAGGTGCAGCAGTTGTGGCTTTCGTTGTCACTCCAGTTGCAGCAGTTGTGGCTTTGGTTGTCACTCCGACCGCTGCACTGGTAGCTGTGGTTGTCAAATGGGCAGGTGTCGTTATGACACCTGCAGGTGCAGCAGTTGTGGCTTTCGTTATCACTCCAGTGGCAGCAGTTGCTGGTTTTGTTGTCACTCCAGTTGCAGCAGTTGCTGCTTTCGTTGTCACTCCAGTTGCTGCTTTCGTTGTCACTCCAGTTGCAGCAGTTGTTGGTTTCGTTGTCACTCCAGTTGCAGCAGTTGCGGCTTTGGTTGTCACTCCAGTTGCAGCAGTTGTGGCTTTCGTTGTCACTCCAGTTGCAGCAGTTGTTGTTTTCGTTGTGACTCCAGTTGCAGCAGTTGTGGCTTTCGTTGTCACTCCAGTTGCAGCAGTTGTGGCTTCCGTTGTCACTCCAGTTGCAGCAGTTGTTGGTTTCGTTGTCACTCCAGTTGCAGCAGTTGTGGCTTTCGTTGTCACTCCAGTTGCAGCAGTTGTTACTTTGCCTGTAACTCCTGTAGTTGAAGTAGCAACCCCAGGAGCAGCAGATGTCACTTTCGTAACTACACCAGGTGCAGCAGTTGTTGCTTTCGTTGTCACTCCAGTTGCAGCAGTTGTGGCTTTAGTTGTCACGACAGTTGCAGCAGTTGTTACTTTGGGTGTAACTCCTGTAGTTGGAGTAGGAACCCCAGGTGCAGCAGATGTCACTTTCGTAATTACTCCAGGAGCAGCAGTTGTGGGTTTCGTTGTCACTCCAGTTGCAGCAGTTGTGGCTTTCGTTGTCACTCTAGTTGCAGCAGTTGTGGCTTTCGTTGCTACTCCAGTTGGAGCAGTTGTTGGTTTCGTTGTCACTCCAGTTGCAGCTTTACTTGTCACGACAGTTGCAGCAGTGCTTACTTTGGCTGTAACTCCTGTAGTTGGAGTAGCAACCCGAGGTGCAGCAGATGTCACTGCCGTAACTAGTCCAGGAGCAGCAGTTGTGGCTTTGGTTGTCACTCCAGTTGCAGCAGTTGTTACTTTGCCTGTAACGCCTGTAGTTGAAGTAGCAACCCCAGGTGCAGCAGATGTCACTTTCGTAACTACACCAGGTGCAGCAGTTGCGGCTTTGGTTGTCACTCCAGTTGCAGCAGTTGTTACTTTGGTTGTCACTCCAGTTGCAGCAGTTGTTGCTTTCGTTGTCACTCCAGTTGTCGCTTTCGTTGTCCCTGCAGTTGCAGCAGTTGTGGCTTTGGCTGTCACAGCAGTGGGTCCAACACCAGGAACACCTCCAGGTGTAGCAACACCTGGTGCAGCTGACGATAACACTGTCATCACTTCTTCCCCAACTCCAGTTGCAGCAGTTGTCGCTTTCGTTGTCACTGCAGTTGCAGCAGTTGTGGCTTTGGCTGTCACAGCAGTGGGTCCAACACCAGGAACACCTCCAGGTGTAGCAACACCTGGTGCAGCTGACGATAACACTGTCATCACTTCTTCCCCAACTCCAGTTGCAGCAGTTGTCGCTTTCGTTGTCACTGCAGTTGCAGCAGTTGTGGCTTTGGCTGTCACAGCAGTGGGTCCAACACCAGGAACACCTCCAGGTGTAGCAACACCTGGTGCAGCTGACGATAACACTGTCATCACTTCTTCCCCAACACCAGTTGCCTTTGTTGTAACCATTGTCCCTAGAGTAGGGACCCTGGGTAGTCCAGTTGTGGCTCTGGATGTCACTCCGACAGCTGCACTGGTAGCTGTGGTTGTCAAATGGGCAGGTGTCGTTATGACACCTACAGGTGCACCACCAGAGGTTGCTCTCGTAATGATTCCTGTTACTGCAGTTATTTCTTTGCTTGTCACTCCAGGAGTACCAGTTGTTGCTTTCGTTGTCACTCCAGTTGCAGCAGTTGTTGCTTTCGTTGTCGACGTCACTCCAATTGCAGCAGTTGTCGCTTTCGTTTTCACTCCAGTGGCAGCAGTTGTGGCTTTTGTCACTCCAGGAACAGAAGTTGTGGCTTTGGTTGTCACGACAGTTGCAGCAGTTGTTGGTTTCGTTGTCACTCCAGTTGCAGCAGTTGTGGCTTTCGTTGTCACTGCAGTTGCAGCAGTTGTGGCTTTCATTGTCACTCCAGTTGCAGCAGTTGTGGTTTTCGTTGTAACTCTAGTGGTTGGAGTAGCAACCCCAGCTGCAGCAGATGTCACTTTCGTAACGACTCCAGGAGCAGCAGTTGTGGCTTTGGTTGTCACGACAGTTGCAGCAGTTGTTGGTTTCGTTGTCACTCCAGTTGCAGCAGTTGTGGCTTTCGTTGTCACTGCAGTTGCAGCAGTTGTGGCTTTCATTGTCACTCCAGTTGCAGCAGTTGTGGCTTTCATTGTCACTGCAGTTGCAGCAGTTGTTACTTTGGCTGTAACTCTAGTGGTTGGAGTAGCAACCCCAGCTGCAGCAGATGTCACTTTCGTAACGACTCCAGGAGCAGCAGTTGTGGCTTTGGTTGTCACTCCAGTTGCAGCAGTTGTGGTTTTCGTTGTCACTCCAGTTGCAGCAGTTGTTACTTTGGCTGTAACTCTAGTGGTTGGAGTAGCAACCCCAGCTGCAGCAGATGTCACTTTCGTAACGACTCCAGGAGCAGCAGTTGTGGCTTTGGTTGTCACGACAGTTGCAGCAGTTGTTGGTTTCGTTGTCACTCCAGTTGCAGCAGTTGTGGCTTTCGTTGTCACTGCAGTTGCAGCAGTTGTGGCTTTCATTGTCACTCCAGTTGCAGCAGTTGTGGCTTTCATTGTCACTGCAGTTGCAGCAGTTGTTACTTTGGCTGTAACTCTAGTGGTTGGAGTAGCAACCCCAGCTGCAGCAGATGTCACTTTCGTAACGACTCCAGGAGCAGCAGTTGTGGCTTTGGTTGTCACTCCAGTTGCAGCAGTTGTGGTTTTCGTTGTCACTCCAGTTGCAGCAGTTGTTACTTTGGCTGTAACTCTAGTGGTTGGAGTAGCAACCCCAGCTGCAGCAGATGTCACTTTCGTAACGACTCCAGGAGCAGCAGTTGTGGCTTTGGTTGTCACTCCAGTTGCAGCAGTTGTGGTTTTCGTTGTCACTCCAGTTGCAGCAGTTGTTACTTTGGCTGTAACTCTAGTGGTTGGAGTAGCAACCCCAGCTGCAGCAGATGTCATTTTCGTAATGACTCCAGGAGCAGCAGTTGTGGCTTTCGTTTTCACTCCAGTTGCAGCAGTTGTGGCATTGGCCGTTGTAGTGGTTTGTATCGTTGTTACTTCCGTTCCTGCAGCTGTAGCTGTGGAATTAAAGTAAGTTAAGGATAGTACGTACGAGGAATTACTGTAAAATAAGGCAAGAACTTCAACCTTTTGAGCCTTCGAATGAAACGTCAGAGTTCGTGTTACATTTTTCAGGTAGTTTTATCCTGTAATCCCTTACTATAATGTTCAAAGCTACGTACATTGGTCAGTGGAACTAGGATTGTTACATGTTCTGCGATGGGATTACGCTTACCTGGGACGGTCGTGCACGTTGGACCAGTACAAGTAAGACAACCAGACTTGCAAAGACTAAATGGAAAAAAGGTGACTTCGATATAGTGGCGAGTTCGTGATTGGACAGGTTCAAGATGTTGGTTGTTGTAACACGTCTGTCGAGTCAATGGTGAGCTTAAGCAAGCGACGTTTTTGTCAACGCGGACGTCACTCGAAAATTGGTATATCTAATTGCATCATAGCGCTCGTGTAGGAAAGCAAAAAACTTTTAAAATCTTATGTTTTGTCCTATGTGTTGAAGATTACCACAAACTGATACAAACACAATTTTTAATCCAGTCCCCCCTCGGCAATCTTAGGTCCGTGTTGACAAAAACGTCGCTTGCTTAAGCTCGCTGTATCGCGTCAACAACGAAGTGCAAACACATCCTGATATTAAACAAGTTGTTGAAAGAGCATTGGTACAAGTCCTGGTGCAGTTTGTTACAACTTGTGCGTTTTCACTGTGTAGGTGTACGTTTACAAATGTCAAATACTTTAGGTAGTCAAGTGGAATACCGCAATTAGTTGCAATTACCAGAAATTGTTTAGTCTCCCTCGCAGCCGCTCTTTGTGTCGAGACACTCGCACAAAGAGCGGCAGCGAGGGAGACTAGAAATTGTTCTTAATTGTGAAGTTATTTCAGTAGTTTGAAGGTATTGACTTGATTATATAAGAGAATTTTTCTAGTTTGGTTGGATTCTATTAACCGAGGGTGACCGTCTTGCAACCCTCACGACGATCACTATTACCTTCTAATTTGACGACGTTATGAACGCAAAGCAAATGCATGCTAGGTGATGGTTAATAATGCAAACACCGCATTTTGTAAGGGGAAACGTACACATCATTGGCACGAAGGGCATCACCAGTTTTTGTTATATAAAACATTTATCTTACCAATTTTGACAGTTACTGATCACAAATGAACCGTTTGGGTACTCCTGGCCATCGACAATACAAGGACACGCATCTGGTTTAATACAGGCGCCATTGTGAAGTACCGTGCCATTGGGACAATGACAACCTTCTGTGCATGGTATCGAGGATGAAGGACCAGAGGCACAGAGAGTCCCACATGTTTCAGGACATGCTGGACCACAAGCTTCATACTTCAGACCATTCTCACATTGGGCAGCTGAAAGGAACAGCAAAGGTAAAGTCAACACGCTATTTGGTTATAACACAATTGCATTATAACGGTTCTGAAGCGTTTAGATCTGTTTGGGTACAGACAGAATCATTGCACATTGTTGGGCTGATTTCAGATTTTGCTCATGTTAATACCCAACACGTTTACCATTGGCATGACAAATAGCAATGTGTAAACGAAGAAAGAGCTTGGGAATGAGGTTGGGTTAAGACTCAAGTTTACACATTTTCATTTGTCGGACAGATTTAAAATTTTGCTCAATGATAATGACGATATCTTACAGTGTGTGACCACACATCAGATGACGTATAATGCGTATTACGCAAATATTAAAGTAGATCCAAAATCGACATGACGAATAGCAATGTTTAAACGGGACCTAAATTTCATGCAAGTAATTGAATGTAGAGTATAGGTCAATTTACACGTGTTCCAGTAATTTCAAGCAGTAACGTAGTTGGAAACGTTACGTTGTGTATAGTCTAGGGGTTCTGATTAGGTTAGCTGCCTGCCGACAGTTTCCTGTATTTTTGACTGAGAAATTACGAATTTACCTCTTCTGATATAGCTGACAAACGACGAAAGAGCAATTTTGAGACATACAAAATATTTTACTCTATCTCTCTAATATATATGAATTTTAGCTGCTGACAATTGTAGTACTACTGTACAGGAATGTTTTGACTTACGACAAAGTTCTTGTGTCCTCCACTTGATATGTACACCATGTCGGTTACATTCCCTGGAATAGGCAGCAATAGCTGTACACATACATTCACAATCACCACCTGTATCACAACCACAAGCATCATAATAACAATTCTCAAAGAGTGGTTCTGGATCGACCTGCAACAAGTTGGAACAAGTTTACTTCGGTTACCTAACCTACTTCATATAAGCCAGGTTTATTGTAACAATGTTTTCATCTCGCTTTGAACAATGTTCCAACAGGATAATTGTGCTATAGCAATTTTCCATTTGACCATCACAACTGAAGCAGGTTGCTGAAAAGGTTGAACAACCATGTTATCAATGCACAACACGGTTGTTCCTACGTAAAAGCGTTGTTAACCAGGACATTTTTTAACAAAAATAGGCAACGCAAATCGTTGAAGAACCAATCAAATCTCATGTTTGATTTGCTTTGCTTTGCAAGTTGGCGTTTAACGCTGTAATATCGCCTTTACTTGCAATGCATCATGATATCAGAAAAAATGACAGTGGAAAAGTAGAAACTCGTAGAATTCCCATCTCCGGTTTTCTAGACCGAGATTGGAAGGGACTATGTAAATACAGCAAATATATCCACAAGTGCACGGAATATTTTCGTGTCAGCTTGACGGTTGTGTTGGAAGAGGCTTAACGTGTAGCGTTTCAATAGAATTGCGATTTGTTCGTTGTTTTCTGCATTTCAGGGGGGAAATGAAAATAAATTTCGATCTCCGAGGGTAATTCTGTAATAGAGAAATAGTACTTTACTTTTTAAAGTTGGAGTCTAAAATAGTACTTTAAAATAGTACTTTATTTTTTATTTAAAATAGTACTTTACTTTTTAAATAGTTGGAGTCTAAAGCGAGAACTCTAAAGACTCCGTTCTGCAGTACAACCACTTTCCAAGGATCGTACTTCAATCGTATAATTAAGCTCTGGAACAGTATTATGATCAATCCCACTTCTCGAAGCTTTTCCAGCTTATCATTGTTTAAAACGTTTGCTAAAGACATATTTAGTTTAGAGCTGTACAGAACCTTTAACGTAGACATGACGTGCACATGGAGTCTAGTGCGGGACTGCTCTTGTCATAGGTCATAGAGTAAACGAATTATTTAGAAGTAAAACGTTCAAATAGGAACGGATGATGTTTCGTGCGTCAACTTTTACTAAATCACTCCTAGAGAGTTGACTAGCTCTATCTCTAAATCATCATTCGCTCCTGTTTGATCATTTTGCTTATTTCATTGTTTTCATATTTATATTTTTCATATTTTCATATAAATGTTACTACTTATTAGAGAAGGGAGGTGCCTTGCATGGGACTTCTATATAGTCTCGTTCGCACCTTCCCTTTTGGGCCAGTTGATATTGTACTTTATTTTAATGTTGATATTGTACTTTATTTTAATGTAATTTATGGCACCAATAAAGTTGTTAAATAAATACTTACTTTATCATGACAAGGTCGAAAAACGTCTCTGCGTATGATGTTACATGTCTTGTGAGCCCAGGCAGCTCGATGTTTGTTTTTCTTACAGGGATGTTCAATCACATGTGTATCTGCACAAGATGGTTCAACTTTCCAAGAATCACCGAAATCTGTCGGAAGAGTTTCAGGAAGATTTTGTGGAGTCAAGAAATCATCATTTTGATTGTCGTTCAGATTACCACAAAGACCACATGTACTTCCTGGAAGAAGATGTAATATTGAATTGATTACTAAGTGCGAAGGATTTCAAGAAGAACGAAGAAATTTAAAGTCACAAGAGTGATTTGACAACCTTGCTCAAAATTACAGTAACTAGAATGTCTGACATCTCACCTTTGTAAGTAGGTTCTAAATTCACATACACTGCAGTACCATGATCCCATTCCATAGTCAGACCAATTTCTGTCGTTAGCACAGTGAAGAACGGACTTTCGTATATTTTATATCCTGCAGTCAAGTTCACATCCTGAGCCCCAGGTAGAGCTTCAATTTTTGGTTTTTCTCCTCGAATGAAGGAGATCATAATCTCATCCAACGTTACAGTGGGTGCTTTGGTACAGGTGACCCCACTCGTACCACAGGGAATGTTCTGCACTACAATACGGTAATTTCCAGAACTACTGCCACAGTAGTCCTCAGATAAGATGTACTCACAAGAACCTTGGAAGTCGTATCTCTTACCATCGAAAGTTTTATAATGAGGATCACCAACTGTACTGCAAACTTTTGAACATTTTTTCGTAGTACATTGCCATGCCGTGTCGTTGCAAGTACTTTATTAAACAAAAGTAAAGGAAATTAGTACATCTCAATCATGTCGCGGTGAAATTGGACATTTTGGGTCAATTTCCACGTTAACACTTTCAATTACATTCAGCGATTTTTACCCTTCAACTATGGCATCAGATCTGAGGATAGTTATACTATTACTCGACAATTCTGTAATTGGTTTTCCTATTTGTAACAAATTCTCTTGACATACTGAAAAAAATCGAGGATCTTTACCAGATCCATCTTAGAATTGCTCTTTATAGACATAAAAAAAGGCTTGACGAATAAAGTGAATGAGATTACTTGGATTGGAAGTCGAATTCCCTTATTTCCACGAGATTAGTTTTGTAACGTTCTATAGCGGATGGAGAATTATTGAATAGGGCATTCCATGTGGAAGCAGTAGCCTTCCACGGCAACAGAACGGGGGGGGGGGAATCTTCATATTTTCCTTGTTACAGTAAATAAATATTTTCTGTGGTTTCAACACAGGTGACTTCCTACCGTCGTGCGTAATTCCGAGATGTACTTACCAGGTGTTACAGTCAATCGTGATAGTTTCTCCAGAGTCGTAGTGATGACCATCATGATGACAAGTACATTCAGAGACATTGATACATCCAGAACCATCAAAGACCAGGTCTCCAGGACAGACGCACCCTTCTTCACATTGCTGGTTCAAGCATGGCATATTCACGTTCTCACATGTTTGAGCACACTGAGCACAAGTAGACCAAACGCGATCAAGGGAGCACTCAACACCTATTAGAGAGAAATTGAAGTTACCTTTCAATTATGGTATTAAATTTTGTTAGCGCGTTGCCTCTCATCATACGTGGTTAGATCATTTGGTCTTAGAAGTAACTCTCCTTTAATTGTCTCAAGGGGGCCGAGTTATACAGGGGACAAAGGGACTATTTGCGCCATAGCTGCAGGTTCTGACAGGTCCAGAATTAAGGGCCAATGAAAATTTTCCAGGGATACAAGCGATGAGAATATATACACACTACGGAACAGGTGATGTACACAACACATTTGCTGTCCACGTCTAAATTGGCGTACGAAAATATCAAATGGTCTCAGCTACAAAGTAAATATCATAGTACATTTTAGCCAAAATTCATTCTCTTTGATAATGAGAGAAAATTGGCCCTGGAGAGACTCCTAAAAGTCATTTTTGCTACCTGCCTGACAAAGTTAATCCGGGCGTGGTTCAAGAAAACTGAAAAGAGCGGTTGATATTCTTATTAAATAATTTTACCTTCGCATGTCTCGTTTCTACAGTCAAATTTTCCATTTTGGCAAGTACTGAAAATAAAATATTAGAAGCAATGAGAATGTTTCGCGACGTAAATGACAAATATGAAAACATCTTGGTTACGATACACGTTCTTCTATCATTTAGATGAAAGAGAAGCTAATATGTGCCGGTTGTTTGACTGCCCCGTGTTAAAATCTTATCACGAACCTCGAAAGTGTTATTCACTAACATCAGATCGTTTCGTTGCCGAAATTCATATGTAGCCAGGAAATGGGGATTTCAAAATTCAAACATTTACGAAGACGTACAGAAGTGAAAAACATGATCAATGCATGCATCATAATGAATTACCTGAGGTTCTATTAAAAAGAGTATAAATGATCATAGTCATAGAAAATCAGTTATAAAGTAGTTACCTAAGCTGGTACTAGCCTGCAAGGCAGGCACTCGCGGAATGACTGGTTAGGGTAAGCTGGTACTGCCTGTCTGGTTCGCCTCGTTAACAAAGCATAATGGTTGAATCTTTACTTCGGAATGATGTAGACCTGTTACTTAATTTACTCCACAAGATTCGAATCAAGCCATAAAAATATAGTTAAAAATAACAAGTTACCATATGGTGCATCTGTTAGGCCAGTACGAGGCACCAGGGGCGTAATCTTCACCATCTTGGTGACAAGAACATTGTGAATAAGGCACACATTTGTTGTCTTCATTTAATACAGTACCATTACGACAATGGCATCCTGGTGAACATTCCTCAATACAGCCTTCGTTTGTTTGTAAATCACGACATGTTTCATAACATGAAGTACCACATTGATGATATTCTTGTTCATTGTTCTCACACAGAACATCTGATGGGGAGAAAGCGAAACAGTTTTAAGTTAAAATCATGATTTTGAACGAGAAACATGGAGAAATCAGAACAGAATGTGTTATTAAACGTTATATATTTTTAAAAATACGAGTTAACAACAAGAACATAGGCATAATCCACTAGCTGAACGTTTCATGAAACTGGAGTCCTTTCTGCCGGTATAATTTAAGGATATACTACAAATTTCGTCAATTTTAAAACCACGAAAAGAATACTGATAATATAACGAGAAAATTAATTAACTCAGTATATAAAATGTTTTATTTAACTTCCTCACTAAAAGTCTGGTCAAGGATAAATCGGGATAAATTAAGAAATATTTCTGCTGCGAGTCTTTCGACAGTCAAGAAACGTCGCAAACTTATTCGCCAAAATATTTCCCTCCGTCTATAATAGTAATTATTTCCATAAAAACAGAATCTAATAATCTAGATCATGGTAAAAAGGAATAGCAGAAATCTCATACCGCACTCAGAGACCAGACCAGTATTCCTCCAGTTGATCACATGACCATGACGTGAACACGCATGTGCATAATCTTCAAGCGCTGAACAATAACAAAGTGTACCGTCTTGACAACCACATACGTCATACTTGCAGTTTTGAAAATAATGATCCAGTGGGTCAACACTGTGATGGCACACTTGGAAGGGATCCCTTTTTAAAGCACTACACTTCATCTCAGCTTCGGCCGCTCGCTGGACCATTGTCTCGCATGGGTTTTTCACGTGAGCAGTTTTGTTACACACCGTTGTTGCCCAAGAGTTAGCAAAAGCAAGGACGTTTGTTTCAATAGCATGGTCATTGTTCATAAAGTCATCATCTTGGATATTATTGTAGTTACCACAAAGTCCACAAGTTTTGGTAGCGAAATGAGCTTGAACAGTGACGTAAAGACGTAACATGCCATCCCACTTTACATCCAATCCAATGTTAGATTGCAGACGAGTCATCTGCGAGGATATTCTAGTCATCGTGATCCCTGAGAAGAATATAGTACGATCTTGTTAAACATCGTTCAACTATAACGCTATATTTTCCTATAGATTTTAGGAGAAAAGAGTAAATTTGTGAGAAAACTATTTTTCAAACAAAATAGAATTTAATCGCCTAATTTCTTTAGCACGTTAAACTACGGAGTAGTTTTCGATTCCCAACATTTTGATTTTGGATTAATAAAAATACTGACCATACGTTTTAAGGGTCAGTTCTTTTAAGAAGGGTCCGTGAATCAGTTCTTGCGTTGTTGCTCATAATAAAAACAATTAAAACTATGGATTTTTTCTTAATAAAGTTTTTTCATCATTCTAACTGTATCGAAACATAGTATTATTTGTTGTTTGCCGAGCACTGGGACCGAACTATTAAGAAAACAACAGCGCGTTGCATCACATTCCAGGAAGGGTAACAAAAAACAATTTTTGTAGAAATATAACTAACGTCCCTTACAAGTTATTTTGTTGGTAACGGTACAACTCGAATTTCTTCGCGCTTTTTTGGCCTCATACACAAGTATATTCAAATTGCCTAAGACTCTAATACTCTTATTACCGGTTTCTAAAAACACGTGATAATTTCTACCTACTGAAGAATACGGCAGAATTTAACACCTGTAGCCAACTCTTTTGCCCGACTGTTTTCGATTGATTGTTTCGATTGATTGATTGTTTCGACTCTGTTTCGATTGATTGTATGCCCTCCCAATTTTCAAAATGGCTGAGAAAATATAATTCGTACATTCTTATTACCGGTAACTGAAAATACGCAATCATATAATACCTGCTGACGAATAGGGCAACACAGTTTCCTTGCTATTCACCATGACTGCTCCACCTCGCAAGAGAACAATCGAGGATCCATTTACATTAACAAAAACAGTTTTAGTACAAGTGACAGTATCATCTGTACCACATGGCGTATTTTCAACCAAGATCTCGAAGGTATTTGCATGACAGTCTCTTGCGAAGATATAACGACAATGACCCATAAATGAATACGCTTTACCATCAAATGTTCTGTAGTGAGGATCACCAGTAGCTGAACACGTACCTGTGGACAAAGAGGTAGATAATTAGAAATGTCATAAGCTGTTTTTCCTAGACGTCCAGTAATGGCTATCCCTAGGTATAGTCCAATGTTACTACACGAGGAAACCAAAGTACCCAAATAAAACTCAAAGCGTCGAAGGCTAATTTATAACCAGAAAACGTTATACTACATGAATCGAACCCCGGTGGTAGAGGTGAACCCCGGTGGTAGAGGTGAACCCCGGTGGTAGAGGTGAACCCCGGTGGTAGAGGTGAACCCCGGTGGTAGAGGTGAAAGGCACAAGCACTAACCAACGTGAACACCCTTATGTGGGTATGCGAGCAATACGTTTATTCACGAGTAGTGATGCTTAGTACAAGAAAGTGATTTTATTTGTGGTTTCATGGAAGTGAAAGTATTAACGACATCTTATCAGGGGCTTTCCGCCTGCTCTTCACCGCCTTGTTATCCGCCTTGGAAATAACACACAATCTCGGATAAAATTGTTGGCATACGTTAAAGACAACAGTGTGTACGTCATTTAGAATTCAACTTACCAGAGCAAACATCAGTACTGCACGACCAGGCTCCTCCAGTACAAACACTGTAAGAAAATATTCAAACTTTAGAAAACAACCTTAAATTAAAAGTCTTTGATTGACGAGAAAAATCAAATTTACCTAAAAGCACTAGTTGAAAAATTTAAAGCAGCTTGTTGCTCAACATACGAACATAAGAGATATTGCAAAACGGACTTAATAAAGAGTATGTGGAATACCTACAGGTAACATATGAAAGTACGACTTACCACTTGTTACAATCAGTTTGTATGGTGGATCCTGCAGGAAATATTTCTTTATGATGTTCACAAGGACATTCTCTCTCAGCAACACAGTTTTCTCCATCATGATAAGTACCATTTGGGCACGTGCAGCCATCAACACAGTGCATGTCACAAACGTATTTCACATCTCTATGAGCACAAGTTCTTGGACAAGCTGTTTCACATTCACTGAACTCCATTGTTGCTGGACATGTTACTCCTGAGGAAAGAAGTAGAATTCGATTTTGTTATTAAAAATGAACAATTGATGTTTCATTTACTATTCAAGATTTATAATTTTATATATTCACAAACGGAATATGTATTTAACTTTATTAGTATTTTCATCAAAAGAGAAAGTGGGGGGAGGGGAGTAAAATAATTTTATCATATCGAACTCACCCACGTTACTGTTATACTGTTGTTTACAATAATTCGTTGTTGTTCGTATAATTGTATGCAGGTTGAAAATCTTACTTTGTTGTTTAATTAATTATGGAATTAATTTGATAGACCTGTGTACGATTTTGGCCTCAACAGATGAGCAAGTTTCATATGTCGACCTGATAAATGTGCACGTTCTTTCTTTCTCACCAATCATTTGGACTCGGCATAATATAGAGATCTTGAAATGACGTCAGACGGATGTCACAATCGCTTGATCCGCGAAATCTCGTTCGATTTGATTATGGATGGTCCGACACGTAATAGAAATCAAACTGTAGTACCAAGAAACAGAACGACATTTTTATATCTAAAGGTTCTATGTACATACCGCAGATATTCAGATCATTCCTCCAAGAAAGTTCAATTCCATTTCTTGAACACGCTCTTGAATATTGAGTGAATGCATCGCACAATGTAGAATTGCTTGAAGTATAGTTCAGGTATGTACATGCAGCTTCTTCACACATCTTTATAAACAACCCTGGATCTACGACTGAATGACAAGATATGAACGGTGCTTGTAACAACGTTCCACAAGTTATACGAATCTTTGTGTATTCTTCGGAGCTCAATTTTGCACAAGGGAAGGAGTCTTGATGTGCAGGGACATCTTCACATGTTTCACCAAAAGCTGTCATTTTATAACTGTTACCGAAGGTGTTCACAGTGGAGACTTGATTACCAGCCAGAGTAACAAAATCATCGTTAGGGTCGCTGTTATAGTTGCCACACAAACCACAAGTTTTGCCTCGGTATTCATTAGACATGTGAACATAGACACCAGTGTGACCATCCCATTGGATAGTTAAACCACTGAAACCATACACGACGATGTACCTCGCTATTTCTTGGATTACGATTTTTTCAACCACATGAGGCAACGTTACATTCTGCTTGTTTACCACGACACGTCTACCTTGGTCAAGCACAACCTGAAAATGGAAGTACAGAAATAGGTCCTGACAAACTGGTATTAAATATCTGTTTACGAATTAGAGAAGCAATGAACTCGAAGGGTACGAAATCCAGTCCAACGAGTGTATAAGACCGCTTTTCCGCGACGGTTTGTTTACACTCGATTACAATATATTGCTGCTTTGGATTAGGAATTACTGGGAGGGCACTGCCACAGGTCAGATACTACACAGTCGGATAAGTAGGCCCCTTGACACTGTCAATCACTATTGTTCAGACTCCAGTTGGATTAATGCGAGTGGAAATGATCATGGCAAAGAAGCAGTGCGAAACATTGTATTGTGCAGGTTGTTCATTGGGGATGGAAGCGTAGTTATTGCAACTCAATTTTTTTTAAATATTTTTAAATTATTCATTATTTGTCGTTAATAAAAAACGTTTGATTAATAAAAAACGATCATTATCTTCGATACATTAATCCGACATTTGTTACACCGATCCCTCCCCGATATTCATACTCTTGCTGTATAACTGCTACATAGTTCTGATTTAACTGCCAAATGATTTAGTATACGGACCTTGATATCATGTCCACCAAGATATAATTCAACACCACGACGACATTTCTGATCTTCAGGACAGTTTGGATCATTGGTAACATGCACAGAGAACATGTCATCAACACAGTCGGCTACCAATTTGTATGTACAACGTCCAGGGAAGTAGAAGTATTTACCATCAAATGTTTTGTAATGGTGTTGACCCCACGTGTAACATAAATCTGGCTCATCTACAAAACAATGAATTAGATCAATAATCATGCAGCAACATTTTCATTTCATGCTCTGATTGACGATGATAATCGCATCAGCCAGATCTCGGTAAAGTACACACCTGGCAAAAGTGGGTTCTGGGATATCTAGATCTCGAGGAACGTTTGCTTTACCAACAAATTTTACGAACATTTTCAAATTCCACACATACTTTAATGAATGTTAAAGAATCTTACTTATTAACCGATATACATATAACATAAATACATTCAAATATACTGTTCCTCGCAATTATGTTCAAGCATAATGGCGTAAAGTACGATGAAATTTTCAATTGTTTTAGCAGGATCCGAGGAACATTAAATACTTTTTCTGGTTCATCTAATAATTCACCTGATGTTGTGGAGATCACTTGTCTCTTGAACGTAAAGGAGAGGTCGTTTTCTTGATTCGATATCAGAGCTAGAAGTAACACATTCATGCAATAAAGGTCGGTGTATGTTTTCGAAATGACGTCACAATAACTTTGGGGCAGTTTAACAAAACCTAAACTGTTATTAGTTGGGGTTAGGATTAAAATTAGTGCTAGTGTTAGGACAAACGTAATGCTTAGCGTTAGGGTTGGATTACGATAGGGTTGGATTACGATAGGGTTGGATTACGATTGTAAAGAATCAGGTAAGGAGTTAAAGAATAAGAGATCGCTGCATTTAAATTGGATTTGTTAATATGGAAATAGCCACTCTGTGATGCTCTCGTAGTTACGTGAACTTACGTATTTCGCAGTTTTTTCCAGAATACCCGTCAGGACAATGACAAGTATTTGGTGCCTCACAAATACCATACATTTGACATCCACCTTCACAAACAGCTAAAGAAACATTCAAAAATGGAATGAATAATAATAGTATACAATCTTAAAATAAGGCACCGATGTTTAAATTAGCGACGCAAGTCTAGGAAACTATAAAAGGTAATTGAAATGTGTGGGGTTTCAGTATTGTAGGATCCAACTATCTGAAAAATAGTTTCAGTATTGTAGGATCCAACTTTCTTTCAAACTCTTCAGGTATTTAGATCCTACAATCCTTCAAGAATGAAGGATTACAGAGAAATCATTTGACACAAGCGTAAGCATATGCTGGCGCATAGCCAAAGAAAATTCGTTTTCGTCTTCGTAAGGCCATGTTTTACTCAACCGTTTACTGTTTTTTCGTTTGTGTCATAAAAATTCGCTTTACAGTAGATACAAGCAGTACTGTCAAACAGGGTTCAAAATCGAAGCATCTGCAGCTAGTCTAAGACTTTTTTTCATAAAGATCTGCTGATACGGAATGCTCTTAAGGTCTGATTCCACGGCGAAATTCTTCGCGAAAAATTGTGTCTGCTGAATACGGATGGCTGCACATCAGTGATTCTATTCAATTTCCCCACTTTTTTCGCTTTCGCAGTGAGTAGAATACTTTCTTCTGTAAGGTCAAGTAATAAGGGCGGCGGCGGCAGTACAATGTAACCAAAATGTGGATGCATGGGACCCCCCAAATATTCTTCTTATGCATGTGGAGATTTTTATTTGTTAAAGAAAATTACCACAAATTTGTTATTTACACAGGCCAGAAATTACTATTGTTCTAGTTCGGGAAAACATTGAATAGAACAAAGGTTACTAAGCATTAGAATGATCTACATGAGTGAATAGCTCTTATACATAATTCTAATGCTTAGTTACTTTTGTTCTATTCAATGTTTTCCCGAACTAGAACAATAGTAACCAGGCATGTGAGTTATCCGAAGTTGTGAATTGGGTAGCAACGACGTAAACACACAGATGTAAACAGCGTTAGCCAAATTTGTCTATTGCCTGTCATACTTTCCCCATTTAAATGACCGGTTGGTGCGCATTCAATGGCAGGTAGCGCATTCAAAAAATTAAGAAACGATATTTATACCAAATATACATCTATTAATGGTCTAACTGCCCTGGGATTTACTAAGTTCTGAGATTTACAAAAGAAGCGGTTGAATTTTTTATGAAACCAACCGGGGTTGGAACTGCCGAAGCTCTCGTGATGGAACTGCCGAAGCTCTCGGCAATATCTCTTCAAATGTTTGTTTTTGGCAAATGATGTTCTTATGGTAAGAAGCGTATTTATTTTTGTGTATATATTGAAATTGCAAAAGTGGTCTTAGTGTGTCTGACTACCTTTGAAATAAGCGAATTTTCAAAACAGTCGAACCTGAGAAATTTTTACACTACAACCCAGTTTTTACACTACATGCTGCAGTTGACATGCTATAGCAAAAAAAGTTCACAAAATTACACGACAAAATTGGGCAGGAATAAAGTTTAATTCGTGGCAGTGTTGTCTAAGGTACGAAATTAGTAAATTGTTTTGCGAGCGGGGCGAAATTGGACAGGGAAGTCACAAATGTTTCGAGATTTAAAACACAAAATTTTATATGTTAGATAGTACAGAACGCCTTAAAACTTGTTGTATGAACGCTAAAAGGCTTGAATAATAACATCTTGAAAAAATACAGCAACAATCGACTGAATACTTTTTAAAATATTAATCATTTACTCGATCCACCTGGAGTTTTTTCCACTCCTTGTTGTCTTTTTAAAAATTACACAGGGGCCGCGTCGCCCCAGTCCCAAAGCGCGTCACACATTGATCACGACATTATCTAGCCGTTTCGTCGCCCTATCTTATAGTTATAATAGTAAAGCAACAATATAATTCGGGAATAGCCTACTGTACTACAACTTATAATTGTACTAACGTTCTTCACAACCAGTTCCACTCCATCCATATTTACAATAGCATGAACCGCCCACACAAATCCCATCATGTTCGCAGGGCACTGGACAATGACCTAACAATACAAAGCAGGGAATTCATTGTTTACCTCACGATGTATCAGACATTAAATTATTAGAGGCTATATGTCAAACGTGGGGTCCGTTTGGCACTATGAACTTTTATCGCCATGCAAAAGCCGGCAGGATAGGGACCTATAACTTACTATACACTGAAGCATCCAAGTTCAATGTTCACAAAAATACCCTCCACCATGCTTTGTGGTATTTCTAGGTTTGGTTAATTAGAAGTTTCAGATCTTTATACATGAGAGAATTATCATACTTTTTAAATTCTAGCGATATTTGACTGATATTCCCTACACATGCCTACACCATAAACTTTTTACTTGGACTCATATGACTCCTTATCCCTCCAGTCAAATATCAATGGATTAGAATATGATAGCTATTTTATACACTATAAAAACCTGAAACTATAGTTATCTGAAACTTCGTTGTAGTAATAAAACAAAACATAAGGGAGGAGATTTTTTTGGTCCATACAGGCCTCTGAATGATTAGTTTTTTGATACTTGGTTTTACAAACGAACATTTCGTAGTTTTTCAGGGATTAGTTTACCATTGTTTAGACAATTCGTTTCAATTCAATAGAACATCATTTTTATATTCAAAAAGTTTTATCACTGGAAATCTATTCAAGAAGTATTTTGCAGCCAAAAATTGTCCTGTAAAATTCGCTGTCGTTCCCATGGGGCATGGGTTCCTATTTTCTTTACCTGTCTGACATTTGTCTCCAGTGAAGCCGCTGACACAAGTGCAAGTGTTTGGAGCTGTACAGATACCACCATTTTGACATTCCTCTTCACAAATTCCTGGAAATATATTGAAAATAATGCTTAACGAGTAAGCAATGTACATACGAAATTACATTATAATTACTTAAAGAAAATTTTTGGAAGCACTTTGGAGCGATCTATTCTAAAACTACACCCGAATGACAGACGAGTAACAGACGACTACAGACGAGTGACAGACGACTACAGACGAGTAACAGACGACTACAGACGAGTAACAGACAAGTCTAGACGACTACAGACGAAATACGACTGACATTCAGGTACATACAAGTTCACACGACCATAGCGGCCCAAAACTGTGACGTATGTATATGGTAGGTGGGTCCAGCATAGTTTTGACAAACTTTTGTCAAAAACCCGAAATATATTCGCTTTTTTAACATGCTTAGAAATTACATTTGAAGTTAAAACTTTGTGTAAATGTAGTAAAATCACTAGTGTTTAAAGTGATAGTTTTTGTAGAGTTCTTGTTTGTAATTTGTGGAAACATTTGAATCAATTCGCCATTTATCATTGTAGGCAAAAGTCCGTTTAGACTGGTACTGCTAAGCAATGACAGGATGAGAAGTGGAATGTATGCGAAAAGGTCAGGCTGATAACATTGTCAAACTACAGGGTTTCAAGAACATTTCAGTTTCTTTAATTGCGGTTTGACCTATAGGCTGCGCACTTTTTCATACCTCAGATTCATCCTGCCATCCATACCAGGAAAACGGGATCCAGTATAGGGCCATAACGGACCAAATGTTAAATTTTGTCTATCGATAGCTTACTTTGTACGAAAAATCGTACAAAATAACAAGTCGTTATCGTGGTAATACCTGATTCACAAACTTGGTCAGTCCAACCTTCATCACACAAGCAAACGTCTGGTTTGATACATGCTCCATTTGCACATGGTAGTTGGCATACAGCTAAATAAAAGAGGACAATATAAACATTTTAGAGGAGTCGTAAAGAATTTCGTGAGTAATGCTCGAATAGGCATAGTTTAAGAGGTAGAGACTGGAATATAGGTATTGCCTACGAGAAACTGAGTCAGATTACTAAATAGAGATGGTCTAGTAGAAACTATACGATCTTTTTGTATTACTAGAGATGAAGAATGAGCGGTCGATCTGTCTGAAATTTACAAACATGAGCCGAAGAGGAGTGCTTGTAAATCCCATAGAGATCGGACGCAATACATACAAATAAATTCACACAATAGCTCATTTTTATCAACTATCCAATTCAGAAAATAAGCTTCAACTTACGCTGGGTGCACTCGGGTCCAATCCATCCCTTACAACACTTCGACACAACTCTGTATGTTTTTTTGAATACTTCCCTTTTCTTTGTAACAACAATAGGCCTGAAATAATGTAAGAAAACAGGTTTTTATTTCTTGTAAAACAATTCTGCGAATGGACATTAGTTATTAGTTGAAAATTTAATACAAACAACCATCCTGCGACAGTGGAATAAATTTTGCAGAGAACTAGCCAGGTTTTCCTCTCAAGAGTTCGTCCATAGTATGGAGATATTTAAGTTACTATAGATTGTCTATTGATGATTTTCATGTGACGTCAAAGCGGCCATGCTGGTGGACAACTTCAAAGTTCCGATGTTTATCAGAGCAAATAATTTATGGATATTTCTTTGTTTTAGGTATTTTTCCAACAAGCAAGGGCAGACATGAAAACAACCAATAGTGGCATTTTTAAGACAATTTTCACGCCTATATATATATATATATATGATAAACCTTTATACCCTTGTGGCCTGCTGTATGACAGGGTAGTAAAATTCCTATGCCTAACAATTCACGCAGTGAAAGTTTCATGAAAATCACAAAACATTATTGAACTGATGAACGATGTTCTGTGCTTGGGATAAGTTGTACGGCTTTCGTACAACCATGGCTGCATGCTGAAAATGTTTATCAAATTGTGTTAAAATAGAATAAAAGACATCAAACATAGACATACCGAGTAAAACGACATTGATTAGTGCCATCATTGAGCGGGATTTCATCAGGTACACTTCCACATAAAGCGACAAATGTTTGAACGACAGTAATGTTGTACTTTTCAGAAACAGATCGTACGTAAGGTTCTTGGTAAAAACAAATTCTACCATCGGATTCTGAACTGTTCACGGATCTGGCTTCTCTGTCAAGAAGGTCTAGTTCTTTATAGCTAAAAATAAGAGCAAATCAAAACGATTAAAACAGAGCCATATTATAACGAGACTTAAGCCATCTTAATTTGTTGCTGGAGAATAGAGGGTTAAAACTTAAAAGTCAAAGGCTTGTCGTAATGTGCTTATGACTTCGCCTTTGGCTTCGCAAATTCGATCTAGCGCCTAGCGGCCGAACCAGCACCAATGAGTATCACTTATGCCGTTATGGTACATATACAAGAAAGTATTCAAGAAAATAGTTCCTTTACGAATCGATGAATTGCCTGTTGTAAGCCTGTAACTCCACTGCATGCGCGCTTAACATGTCAGCAGTACAATTTTATTTCGTGAACCGGCAGTGAAGTTGGGCGTTGACCATTTATCTGAGACCAGCAATGCGGCAAAGTAAACTTAAAGGCATCAATATTAAACATAAGTCAATTTCGGCGACTAAGAAAAATCTAAATTAGTGGAGTTATGCTATCTATGAAGTGAACTGCACACTATACGATAAACAAGAGGCAAGTTTAAGCATCACAAGGGCAAAGGCAAAGTAACTTTCTTCAAAATTTGAAGTCATGTATGCATGATGCATGTTAAAATCGAACCATTAATAATCGACTTTTGAAATTAACATGTATACTTACACAGGAATATCTTGCTGGGTCGTTTCAGCATTTTCTTGTCCGACCAGCAGACAAGCAAGGAAGATGAATCCAGCCAGAGTTTCGGCCACCAAGATGCGACGCTTTCTAACCATGTTGACGACTTGAAGACCAAGGGCAAAAGTGACTTGAAAGTCGTTTGCTTTCTTGATATACCTTGACCATGTGACGTACTATCACCATGAGAATTATACAGTACAATACAGAAATATGTACAAACTGAAATATGAATTGCTTTGTTAGAAACACTTATTAAGTCTGGTTCACACGAGTGAGATAAGCAAAAGCAGAAATACAAAAGAAAACTTTCCCTCTAGGGCTTAAAAAGACAAAGCGGAGATAATTTTCTTTTGAAATGTCTTTTGTTCCAGCTTAGTTTATGCTTAGGGCTTGTGCTTATGTCGACGTTTATGTTGCACACTTCACTGTATCCCTTTGTTTTACCTTTTGTCTTTCCTTATGCTTGTGCTCATCTCACTCGTGTGAACCAGGCTTCAGGCTGCATTTTATTGGAAGAAAACAAAAGAATGAACCTCGTGCAAAATAATGAACTTTATGCAGAATGAACCTCATATGCACAAGGGCGAAAATCCATCTCAAAAAGTGGGGGATGGAGCCTGCTAATAGTTATGGAGGCATGTAACATGTTTAACGTTTTCAGAGCATTTCCGCATCATTTATAGACACTCCCGACAGGAGCGTACCTTGGGTCTAAGCATTAGGGGTGTGGGTTCGTTTTGCCCGACGAAAGGGCGTGGTAAAGGGGCCGGCCAAAACCAAAATTGTCTATTGGGGCCCCATGCCGCTAGTCTCTGTCGCAGCCGATACTATTTTTTGCTCTTGGCCACTAACGTCTGCGAAGGAGGCTCATGACGCTAGCGGGAATGCGCAGGTATCGAATGCCGAAAGCACAAGGGCACTAAGGGGTATGCGGACATGCTCGCTCATAAACTTCACCTTATCACAACCCGCACACCCGATAACCTATATATACAGAACTTACGGTTACAGCTCAGCAACTGGCCTCTGTAGCTCAGTTGGTTAGAGCGCTGCACCGGAATCGCAGGGCCGTGGGTTCAATTCCTGCCAGAGGACCTAGTGTTGCATTTTTCGCAACCGTTCCTGGTTAGGTCTTAAATTGTGTATATATCTACTCACTTGGATTATCCACCAAACCCAGTATTCTAGTTCAACCAAGTGATATAAAGAATAGGCTGGTTTAGAATTTTAGAACAACTGAAAAAGATATTACCTTCTATGGTAATTCGAGCGTTTACTGATGATAAAATACAATGTCAATGGCGCAATAAGGCATTTTTACCAAAGGCTTTACATAAATGTTAATATAAATCGGAATTATGAGTGACAGGATGATGGCATGGAGAACAGTGGGATTTCCAAAACAATGACAGACAATGGACATTCCGATCACTGAATCATAACTAGATGGCACCATTGACATTGTGCTAGACCAGAATGCATGCATGCATATATATTATACAATTATATATTATACCAATTATATATTATACTAATTGCCAATTTCTCAATTGAATGCTTATTTTAAATATTCTAAATCTAAAATCTAAATCATGACTGTCAGCACACAATAATTCAAGCATGTGTTTTGCCATGCTTACACGTCTTTCGTGGTTTCGTAGGTTTCGAATGTGCTGTTGGGAACTTCCACCCTTTTATCTACAGTCTGTACAGAACACTAATAATTCAACAATCACCATATGATGATACATACAGCAATGCTTTTTAGTCGCTTTTAAGCCGCGCGCACACGGTACGATTTTAGTCGACCGACTTATGTTTTAGATGAATGTTAAAACGAAAAACTCTCAGCAGCATGGTTTGTGTGCTTCGTTTTTCGCTCATGTGCATTGACTTTGTTAAATATAATGCATCTAAACCATAAGTCGCCCGACTAAAATCGTAGCGTGTGCGCCCTGTATTATATAGAGCCTGAAATTCTCGCCCATGGCCAAGTAGATTAGCAGAGTGGCTAACTGCGTATATCCGCTTACTTGTTACATAGAGTAAATATTATATAGAGGGTTCACTCTCTTGGGAACCTTTGAATTTTTTGGGGTCGCGCATATCGCATTACGCATGTTGGCCGCCATTACTCTGGCCAGTCAATTGCTTTTTCTAGCCAATAAGCACGCATATGCATATTTTTGCATAAAAAACCGGGGACACGTTGCACCGCTGAGTGGCCCTTCTGTATACATCTTTATTCTGTGCTTGTTATATGTATACTCATGCCATTTACTCATCCAGTCACTCAATGTTATGACATATCTGTGACGTTATGCAAAGTACATATTAAAACTCTAAACGTTAGAAGACATGTAACAGGTGCTTTAGGTAAACCAGACGACTAGTGAGTGTTACACAACGCCAAAACAAAACATGTTTAACCAGACTTTTGTATTAGAAGTAGTTATTATATGCACGATTTCGTTTAAATAACAATGTAAGTTGTCGTGTATCAGAGAAAGCATCCAAGAGGCAACCCACGGCCCGAGACAAAAATGTTTCCAATACTCCACCTTAAGGGATTCTTAAGGGCTATGTTTTGTAGAGGATCGTACTCACATTTGGGTGTCCCAATGTTGTCGGGTCATGGGTATTACATTACGTATACGTTCACACGGGACTGGACATATTCGGAACACAAATCTGTCCGGTCCATTTGTTCGCACTCGAAATGTGACGGTTAACTATGCAGCTCGAATCGGTTCCATGCGTCTCATGTAAACTCGAAAAACGAAATCGTTCAAGTTTGGGTACGGTCCGGTCCGTGCGAACTGAGCCTTAAAGTGTACGTATAAGAATCAACAGAACAAATCACACGCCATACACATGCACTTTATCATTTTATTGTATTACAGTTTACGTTTATATGTAATTTACATGATATAATCACTGATATATATGATAAATTTCGATTGATAAAAATTGGACTAGTATACGAAGCTATTATTCACAAAAATATGGATTATGTTTCTAGTGGAAATAAAAATCATAAACTTTTTATAACAAATCTAGAAGAACAACAATTTGCTTTGGAAGATGTTTTTACTCACATGAATAATTTCCCTGGATTCAACCAAACTCTAAATCAAACTATTCTGTGGTTGTAGATCCATGGAAAATAAACGTGACTGAAATCCAACGTTAAGACTGTTTTCCAATTCAGTATTTCTCATGGGTGTGGCGAAACAACGTGCAAGTGAAAGCCAAGCACCCTGTCCAAAGCGCAGAGAACGATATCCACGAGGCCACGGCCGATTGGTTTTGTAAGCGGTCAGCGAAATGCTCGTGTCAGTGTAAATTGGTTGAATGGATAATTCTTTGTTTTATAATATGGGTAAGTTTGTTTTAAAAACGTATATATCTTCCACTGACGTTAATTATATTTGCGACGAGGCAAGAGTTGCCATGCCTTTTGGCGAATTCTTTAGTTTCGTTAAAATGCCTGCACATACTGTAGTACAAAGTTAGCATTTTGTTCAGTTTGGCAAAGCAAAATAAGCACAACTCATTATATATTACTTTTATATACAGTTGTTGTATAATGGTGCAAAACGTATTCAAAATATATTATTGATTGTGTTACTTGTGAGTTGTGTATCGTCAGATAGAAAGTTGAAAGACAACTTTTAATTTTGTCATGTTGGCCATCAGTACTTGCACTATCAAAAGCCATGTTTACACTACAAGCTTATGGCTTTGGCCTAATTTGGCTTACACTGATTGGCTGATCAAACTAGTCAGCCTTGGGCTTGTAGTGTAAACACAACTAGAAATACCAACAAATTTCAATTTTTAACTCGCGAGCCAGTGTATAATGATATGGTATCGTGTATGGTCATAAAAACTACCTGAATTATATTGATAGAACTCCCATGCAAGATTCCACTCGTTGGATTCCACTCTACTCACTAAAAGCGAGTTAGAAATCAACCAGGGCGCGTTGGTTTAGTTGTTTAATAACTGAAGCCAACTAGCTTAATTCTATACGCTGGACAATATGGAAGCCTCAGCGGACTCTGTTATCTTAATTCATGACGTTTGAATCCTCCTGTCGCTTTCCAGGTGAATACTGTATCTAATAAAATATTGTTCTATGTAATTTAAAATTTGACATTGAATTTACCATTCCAGTTTTATTGGACTTCACTATTCCGCTTCAGTGAAAACCTCGTCACCTAATGAAGTTGATTCCAGTTTGGTCAGAGCCTCATTCCAAGACTCCAGACTCTATAAAAAGAATAAGCGATTAAAATTTTACCACGATTTCATTAAGAAAGGAAAATCACATATAGATAATTCTATACAGAATAGACATACACATAAAACTTCGTAGACCAAGCTACTGCTAATTCATAAGAAGGCGTCTTCTAGGCATTATGTTTTCGAAAATGTTGTAATAATTTTGCTTTGTCTTCCATACATTAAAGTGTCAATGAAAAATTTTGCTGTACCGTGTTATTGCTATGTTTTAATGTAGGCCTTGAATAATAAAGAATAATGGGTACATTTTATTTATATCTCATCCCATTCCCAAGTTATTGCACTTTTTAGAATTTGAGCTATGACGTCACTGAAGGTCTCTGAATTAGCGAAAAATGAAATGAGAGCAGGTTGGCAACAGGTCGGCTAATTTATGTTTTCAATAAAATGTTCCTGTAGTAATAATGCCGACATTTACATTTATAAACCAGAACATAACTGAAATATATTCCATATATTTCTTTCAACTACATCGTGATCAAACTATCAAACATATTTCCATGAACGTGCGGTGCCAGTGTGGGTAACAAATACGGCGGTTGACTATTGTGTAAAACTACCTGAAAATACAATGAGAACTTCGACGTTTCGAGCGAAGGCCCTTCGTCTACACTTCCAGACGAAGGGCTTCGCTCGAAACGTCGAAGTTCTCATTGTATTTTTCAGGTAGTTTTACACAACAGTCAACCGCCGTATTTCCATGAGTTGCCAGGAAGTTGGTTTAAATATATAATAATAAATGGAAGGACATTTCTTCATCTGCTTTTCTCTTTTACTCTAAATTCGCATCAGAAATGTATAATTGCAGGTCGTCAATTTTTTGCAGCCCTAACTTGATGATAGGTCAACAATCAGGTCGACATTTACCAATTGCCGACCTGAATTAAGAGGCCTATCACTGGTTGTGTTTGAGATGTTAGCAAAGACAAAAATCTCCTATCGAATTTGATTTGACAGAAACTTTACAAAGATCGTTAGCGCAATGAGACGAAAACACAATAGTTCCTATGTCTCTCTCTAAGAATAATAGCAATTTTGGCAATATCCACTTGTTAGCATAATTTAGTTGTTATTGAAAGCGACGATTGGGGCCAAGACAGACCGGTATACATGTTGGCTGTTCTTACCTGTTTGAAATATTCAATAAGACATTCTGAATAATTTGTAAATAAGTTTTTGAAATCTTGTCGTTTATTTTTATGCCATCTTTCGATATCAGCTTTTAAATCATGATTTGCACATTCCGCCCGGTCATTAGCGGCTTCAACACTTTGTTCAAGCTACAAAGGTAGACATTAATACTGTTGAAGATATGCAATAACCAAGGTTAAGAACTGAGTAAGGACGCGCACCGAGCCTGGGGTGGGTTCAATGCTACAAACACTTGGAGAGCATAGCATGTGCCAGCTCACTTTAAACAAAATTTCGGCAAATCCCACCATCCTTCCCTTGTTAGGAATTGCTTTTCACTAATAAGTAAGTAATTCGTTGCAAACAGGTGGTCAAGTCAATGCTCGAATTTCTACATAGCCCTTGACTTGAATGCAAGTAATTGTAAATGTCTGATGAACTGCTAACTCAGCATCCAGATTCCAGACCCATTCCATTGATGCCAAAACAGTCCTTCATGGAAGATGTAGTATGGAAGGACTTAATTCTGAATAATACATCCGTCAGTGTCCGTCTTCATACTACAGACGAATTGTGCAATATTGGAGTAAAATTGTTCTTCCAGGTTCGTTCAAACGGATAATTGGTTTTAATGATACAAACGGCCACTGATGAATTCAAAATAACTTGTATATAACATCAAAAGCTTTCTTACATCCTCAATCGTTGCATTCAATTTATCAATCTTTTCTTTCTTCACATCCTCAGGATCTCGACTTCCAATTAAAACACCAAATGATCGAGATTGCGTTGATTGCTCTAACTGCAAGATAACAAATTACACAGCAAGGATATACGTTTGAGTTAAAATTCTTCCGATTTTGCATGGATTTTGCTATCCAGCGATTTATATACTGTACTTGTGCATGTATCTTATTAATATGTATGCAGATCTTTACGTTATTGACTGTTTGTATTATATACTTGAACCTAAGGCAACTTTCTGCAAATAATACACCTACACACATAAATACCCTCACTAGTAAAGCAAAGTACAATTGACGTTTTGCAGAAATTCATGGAAAAAACAGCATTCAGTAACATTCAGCGATCATTGTGTACTACAAGCTAATAAACATTGCTTTTTATTGTTTTAAAAATTAAACTGTATTCCATGGTTTCAGCTTTCGAGTTATCTACTATTACGGTTTTGAACAATGCTTAATTTAAAAGCTAAAACTATTTTTACAAAAATGTGCGCACGCTTTTCTTCTGTTTCGATTTTTTACAGTATAAGCTTGGTATAAGACGTTTACATCATACGTACCTCCTCTTTTTCCTTTTTCTTTCGTTTTAATTCATCCACAGTCACTTCATATTCCATCTGTTTCGCATCACGTCTTTTTAGGGCTCCCTGTGGAGAATATACATGATTAAGTCCTAAATCAAATATGAGAGACCTTTCATCTAATACTAACTTAATCTAAAAACAAAGTGATACAGAAAAGTTATTTAAGTGATTAGAATTTCGAGTGTCCGAATGTTATGGTCTATTTCACCCAGAGTGTTGTCGGGTCGGGAATGAACACAAGTCGCTTATTAGTTTATCTCATACTTGGCTTTGACCTCAGTGTAACCAATCTAACTTTTCTCACGGATTTCCCAGGAATGAGGATGACGTGCTGTGCTCCGAAAATCAATATCGTTTGCTGAGTTCTGAAGTATCTACCCAAAATAACTCGCAAAATACCAGCGAATTTCTTAGTAATTTAAATGCAAACAAGGGACGCAATCAACCAAGTCCAAGACGAACTAACTTATCATGTTTATTGATTAACTGCCGAAGCCTCAAAAATAAAGTTGCTGACCTTGCATCAATAGTAGAGGAACACCAACCTGATGTCATACTAGGAAATGAATCGTGGTTAACACCAGATATTACGAATGCAGAGATATTCCCAGACGATTACAATGTGTATAGAAAAGATAGAGCCGCACTCTAAAAACAGGTGTGTATAATTACACACCAAGGTGTGTTTCATTACACACCAAGGTGTGTACGTTTTACACACCTTTCTACGCACTTTTGGAAAACACACCTTGGTGTGTTAGAAAACGCACCTTGGTGTGTAAGAGAACACACCATGGTGGGTCACAAAACACACCAAGGTGTGTTATGGAACACACTTCCTTTTAGCACACCTTTCTTTGATGACTGTAAGGTGTGTTAAGTTGCACACCTTTTGAATGAAAACACACCTTGGTGTGTTACAGAACACACCTCGCACCGATTTTTTAAACAAAACACAGCATGGAATGAGAAAGGAAATGCCTTTTAAAGTGGCTCCCTACATTTTCTAAAAGAGATAGTAGATTTCCTACTTAGATCCAATTTTTTGACAATTATTTTTGGTTTGAAAAACAAAGAGACTCGACTGACTTGAATACAACAGTGATCGAGTTAGTTATCATAGTTGGCGTATATAATGTTTTCTTTAGTTTTCTTGTTTATAGATGTGAAAAATTATAACATGTTTAACTTATGTGTATGACAAATATGTATGATAAATTATTGGTGCAATCCCTCTCCCTCCCCACCGCCCCTCCCCCTCTGTCCCGCAGTCCCTGGTTAAAGCATTTTAAACCCAAACTGCTATCTTAAAACGTCATTATCACCATAGCAACGGCGGTAATAGATGTTTCTCGAAAATTTTCAAACCGTTTCGTTATTATTTTGATAAAAGACCTTAATTATATGTTAATAACCTTCCTTATACCAGAATTCCATGCACATTACAAATACAAATTTCAGTAAACCAACAACAAATTTCAATATAAATAGATCCAAAGTTGGAGTTCATCCATTTGTGCAGCAATGGATGAAACCCAATGATTACATTCATTTGTGCAGTAAGTTATTATTACTGACCAAATCTCATTTTACGAATGGAATTATGAGTGATTGCTTGAGGTTTGAACCACTTGAATGCGTCAAGGGGATAGAGATCCTGTATATTCATAACAAATCAAAGGATTTAATCAATATATTGCACTGTCACTGCTACTGAAACCCGACTTTGGATCTTATACCGAACACCGGACTCGTACCCAACGCCGGGGCATACACCCGGATACCAGACGGAGAAACTAGTAATTCCAAGATGATAAGAATTTCTAAAAACTTCATACATAAATCTCCTACTACTATCAATCAGCAACAACTGTTCGCTTACAGGCGATGCTATTACCACAATTTAGCTTTACCGGAATGTAATTGTAGAGCTGCTGCATGAAGAGAAGCACTTTCAAATATTGCGCTCTTTTAATAGGTCAGGCTAATATAAAATTTCCTAATAATTGGCTGAAAATATTTTGTCTGTAGGCTTCGATAATTATATACTTCGAGATTTAACCGTACCAGTTAAAAATATCTTGTGTAGAAGATATTGCAAGCTGTCATCTTCAAAAGCAGAGCATAATTCACAGATAGTTGAAAATACTTCTTTAAAAGAAATACACATTAAAGTATAGAACTAGAGTATGCCACTGAACGTAGATACTCAATAACATGCAGGCAGCGTTTAAAACTTTTGACATACACATTCCCGGACACAAGGAACTGTTCATTTTACCGCTCATGCAGTATTAGTTGGAAATAGAGTTATGATATATCAATGCCCTTAAATCACAATCTGAAAAATGTAAATAAGCAAGGTTTTTACTAGCAACGCCAGAAGGTATAAATCAATACAGTGAAGCATGTTAGGATTAACAACTCTCCGTCACGGATAGGATCTTGACTAAAATTGAATTGTTCCTCAGTTTCGCATAATTTCTTATTTACTCTTGCTCAGTTGCTCTCAAATTGTTTTTCTTACTTTTACTTTGTTTCGCTTAACTTGTATCAGAGTTTGGAATATACCTTTCTATTAAAGTATTACACTTAAAATTTCTTCTATTGACAAATTTGTATCGTCCTACTCAGACTCCGAGAGTAAGTGAAATAGCATGCAAGCGAAATGACAAATTACAAATACAAATTTCAGTAAACCAACAACAAATTTCAATATAAATAGATCTAAAGTTGGAGTTCATCCATTTGTGCAGCAATGGATGAAACCCAATGATTACATTCATTTGTGCAGTAAGTTATTATTACTGACCAAATCTCATTTTACGAATGGAATTATGAATGATTGCTTGAGGTTTGAACGACTTGAACGCGTCAAGGGGATAAAGATCCTGTATATTCATAACAAATCAAAGGATTTAATCACAATATATTGCACTGTCACTGCTACTGAAACCCGACTTTGGATCTTATACAGAACACCGGACTCGTACCCAACGCCGGGGCATACACCCGGATACCAGACGGAGAAACTAGTAATTCCAAGATGATAAGAATTTCTAAAAATTTCATACATAAATCTCCTACTACTATCAATCAGCAACAACTGTTCGCTTCGCGATGGCTACGGAGGGGTTTTCCAAGCAATTAAAAAGGACTTGATAGTAACCCAACGATTCGAACTCGACACTGATTGTGAAATCGTCTGGACTCAATGTCAGTTGGCCAGTAAAAAGGATAAATATTTGTTGTTTGCCTCATACTATCGCCCGCAAGCTCATCAGTGATATAAGAAGTTTGCATGAATTTGACAAATCTCTTCTGACTTTGGGTAATAAATTGTGATAGTTGCAGGCGACTTTAACGCTCCAAATATTAACTGGGAAAACCAACAAATCTCTGGAAATGTTTCTAGTTCGGAATTGTTGCTTGAAATCATTGACAAACATGATTTGAGCCAGTTTGTGAAAGAACCAACGCGACCCCAACTAGGAACTCAAAACGTTCTGGATCTTGTTCTGGCTAACAACAAAAATATCGTCAGGGACATCAAAGTAATTCCCGGAATAAGCGACCACGAGATTGTGAGCTTTAAATTATATACGAGGTGTAAAAAGAAACGCAACGTTAAAAGAAAAGTATTCATTAGAAAGAAAGCTTATTCAGATCGCATAATTAAGGAATTACGAGCATTTAATGAAAGTTTTGATGTGCAATCTGAGGGGAAGTCGTTAAATGACAAATGGAATAATTTTGAATCAGCGATACAAAACATTATGAATAATTGTGTGGCACATAAAATCACTAGCTCTCGGCACAATCTCCCTTGGTTTACCCGATCGCTAAGACGACAAATTCGAAGAAAACAAAAATTGTATAACAAAGCTAAAAGAACAAAAAACGAAACGCATTGGAATGAATTTAGAGAAGCCAAAAGAAACGTACATCTAAACTTGAAAATTGCTAGAGAGAACTATATTAGCGATTTCCTTGGAGATTCGATTAGGGAAAACCCCAAGAGAGTCTGGTCTTACATACAAAAAGACGATGTTGGTTTACCGGATTTTGAAATCAATGGTAAATGTATAAGCGACAGGAAGCAAAAAGCAGAGATTCTAAGTAAACAGTTTTCCGGCGTGTTTACCAAGGAAAATACAAAAAAACATTCCAGACATATGCGTGAATCCAAACCCAAGCATTGACCCACTAAAAATCTGTGTCTGGGGGGTCATTGCCCAACTGTCTGCCCTGAATCCAAATAAAGCACCCGGACCGGACGATATACCAGCCTGGTTTATGAAAGAATATGCGAACGAAATAGCTCCAACCCTTACAAAAATATTCCAAGAGTCAGTGGATAATGGTGTCGTACCACGAAGTGGAAAAACGCCAATGTTACCGCTATTTTTAAGAAGGGGTCAAAATCAGATCCAAGTAACTATCGGCCTATTTCATTGACAAGCATCGCAAGTAAAGTGCTCGAGCACATAGTACACAGCCATATCATGAAATACTTCGATTAATGTAACATTCTATCAGATGTATAACATGGTTTTAGGGCGAAAAGGTCGACAGAAACAGTTGATCAGTGCTATTCATGATATATCTGGCGCCATTGATAATAACTCCAGCATCCACGCAGTAATCTTGGACTTCGAAAAGGCGTTTGATAAAGTCCCACACAAACGCTTGTTGAAAAAGTTACAAATGGCTTGAATCATTTCTCACAGATCGCTTTCAAACTGTTGTTTGTGAAGGAGAAGCCGCTTATCCAAGACCAGTCACCTCAGGTGTACCACAGGGAACAGTCTTGGGTCCCCTAGTGTTTCTCGTGTACATAAACGACCTGCCAGATACACTGCACTCGCGCATTCGTTTGTTTGCAGATGATTCACTTCTGTATGGCTTGATTTCTGGGAGTCCTGATTGCGACGAATTACAAGAAGATCTTCATAAACTGGAAATATGGCAAGAATCATGGCAAATGAAATTCAATCCCGGAAAATGTTATGTATATCAACCAAGAAAAATCCTCTTCAAACGAAATACATGTTTTGTAATTCAGAGTTGGAATACGTGGACTCAGTCTCTTATCTGGGAATTACGTTTAATAAAAAATTAAAGTTCTCAGAACACGTTTCAAATATATCAAGTAAAGCCAGCAAAGTGTTGGGAATGGCGCGACGAAATTTTTGGAATTGTCCCCAAAACGTGAGAGAAACAGTGTATACATCGATTATAAGACCAAAATTGGAGCTTGGGACCCACACTATAAGAAAGATACTCGAACTCTCGAAATGGTCCAGAGAAAGGGAGCGAGATTTTGTTTATAAAACTATTCGCCACAAGCTAGCGTGACAGATATGTTGAGCAAACTCGGTTGGAAATCATTGGAACAAAGAAAAATGGAAGGGCGATTATCAATAATGTATAAGTTGAGTCACAACCTTGTTGATCTAAATGCCGATCAGTACCTTATACCGCATCCAGAATCCAGAACACGCGGCAGCCATCCACTGAAATACCAGATACCCAAGGCAAACAAAGTTAAATATTCCTATTTTACTAGAACTATTAAAGAGTGGAACAAATTACCGCATGATTCATTGGATCTATTTAAAGCGAAACTAGAATATTGTAATTCAAGTTCATTGGATCTATTTAAAGCGAAACTAGATATTTTTAGTCTGATCATCTTAATAATGTATCAATATACATAAAGTAGCTATTTTAGAAACTTTAGTATTTTAATTATTCCATTGTAATTTTATTTGTTATTTTTAATTTAATTGTTGGTGTGATCTTGTATGAACGAGTTTACCGACATAATAAATTGAGATACTGTTTCTCAAACAAAGCAAATGAACAAAATACCAAATTATACATGCTCAATTACAATTAATTCTGCTGTTTTTCGAACTGGGTGCACGTTATTTGTCAGAGTTGAGTGTTTAGGTTTAGCATTAACTAAACATGTTCTAGATTACAGTACAGACCGGGTATGAGTTGATGAATTATTCATTTCATGACGTTAATTATACAATAATTATCTTCATATTTCACTATTTACGTTGCAATAATTCTTTTAAAATGTGTCACTTAAATACCTAACTAATTAACTGATGCTTATAAAATTTATTATATATAACTGACGAGTAAAAACAATTAGAAATCTTACCTTAATGGCATCAATATACAAAATGTATTCTTTGAGAGGTTCCATTATGCCAGCATCTTGTTGCTTCAACTGAAAAAAGAAACCGTCAATGCATGGGCGTGTGAAATATTGGGGACTATTGTAGAAATAATTTAAGAATATTGTCTATCACGACTACATAACTCATGTTTCGAAATAATTTAGTCACAAAAGCTGCACATACCTTTAAAGTAAAATGCTTACATGCATACATTCTCAGTTGAGGATAAGACTATGTACAGTTTATTGCAAAATTACTATATACACATATGAGTCTCAAATGTGAAGAAATTTACAAAGCTCTGCAGGCTTAGTATTCCGAAAGCCCTAAATTAATGTAATATCTTGAATACGTAGTGGTCAAAGGGCCTTCGCTCGAAACGTCGAAATTCTTGTTGAAATTTTCAGGTAGTTTGATCCTAAATTAAGGCCCAGAGCTTATTCTAAATTCATGTACCGTGCAGTACAAACGGTTCAACCAAACCACATGCAAATAAACTATCCCAAATGTAGTATCCCAATACAGTACCATATTTTTTAATGCTTCATTGTTTTTCTCCATAGCATCTGCCATTTCGTTTAAGGGGTCTCCTAATTTGATTTCTGAGTTTGACCACAATCTAAATACTGGTATACCATCTTTGTAGCTCTCAAGAAGGTCTAGAAAATGAAAAGTACACAGGTTCACATATGTGCATGTGCTTAATTAAGCCTGGTATTAGACGATAATAATATGTGGTTTTCAGTTGCGAAAACAAACACGTCAACTAGCAATGAACATTACTAATGTTCGTTCCCAGCTCTTCGTGTATGTTCATAATGTATTATACACCCAAGGAACCCAAGGTGGTTCATCCAGTCTAGCCCCTGTCGTTATCAAGCTTGTACGTCCCGCATAGCTATGATGAGACTGAAACCTAGATGTAATGTCACTGCTCAAGGTATGCAAAGTCTGCCAAAAGCTTATCAAGGTAGCAATATTAAATGATGAAGAGAGAAAGAGCGAGGGCCTCGGACTGGGCTGGAATCAATTAATTAAACTACTGTACCTCAATGCATGAATATAACTGTATACATCCGTTTGGAATTACAAACTTGTTTCGGGACAATTAACTTTATATTGTTCTCAGCAATGTTAGAATTATAATTATTAAAATAGTAGTGCAATTTTCGAGGGTGATTACGAAATGTATAGGGCCCAGCTGTTTGTTTACAGTGTAATACGGGGCAGTGGCGGACACTTGGCAAAATATTGGGGGTGCAAACTTAGGTTGCCAACATATAACCATCTTTTTGTTGCTGCAAATCTCAGTTCTTAAAACCTTTTTGGCTTAAATTTCATGTAAATCTATTTAAATTATAGCCTATCAAGGCTTTTCTGGTTGTAAAATCATTAATACAGCTTTGTTACACAGTTAGTCAGCTCTCATTTAAAGGCTTTGATAAATTATTGGGGGAGGGGGCGATCGCCTCCCTTGCCCCCCCCCTACCCTAGTGTCCGCCACTGATACAGGGTTTGGTCAAACATAATGCAAGGTTTGGTATCGCAGCTGATTTATAAGTCCGACCAATTTAACAAACTCTAATTTCTCTGCAAGATAACGCTTGTATAGCACGAAATAAATAAAATATCAAACATACCAAATCTCTCTCGTGCTAGTTTATCCGTAACCTTCTCGACTGAGCTTATTTTCTCATTAAACGCCTTTGCAAATTCTGCAATATCAGTGAATTCTTTATCTCTTGTTTTCAACATCATGGAAGAAGCAGTGTGTTTAACTGAGTCTCCCATCCTACTCATAATGCCAGGTGCTTGTTTCTTTGCCGTCATTAGTTCCTAAAGACAATAAATTTACCATAGACGACGTTCAATGTACACTTGTCTGTAGGGGCTGGTTGTATGAAGTCTGTTTAGCTTCTTATAAGATGGAAAAGCAAAAATTAATTAATAGTTTCACACATCTGGTTTTACACAGTTTGAAATAGTTTAGTAAGCTGAACGAGCTTCATACAACTGAATGAGTTGACCTATAGGTGAATAGACAGCAATGTCCATTTTTTGACAAATCACAGACTCAAACTGGACTATACTGTACAGTATATATATATTGGAAAGATAATAATCATTGAGTTGCTCAAGGTTTATCTAAAACGACTAAAAGACCATTAAATATTTTACTGATCATGTTCTTAAAGCAAAATTCGATATTCTGACTATTAATTTCCACCAACTGATAAAACTGAATCTATAAACGCAAATGGAAAAACCCTGATAAATCTAAATATTATATAAACATAAAATAATAAGGTAATAGGGTAACAATAAATACTTTTTTACATCAATGTAAAGAAAGAAGTAAAATTGTGCTGGTTTTCTTTTTTCCTTATTTTCAAACCCATCATACTGTACAGTAGCTATCACATGATCTGGCGTATTGTAGTGGAAGATGGAATTGACTTACCCATGTTTTTGCAGTCAGAAATATTTGAAAATTTTCACTAAATGATAGCACAGGATGTGATGATACTCTAGACACAAATCTATTCAATGCATCTTGACGGATTTTCAAATATTCTTCTGAGAACCTATCAAAATGTTTCGTAAACGAATTCTTCTCTGGCAATGGCTAGAAAAACAATTAAAATAAAAAGTTAAAAGACGTAATTTATGGGAAAAGAAAAACTTATACAAGTAGGGGATAAAAATGCTATTGACCACACATGTTTGGGTATACATTGTCGTCACATGTAATAATACAAAGCAGTATACAGTGAAAACACACAATGAAAACACACAAGGGAAACCAAAAGCCAAAGTGCCACATTTTTCCAGTTTCAAAAACAAATAGAAATATCCAGGAGCGAAGTCTTCACTGTGAGAGTAACGAAAAGTTAAAATATTAATTTCTATTTGGAAAGACTTCTTTACTGAACAAATCATTCCCTTTCCAAAACAGTGACCAAAAACGCAGCGTTATAAAATTGAGATCCGTTCATGTGAGCATGCGCATTTATAGTGGAACTTAAGTATTTACATGTATGCCACTAAGGGCTAAGGTACTATCGTAAATTTACCTATTTGTACAATTTACAATTTACAAACTTACAGGTATAACATGAGTTGGATAGCTTTCTTCCAGTCTCTGCCTTAACCACAGGAAATCTTGATATCTTCTTCTTACTGAATAATTTGGCTGATCAAATTCACTTCTCGTTGTCTAAAACATTTATCCATGATTTAGGATACAATTTCAAGTACATTCTATATTTTTTAAGTAGAGTACAGCATACTATTTACATATAACTTCTTTAAAAAACCATAATAGGAAAAATAGTCAGTAGAGTCAGTAATATTCACAACAAGTATGATATATATGTCTGCGGTAGATACACCAGAACTCAGAAGGAAAACGTAATTTTAGTCTACTACTGATTTAACATCAAGGATCCGTTTCCCGTTACCAAAATAAACGTTACCCAGCATCCCGCAAAACGTATTGTGGGTATCCATTTATACACCGCACATTTATAGATAAGTTTGAATGCTTTGAGGTTGTTGCGATGTCATACAATTAAACATAACACAATAAATTTGCTGGACTATGCCTATGATATTCATTCGCAAAATACTATAAAGTCTAACCTTTGTTAGGACATAGTAACTGACATATCCTTCAATATGTTTTTCAGGATCTTCAACTTTGACATGTAAATCTTGGACATGTTCATTATCACTATCTAGACTACCTAAATTGGTAGACTTCATCACAGCTGGATCATTTGACTGAACTTCTTCCAAACCACCAACATTCACTGTATCATCAATTGTCTGATCGTTCTGAAGTAAGAAAAATGAATCGAATCAAAGCAACTAGGGGTTAACACATTTTAAAATGCATGGAAGGTTTTCATAAGTTTTGAATAAAGAAAAGGTTATTTCGATTACTGATTTTGATTTAGAATAAGACGTCTTTATCGTTTTGGTTCATGAAGATACTGCATGTACAGTACGTGTACATGTAGCCAGTATTGTACCGTCATAAAGGACGTCGTTGTTCAAAAATGGTTTTACCAATTCATGCTAAAAATTTTACCAACCATACGCTCCATCCAGTGACCTATTTACTGACTGCTAACTGAAAAGTGGGAGTGTCTCATCCCGCCCCCAAAGCTATGTCTCTGTCTGTGTGTTATCTTTAGGAAAGCACAATGATAACTTTCCATCTTTACGTTACTGTACTTGACTTTCTGACCAAAGGTTTTCTTACTAAAGTCTCAATCAATCAAAAGGTTATTAAATGTGGTTATTAACGTTATTATGGTGAAGAAGGTCTCCTCAATCTTGATTATATTTTCTACGACAGCTAAAACGAGTGAAAATCTAAGACAAAGACCTGATAACTTTCTACCTCACATGTGTGCGACCTGTTACAGAATACACTTGTCTGGTCTTTCCCGACTCTCTGCTGCTATATTTATCTGAAGAGCTAGAGAAATTACAAAAGCGGGCCCTCTGGATTATATATCCAAGTAATCCGACATTATCGTATTCAGAAGCTTTAATTAAAGCTGGTATAGCGACACATTGGTTGATCCGAGATAATTTTTAACTAGTAAACTTTTTAATGTTGTAAATAATACTGATCATAAACTGCATGGGTTATTACCAAGTACCAACTAAGAATCTGTCAGACTCAGGTTGTGTGTGATTGGCTGCCAGTTACACATCCTTGCTTGGTTTCCTAATCATTTCATTTCGGATGCATGGGAATCAGACATTCCAACCTTTTGAACCGTAAAACCGGGACATTTAATTGTAGGGCCGTCAGAGCACATAACCTTCTGGAAGGAAATTTCTTCTGGAATGAAATTTCCTTCTAAGTGGAAACGCTGTGAAATTTACATTCCTATTTTACAGTAAAAACATCCTAATTGTAATCCAGTCAGTACGCGAGACTAAGCGATTGACTCAGACGCGACTAAACCATAAATTACAAGGTGAAGCAATGAGCTAAAAATGTGAATTCACCAAAAATATGTAAGTACAATTTTATTTTGCATAGCTTTATCTGGAAACCGGGACAATTTTATTCCTACCGGGACACTGGGACAGAATGGTCTAAACCGGGACTGTCCCGGTGAAACCGGGACACTTGGAATGTCTGGGGAATATTTACATGGATATATGTTACTGCATTACTCAAGACAAAATACTATGTGCCTGGAGTTATGGTTTCCAACTTACTTTGATGCATTATTTTACATTTTATTAAGGGAGATGCAAAAAAACTCAGGGTGAAAAGGGGAGAGGATGAAGGGGCAAGGGATGCACCTCTCCCCGCCATTCCCCAAAATGCAGCCTTGAGACTTGGTTGAATAGTACACTTTGTTGAAAGTACAAAATTTGATTTCATATTTGACTTTTCCAATTTGGATTTCAGATTCTTTTGGCATCCATTCCAATTTGATTTAAAATGCCAATTTTTCAAATTGAAATCTAATCATTAATCAGTTGACGGATTCTAAGTGTCTGATTTAAAGCACACCATTGCCCAGTTTTCTTGGATATGTTACATTGTTACTCAATGCCCAAATATGCAAACAATAACTTAATATTATGCAGTTTATAATACATCTTTTCATTCACTTTGTATCAAAACCGATTCCTCATAATCATACATATTGTAACGTTCCCCCTTCAACGATCCACTATATATCCCTTAAAATATAATATTTATATAGCACTTCCGGGACTGTGCATATTATGATCAACTATCACAAAAACCAAAGTATCAATTCAAAGCCTCCGGTAAGACATACTAGCCTGCCTCTTTGCAACCACAAATCACGATTCTCAAAGAACCAAAACAAAGTCCTCATCAAGCATAAAACATACACTAAAAGCTCACCTGAATGCTTTCAATCTCCTCCATGATCACTTGATCGAAGCAGCCGTTGCCAAATAATCATACAAAATTAGATACACGAGAAGTTGTTCTGGAAATGACTGAAATAACACCTTGAAAACACCTAAAACAACAACTGCTCTGTTGTGATCAATGACTTAGAATGGAAAATTACTAGAAACAGAGAGATAAAAATACAGTAAACAAATTAATCTATTGCAGCAAAAATAGCTGTACCTGTGGAGTATGGAATTTAGGATCAGGATTTAATAACAGGCCGTGTTTATATATCGGGGAATTGGGTCGAGATTTCTAAAAAATATATTTTGAATATTCTATAATTTGTTAAATTTGTTGGAGAATTAAATTTTATTTGATACATTTTCACTCGTGTTTTCACGAATTAAGATGTTTAAATCAAGCAAGAACAAAAATTTCTTTGACAAGAACGAAGAAAAAATAGGTGAAAATTGTTAAAAACGTGTGAAGGGGGCATCCGGGATTGAACCGGAGACCTCTCGATCTGCAGTCGAATGCTCTACCACTGAGCTATACCCCCTCCCTTAAATACTTATGATATTTATCATTTATATACCAATCTCACTTTGTAAAGTGTACACAGGCGAGATATTTTGGGATACTTCGGGTTCGATTTGTTATTTTGTTATATTCTTAATCAAGAGGGATTATATTATTTATATATTCAGTCAAATTATGTTTATCTTCTAAGATCAAAATTCATTTCAGCAATACTAAATAAAACATAAAAAGATGGGCAAGAAAAACAGGAGTAATAAAGATACAAAAGCTCAGAAAAGCAAGCCTGAAGAAGATGCCATAGTCTCCCTCCTTCTTGAAAGTAAAAATTTATGATTTTTAGTTTGAAATTATTACAGAACAGTGTGTTCTCGGTAATGTGGTGCAATTAAAGCTCTAAAGACTGTTTTGTAGATTTTATAAATATAGGTAGTAATCACATAAGTAGAATAAATGGTTGGTATCTGTGAGTATTTATATCAAGATTGTTAAAACTGAAAACTTTTACTAAGGTACTGCCAGTTAATGGGTTAACAAAACTATCTGCCAGTATCTCTTGACTCTTGTTAACCTGTTAGCTTGCAATGCGCCCTGCTTTAGTATTTTACTCTGTCTAACACCATCTGGATGATTTTACTCATCAGTGGTAGGGTACTGCCAGTTAATGGGTTAACCGCTTGTCATCAGATGGCGGGATAGAAGTGGGATCATATAAACACTCGATAGAGTCTATATTACGAGCAGGATCTCAACAATTGTCCTGTCCCACCTAGACAGGGTCATATAAACAGGCCCTAAAAATATTGTAATGAAGGACATGCATGTTTTCTATATGACCAGGAGACATGTGATGTTATACTCCTGGGAAAATGTGTACTTCTATAATTATACAACAGGCACAGTGGTATTATGTTCGTGAGGAAAAAATAAAGCAAATTGACTGTGGTAAATAGGAAGGGACAAAGAAGAAGTATGTTAACATATCTTACCACCAGAAAGTAGTGCACCTCCGTAAGTTTTGGGGGGCCGCTACTTTTGGGATTCTATGGTAGTCGCATATTTCTCTGTGGTCAGGTTACAATGGCTTAGGGGTTACAATCTCATTAGGGATCAATTACATATCCTTACATCTTTGCTGTTGAAAACTAGTCTTTAATGGAATGGGAGGAGGAGGTTGTGTGGGGCTAACCCTCCAGTGGGAAAAAAAGGGGAGCTAGCCCCCAAAAAGGTACATGTTATGATATACAGTACGGACCATACATAATTCGCTGTTACTTGACTTATAACAGTTGTTCTGGGTGGTTAAGTTAATAAGATTTTAAAAGGTCCAGATTTCTGTATGTAAAATCTTCCCCCAAAATGCAGGAAACAGAGACTTGTTAACATTGGAATCTGGTGTAAGCAAACGCAATGTCTTTGTGAACCGAATATAAAACTAAACGATACTGTTAAATACAACAAAATAAAAGCAAACAAAAAAGATCAGTGAGACCCAGTCACGGGCCCAGGGCAGGTTGGTGAACGTGGGGGCCCCCTCACTCCCTCATCTTGCACCCATGTGCTTTGGTTTGCTCCGTCCTCACTTAACTCTCGCAAGAGACGTGAATGCTGTGTAGTGTTCTGCCCCCACTATCATCCGGCCACCACTATCATCCTCAGTGGCGTAGCCAGCCTGCTGATTTGGTCCCGCTATACAAATTTCAAATCATTATCATTATTCATTTCTTTAGAAATTGATTGTTTTCACCGTCAATGAACACGAACTAATTTGCATAGCTGGACTAAATCGGCGGCCTGGCTACGCTAAGTACTGATCATGCTATATATAGTTTGGGCGCATGTTATGGTAGAACAAAAACTTTAGAATAGGTATACCTTTATTCATTATGTTTGGCTGACATGTAATGGGTAAATTTCAAGATTTTTCTCAGCATCTCGTTTTTCTCATTGCATTTCGTTGCATTTCTCGCAACGGCTCCTGGCTAGGTCAAAAAAATGTATATAAATTTCCATTCGAGTATTCTATCCACTAACACCTATGAATTTTATGTGTGACGATACTGCAAAATAAACATTGAGATACCCTGCACATTCTGATTGCACCATTTCTTATTCACTCTATCTACCCTGAAAAGTGCAGGGGCATAGAAAAGCTTGGGACCCTCAAAATCACTGAATCCTAAAAATGCGTAGGAACTAGTTAAAAGGCAAGATTTTTATACGATATTCTAGAAACAAGTTCACTGCCAGCCACGAATGCTAAAGAACAATGGAATGAACATGTTGCAATCAGGGAATTACTTGACAAAATCCAGAAAATCCAGGTTCACACAGGTAACATTAGCTTGGATATTGTAATTGCATTCTGCGAAAATACAGTATTTCAGAATAGCTACAGGGTAGATGAGTATGACATACAGTATCCGTGGGTAGACATGTCAGATAACTCTATTCTCTAACCGATAAGGCTATAACTTACACGTCTCCTATAACAAATTAATAAAATAATAATTAATAACTTACACCTCTCCTATAACAAATTTATTTCTTTTTTCACTTTTGTAAATATTTATGTATAAGGTGGCACATTCAATATTCAAGCATTACAAACGATTGGTGCGCTTTTGTTGTATTTTACAGCTACTGCAGATAGTAAATCACGTCAAATGGTGTACAAAAGCCAAAAAAGTTTCATGGAGGCTTTGACTTTTCTGTTTTCTTTCAACAACATTTGTTACAAAACACTGACAAAGATCCCATGTAATTTGCTGTTGTCTCTTCAATGAGTCAGACATGTGTGTATCTACTTATTTAACTGAACAGAAAACAGCAAAATTGAAATGCACTGACTGTATACTGTTATACAATTACTTTATGGTTTCCGTGTTTGGATGGCCTGATCCAAACACGCGGGAATGTTGCGAGTGTTAAGAAAAGCGCGCGAAATCTCGAGCCGAAGGCGAGTGATTTTGCGAGCTTTTCTTAACTCGAGCAACATTCCCAAGTATTTGGATCAGGCCATCCAAACACGGAAACCATAAAGTAATTGTTTTATAAAATAACAACAACACGATAGTCTTCCGTGTTTGGATGGCCTGATCCAAACACAGGTTTCGACCAATCAGAGCACGCGTTATATACATGTTATTTTATAATATTTGTTCAAAATAATTGTTCAAAATTTGCGTTTTTGTAAAAGTCTTCGAAAGAGGTTTAATCTATTTGCATCATCACCGTTATTGCTTATTGTTTCACATATTATTTGATAAAAAATTTTAATATTCATCTTCACACAAATGAACTCTGAAGTATATTTGATCAGCTACAATCTTTGCCATAATACTTTGGGACAATCTAGCTTCCGTGAAGAAATATAGTTATTGTAACATTTTTTAACGTAATTACTCCCCCCTCGCTCCCCCTACCCGTTTCAATGTTGCGCTCATGTCAGGAGATGTCTCGTTTGCGATGTATTACTTTTTTGTGATACCAACATTGAACGGGGGGCGCGGGGGAACTGGACATAAGATGTGTGATAGTTTCTGGCAAAGATTGTAGATACCACAATGTCAATAGTCAATACGATATTGTTCCAAAAACATTTTGTTCGTGTTTCCAGTAATTTTTCTTTTTCCATTATTAAGAAAAGGAAGAGGTACTAAAGAGAAGTGATCTTTGTCCCAAGTTCTCTGAATGGCTGAAAGAAAATGGCACTAGTTCTGAAAATGTAATTAACTTCTTAACTTGCCCGTTACGGCGGCCATATTGGTAGAACCCAAGACTAGAAGTGCACACGAGACCTAAACATTCGACATCGTACGCAAATTCGTCCGGTTCCACTTGTTCACACTCAAATCTTTTTAACATATAAGCTGTGGGGGGGGGGGCAAGACCCCAAGCCCTTATGTTGACCTCCCAGTTAAGTATTTTGGCCCCGCAGTTAAGTATTTTGGCCCCGCAGTTAAGTATTTTGGCCCCCAAGTGAAGGTCCCTTTTGTCTGAAATATAAGCTAAAAGGGGAAGACTGACAAAAGCTTTTTTAATGAAAGTTTACGCAATCTCTTATCCTCGATAGCACTCCAACTGACATTCTTAAAAACAGGCCCCAGTTAGCTGTGCTCGAATTCGTCCGCTTTCCCGGGCGAAAGCGACACGAGGTCGCGAAATTTGAGCACCGTTCTGGTGCATGTGAAAGGATCTCGTTATCTTTCCTTTAGTTAGGAACCACCAAGGCCGCCGATTTATTGTATTTTAATTTCAAGAGATTGATTGCAATTCACAATACTACAGCTTATACAGCCTAGTCTCTCCCAAGCCAGGCTTACTGAGCAGAGGTAAAGAGCCTGGTTTGTAAAAGTGTTAAGGTACGATACAAGGAGGCGCTTTACTTCAGTGGGTTACAACCGTGCTTCGGTTTTTGTGAGTATAGTATAAAAATTGAAACACATTCAACTAAAATACTGAGATGTATAGATTTCCTTCGTATCAAGACAAAGGAAATCATTTACAGCGCGTGTTTATACTGAAATGATAGTCTAATATCTAATGACAAGAACAATTGCCTGTAGATCACGTTACTCGTTAGAAGTCTACTTTTCAGAATCTGTTTCTTTTGGTTTCCTTCAAATGTCCAGAGCAGCCGATATCTAATTCTCTAGCTTAAGAATCAAATCCTTTTAGCAATGCACTATACCCATATATGAAACACGTTACTTTAATTATTCAGTGCGATTGTTTTTTGTAAGTCGGGTATAAAATTTTGTTAGTTGTGTTTTTTAGGTGGAAGTGTATTCAAGTTCTGAATTTGATTGTGGTGTCCGCGCTGTAACCCCGTTTCAGGTAGGATGAATGAATGAATGAACAGATGAAATGAATAAATGATCTTGAATGAATGAATGAATAATTTACATAATGAGTACGTTGACAAGTGGTTATTCATTTTCCGCTATCTACAATAATAATATACTCTATTAACTTCACATATTAGAAATTATGTTCATATAAATATATAGCGGGATAAAATTTAGCATTTAAAATAGCTTGAACTGCATTTTTGTAAAAACCTTGTGTATGCTGTAGATGTTCAAAACCAACATATTTTTCTTCAAAAGGCAGGAGACAAAATTTTAAATATCCCAAGAAAGTTGATCCTAACTTCAGAACATTCATCTTCAACATTTTTAGGTTAGTAGCTACTGAAATGCAGACAACTTTTATGTCAGAAGTAATCGCTTTGAAAAGGATAGTACATGTAGTGTACAATATATTGGATACCTATTCATGCAGATGATCCGATTTTACCGGTGTTATATATATATCCAGTAATGAATGGATTGATTACACCAATGTCACTTAAATCTGAGTGATTTATATTCGCGAAAGCAGTCATTCATTTTTCGCGCCAAAATTATAATCGGCTTCTTTTCATCTTGTCGGATGGAAATAGAGCAGGTTCTATTTCAATCCGATTTTTGAGACTGACGGATCCGACTGTCCGAAGGTCATTTTAATAGTGTTCACACGTTCCGACAAATCGGATCCTGTGCACGAGTAGCCTTTAAAGTACTGTACTTTTCACTTAATATGTTAGTTTTCTGCACTTTTAGGATCTATTATTGAGACAGATAAACTACTACGAGTGATGCCCAACGTTGTGTTAGCTTTGAAACTACTTAATGAATGTCACATGGAAGACTCGTTATGGAAACCTTATATTGGTATCCTTTAATGATTCTTTTGCATTTTCTATTTCAATCGTATAGCACTTCTAACGGCAAGTGTCCATGTCATATACACGAAATGTGTAACATTAAGTCTTAACGTTATAAGATATTCTTCCGCGAAAGTTTAGCACTCCGCTGTTTTTCACACAAGAAGAAGTTAGTGCTTTGCAAGGATCGCAAGTTTTAAGTAAGATACAATAACATTCTCTTTCCCACTAAGATTATTCGTACTAAAATTGATCAGACAATTTGTTTTTAAGGATTCATTTCCCAATTCTGTAATTGTTTATTCTTAGATAATGTTCTTAACCTATACAAAAGCATTTCTCGTCAGTATTCCTACTTGTGTCAAATTTTCAAGGTACATTCCCTATAAGTAAATGTACGCATTGTGTTCCTTATTTAAAAATTTTAATTTTAGCTGTCCTAATTTATCTGCAACGATATGATTTACATAATATTTTAAATCTTCACATGTCTGTCCGATGTTATTTTTTACAGAAAATTCCAACAAATAACAAATTAAGTTTTATGAAGTCATTCACATATAATCAATACAGGTATTGTAGTTTTACTGTTCTATATAAAGTCGTGTTTGAATTTTATAACTATTTTTCAGAATTTATCCTGATAATGTTATTGATCTCAAATATCTAGGTGTAATATACATGCATAAACCTAATATTTGTTTTGTAGATGGGCAGTTTCCATTGTGATGACAAGACAAAATCAAATACCATGTTCTAGTGGCAAAGGATTACATTTGGCTTTGATACCTTTTCTTGATATGTGTAATCATTGTGAAGGACATGTGAGTGAATGCGGATCATCGCGCAAGGCTATTCCCCATTGCATCAGAGGAAGGGCGCGTTCTTGCAGGTCTAGCACTCTACAGTAGCTACGATTTTAATGTTGCAGGGACTAATTTTGTGATATTTTTGTACTTTTCCGAGCAGTTCACGACAGATTACGATCTCAGTACGGATTCCTGTATCTGTTTTGCTTTGAATTCTTGTAAATCAGGTGATCAGGTGAGAAATTAATGAGAAATTACCAAGAACTACCTGAGTTAAGTATTTTCAACATTTTGTTTTCCACAATGTATTGTTTTCTTTTAGGTGTTCATATTTTACGGTCCAAGATCAAACAGCGATTTCTTTGTGCATTCAGGATTCTATTACGAAGACAATAAACATGATCTGCTGCACATCAAGCTTGGTAAGGGAACTTGCTTGTATTTATGTCACGTTTTAAGGTCTTGGGTAATTTACCCGTGATTATTTTTTTAGGAATTAGCTCAAGTGATTCGCTATATATGCCCAAGACCCAACTTTTGTCTAAAATTGGTGTAAAGTAAGTTGTCACATTTTCTTAGCTTTTTAAATTGATCTATTTGTCAATTCTATTGTTAATTTGAATGGATAAGAGTTTTTGATACCATATTGTTTTATAGTGTGAAGAATCTAGCTGTTACTAAAGCAGAAGTTCCATTGACGAAAGATTTATTAGCATTTCTAAGAATATTTTGTATTAGTGAAGGTAATCATTTTAAATGGCACTGATCTGTTCAATGAAGAAAGTTCATAGACAGGTTTTCTGGGCAGGTGGGTGGACTGGCCTCCCCCACCTCACTGATAAAGTCAGAGTCAGCCACTACATATTGAAATTTTCATGACTTACTTTACTTTTGGCATAATTTATCGTACTGGTGAAAGTGTGAAAAACTACGTTACCAGCCCTATACTTCCCACTGCGTCTTCGCTACTAACTTCAGATGAAGAGCTTGAAACGTAGAAGTTTTCTTAATCTTCTAAAAAATATTTCATTTGTTCGCTGTTTCGTCACTGTATTATTACATTTATTCGTTCACTTCAGATGAAGGAAAGCAGTTATCAGAGCAAACAGCAGAACAACTGCAATCAATACTTTGTGACCATTCAACACAAGTCAGCAAACAAAATGAAGAGAAAATTTGTAGTTTCTTAGAGACAAGGTTTGAATCAAAGATCTAGTGATATTTAAAATAAACTCAACGTAATACCATCTGCGTCGGCCGGGAATGTTACCGAGCCAACCATGAAGTAAACTGAATTTATTAGAACGACAAAAACTGCTCGAGGTATATGGGTATAGCCAAAATTATATGTAGTCTCGTTTGTATGCTAATTTTTATCATTTCTGTTACATTTCAGATGTTCATTATTACTTCGTCAGTATCCTACAACTAAAGAGGTTAGTATTTAAAAAAATGAAGTATTTTGGAATGTAACACAACACATAAAAATTATTCGTGAATCAATATGTTTGTACGGGGAAGGATACGTATCAAAGCCAAAAAGAACCTGCAGGCGTACAGCAAACGTGCTACAGGATTTTTGAACAAGTCGATATTAGGTTCTTTCGCACCCATGCAACGGCTTGTTGACAACTTGATACAAGGTTGGTGAAATTGCTTTACAACCTGCAACAACTTTTTGGAACAATTTATTATCGTCTTGCAATTAGAATGTTGTTAACGAGTTGTTAGCAATGACACCATTGCTACAATGTTTCGATAATCTTGCCACCAAGATGTGTTATGTTCGTGCAGTATACGTGTTCCCAACGTTATCTACCCAAGATGGAATATTTTGTTCAATGACATACTGTATTTTATGTTTTGCAGCAAGATGACGAGGCTTTGAAATCTTGCAACTTGAGCGAAAACACTCGTCTGGCAATCAAATTACGAAGAAATGAAAAGCTATTATTGATAAACGCTATTTCATTTTGTAAAGACGCGAAAGAACGGTTGTTAGAGACTACTGAAAAGAAATAAAATGATCGCGAACTGTAATCTGATTTACTCTTTCAATATTATACATGTTGCGCAGCCAGCCTTACATGTATAATACAAAAGAATCGGTTTAGTGCAGTGTTCATTCAAAGTAATTAAATGGGAGTATACTCGGAAACCGATTGCATACTGTATATGGTTGCATATGAAGCCAAAACAGCCCAATCTCTGGATGCGGCAGTGGCGGCCATATACAGGGTGTATCGAGTCAAATCGCAGTGATACAAAAAAGTGTCTTTTGACAGCTAAAAGCCTGATTTTAATTTGTGTGGTAAAGCTAAATCTATAAATTATATATCATGCGCGTGATAGCATGCCAAAGTTGGATTACCATATTTTGATACACCCTGTATAATAAAAAATATATATTGTAAATAAATGAACGAATTTGAATGAACGCGCTACCTATTAAAAATCTATAAGTGACATTAACTTATGTATCACTGTAGTCCTTTGTCTTGTCTTGTTTTCTCGCGAAGCCGATTAACAGTAGTTTTCGTCGAGTTACTTCGTCCGTTAGTGATCGCCGGTAACCCCATACTGGGCTATGTTGCAGAAATGGTCCAGGTGATAGTAAAAATATAATCGAGAGGCGGTCTCTGCCTTGCGAAAACCAGATATCGCGTGAAGGGCAGGTGAAACGGACTAGTTGGAGAGGCATATGCGCAACCTCGTACCCAGAGGGAAGAGCCTGGGTACGAGGTTGGCATATGCGATATGCTTTCCTGGGCAACTGCAGAACGTTTTCAACCTTCTTTCGGGTAGGATTTTGGGTTTTCCCAACCTTCCTCAAAATAACTGGAACAACCCTTTTGCCTCGGTAGGTTTGCCAGTTGGCCATTGCGGGTAACTGCTAGTCTGAATAGTAATATAAAGGCCGTTCGTTGTGGCGGCGCACTCGTTAGCATATGGAGATAACCCTAACTTTAATACTAACGCTAAGTCTAGCTCTACCAAAAAGGGCTGTGATCATTAACTAGAACTAGACTTAGCGTTAGTATTAAAATTAGGGTTAGAGAGAGGGTTAGGGTTATAGTTAGAGAAAGGGTCTTGTACTTTGTAAAATTAAGTGAGGGAGGTGGCAAGGATAGAAGAAAGATCTGTCGGGCCAAAAGAGCAGACAGGGCCACAAAATCTCGGTTCGGGTTTGGGCTTGCCCACACGAAGTATGCCCGACCAAGCGGGGCCTAATCGAGTCAAATCGGGCCTGATAATGCCAAATCGGGCCTGTTCGTTCGGGTCATGAATTATGTGTAAGCATAATTTATGAAATGTTATGTTCATGAAATAGAACATTAACTGGTTAGCTGCGATGAAAGTAGGAGCTGTAGCTATCGCTTGATCGTTGTTTAACATAAGAAGACGCGAAAGGAATACTATACTCAGCGAGATCACAACTCATCAGCAGAATCTGACTCAGATCACAGTGTAGAGATGGACCGAAAAAGAAAGTACATATATATATAGAGTCTGAAGATGGTACGTCAGAAAGCGATTTTGATAATTCAGATAATACTGACAATGAAGTGGAAACTGATGCTACGTCAGAGAGTGACAGTTTAGATAATACTCACAGCGAAGTAGATGGTGAATATGAAAGCGATCCATGGACCATGGGCATATACGATGATAACTTTGACCCAGAAGAAGCGTTAGAGTTGCTATTGATAAGAGAAAATTTCTTTTTAAAAGACTTCAGAGACCAGCGTTATCCTAATGCACACGAAAATAGTGACAAAGCAAATTTATAGACAATATAAATTTAAGTTAATGAGACAACGCGTTGAAGCTAGTATGTTAAGCAAGATATCAGATAAGTTTCTGTCTCAAAGGCGGTGATTCCTTCCGTCCTGGCCTCAAGGAATGCATTGTTTAGTTTTACTTATTGACAGATAGTTCAAAGATCATTTTCATCATTGGGCATGCTTTCACGTGAGCAGCCCTGGATATTGCATGCTAACGCTTCCTACTAACAAATTGACCAATCATAACGCGCAATATAATACAAGTTAATTAGCGCATAACTTGCAGGATGCTAACAAGATCATATCATTTATACTGAGCGCTTCGCTTACTCAAGTTATTGAAATAATTTTCAACATGAAAGTTTACCGTTTATGCACGCGAACTGCTTTGGACGGCGATGGTATGATGCGGCGGTGCGCGATCTAACGATGGACATATTATCGTGTATATACAACAACAGGCAGTGTGGACAGCGACGACGCAGTTAGTCAAACAGAACTCAACGGCAACGCGAAGCAAGTACCGGCATCCATTCCTCTCATGAACAAAGAAATATATCAGTTTAAATACGTATAAGTTAGTCCTACGCAACGGAACAGCTGCGTCGGCATTAGAATAGAAAGAAACGCTACTTACTCAAGTTACGAAACGAATTTTCAAGAATGAAAGTCTACTGATTATGCACGCGAACTGCTTTGGACAGCGATTTCAGATGGTACATATTACCGTATATATGCAACAACGGGTGTATGGCGAGCGACGACGCAGTTAGTCAAACAGAACTCAACGACAACGCGGAGCAATTAAGTACCGCCGCCGCCGGGGCATCTATTCCTCTAATGAACAAAGAAATATATCAGTTTAAATACGTATAAAGTTGGTCCTACGCAACGGAGTGGCTGCGGCGGCATTATAACAGAAAGAAACGCTACGACCAGATGTGGATATCATAGAACACTGGGATTAACAAGGAATTGGATTATACCACTGATTGATACAAAATGTGTAGTTAAGGGGGGATTTGCCATCGCTTAGCTTGGGTATTGTAAGTATACAGGCGAATTCAATTGATTGCGTTATATTTCGTTTTAAACCAACATAAAAAATTCATGTGCGCTATAACGAGAGTTGACTGTATCTGTCTATCGATACATTTAGTATGTCTCGTTTTGTTAATGCGCATGCAGCCGGTAATATATTTGATTGACGTATTTGAGTCCAAAGTTCGATCATTGTTTTGAGGCTGGAAAAGCTCGGCAGCTTTGTCACACACTATATTCACCCCTACAATCATAAATATAGAAAAGAATATCATTCATCCAACCATGATCGCTAAATTGGCTGCACCTATCTTGTTGCATGAATTATAATGATGATAAAGTTTATAGTTACTTAGTTCAAATTTCAATCTATTTGTAAGATGTATACCATAGGCATAGTCCACACATCAGTATATATCGATAACTAAAACATACCCCGACAAAAGTATACTTTGATTTGCTATGCTCTATCAGCATTCGCGACACTTACTGTACATGCACTTACGTTAATTTGAGAAATAGTCGGGAGGTTTGCCTAACTGTTTACATATATCTACTCGTGAATGATAGCTATATAATTCTGTTACTATATTATTCGTTTTTACTGAAACGGAGCTAATCTTAAGCTCCAAGTTATAGATAGATATAGTTTGGCAGTATATATATTTCTATAATTATTGTGATTCATCGACTATATATCACTCCAAAACTTGCATTCCTCACGAAATGAGTTTGGCGCAAGTCTCGATCTGTTTCACTGATTGCCTCCAAGTTTTTAACTATACATATTCTAATAAATTAATCTATTTATTTTTTATTTTTTCCTGCAGTGGAAAATTGGCATTGATTTGATTTGTATTTAATTTCTACCTTATTTGGTTAGGGACATAGCACATATTTAAATTAAATGAAGTATACAGGCAATATATTGTGCTACGCCAATTCAATTTTAGTCGGTCATTATAAAGATTAAAGTAATTGATAACAATAGTTCATCCTTTGAAAGCATGCCAATACAATAAGTTGTTTGTGGTTATAACATAAGATTGAATCACATTCTGTAAGATCTGATGTTGCTTGAATGTGGATACATTTCTATAATATATTGTTTCAGATATAGAAAGAGTTCTAGTTTGAATACACATATGATCTATATGCCTACAAAATTTGTTTGCACTTTTTATGCATGATCCGCATTATATTTGCTTTGTTTGCATGAAACCAAATATCTAAAGCCGAGGCTCAAGCTACTTTCCAATGTCAATGCCTGCATGTATACAACATCATACTATATTTAAAGAATGCTCAAATAAACAAATAAATAAAAAGACGTATGTCTTGATATAATCAGCTCTGTTTGTCGTGTTATCAACACTCCAATCGAGAACTTGTAAGATAGAAGCTTTGTGGGGAAGCTGCTGGTCAATTGTCTTGGCCCCATCCAGGTTTCCTGTATCGTAGGTTTTTCCTGGCCTCCCTGACATTCCAGCTGTAATATGAGTGATGGTAATGCTCAAATCAGCCACTCTAACAATAAGGCTAAATACATAACAATTCTTCATTTTAAAAATGGGGAGAAGGTCTTTTCGTCTATGGAATACACATTCTGTGTATTTGTGGGGTTGAAGTCTCCCAAAATGTCAACTTCAGGCCCATAGACTCAATATACGTCACACATATACCATATAATTAAGGACTGTCCATATAGGGGTTTATCGCCCCTTGGTCAGGTTAAGGACTGCCCGTATGGGTCTAGCACTCTGGGTCAGGTTAAGGACTGTCCATAGGGGTTTCATTCCCTTGGTCAGGTTAAGGACTGTCCAAGTGTTTCTTGGTTCAGGGTCGTCAGGGAATAGCTACCCTGGCAAGGCTCTGCTTTATGGTCAGAGCATTCAGTTCAGTCAATCAGTTCAGCTTAAGGTGTGACGTGAGTAGGGATGATGTTTGTCATAATATGAGTCTTCACACCCCAGAACCCCTTCTCCCACAAAATATGTTTTGTTTGAATTGTGTTTTTATAAATACGGTTTTATATCAACAGCTTGGGTCATTAAAGCAAATTTATAGACAATATAAATTTAAGTTAATGAGACAACGCGTTGAAGCTAGTATGTTAAGCAAGATATCAGATAAGTTTCTGTCTCAAAGGCGGTGATTCCTTCCGTCCTGGCCTCAAGGAATGCATTGTTTAGTTTTACTTATTGACAGATAGTTCAAAGATCATTTTCATCATTGGGCATGCTTTCACGTGAGCAACCCCATGATATTGCATGCTAACGCTTCCTACTAACAAATTGACCAATCATAACGCGCAATATAATACAAGTTAATAAGCGCATAACTTGCAGGATGCTAACAAGATCATATCATTTATACTGAGCGCTTCGCTTACTCAAGTTATTGAAATAATTCCCACCCACCCACCTCCTTGGCTATTCAGCCTGACGTTTGCTCTAAGTTAGAGTTACCTTGAATATGTTCAAAATTGCAAATTCATCGATATAATATTGGTAGTTAATATATCAGTGGAAATAATAGCTATTATATAAAAATGGAAGCAGCTATCATCAACTGTCTTCAACACCATATACTGGATCAAGGACTCGAGAAAGGACATTTTGGAAAGAGACACAAACAATGTTGCTGCTAGATAATGCCTTTACTTTAGTATGTATATAGTTAAAAACTAACGTTTTCGGTCGCAGACTATTTTGTTATTTTGGTTAATAAATTTGTGGTTCGGGTTGAAGTCTCCCAAAATGTCAACTTCAGGCCCATAGACTCAATATACGTCACACATATACCATATAATTAAGGACTGTCCATATAGGGGTTTATCGCCCCTTGGTCAGGTTAAGGACTGCCCGTATGGGTCTAGCACTCTGGGTCAGGTTAAGGACTGTCCATATGGTCAGGTTAAGGACTGTCCAAGTGTTTCTTGGTTCAGGGTCGTCAGGGAATAGCTACCCCTGGCAAGGCTCTGCTTTATGGTCAGAGCATTCAGTTCAGTCAATCAGTTCAGCTTAAGGTGTGACGTGAGTAGGGATGATGTTTGTCATAATATGAGTCTTCACACCCCAGAACCCCTTCTCCCACAAAATATGTTTTGTTTGAATTGTGTTTTTATAAATACGGTTTTATATCAACAGCTTGGGTCATTAATGACTCTTAATAGTTGTTTGTTTGTGCTTGTCTTGTGCATGTGCACGTTTAAGTATAGATTAGAAGTAGATTATATTTACTTGTAAGTTCTAAATCGAACTTTTTTCAAAATACAATTCTGTGTATTTACTTCTTTCTCGTAACGCTAGCTCCCGAACTTTTAGCAAGGCAATTTTCCCAAGCCGCGCTTGATCTCGGGAAACAACGTGACTGGGCAACCATATGCCTAACCATAAATCGAGTCAAACCGGGCCATATAAAAACATTCTTACTTTTAGAATAACTTCAAATACGTCTAAAAGGACTTTTTAGACGTACAAAAGACCACCATGCTTTTATAAATATACTTGTAAATAGATCTAGATAATACATATCGTATCATAATTTTAGGTAATTTTTATTTAGAGCCACAAGTTTGTAAGTAGCAATGCTTACTGTTATGTGTTTACCCTATTGAAGTAAAGTCCACCCTATTGAAATAAAATAGACCACAAAAAGAAACTATACTAAAATCCTCTACTAAAATAGTAAAATCCAAAACAAAGACACGAAAGTGCGACAGCAACACAGAAGAACTGTCCAAGAAGTGACTCACCACCACGTAACTTGTAAAGACAAAAAGAGAGAGCTTAAAGAAATAAATGTGTCTTAAAATTAAATTATTGTGTGGGTTGATTCATGCCCGCAAGTTGTGCTTATGCCAGAATTTTGAATTCTAATGCCCGCGCAATAAGATATCTATAAACACTGGAATACAAATTGGATAACACTTAAAAAACTCACGCATATATTTTCCCCTCTTACAATTAACTATATGACTAGAGTTTTGGGTTACACAGGGAACTAGACCGCTAAGTACAAAATACAAAGCAAGGTTTGTCGGAAGCAGGAATCGAATCCGCGCATGTGCATGCAACTGCATAATGGAAGTAATAATCCATCGCCTTAACCACTCGGCCATTCCGACTATTCATTTCTCGTACGATGATAATCAATGAGAGAAATGTGATGTCAATCCCGCGCACGGGACTGAATTATAACAAGTTTAAAGTACAAAATCAATCTCGTACCCAGAGCCATATAAAAGTAACTTCAATGGCTCTGGATACGAGATTGGTACAAAATGTACTGTGTAAATTAGACCTAATTGCTTTCACCGAACAACACATAACAACGCACAGCAAACGCTAAATGTTTATGTTTATATACAATGTTTGTATGAAAACTATGAACTCTAAGATCAACTACACGTCGTTTATATTGAACATTTATTTAAAATAGATTCATTAACAAATGTCATTATGTCAAGTTCGTAAGCATTAGTGTTTTTAAAAACGAGGTATTGCTCGTGCGCCTATTCATCACTGATGTGGTTTAGTACTATTAAATGTCTCTCCTGCAGTTTCTTCGATCAATCTTGTACCGATATTGTAGTCCGCAGGTTGCTAAAGAGTACGATGCCTAATCACTCGAGCAGTGGCGTAGGAAGCGGGGGGGAACTAAGCTGTTTTCATGAAAATGATGGAAACAGCTTAGTTCCCTGAACAAGCTTACTAAAAGGGGTAGATAAGACTCTGAAACGGCCGTTTCCGGCGGTCTGGGGGCTTCAATTTTTAAAACTTTTTCGCTCGGCGCCAACGATGGTGGCGCCTCGTGAGCTTGGGCCCCCCCAATATTGAATACGTTCCTACGCCCCTGCACTCGAGGTGAAGTATCTGGTTGTTTCCATTCGAAGATACTACAAGCGTCTTCCTTCGGGCAGCAATAAAACCGAAGCGATTGAGGTCAGAGCAAAATGAACCAACTGGCTATGCCTATGATCGCCTATGATCACAAACTGATATATAAAGCTATCAGAGTGAGCCAGGGCCTTTTTTAAGAAATCGTTAGTGGGGGGGCATAATCGAAAGGGGACGTAACAAGTAGGTGGTGTATTACAGGTGTGGGAAGCTGAAGGGGGGTCTGGGGGTCCTCCCCAGAAAATATTTGTATTCTTGAGTCTCTGTGGCTTGATTTCCTGCATTTTCAGAGACAATTTTTGATATATCCCATCTAAACGGAGCCAGGTTTTGTTGTGAGAATACCATAACTTTCCTCTAAACTTTTTCCCCCTTTTTTGCTTATATTTTGGACAAAAGGGACCTTCACTGGGGGGGGGGGCAAAATAGCTTACTGGGGGGGGGCAACATGGGAGCTGGGGGGCTTTGGCCCCTCCAGTACATTAGTTAAAAAAGGCCCTGGAGTGAGCGAGAGTGTTATTAAAATTGATCGTTTATTATTTCATTTATGGTTAGTTGGCATATTGAAAATTCGAAATGTTTCAACAGATCTTCGGACACTTTGACGAATGGATTTCTCACTATCACTTTGCGACCAAAATTTGTAACATTTATTTCTTTGTAGAGTTGATCATAATCTAAACTACAAACAATCATTGAACGGTATAAATATCCGTGCTGGGTGAGAACTGTATTTATATGAAACGATAGGGTTTGCTTATCAATATCAATCTCATTTCGTCTTAACTCGTCATTAATTATATCCATATTATCCATTTCGGAATCACACAATAAACTACACGTTTATATTGAACATTGCTATGGTTTTCGTGTAAATAGAACTGTACTGCCAGGGTGGCCGAATGGTATGGCGTTGGGGTTTAAAAGTCCCAAACCGCCAAAGACAGAGGGTTCGAGTCCTTTCACTTTGCGAACATTTATTTATCTACTGAAATAGGAATGAAAAAGTTAACATTCTAAACTTATTCGGTTAAGCGTCGCTATATTGGTTGTCTAAGAAAGCCGTTTGTTTCGCATAAGACAATAACAGTTTACTATATACGAGAATATATTTATTACTAATATGGAGTTTATAAATCGAAAATCATTCTACGACAACAAAGCCAATTTCTGCACACAAAATATGCTGAACTCAGCAAAATTCGACAGTTGTATAATTAATGTACTCGCTCTGTCCCATATTATGCTAATCATAGTGAATGCTCAGCCTCATTTTATGTTAATGATGATGCTCACCCTCATATGCTAATCCTGATGGAATATTTAATTATGCTCACCCTCATGCTCCCCTTGCTCCCCCTCAAAAAAGGGGCCCCTATATTACTACTAGTCTGACTGACTAGTCTAGTACTTACTGCTTTGCAATATTTTATTCAGTGTTTCACTTTCAACCTTCCTCAATGCCAGTAAACCTTCCTCAATGCCAGTAAACCTTCCTCACAACTGTCAGATGGTACCCGCGTACACACGGCTTTTTGAAACTGCTACCAGCCAGGTGACGTCCATATCACGATCCATTTATAACAAACATTTGAGGAACCAATCTATAAACACACATTAGACGATCTATCAGGAAAAACGATGCTTTGTTACCCTATATATAGTTAGCGGATTTTCGCAACAAAACCAAGATGGGATTGTTATTTAGAATAGATCGTACTATTCTAGCTAGTTCGTCTGGATAGTTTGTCTTATGTTTGCATTAACTAGACGGATGTTGTCAGACGGGTGATGCGTCTTAACGAATGAAAGGGCCTTCCCAAGGAAGCTCAGATCTGCCGAGTGCCGACTGTGGCATAATTTACCGACTGAAAGTTTGATTACCCTAACTTCCAGCATTTTAAGTGATTTAAAAAAACTCATTAATAATTCATGAAGAAAATTCAAAAGAAATGAATGTTTAATCAATGTTTGTTGATTTTCTCGGCTTAGACAATGTTTATTTTTAAAATTACTTCGCCAATGAACTCATAAGATGGGTCGTCTTTTAAGTTCGATAAAACATTCGCATCCGATCTTTATCTGAAATACAAACGCTCGCCTTCGGCTCGAGTTTCTATATCAGATAAAGATCGACTGCTCATGTTTTATCTATAACTTATAAAATGTATCATATTAAGACAAGAAAATACAATCATTACAATGCTCATTAGTCAGAATGCCATCTTAAGACTTAAATATAAGGAATTGAAAATTAGCATTAAGCTTTGATGTAAACTTTAGAAGAGAAAATAATTTTTCCTACACTCTCTGCAGTTAACAAAACTATGATTGAACGAATTCATATGTAGTTCCGTTAGCCACTATGCCCACTCAGTTGAAAACAGCAATGATTAAGCCAAATTTGAAAAATGTTTCCCTCGATTCCGAGATATATCCGAATTTTAGGCCAATTTCAAATCTAAAGTTCATTGCTAAAGTAATTGAAAAGGCTGTCGCTTGCCAGCTGGAGGTTCACTTAACTTTGAACAATATGGACGAACGGCCATTTCAATCCGCCTACAAGAAGCTCCACAGTACCGAAACAGCACTTCTCAAAGTACAGAATGACATACTCATCCAAATAGATAAGAAGAACTGTGTAGCACTGTTGTTGCTTGATATATCTGCTGCATTTGATACTGTGGATCACAAGTTGCTTATTGCAAGACTTTCAAATCGTTTTGGGATAAAAGGTCAAGCTCTGCAGAAATGGTTTGAATCCTATCTTCATGACCGAAAGCAGTTTGTGATTATCGATAATGTTAAATCTAACAACAAACCGCTACAATGTGGAATACCTCAAGGATCTGTGCTTGGCCCTATTTTATACCTATTATATACTGCACCAATAGGAGACATCATTCGAAGACATGGCCTCCAATACCATCTGTATGCTGATGACACCCAACTCTACTTATACTTTAAACCGACGGAACCAGATAAACAAACCTGTATGACGCGCATCGAAGCCTGCATTACCGAGGTAAGATCGTGGCTAGCACACAATATGTTAAAACTAAATTGTGACAAGACAGAGTTCCTTGTTTTTTGCACACCCCGCCAACAGTGTCCACTAATTGACTTTATTCAAGTTGCTAGTGACCAAATAAAACCAGCTTACTCAGCTAATAACATTGGAGCTATTTTTGATCAGCATATGTCTTTGGACCAGCACGTTACAAACATATGTAAAGTATGTTACTATCATCTACGAAACATAGCTAAAATCAGAAACTGTTTATCGACATCCGATACCGAAACCCTAGTTCATGCTTTCATCACCACTAAACTTGATAACTGCAACTCGCTATTATATGGCATCTCGGAATTCTTACTTGATCGTCTTCAAAATGTTCAGACTCTGCTGCACGACTCATAACACGCTCTAAGAAATACGACCATATAACTAAAGTGCTCAAAAACCTACATTGGTTACCTGTCAGGCAACGAATTATATTTAAACTACTACTCCTAACCTATAAAGCTTTACATGGCTTGACACCTGGATATATTAGAGACATGCTAGAGATCTATAAGCCCACTAGAGAATTAGGCTACGATCATCTACACGTCTGCTCTTAAGAACTCCGCCTGCAAGATTAGTCCGCTATGGAGAACGTTCTTTTCAATATGTTGCACTCAGGTTGTGGAATTCATTGCCCGAGGATATTCGTCGTTGTGAATCTGTAACCAGTTTCAAGACGAATATAAAAACTCATCTTTTTAATCAGGCCTACAATTTAGTTTAGTTTCTTATCTACTTTCCTTAAACTTTTTATGATTTTTAGAACACTTGAATTTTTACCTTTGACATTATTTAAATTGTAAAGCGCCATTGGGCTTACGGAAACGGCGCTATAAAATTTTTTGTATTATTATTATTATTATGATTATTATTATTCACGCTAGCGTCATATGGGGTAGCCTGCTCGCAGCCCGAAATTTCGTTTTCCACTTTAAATTTTCGGGTGGGGTCTGCTGAGCAGGCTACATATGGGGCCCCAATAGACAAGTTTGATTTTGGCCGGCCCCTTTAATACGCCATTTCCAGGGCCGTCGCCAATGGGGGCGTGTTGTCGGCAAACTAAGAATATCACCATAAAAGAACGATACGTTAAAGGAGAAAATCCTTAATTGTAAATGTCGTAAAAAATGTGGTCAAATGATGCATATTTAAAATGCGGCTTTTTAAATATGATTCAGTGAACAAATTATTTACAATCTTAATTACTGTTGTGCTGCTGTTACAACATGAACCAAGATGAGTTTTTCTAACTATTTGTGTGTTTTGGATAATTAAAACTCGGTGTTATAAGTATTAACAAAACAATGTTTCTTTTTCTCTAAAATAGGTATGTTTACGGGGGGAATGTTTGATAGTAAATCCGCAGCTCAGAATGCAGGAAATGGCATTTCTGGGCTTCAAATATCAACATTTTCTCGGGGGAGCATGCCCCCGGACCCCCTAGTAATGCGAGGCCCTTTTGCCAAGGTCAAATCTTCCCCCTGGCTTGTTATTCCGTATTGAATTAAGGCGATATGTCCAACAAAATCCTTGTCAACTTAAAAATATTCCGGATTCCAAAATTTACGTGAAAATATGACTTGTCAACTAGGAATGACTATAACCAGATATCACGCCCACCCCTGCTTATACCTCTTCACGACGATCCTTCGTCGGCGAAACGAACTCACACTCCTAATGCTTAGACCCAAGTTACGCTCCTGTCCGGATGTGTCTATAAATGATGCGGAAATGCCCTGAAAAAGTAAAGCGTGTTACATGCCTCCATAACTATTAGCAGGCTCCACCCCCTCCCCCCACACCAAGCTTACAAACTTACAAGATTATTAACTAGCGTTTATATTACCACCACGTCTAGTATTATTACACACAATTATATATATATATATGGGAATATTCAACTCCTTATAGCTACTCTGAGATTCACGTCTTTTTCGAGACAATCTTCAGGCGATTATTTTCAAATTCGATTGGATTTGCGGAGGAAATTCAAACGCCCGCCACGTACTGTACCTAACAAGGCAATGTGTCAGGGAAAGGTTGATGTAATTAACGCAAGCATCGCTTTACCGAGGAACACTATAAGTGTTCAGAATAAGCTAAATGATTGATACTATGTAGTTTTAAATGCAATCAAAACTGTAACTGATGCGGTAAGGTAACTGATGCAGTATTCCTTTACTAGCTACACCAATACACCATGCATCTTTTCCCTTAGTAATTTGCAATGTAGAATTTTATATTAAACGCGCGTGGTGCATCACAAACTGTTTATGCTTTCTTAACCAGAGATTTCCTATCTTAATAAATAAGATATGTGATTTTTTTCAATTTAGAATCCTTTTTGATGGCCTAAATTAGTTTCTACAACTATTGATTACATATATATAATTTAAAATTCTTGAAAATTAATGAAGGATCGATTGCCTTCCTTAAATTTGGGATAAGATGCACATGCACGAGTATGACCATACATGGAGAAAATAAGAATTCATGGTTTAATGTGTTTAACGGCAAATCGAACTTACAAAACTCGAATGTATAGATAATTGGAATTTCGCATGAAAAAACAACTATAGTTATTTCAGGTGTAAGCTGTTATAATAGCAAACATTAATTGCCAATTTTCATGCATCATCCATGCAAATTTTTCACATAGTAACTATATATAGTTGAGAATATTCCAGTAATTGCCATTCAGGCTTTTTTTTATTGTTTAACTTGCTTGAAGTTGGGATTCTATGTCGATGCATAAAACTGGTTCATTGTATTCTCCAACTTGGCAAATAATCATAGCCGAGAAACAAAATATAATTTAATGCTGCACGAGAAATATATCTCTTTATTCATTAGTGATCTCGTTACAAATACATGAATTTATCGTTGCAATTATCTATACATAATCGATCTAATCAAGGAAAATGTGCTCTATACATATATAATGAAACCTTTACTGATGCTGTTTAATTTATACTTTTTATAACTATTTAAATAAGTAGCCGTTCATAAATCATAATATCGCGTCAAAGTTTCAACTTTTATTAGTTCTATTTTCGAGGCACTAGCATGCATCCATCAACCAGATGCAACAATTTTCTGGCTTTGATTTCATGACAAGTTATGGCTCCATCAGAGTTTACGTCAAGCCTCCAGAACAGGTATTTCTCCAAATCGGGACGCTTGAGGATATTAGCGAATTCTTCACGAGTAATCTTTCCATCCTGTATTTCATTGGCGATATTGAATTTCGGCATGAAGGTTCTTTTAACGAGAGAGTTATTGTTTTGTAGTGATATAAGAAGACGTTCGATTTCACGTTTTTTCCCCGGAATAATTTTGCCATCTCTCCCATCCATTCCATCTTTCCCAAATTGGCCGCCTTTCCCTCCTTTTCCACCTTTACCGGGAGTCCCTCCTTCGCCAGCATCGCCACCATGTCCTCCGTGACCCCCATGACCATATAGAAATCCTTTTCCTCCGTTTCCTCCGTTTCCTCCGTTTCCCCCTTTACCATTTGGACCTGCGCTATGACCATTGCCACCGTTTCCACCACGTCCTCCGCAGGAATAGCACAGAGAGACGAAGCCTGTTAACAAACACACAAGTAGCAGATAGTTGATTTTCATTTTCGTTTTGAGATTTTTTACTCTATTTTTAAGATATCTGCCTTCGTGGTATACCTCCTTGGACTAAATTGTGGATTATAACCTCTCAGTTGGTTTATATGCAGACAAATGATAAATATTTATATTTCCGTCATTTTCATTTCCTGTTGTCATAAATTAAGTTAGGGATAGAGAATGACCTCGAGTACTCTATGGGTTATAGAGTCCCGGGAAATAGATAGAATCGTCTTAGAATATGATTATATACCCACGAGGATTAACTAGCAAACTGTTTTATTGTCGAAATATTTTACTTGTCGTTTACACAGGGGCGTAACTAGTGGGGGGTTAGGGGGGAGGGGGTGAGTCACCCCCCAATGTTTAACAATTGCAATTTTGTAGGGCAAATTTTGCCATGTTGGTCTGGCAAAAATACATTCAAATCATGTTCAGTAAGAACAAAAAGCCTTCAAGATCCAGTTTGGGCAATTTTAAACATTTGCTGATCTAACATTCAACATTTTCTGACCATCAGAATTCTATAAAATCTTCCCCAAAGTGCATAAAATGGCGTTATAGAGACTCTACATTTCAAAATTTTCTCGGGGAGCATGCACCCTCCTAATGGCATTGTGCCTTCAGTTCCTTATGTCTTCCCGCGAGTGGCATAAAGGCCCCATAAACGTTTTTAGCTTTTTTCCGGCCTCTTTACGTTGTGTCCTGACCATGCCATTTCGTCAGGCAAGTTACGCCCCTTGTAATTGTAATGCATGATCGACGTTTTGGTGTTTGCATGGTTCACTGCTGCATCGGCTGGCAGTTGCAAATGAATGAAGCTATGAGTAAGTTGAGCTCGAAATACAGTAAAAGAGGCGTCCGATGATCTACAAGTATCGAGCAAAGAGTCACACGAACTAGAAGGTAAAGTCAAATAAACCGAGGTTGAAGAAAAAAGAAACCAAAACTTGGAATCAAGAATTGTCTGCAAAAACTTCACTTGCAATTTAATACACATTGTAAAAAAATTCTGTTAATACTAACAATTTATTTTTCGGTTACCTTTCAAACTCAATTGGTAGCTTCAACCAATGTTTATTATTCACTATTTTTAACCATTTTAAAATTGCCAAATTGGTTGCTGTAAATTGGCAGCGCGCGGGAAAATGGCTCCCAAATAAATATTGTTTAATTTAATCTTTTTTGGTCAGTTTGACTAAATGTTTATTGGTAAGTAACAACAGGTCACAATGAATTATGGGATATTCGCGCCAAAAGTGAAGTCTTTTCAGCCGTTTGCGAGTTGAATTGAAAACTTTTACTACTCGTGCGTATTAAATATGGCTCTTTATCGATAAAATTAGTTTTAGTGTCGTCTTTGCCGTTGAATTTAAAACTTTATTGGTCCACCAAGTGATCAAGGTAAATAGTGTTATTTTTCAATAAATCACTGCTTTTCATAAAAACGCTTGTCGCTTGCAGCAATGATTTGTGTTCGCACGAACAACATTCCTTGTTCCTTGTGTATATATATTGTAACTTTAGTTAGTCTGATGATGTTTTGCAATAAAATCGAAATGGCACGAACTCATTCTTGTCTTGTTTTAACTCATATCTTGGGTTTCAAGATGTTAATCTTCGGATTATGTTTCAGGCATTATATATGTCGGCTGGTATTGGTTTTTAATAGTTAATTAACTGTATGTGGTTAATCAATATATATATATATACCTCATACCTGGTGAAAAGTGTAGTTGTTGCTGTAAGTTGTAGTGCCGCCCACGCGATTATTATTTGCGTACAATATGCTAATTTCACTTCAAACTTAGGAAGTGGACTCTCCCAGATTTAATCTTTTATACCGCAAATAACATCTTTAAATTTCCTCTTGACACTAATCTTAATTGCTTTTCCGCCTCGCCTTTATATTACTAACTCGTCTATAAAATACCTTGTAAATATTCCTAAACCAGTCAGTCTTAGCTTTGTGAAGCTTTGCGCTCTCACAATTTTAACCAGACGAGTACTCGGTCAATTTTGGCCGTAATGAAACACGAAAAGCATCATTGGAAAGCTAAAGAGTTGTTCTTTCGTTAACCCAGTATTTGAAGCACAGCAACCAGTCAAAGTTGGATTACCTTTTTTTTATACACCCTGTATATCAAAATCTATTAGTGATCGAGTATTTTCTCATGAACTCGTAGATCAATCAATCCAAATAACAAATCGATACTCGCGCTAAACTGTATTGTGTGAAATCACATACGTCAGGAGAAGAATCGGTCCGATAAATCGGATCGTGTAACAGGTTTTTATACTTCCAAACAGCATATTATTATTATGCTGAGATGTATGACGATGGCTGATATTTGGGTGGTTGTATACTTGTATTTCCTCGTACGTTGTCGAGACTGTTTAATGTCAGTACGGACTGCTTCATTAACATTATCATTATAATATTGACAATTCGAGCGCTGCTACCAGCGGATTCTTGGTGTTGAAGAAGTGGTTCTGTTGCCGAATTGAAACTACTGAGGTCAACTGGAATGTTTCGACGTGGTGATGGTGTTTTCAGTTGTTGCGCGCATGCAGAATTTGTTTCTACCCAAAGGTATAAATATTGGAATATGGGATGGAATATTCATATGTTTGGAATGTTCAGGCCGATATCAGGATCGCACTGTTTGTAACCAGTTGTTTATTATCCTGTAACAAACTTGATCTAGCTGACGACAGTAAAATTTTCGTCTTCGTTCGCGAGTTGCACAGCGGAAAAACTTCATCCTGTAGTTAATCTTTAGGTCAGTTGAACAATATAACGCCTATGTGATTTTTTGGGGTAATTTTCATATCAACAAATTTAATTTAAATACAATAATCCCTATCCTAATCTTAATTTAATCTTAACCCAAACTCTAACCTTTTGACGTCATTTCGAGAATATGGAAAGTCAACCAGTACGAAGTAATCCGATATGCTTTGATAGATCGTATATTCGTATTGTAAACACGCAGATCCGAGCGCAGATCAGTGTATACACACTATACATGCTTCCCTTTAAAGTGCTAAAAAGAACGAGTTGGGTTATAACTTAGTTGGGTTATAACTTGCTAAAAAGAACGAGTTGGGTTATTGGCACGAATACCTTGACCTGATCTTCTTTTTCAAAGCCATAATAAACTAATCAAAATTAACCCCGATATCCTCCCAACCCAATACATAACAAACCGTACGACCAGGATTACCTCGGATCCAGACTTACTACATTTTCGCCCTCACAAATGCAGAACACGTACATTTCAACGATCCTTTATTACCAGAACTTGCCGAATTTGGAACAGTTTACCTTACGAACTGAGAAATAAGGAATTATCTCTGACCAAATTTAAGAGTCTCCTACTGCTTTACTACCACTCCGCTTCACAATTAAAATACGACATAGAAGACCCTCGGACATGGAAATCAATTTGTTGCAAATGCAATGTAGCACGTCATCTACTTAATGAGGTGCGCTGTTGTAACTAATTGTAACTAATAACCGGCACCAACACTAACAAATAATAATATCAATAATTCCAAATGTATATTTTAGATTATAACTTTGTTATTCTTATTTTCTACTACTTGGGACCGCTGCAATTGCCGATAGCTGTTGCGGTTACCCTGCCATGTGACTCTTATGTATAACTTTAGAATTTGAAATATGTATATTATATTGTGTATTATTAACAATTATGGCGAAACTTAATAAATAAATAAATATAATATGTTTCCCGACATGGTCAAAGATGGCAAGTTCATTTGTTACCAAACGAAAAAGACGGAAACGCCAACTGATCCAAACAACTCACGTTTGTCCTCCATTTAGTAAGAGTGTCAGAACCAATGTAGGACGCAATTTCCTCAGCTTAATTGACAAGCATTTTCCACCTAACCACAAACTACCGTACATAGTTGCATGAACAATGTCAAGTCCATAATCACTAGGCACAACGCACGCATAATTAGGAAAAACCAGCCACAGACACTTAGCAATGACGCAATCAGTTGCAATTGCAGAGAGGCGAACATATACTGATACAGGGCAACTGTTACCACAAGCAACACGAACAACTCTAAACACTACGTTGGCATGACTGCAAGCACATTTAAAGAGCGACACCGTAACCACATTAAATCTTTTCAACACAAAAAATACGCAAATGACACCGAACTTTAGAAATATATTTGGAAATTGAAAGAAAACAAACAAGATTTCACCATAACGTGGTCAATCATAAAGCAAGCAATTTCCTATTCCGGAGGATCAAAAGATGCAATTTAGGGACCGGTCATAAAGTATGTGTACTGGGGGGGTGGAGGGTAAGTTGGGGGGTACGAAACAAATTATCTAACCTTTGGGGGGGTATGAGACGAGTTACGACATTTGTGGGGTACGAACAAAAAATGAGTTTAATACTATGTCTATGATTAAAACTACAAACTTTAATACTTTAATAAAATTGAGTGTATGTTCTTATAATAATTAAATTGCAATGTAGCACAGTAGCATTTATCGGAAAGTAACTAGATCGGAACCTGTTAGTTTGACATCTCTGCTGCAACCTGAACAGTCTTTGATTACGTAATTTACGTAAGAATGCCTACTCGTTTAGAATGATTTAAATATTAAAAAAGATATGAAATACGTCACGACGTTCTGTTGATATATCCATAAATAATGAGCATGGCCGGGACCTCTTTTGACTCTATTATTAATTAGGTACGTAGATAAATGGAATACTGGCAAGCATACAAAAGTACGGATTGGATACATGTGGTGTAAAAGAGCACTATTAAATATATGTCAATGCTCAAAATTTGGATTAACAATAACAATTTGCAACAGATTATGTTCTTGGCATTTATATTTGTTTCATGTTTTTTTGAGGGGAGGGTGATTGGTTGGATCGGGGGGGGGGGGTTACGAAACATTTCATCCCCTTTGAGGGGGGTATTAAATATTTTCCGACGCTTTTCGGGGGGGTGCCAAATTTTATGGTAGGATTTTGGAATACCCTCCACCCCCCAGTACACATACTTTATGACCGGTCCCTTATGTTTGAAAGAAAAACTATGTATCATGAAAGAAGACAATCAATTTTTACTGAACTAAAAGATCGGAAATAGTTTCAACATGCAGACACACAAGCAGATTTAACATAAAAATCTACAGAAGTAAAGGATGCATGGAATGTTTGAACGCCCACACGTCCACGTTTCGACCAATACTATTTAAGAATGGAAAATCTTTTCGAAATCCCTCGCCACTTGATGATCGCTTATTGCATGAAACAGGCGAAAACTATATTTGCTCTATCTATATGATATCGAGCACTCTTTGGATTTCGTGAACCAAAACACGCTCATATATATATATATATATATATATTACATCTAAAATTCATTAATTATTCATAGGCAAAATACAAAGGAAACTCATGACCCGTAGCGGATCTATATATTTGATAAACTTGCTCAAATTTTCTCCTTCAATTTTTACAGCGTAGATAACATCAATATTCAAAATTCTAACGCCAGTGAGCGTACAAAACGAGTCATTTTAGAAGTCATATACAAACCTTGCAGTTCGGCCTTTATCAGATCTAAAACACTCGGCTGCGCCTCGACGTTTTAAATCAGATAAAGTCCTCTCGCGCGGTTTGTATATATTACATATAGATTTTCGCTTACCTCAAAACTTGTCTGCAACAGGCTGTTTCATCTGTAAAAGAATCTTTTATATATATATATATATATATATAGTCAAATCTGCAGACATGCATGTTTCGCCGTTCAACGGCTCGTCAGTGCAGCTTGTAACGCAGTCTAGATGCGAGTGACTTTGTATTTATACACCATACTCTTGCCCTCACCAAGCGCATGTGGTACAATACTCAGACACATGCGCATCCAGACATGCGTGAAGTGTCTTGGGGCTAGAGTGCTCAAACGACCACAAGGGAAGTGAGCTTTTGCATTATAGCTTATAGCCACCAATTAACCTCACAGAGTGCTCAACAACACAAAGTGAAGGAGCATATATAGTCAAATCTGCAGACATGCATGTTTCGCCGTTCAACGGCTCGTCAGTGCAGCTTGTAACGCAGTCTAGATGCGAGTGACTTCGTATTTATACACCATACTCTTGCCCTCACCAAGCGCATGTGGTACAATACTCAGACACATGCGCATCCAGACATGCGTGAAGTGTCTTGGGCCTGAGTGCTCAAACGACCACAAGGGAAGTGAGCTTTTGCATTATAGCTTATAGCCACCAATTAACCTCACAGAGTGCTCAACAACACAAAGTGAAGGAGCATATATAGTCAAATCTGCAGACATGCATGTTTCGCCGTTCAACGGCTCGTCAGTGCAACTTGTAACGCAGTCTAGATGCGAGTGACTTCGTATTTATACACCATACTCTTGCCCTCACCAAGCGCATGTGGTACAATACTCAGACACATGCGCATCCAGACATGCGTGAAGTGTCTTGGGGCTAGAGTGCTCAAACGACCACAAGGGAAGTGAGCTTTTGCATTATAGCTTATAGCCACCAATTAACCTCACAGAGTGCTCAACAACACAAAGTGAAGGAGCATATATAGTCAAATCTGCAGACATGCATGTTTCGCCGTTCAACGGCTCGTCAGTGCAGCTTGTAACGCAGTCTAGATGCGAGTGACTTCGTATTTATACACCATACTCTTGCCCTCACCAAGCGCATGTGGTACAATACTCAGACACATGCGCATCCAGACATGCGTGAAGTGTCTTGGGGCTAGAGTGCTCAAACGACCACAAGGGAAGTGAGCTTTTGCATTATAGCTTTTGCATTATAGCTATAGGTAAAACTTGTGGAGTTTTATCTGCTAAACGTGCTGACTTGCCTTTTATGATTGCCAATCCGTCGTCTCTATACTGCAGGCCAATATTTTCTTTGCCAAACTTTTTTCCTGCATGTGTTTTAAAATGAAAAGGCCTACAAGTTCGCAAACTTCAGCACCGTCATAGCTACCCATGGTAACGTCAAATAGACTGTTGCTGCCTCTTTTTATCCAAGGCCTTTTCCGTCGTTGAAAGGAATGATTTTCTAGCATTTTTTAGAATTGAAATTTCGTCTTTAGAAATAGTTGTCAAATTTGACGCCCAAGATATTGCTTGGTCGAGTAAATTTTCCGAAATTGATGGATAGAAATCAACAATGTCAAACGAGATAAAGGTGTGCTTGCTTTTTTCTTTTATGTTATCAAACCATTCGATTACTTTTTGCGTAATTGTTTTACTGATTTTCTGGATTTACTTTTAGCCGGGTTAGTTAGTTTACATTTTGGATTGTTTTCAAAATTGTCTTTATGATCTTTTAGTGAAATGAAAGCTTCGCGTTTTTCATCTGCTCATTCGGTCGCCAATTTCTAGTTTGCTCGAAATGCGTTTTAGTTCATTGTTAATCTTATCTATGTTGCCCTTTGATCCGTGTTTATGTTTTTGTAATGTTGTCATGCAGTCCGAAGGTAGTCCGAAATTAGGGTCATTTTGGTTGAATTTTTGTCGCCTTTTAGGAAAAAAGAAGCCTTCCATCTCATGCGCTTTACTACACTTTCCACTCTTTCAATCAAATTTTTCAAATATGCATCCTGTGATGGTATAGGGATGTTTTTCAATGAATAGTCAAATCGAATTGTCTCATTTTAAGGTAAAAAAGGTTACGTAAACAAGAGTGCACAACCGGTATATGGGTGCAAATATATATGAGCGTGTTTTGGTTCACGAAATGCCAAAGAGTGCTGGATATCATATAATTATATAGAGAGAGCAAATATAGGTTTCGCTTACCTCAAGGTATCCACGCTTATATCACGCTTATTGCGTCAGGTTTGCTACAAGGTTTACAACCACAACCTTACTGCAAATTGTCATTATGAGGATGATATCAAACTCTAAGTTATAATTCACGTTTTCACTCGCTACTCTGGTTTAAATAAATGAATGCAAATCCCGGTCGAATTGCATTTACGCTGTTATAATATGTTTAGACTAAAGAACATAATCTAGCTGATATAGTCCAAAGTAATTTGACCAGGCTTCGCATTTATTTACTTAAACCAGAGTGGAGAGCGAAACCATGAATGATATTAAGCCTGGTTGCCGTGAACGAAATAACTTTAAAACTCTAAGTTATTATCATCTTGTAATACGAATCATGACAGTATCAGACTTGTTACAAGGTTTTCCAACAAATCTGATATCGTCTATATATTAAAACAAGTTTCCACAACGTTGACAACCACAACCTTGTTACGACTTGTAACAACTCTAATACTGTCGTCAAGCTCAGGGGCGCCTGGAGCAAAGGGGCGGGCAATTTGCCCCGGCTAAAGGGGCCCCCAAATAAAAAAGGTGAAATATGTGTTACGGAACGGCTTGTACTAAACCAAAATTTTAGGTTAAATCTATTTTTATGCATGAAATAGAATCGTAAATGTTAAGAATTGATTATAAAAGAAATACATTTGTTTGCTTGGTCGACAGGTGAGATGAACGCTCAACAGGCAAACATTATTTAGGATAACATGGAAGATATAATGAATTGTTGCCGTGTGAAAATGTCAAAGTTTGATAAACAATTTTCCCACAAATTTATCTTGTGAGCAGCTTTGTGTAAAAAGAGCATATGATTATGATTCAAGATATAAATAGAACATTGACCTAAGTTTCACGTGTACAATCTAAGCTCCACTAAGGGCTTAGTAATGAATTATCTTAAGGCAAATTATACTCGGTTAGGTAATTCAAAATTTGACGTCATCGAAATATTCATTCGCTAAATTCTTCTTAAAACTAGCAAAATCAGAACAAACATCGCACCTTATTCATATCAAATTTTACTATAAGATTACATAGAGGAAATTAAGTTTTGAAAACTATTTAAATAGTTAAATCGAGCATTGAGACGACTTGGGTTACTTGACAACGCCTTATATAAACAAAGGAAGAGAGCTGGAACGAGGGTCCTCTATTACATGTTTCCAACGCTGATTGGCTAATCTTGAATCATCCCACTTGCCAGTTCACGTGAACAAAGATCCTCTGAACCGCTAGGCAGTGGACGCATAGTAACCGAAAGAAGAGTGAGGCTGAAGCTCAAAGACAAGACCAACTGAAGAAGAAACGAAGAAAACTTTCAAAACAAATTAGAATATTTAGAATAAACTTGTAACTATTCCGTACCTCGCGTATAAATAAATAAAAACATTCATAACATATGCATAGTCATAGATGTTACTGTCATTCTAGAATACAGGCATTTGCCATTCCTGAGATCGTACATTTCAAACTTTTCCAGGGAGAGAACGTTGCGGATCCCATCTAACGTATTTAAGAACCGAATGTGATTGACAATGCTATTTAAATGTTCAACACTAAAAGATGTAACCCAGCTGAATCCAGATGTAATCCATGAAATACGTTTTCTAAAGGAAAACATGGCCCCAAATATCTTTGATGATGGGAAAATCAATAGAGCGTTATTCAACCCCCCCCTCCCCCTCTCCACAACGTCTTTGGTCAAGCTTGATTGGAGATAATAACAACTTCTTAGAAACTTGCCAACAACTGGGAACAAGCATGATCAGTGGATTTAAAATGTCGTCCGTAGTCTGTCCTTAATTCTTTCCCGAAAAAGAAGTCGATCAAGGCGAAGTCGGTTTAACAGCGTGCGACAGTTGGCCAAATTGTTATAGGACGGAAATACTGTCGTGATATATTCTACCTTTAGATTCCATTTGTTTCTCTTAGTCATGTGTGTCAAACCTTATGTACATATATATATTTATTCTTGTGGTATCTGAGTTTCCACAAAGAGCTTTTAACAAGTAGCTGTTGCTAACATTCTTGAACTAAAATTGTATACCTAGTGAGGTATTATTTGCATGCACTCTTATTTTGACTGTCCAGTAAAGTTTAATCTTTTGAAACTGTTATGTCTTGGTATTGATCGTAATGGTGCTCACTGCTAAGTTAAGCATGTTGCAGTACACGTTCCTAAATGTGGGCTACTCTAAAATGATCTGATGTTTTACAGAACTCACTATACCATGCAGAGGTAGTACATGTTCTTGAATGTGGGCTATCTTCATCAACGTACTGTACTTTATGTTCTTGTAGAAAGATAACGGGGATTTGAAATCTTGTGACTTGAAGTTGTCATTAACGAGGTTATTAACAAACACTATGTCATTTTGTAAAGACACGAAAGAAAGTGAAGAATGGGAATGCTGAAGAATGTTGTTACATAAAGTGAGATACTATTCCCATAGATAACATACAGAAGTTGAAACGTACCATTACCGGACGTCTGAGTAATCATAAATTTACGACTTTAATTCCATTATTTTAGGTTAATACAAAATTGTCAAATTTATCTTTCTACCACATTATGATAAACGCTTATTCATCATATATTTTGGTTATTCCCTAAATTGAAAAAATACCGTAGGTGAGGTGAGAAATTTTGAATATCAAACATAACTCGAAGAGATCAATAATTTCGATAATTAAAAATCGACCCGACAATCAGCAGTCATGTGTAAACGTACATTTAGCCTACGGACATAACTCCATTAAATTAATGCGTCTGTGCGCAGGCTATATACAAGTAGCCGCGCACACAATACATAAATGAAATCACGAAGTGTGTTCAGAACAGAACTTACTAAATGTTACACAGAAATAATAATTTGTCCTATAAAATTGAGAATACCAATTCCAATAATACCACAATGAAGAAGCCCGGACGTTCTCGTCAGTTTTCCTTCACTTCTTTTCTGGATCATATAAATTATTGGAGGTAAGGCGTAAACATACGTCAGACCACACAGCGCTCCCGTGAATCTAGAACAAAAAATATTGCGGAGTATGTTTTACAGTATCGCTTAAATTTGAGTACTAAAAAGATTTTCCCAAAATCCCTTACCATGCAGCAAGGACTAGAAACGTACTCCGAATAGTAAAGTGTCTTCTGAAAGAGATAAAGTCAACTGCTTCGTTTCGACCAAAGCTGCGTCGGAAGAACCCGTGCGTTGCTACTATAACTTGCATGCCAATGCCAAGGGCCTTTGCTCAAAATGTTTAATTTTTTTATCTCTTTCAGGTATAGTTACGACCAAAACGAAGACAATGTATTGTTGAATATTACCTACACAGGGCCCCCACATTTGAGATTTATTGTATTCCAACTTTGAAATAGAAAGTGTGACCTTGAATTTTGTGTCTTGTTTTTAACAACTCATATAATACATGAGTTTACAAGATATTCAACTTAATCTTACCTGATTATACTTCCAACATGTGGATAAAAACAAGCAAATAAAATCGATATTATAACGAGGAATATATTCAGTAGAAAAATATGAAGGAAGCTGAAAAATAGAAAACAAGATTAATGTAATTAATGCAAATTACCCGCGTGCCTTACATTTTCCGGGTTTAAACGCCTCTGTATGCACCCTGCGGGAGGGTCTTAGAGTTGTATTTTACATGAAAACCACCAATAATTACACGTAGCAATGTAACCTGCGGAAATATCTAGACTTGCTTCACTCTCTCTATCAACGTCCCTTTTCAATGAGAATAATCATAAAGTGGCTTTAACTATGCATTGTGAGAACCAGTACAGGGGGAACGGAGATAAATTACTCAAATATATGTATTATCGGTGTTAATTTAAGTTAAGGGCAAAGTGACCAGGATTGTAGCTATTTAATGTTAGTTCTATATAATAGGGTACATACCTTGGGTATGGTTTACCAAAGAAAAAATTCATAATTTGAATTCGAATGATGTACACCAAAAGTGGAAGAACCGTAATCAATTGAAATAGAAACACTAAACGTACTCCAAATGCCATTCCATCATTTGGTGAGAAATTCTCAAGAAGTATCTAAAGAATCAAGTTACTCTTAACGTTAATTCATCATTCAGATTCATTGCTTATTAAAACTATTATTCAAAAAGTAGTTAAGTCGTAAATATATGTGGTATAAGAATATGCGCTGAGCGAATAGTGCTGAATAGAAATACCATAAGCAGGTATTCACTGATAAGCAGCACGAGTTAACTGGAAGAATGTACAAAAGAGAGTACTAACTTCAAGCACACAAATCCCAGTCGTATTTACAAATCTAGTGAAAGGTCCAGTCCTATCGATGACTGTAATGTGCTTAATCGAAACGGCGTCTAAAAGCTTTTAATCATGTATATAAGTAAATATATTTTATCGCAGAATTCTATAATAATATAATGATTCGTATAATGGTAGGCTCCAGTCATTTTGGAAGAGCCCACCAAAACGTTTTCATTAACATGCATACGCTTTTAACTTTCCAAAATCCCTAGTGTTGTCAATAAATGTCAAAAAATCAAAATTGAGCAGAAAGTTTAAAAAAGCACAACAATTGCATGCAAAAGTTCCATCTACGAATTGAATATTACCAATTTCAGTAGAATTCGTGGCGTACCTGATCAATACAAGACTTTTTGTCCTTGGGATAAGTTACATAAAAGACAAATCCTATTAGACTATACGTTAATCCAACAAGAACATACGCAATGAAAACATCACGATCCTATAGAAAACAAAGTAAAGAATATTAAGGAAGTGAAATTTCTTAAGAACTGTACCAGAGGAACTGTACTATATAGATACCTCGATCAATACGGTCATTCCGCCGTACACTATTCAACACTTAAAGCTATACACCCTTTCGATAATTACGTCCTTGGCCTGGGAGCCTCGCTCTCGTGAATCAAGACGAAAGGCTATTCGCTCACGATTCATGAGAACGAGGCTCCCAGACCAACGAGTGATCGGTGACATAATTATCGAAAAGGTCTAATGGGTCTGCGTGAATCTCCGAAACATTTTCAAAACTTAAAAATATTTTAAATTAAAACTAGCAGAGAAGTGAATTATAACTGGAAGTAATCAATATCGCATTAACACATTTTTAGGGCTCGCAATGCACGCTAGTATACCATGCACTGTAAGTATACTCAAAAACATCTCCTGAGCCCCAGCAGACATGCATTGGAACATCAACCTCTGGATACCAGAGTCTGGAATGCTAGGCCAACGCTCTGACTACCGATTAGACTAACAGCAGTAACAAGCTAGTACTTGTCAGTATGATACAAAACAATGATAACTTCGAACATATATAGGTAATACAAAATAACATTATTTGCACTGATGTGGGTTGAGACATTGAAAGCTTTGCGAAATAGATACATGAGTCTTTCACAAATACAAATCAATTATGATCTCTATACTTACGTTATTTTTAGGATGTTTTTGATATCTCGTGATTGATAGAACGCAGTTGTGAATAAAGAATGCTAATGTTAATGTTCCAGAAAGAGCTGGAAATGACAGTTCGATTTCTAGAAAGAGAGACAGATAAAACTCTAAACATTTGAACCATTATTTTGATAACATTTTCATTGCATATTTGTTTGTTTGTTTTGTTAACTGGCTGATTATTTACCATATGCCTATGTCACTTACGTGCCACATAATGAGAAGAAGAACTGTCGCTAAATTCTACATTGATTCCCCACTTGGAAGACTTGTAGATGGTGAATACAATTACATAAATAACAGAAATTGTTCCTAAATAAAACAGACAAATTACTTTACAGAAATTTGTGCTGTAAGTTATATTTATCGATTATCATGCAACCGTGCTTTTTCATTAGGCTACTCCGATTTTAACCCCCTCCCCATGTTGAGGAACCTCTTTCTCTTGGATTCCTCCTCATGGAATTTCGAAATTGATAAAACTCTTCCTCTTGAAAATTCTGATAAAAAGGTAGCATTATTTTTGGAAACACACGTCAGAACCGCTTTCGAAACGTGGAAATATTAAGTTCTGTATAGTCTTCTAAGGTCCTCTCCACGGAAATCATTCACAGGTTTCTCAATAGGGAAGGGGCGCGGTTATAAATTAAAACAGCTCATTTGGTACTCGCGCGTGTCCTGAAAATCTGTTCAATATATTTTCAATCAATGGTCATCAATGTCTGGTCTGTTTTCTCCAAATCTTTCGAAAGTAAATTGTTCATCTATAGATTGTATGGTAGATTTGTTGAAAGACAGTATTAAGGTTATCTTAAAAGTTGCTATGCTTATCTATGCTTATCATGGAGAACCCCTTGAACTGGCTCCAAGATATTTTTATTCACTTATTTATGACATACTGTAGGTAAATCCAATAATTTCATATAAAAACAAATGCAGGTAATTGTAAAAATATACATACCTAAGGCATTAAATTTCGTAAAAAATGTTGGTGACTTTATACTCATTAATGGAAAAAGAATAATAACTAAGAAGAATGGGACAGTTTTCTGTTTATCCCAGTAGTCGTAGAAATCTGTATCAGCTTCCGTCGCTTCAGACATGCCATCGGCAGCACAAAATACTAAATAGAAAAGGTTAAAAGCCAAAGAAATATTAGAAGACAATTTTACTCATCAAAGGGAAAATTTTGGGTAGGTGAGAAGATAATTAGTTTTTATTTTGATCATGAAATTGATTATAAATATAATTCTGAAACTATATTCAAATGATTCCAATGGGCAATTTCATTCCAATCATTCAGGTCACAAAGTGTATCCAGTGGCGAACACTAGCGGAGCTAGTTCAAAGCCTTTGAATGATAGCTGATTAACTGTGTAACAAAGCTGTATCAATGATTTTACAACCACAAAAGCCTTGATAGGCTATAATTTAAGTAAATTTGCCTGAAATATAAGCCAAAGGTTTTAAGAATTGAGATTTGCAGCAACAAAAGGGTGGTTATATGTTGGCAACCCAAGTTCGCACCCCCAATATTTCGCGAAGTGTCAGCCACAGAGTGTATCCACAATCCCATGCAGCATTGGGAAAACACTTGGGGTCTTAAAACAACTGAAGTGACTACGTCTACGTGCTAGCCATTACTGAAAAACTTGCAATTGGTTAGATATCTACGTTACACTTAGATAAATCCCAGGCCCTTATCAACTTATGTAATTTTGTAACAACTTATCAAGGCTAGCTAGACTATCTTGAAAATATTAAACAAAATAAATCAAAACAATTTTACCGCCTCCAGAACCATTGACCGAGGTAGTGTTGATGGGATTCACTTTATCTAGAGAAATAACAAAAAATAACACATAATTATATTATACAATCATAATATAAATCTTTACACATGCACAGACATTAATCATATAATGTCAGTAATGTCCGTGTATGCATCATAATACGGTATATATAATACTAGAAGGTGTTAGTAGATGGAATACTCGAACGGAAATTAATATACGGTGAGAGCGCTGCACCGGAATCGCAGGGCCGCAGGTTCAATTCCTGCCAGAGGGCCTATATATGTCTATATAATACTGTCACACGATACATATTTCTAATATTCAAAATATTTCAAACTCATGCTTCATGCAAGCAAATGTTGTTCAGTCATGTTTATTCTAGCCTGCGCACAGGTCACTCTTGTGACAGTTGTGTAAAGCAAACGGTTGCTATGTATTTTACATTAATCTGCAGCTTCCTCATAAATCGTAAGCTTTAGGACCAATATAGGCAAAATAATCAACGCTGGTCACTGAAGCGATCAAGTTTGGCATGTGCATGTGCATGTTCCGCACATGAAGAAAATGAAATTAATTAATTGCATACGAAAGTGCATGTTTCTAGTACAATCACTTTCATAACTCGGGCAGATTGAAAATTTGCAAGCAGATCTTGGTGGGTTTATACGCAACTCACATGAACGAAAAATCTTACACTAATCTATTACATTCCAGACATTAACATTGTTGAAAATGCTAAGGCGGTGTGTGGTGTTGACTTTCCTCTCTGTTATATCTCAAGGTAAGGAAAAATAAATTATAAATATTCGTAATATCGAATATGCATGCAGAACTATATATATTAGAAAAATTAGACGGTGATGCGAAAGTTTTCGACCGACCGCATAGGTCTAGGTCCAAACATAATCATATTTCATACTAGGAAATTGTATGACTAATATTTTAAAATAAGTTACTGAAGGTAATATAATTGTGAAAAAAATGTTTTACTGCATGAGACTCTAAGTAATAGTGAAAATACAAGTTTGATTCGACACCCTTTAAGCTCGGAAAGGCCGGCAACACGAATGTGCAAAGATTTGTACAATACGCCAAGAGAAAATCAAATAAAAGATTAGAAAACCAAACAAGATCATCAATTCCTTCAAAGTAATCGTCGACAGTGTCACAAACCGAATTATTTATTCTCAACTGAAATTCCATGAAATTCATTGAAATAAGCAATATCCCCGTTTGTGATTTAACGAAACGATATCATGATGCAAGCTTGAAATGGCACCTGTTACACATTGTTACATGTAATACATTGTTACTACATTGTTATGTGTTATATGTCATAATGCATAAACTGATACACACATGATAAACTTGTACATGTAAAGGCCTTTGTTTGGAAAGTTGGAAATTTGTTTATGTGATTTTAGGCTGGCGAAACGAACCTACCACGATTTCTATTTGAACACCGCAGACACAGACCACAGTCAGGACAAATGTCTTTCACCACCCCATTATCTTAGGCTTAGCGCATGCATGCAGTTAAATACATATCATGATTAAATGAATGAAATAAATCGTAATTATGCTACTCTCATGCGATCAGCTATATTAAGTCATTGTTTGATTTCTTTAGTTATTTTTCAAGTGGTGTCACGGGAACGACACGTGACACATAATGGTCATGATACTTCCTCCTGTGGACGGTCCATTCAGCCTTGCCAAACAGTGCGCTTTGCCGTACGAATTTCTGACCCCGGGGATACGATCCTAGTCGACTACGCAGGCCGACCTTACCAAGAATGCGGTGAGAATACTGCAATTTTGATACAACGTTCGCTGACCATACGAGGTGTGAACGGCTCATCAGAGATTCAATGCCGAGAAAATCAAATCTTGTTTTTCATTCAAGGACAGTCTTGGAAAACGATAAGTCTATTTCTTGTTAATCTTATTTTAACCAACTCAGGAGTCGCGGTGAAAAACTTCAAAACAGACATCAATTTAGTCATTACCGAATGCACTTTCCAAAATAATTCCGTAGGAATATTGATAAACCAAACAGCAAAATGTTCCCTTGTTTTAAATAACTCAAGTTTTCGCAATCATCAGTCCGCCGGTATACAGTCTTTTCCTTGTCAAACCAGCTTTTTCAGAATCACGAATACTTCGTTTTATTCCAGTAGCATTCTTCAGGGACAACAATTTAAGAAGAAAGAACAAAAGAGTCAAAAGTATGAACTACTTATCAATAATTGTTCTTTCTTGGGTGACAACTTAGCAAGACAACACTTTAGAAATGGCATATTTGTCCATTCTTTCGCGGAGAGTACGAGAATTATAATAAGCAGAACCATTTTCAAGAATCATCATGGATTTAACCACAAAGAACAGTTTCTCTGGTTAAAAGACAAATTCGTCAATATGATTGGTAAAACAACATTCATCAAACTAGATGGCTTGATCTTCAAAAATAACTACTGGAAAAAGACCTTGATTTATCTTGAAGCAGCTCGTGCAAGACAGTATTCTGTCTCGCTGGAAAATAGTTTATTTCAACACAATACAGGAACAATAGAGTTCGCCATTTCACCTTTCAAAGCAAATCAATACGTCTCAAATACATACGGCTCTAGCAATACGATCTTAATAAGGAATAATACTTTCTTAGGTAATCGTTATTTTCCACGTCAAGGCTTAGCTGGTATATACGCCACATTGTTCTTCAATTTTGGTTCATTTCAAGTAGTTGCTTGTAAATTCATTGATAACCGCCACGGACAAGGTCCTTCAACCGGAGTAATCTCTATATCAGACATGGCTAACGTTACACTTCAGGATTGCTATTTTGAACTTAGTCGAGTTGATGAAACTGCTGTACAAGTTTTTGCATATCCAAACAGTTTTGTTAGAATCACAGGAAATAATACTTTCAACATCATTAAATTAAACGGAGCAAAAACTATCTTCATGCATTTACCTTGTAATAACTTGGCTAGTTTCAGATCGGCTCATCTTGGAAGTGTACTAATGGCTGGTATTTTAAATGTTGTTTGTCCTCAGGGTTTTGACACCGATCAACAAGAAGTCATTAACTCAAGGCAAAGGCAGAACGAAACAACTGCCTTTACTTATCTTCATATTTATTGCCAGCCGTGTCCAAGGAAAACGTACTCGTTAGATCGAGGAATGGTGATTAATGTCCCTAACAATACAAGCATGCTTGCATATAATACATCTGGAATGGATAACGGGACGAAATCAAGAAACAACGCGCGAGACTTTGAGTGTCACGAGTGTCCACGCGGGGGCCACTGTGTCTTAGGTCAGTTGAAAGCCAAGGCTAACTTCTGGGGATACAAAATAGGAAATAAAGTTCGTTTTATAGACTGTCCACATGATTATTGTTGCGATATTCATCACTGTTCTACCTATGATAAGTGCCACGGTCAAAGAACTGGAACATTGTGTGGACGCTGTCCTAGTGGGACATCTGAATCTCTATTTAGCACTGCATGCAGACGAAACAGCACATGCAATGCGACTATATTCTTTCTTGCAGCTGCTATCCTAATACTTGCTTATATCATATTCTTCCTCTATCATGAAGATATTGTCTGTTTTCTGCATAAAGGTTTCTCTGTGAAGTTACCGAGCCTGTCTGATAGAGTTGATACGGGAGAAACTGAAAGCGGAGGTTGCATTAAAATTATTTTCTATTACTATCAAACAATGAACTTGTTGATATCAAGTGTAGGCTTCGAAGAGAAACATAAAGTAGTCCAACGTGTTAATGACTTGATATCTCATGTTTTTAACATGGTAGTGTCAGATATTAGCTCGCTTGACTGTCCTTTACCAAGTATTACACCTGTATCTAAAACACTCTTGTCACATTCCTTAGGTTTCGTCCTGCTCCTAGCTCTTGGGGTTGGGTGTCTCATATGGAAACTCTGTAGCAGAGTACGTAGACGCAAGAGGACAGGAGAAAATGGTAGTGCTTCATCCCCGAATCCGCTTGTTGACAATTATTGGGACGTTGGGCATTTTTCAGTTAACAGCCCTTCTTCTGATTTAAACGAAGCAAATGAGCGTAATGATGTAGAAGACTCACACAAACCATCGTTCACGGAGCGAGCACTAGGCGCATTTACCCACTTTTCTCTATTGATGTACTCGGCCACAGCCAGACTATGTCTGACGCTACTTTACTGTGTACCATACAAGAACACCAAGGTGTTATTTATTGATGGTACCATGCAATGTTACCAATGCTTTCAATATGTACTGCTGGGGTATGTTATAATGTCAGTTTTACCATTCTGTATGGTACCTTTCCTGGGTTCTTATGTCTTAAACCTAGGTTTAATATCTGTCACTCAGTTTTGTCTTGGCTGTTTACTGCCTTTCCCATTTTGCTGCTACTGGTTACGATTGTTGCTACGCAACCGTGCTGACGTCAATAGGTACCAAAGCCATAATCATAATTCAATGAACAAGAATCGTCTTGCAATACTTCACGTTCTCTCAGGGCCTTTCCGAATTCACGAAACCAATGCGTGTTTTCCACGTTCTCCTCTCGCGTGGGAAGGTGTCTTGATATTACGTCGCTTGGTTCTTATATTAATCTTTGCTTTCACCTACGACAGTCGCTGGCGCACACTGTCTGCACTGACTGCATGTGTCTTGATACTTGTCATACATCTTTGTGTGAAGCCATTCAGAAAGAGATGGGAAAATTGCTTAGAAACAGCATCTTTGACAACACTGGTCATCTTCTGCGGATTCACACTTGTGAAGGTATTATACAGAGGAGAAGATTACTCATCTCTTTATACTAATTCAACGTTCATGCGCTCCCTTAATATGATCGAGAGTGTTCTTATTATTTTACCGTTGGCTGCGATTGTTGTTGTTGCGTTGATATTGCTGTTTACCAGGCTGGTTCTTCTCTTGGCTCGGTGTTTTCGCGGGCAAGCTACACGACAATAAGATCTCTGTCTTCTGTTTTACGAGCAAATGAATAGCTGTATGTACAGAACACATGAGGCTGCTAAAGATTTCTAGTTGTTTTAACACCATATACTCACTAAAGTTATATTTGTTTAAGAAGTTCTACGCCATGAACCACGCACGGGTTATATCACATCAACTGCAAGTCTGAAACTAAACCATCAAGTGTATTATGGTGCACTCTAGTGATTTACAACCAGGAACAAAATTTAATCATATTTATAGACGAATATAGAAATATATGTTATATACAGTACGTTACATAAAAATATAGGTATATGGGGATAATAAAAGAAGAAAAACAGACATTTAGACTGAAGTCCATGACAACAAAAAATATTTTCGACCATATTAGAAATTTTGTGTATCGCGTCTCAGTATAGTTTACTTGTATTCTTTTGGGTGTTGCTAAATTACAGTGTAACAATATTAATCTGTTACAGCTAAACAAGACAAAAAAGTGATATTTGCACTCTAATTCAAAGCATTTCATAGAGTTATAATTGAAATAGAGTCGAAATATGACCTTGAATTTTGTGTCTTGTTTTTAACACTTCGTAACTTAAGTTTACAAGGTATTATTCTAAACTGTCCACTGGTAAAGAATTGTGTACTCACCATGTATAAATCTTCCAGTATTATACAAGAAGTTGGACATGAGTACATAAAACACAATCAAAGCACCAAATATAGCACATAGTGAGAACACAAAGGCTACCCAGTCTCCCCAACGACCAAGGTAAATTCGACAAATGTCAGAAAATTCTAATGTCTCTCTTTCTTTTGAACCTAAAACACAAACGTTACAAACTTTGTTAGCCGAGTTATTTTTTCAAATAGGGGTAGAAATAAAACTTTAGCCGTATTTACACTATGGACTGACAGTCTGATGACATTTACCCGAGACCTGAAAATAACCTAAACTTGCTACGTTGTAAGTCGACTCACATCCTTTCAGATGCGCGTTTAAGCTCGATTTCTTAAAGTGCGGAAGAAAATTTTAGCGATTGGGGTCGAGAGCTCAAGCTCGCTCACACAAACTTGCTCACGTTAAGAGTACTTCATTTTGCAAGGATATTGATGGACCGTAAGTAGTAATGGTGGGGATCTGGCTCACTTTGGCTCACTCATTTTTAAAAAATATTACGCAACAATTTATCGAACACGTGCCGAACACGTGACGACGAACACGTGACGCAACACACACCGAACACGTGACGCAACCATTGCGTAATATAATTCTGAACATACCATGAACTCCATTTGTACCTGGGTGACATCGGGAGACAACGGGAGACCCATACACAACCCATGGAGAGTAACACACAACCTCGGGAGACTATTGCACAACAATGGGCGACTATTGCACAACAATGGGAGACCCATGGAGTATAAAAATGTTTGAAAAAATGTTTTAAAAAATGTTGCTACGCGGGTGAAAAAATGTTTGAGAGAGTGTTGTAATTAAGACATAATTTTTCTAATCCATATATAAGGATTAGAAAACCAATAAAATGGATCCAACACAAATTAACAAATGTTTATATTTAATAGAGGATATGGTTTACAACAACAAATTTCTTAAATGCATAAGTTTTATTGCAAAGATTAAAAAAACGACAGACATTACTTTTAGGTTTCGCCACAACGTATTAGAGAGACTATTAACTATGTTACATATTATTTGTAACAACAAAAACCCTGTTGGATTAATGCAAGGACTAAAAAGTTTGTGGATCATCCTATTACAAGAGGCTGTGATTAAAGAGGAAGGGGTATGGACTTGTGTTATAACTCTTACCAATTTAGATGAACCTAAATTTCAACGTAAGGATAGAAAACAGGCCAAGTGGGTTAATAATAAAGAATGGGATAAATATAAATTTGGTGCACCATATAAGGAGTTTGGTGGTAATAAGAGAGTGTTAATAAGTTATTATTCTAGTAAAATATTACCTAATTTAACACTCGAAGAGTGGAGACAAATGATAAAAAACTTTGACGATAAAAAAATTAAAAACTTTAAAGCAATCGTTTAAAACCAATACCCAACAAATAAAATAATAAACAATGCCAAAATTAATAGGAGTTACTTATCTTAATGATCAAATTAAATCACCATGTGAAGTAAAAAACTGCACATGGTTAGGTTCTCGTACTGGTTTGAGATTACACTTAAAAGTAACCCATGGTATAAATGTTACTCAAAAACAAACCAAACCAGACTCCGGTAAATTTTTGTGTACTATGTGTGGAATATTACATAAAAATTATAAAGAATTTAAAAAAATACACTGTTACAACCACCACAATTAAAAAAACAACAAAAAATTTGTAATCTTTTTTGGTTACAAATTTATAATAAAATGGATCCAACACAGATTAACAAATGTTTATATCTAATAGATGACATGGTCTATAAAAATAAAATTCTTAACTGTCGTAATTTTATTGCACAGATTAAAAGAACGACAGATACCAAGTTTAAGTTCCACCACAATACTATAGAAAAAATATTAGCTATGTTACAGGTTGTTAGTAGACACAAAGACTCCATAGCACTGGTACACGGGCTAAGATCCTTATGGAGCAACTTATTACAGGAGGCATGCTTCGTGTACAAAGAAAAAGTGGTTTTTATTAAAGACATTATGCCAAGTTATACGACGATGGGTAAATATTATAGTAAATATTTATCGGCCAGTGTCTCGTTAAAAACATTATTTAACACACACATAACTGTATTATCGTAATTTTATTGTGCACGACTGACAAAACATTTTATCCAAGTACAAACGAAAAAACTACGATAATATTTTTGACAAAAAATAATAAACAATGCCAAAATTAATAGGAGGTTCTTATATTAATAATACACACAAAATAATGTGTAGGGATAAAAACTGTCTATGGATAGGTCCCCTTACTGGATTAAAATTACACGCAAGAGTAAGACATGGTATTAATATTAACCAGACACAACTCGAACAACAAGTTTCAAATATGTGGTGTAATAAATGTGGGAAAGTACATAAAAATGCGGTAGACTTTAAAAAAATACACATATCTAACCAACCCACTTAGAAAACAACAAAAAAATTTGTAACACAAACAAAGGCAAATTTTTTTTACACTATAAAATAAATGGCACTTAAATTTGGATACTCTAATGATGAACCAAACTATATACACAACCTAAAACCTATTAGAGCAGAACCAATGTACTTACTAACGACTAGTGATTTTAGAGGGTCTTATGACGGATTGGTTAAAAACAGGTGGCGCCATCCTATGGACAGAATTAAAAACTTTGGACCAATGTACATCTGGTGTCACAAGTGGTTTACGGAAAAATCTGGAATATCTCTTAGAGCCCACCTTATGGACGACGACGCTGATATTACTACTCCAATGAGAATATTATATTCTTTATACTGTATAATGTCGGATGGTACAAAAATAACGAGGGACCTCAAAGAAATAAATTTAGCTGAGAAACAGATTCCAGGTACAAACTACTTCATGTTGGACGAAGAATTTAGCATTCCAGAAGTTGTCCCGGAGTATAAAACCATGGAGCTTATGTGTGTAAAATTTAAACAACTTTCTGATGAAACAACTGGTAATGAGTCCTCTCTTCATGTAACCACTTACACTGTTGAGCCAAACAATCTTTTCGAACCTAAATAAAATATAATGGCATTGGCATTTGGATTTTCAAAAGACACTCCTAAAACAACTCATACTTTACATTATGACTTTACATATGGAAGTATTTCAAGATCTTACATACTACCACATTTGATTATATCGGGGTATCCAGTAAGATTTATGTTTGGACCATGGATTAACACCGACTCTAAACTAACACTCCTAACACATATATTTGACCGAGATAACACACTTCTTGATACCTTAAAAATAAGATACACAATGTGTGTTATAGACACAAACAATGTTAACACAGATATAATTTTGAAAGATATAGACATGGTGTATAAAAAAGTTGGCTCTTCAAATATATTTACACTGAATGAAACTTTCCCGCTTGGTGTACTTCTTGCAGGGATAAATACTGCCTGTTTTTACATTAAATGGAAACAACTCGACACTACTAAGTATGGTAATGAGTCAGTCCTAGATCTTGTTATTGAATATTAAATAAAATATAATGGCGTTAGCATTTGGTTACATAAAAGATAAAAGATAATAGATACACATCTGAAGGGGGTCAACAGGGACCACAAGGATCACAAGGTCCTCAAGGGCCAAATGGAATACAAGGCGAAAGAGGTAACCCAGGCCAAAGAGGTCTCAAAGGTTTTAAAGGTGACACCGGGGCAAAAGGTAATGATGGAAACGCTGGTATCCAAGGATTACAAGGTGTCACCGGTCAAAAAGGACTAACTGGAAACACTGGTAACCAAGGACAGCAGGGTCTAATTGGTGTCACAGGTCCACAAGGATCAAAGGGCCGAAAAGGTGACGGTGGTCCACACGGATCACAAGGGAGTATAGGCCCTCAAGGACTACAAGGTGTCTCAGGTCCCAAAGGACTAACAGGAAACACAGGTCCCCAAGGACAACAAGGACTAAATGGTAACACAGGCCCACAAGGACCACAAGGCCAATCTTCTTCTTCGACAGGATCAGGATCACAAGGTGGTAGAGGTCCAAAAGGTGAGACAGGAAACACAGGCATCCAAGGAATGCAAGGTGTCACAGGACCCAAGGGACTTACTGGAAACACAGGTCCCCAAGGACAGCAAGGTCTTATTGGTAACACAGGAGCCCAAGGATCAAAGGGACTTAAAGGTGACGATGGTCCTCATGGTCCAAATGGTAACACAGGACCTCAAGGAATGCAAGGCGTCACGGGTCAAAAAGGACTAACTGGAAACACTGGTCCCCAAGGACAAAAAGGACTAACTGGTCCACAAGGTCCACAAGGGTTAAAAGGGGATTCCTCCGGTGGAAATCCAGGATCAGGATCAAAAGGTGACAAAGGTGACACTGGTCCACAAGGACAACAAGGGATCACAGGTCCAAAAGGACTAACAGGTAACACTGGCCCACAAGGTCCACAAGGTTTAATTGGACACACTGGCCAACAGGGTCTTAAAGGTGACACAGGAAACATTGGCCAACAAGGAATCCAAGGATCAATAGGTTACATGGGTTCAATGGGACCTCAGGGTCCTATTGGTTCCACAGGTCAAAAAGGACTAACGGGAAACACAGGATTAAAGGGTGACAAGGGTGACAAAGGTAACAATGGTAGCACTGGTTCAAAAGGTGACAGAGGTGATGTCGGTCTTCAAGGTGTCCCAGGTTTTCAAGGTCCACAGGGTTTGAGAGGTCTAAGTGGCTCTCGAGGCCCAAAGGGTACCACAGGATCAAAAGGTGATAAAGGTGACACTGGTCAACAAGGGATACCTGGTTTTGAAGGTCCGCAAGGACAAGATGGTCTTACAGTAACAGGACCACAAGGTCAAAAAGGTGACAAAGGTGACACAGGTACAAAAGGTAACACAGGTAGCACAGGATCAACTGGTAGTACAGGTCCCCAAGGACCCTCTAATACATTTTTGTTAACTTATCACTCTAATCCAGGCTCTCTCACTCGCTCATATCTGCAAAAAATAATCTTTTTTGTACTAGAAATAATAACCTAATTATGAAGACCATAATTACAACACAAGGAGATTACATAGTTAAATACAAACTAACCTTGATACCAACTTATTTTGAATCCGGAAGCCCAGTTATTCTTAAAACTGGTGGATGGTACTCTTCTGATGATGGAGCCTATGCAGACCTTGATACCTGCCTCTATATAGAAAATGTCATTAAACCTCAGTTTAAAGTTGTAACAGATGGTAACATATACGGTAGTAGTAGTTCAAAACTAATACACCAAATTTACATGGAAGGTATTATCACCATTGCAAAAGGATCAACAGTAGAACTAAAATCTTACACAACTTACTTTGGTGATGATTACTCTTATCTCCTTTACGATGTTTTAGATCCTGTCATGGTTTTTACAAAGGTCAGTTAGGAGAACTAAATAAAAATGAAAACACCATTTAACATGCTTATTGTTGGCGCGACAGAATGCGGTAAAACATATTACCTATTGGATCTACTAACCAACGAGTATAATAAGCACTTCCAATACATATTCCTTATCTGTCCAACATTTGACTACAACAAAACATACCAAGATTGGAAGTACAAGGACTCCCCAGGCTTCTTTGCAATACAATGTGACCAAGACCAAGTGGAGTCATTCCTAAAATACATTTCTGATACCTACAAAGGTACTAACTCCCTAATAATATTAGACGACTGTGCAAGCTCTAAGACCGTTAAAACCAGAACATCTGAGCTCGTTAACTTAGCTTTCTCAGCCCGACATTACAATCTAAGTACAATAGTCATCACCCAAAAATTAACAGCCATCACTTCCTCTTATCGTGAGAACATAGCCAAGCTAGTAATTTTTGATACTCCCAGTGCCCTCGCCTGGAAAACAATATCTGACGAGTTCCTTGACATTCCAAAACAAGAACAAATTGCCCTAAGAAAAGCCCTCAAAGAAAACAAATACGCCCGGTTAGAAATTAACCTCAGATTTCCTCGATCACATAAAATAATATTTTAGAAAAAATTATTAAATAATATTTTAAAACATAACTAAAAATTATGTTTCCCGGGTAAAATAAATAAAAGTATGGATAACCCAGATGATATTGAACAACTGCGTGAGGAATTAATAGACCTCTCTGAGAAAGGTTACATTAACCAGACTAAGTCATATCTAAAAAACAAAAGAAGGGCGACACCATCGGTGTTAAAAAAAATAATGGATGAATACATTAAACGCAAGGACGATGCCAACAAACACAAGATGGCAATAAATTTTGTAATGCTATCGGTGTCTATTAGTGATACTTTTTTGGGTAAATACATCTGTATTAATGACCGTCAAGAATTTATGGAAAAAATACTGGGTGATGAAAACATTATGTTTGTCATTAAGGACCTTATGCCAGAATACACACCAGATGATTATTACTATAAATATTTACTAGCAAGTATCTCGTTAGGTACATTATGTTATAATCACATAAGTCTGGTACCAAACACTGACAAAGTGGATCCCGAAGACCCACAAAGTCCAGAATTTGACCCTGAAACAAAAGTAAGCATTACAACTGAACAGTTTTAAAGTAAAATAACCAATATATTATATTTTAAAAAAATATAATATACCACTAACCTAATAGTTTAGTCTTTTAAATTTTCGGTGTCTTTTAAATTTTGAACTTCTTCTTTTAAATTTTGAACTTCTTCTTTTAAATTTTGAACTTCTTCTTTTAAATTTTGGACTTCTTCTTTTAAATTTTGGACTTCTTCTTTTAGTTTTTCAAGAAGTGTACTAAGGTCTCTTCTGTTTTCCACTTCGTAGTTATCGTCAAAGTCGTTGTCAGAGTCGTTGTAAGAGTAGTTGTCAGAGTCGTTGTCAGAGTCGTCAGAGTTTTCACGTGTTAGGCAAATACAGTCATCGTAGTTAAACTCGTCACAACATATACACTGATCAAAACTTTCATATTCGTACACTGTTTCCATTTTTATTAACATAACGCAAAAAATTTGTAACCTATAAGGCTACAAATTTTGTTTTTAACTACTTGTTGGTAATTTAATCCTCTGCAATATCTTTAGATATAAACTCACCCACTTTCCTCAGTCTTTTTACTGTAAAGTTTAAATGTTTTACATCATCTTTTTCAAACACAGAATGACACACAAAAATAATATTAACATACAACCTACCATTATCTAAAAGATCTGTTTTTTGCTTTTCAGTTAGACCACCTACCGACAAGTATATTATGTTACCATTTTGACCTTTCATAACCTTTTTTGTGTTATGTTCTTTTTCCAGACTTAAAAGTTGTTGTACTATCTCATCGTCTTCGATGAGAAGTGGTACATTATAACCACCATTTTTAAACTTTGACTTTTCGACACCCCATGTTAAACAACTAGGGATTTCAAATACTTTAGGACTTTCAAGTTTTACTGTACTTCCACTCATATCTTTATTACAGTTATTTTTTAACCTTTAAATTTCTATAAACCTAATCCTTATTTTTTATCCCCCTTCGTTTTGTTTGAATTTCGTTGTATGCAAAATATGCCAATGCTATCGCAAGAATCCACATGTTGTCACCCAGCCACATTAACCCCTTCGCACCCATACTTAGAACAGTTGATATAATACTACCGATAGCACCAAATACAGGACCAACCTTATTAAGTATTTTAGCAACCCCTTTTGAAAACTTTGACACGCCACGAGCACCCGCAACGATAGCACTTCTTCCTGCCATGACGATTGTTGTTATTAAGCCTGCGATACTTATACTTATGGCCGACACAATGCCCATGTTCTTTTTAGACCACTCTTTAAATTTTTCAAACTTTGTTAGCGGACTGTTATCACACTCAGTTTGTAAAATACCTATAACTTCTGCAAGCTTAGGTCTTATCTTATTTTGTAATCTTATGTTATCTTCTTCTAACTCTGCAACCTTAGCAACAGACTCGTAAAAAGTTTTTAATGTAGGGTCTTGTTCTGCTACCGATCGTTCTCGCCAAGTTTTTACCTCATCGCCTATGAACTTTATTTGCTCCTTGTAACTAATATTTTGTTTGCGGATGCCAGATTGTAAAATTGCTTGTATTTCTCGGTCCCAGTTTGGTTTGTCCTCGTCCATATTGAGCATCTCAAAGCTTTCGTGCTGTGATCTAATATCATCGTACTTCTCATTAATGGTGCTATTTAATATATCTACAGAATTTTTAATTACACTGTCATTTAACTCATCGCTGAAAACTCCTGTTTGTTCTTCCACCACAGAAGGAAGCTTCCCACGATGTTCTATCTTAGCCTTTTTGAGCTCTTCTTTGAACTCATCTACTACTCTTTTCATAGACATAGATTTGTCCTCTGTGGGTTCCATTTTTAGACCCTTCATAACAAAAATTTTCTTATTGTTATACATTAACCCATTAATACGACCACTGACTGCATGTCTTGTTACATCTAAACTTGAAAATAACAACTTTGTATTAGGTCCATCCTCTTCATCTAAACTTAAATCTAGATATTTTTTAAATGTGAATTTTATTTCTAGATTTTTTATGGTCTCTCTTTGAGCACCAGGGATCATAATAGGAATGCTTTCATCTGCCTTAGGATCTGGGATATTAGTAGGGTGTGTAAAAGGAGTTTCAGCCGTCACCCCATTTAGATTTGGTTTAGTTTTGATGGGGTCATCGTCATCGTCATCCTCAGGACTGTTTTCAGGGTCGTCGTCTGGTTTGTCAGGGTTTAAGTCCTTAATTTCCATGTCTGGTTGTTCTTTTGGTTGTTCCATATTTTATTTTATTTAACCTCGCTAAGTTCTCTCTCGTAAAATCTACCATGGATATTTTCACCTGTGTCAATGTCCTGTATGCTGTACATAACAGGGTCACCTCGATGAACTTTTGTAATTTTAAATGTTTCTTCTGTAAAATTAACAGTGTAACCTTTAACAAACCTAGTACCTGTGTGATATTTTTCCACCCTAACAGTGTCACCCACTTTGTACCTTGGTTCTTTAGGTGCGTTACCGGTACCGTACAAAGTCACCCAAACATCATCCTTGTTTTGTTCGTTGACATCTGTTGGTTTCATCTTAATACTTCTATGCACACTATGGTTGTAATTAAATGTAACATCCTTTAAAATATGCAACCACTTTTTTGTTTGGTGTTCTGTGAAATATTTCCACATCGTTGTTTTTAAAGTCCTGTTTAGTCTCTCCACGAGGGCAGCCTTCCTGTTAAAGAATGCCTTGCCACCTTTCTTAATGAGAGTCGTAAAATGTTTTATCCCAAGTTTGTCCAGTAACGCGTTGACATGTTTGTTTTTAAACTCATTACCATCGTCGTATTGGACGACATCGGGGTACTTACCGAACCTAACTTTAAATTCACCTAGTATTTTTTCCATAGCATTTGAAACATCAACACCACCTTTTGTTTTGCTAGGTTCTGTAAAAGCATATCTGGACAAAATCTCTATCGAGGTTAAAATCCAGCGGTAACCACTATTACTACCCTTACGACCTTCGGTCATATCAACTAAGTCTAATTGTAGTTGTTCTCCAAGATCACTAACGATAGTTTTACGATACACATGCGTTCCACTTTTTTGTTTCGTAGTTGTGTAAGTACTCTGTGTCAGTATCCAATCTTTAACTTGCTTACGAGTTACATTTAAACCAGCCTCCTTTGCTTTCTGGTACAATCTCTCCACAGACTGATACCCAGTCCCTGGAGAATGATATAATTCCCTAAGACCTTGTTCTGTTTCAAAACTCATAGTTTTATTTTAGGATTTTGAAACATATTTTGAAACATATTTTTATTGTAAAACACACGCGAAGCCATTTAAACTATCTCTAATTCTAACAAGGCACTCATACTTACAGGGAAGTCTGTGTTAGTTGTAAGTCTAAACGATAAGGAATTAAAATTTTTAAGGATAGGGGTTTTAGAGTTGATGTTATCGTAAAATGATGAGGTGTCTATTAAGGGTTGTGTTACTGTAACAGGTAACGAAGCTATCACCTGACTTTGTTTTCCCTTAGTATCAAAGTTTTGATATGTATCTACGATACTACATTCGATGTTGACATATTTTAATCCATGGTTAACATCAACATAGTTTGGACTTGTGTGCCAAGTATCTTTGGTTAACACAGTGTCATGTTCAAAACCCAATAGGGGACCTAAGTCCTTTAGAGTTAAATCTTTTTTAGCTTTTATCGAGCATGTAGAGTCATGATGGTTTCCAACGACTGTGACATCCTCGCTTTTTAGTTTCTGTTGGATATCTGCAAATGTCCAATATCCTTTGTCGAATATAATGTTATCAGTTCCAAGTTGAATTTGATAGCGTAAAATATTATGGAACTCCCAAAATATGGTGGCAGATCTAAGATACAGTCTGGTTTTGTTAGTTTGAAACACATTCAAATTCACATCTGTACTGTTTTCGGATACGAACACTGTTAACTTTGACATTTTATTTAAACAAATAAAATGACAAACCAACAAGCATTCAAAGAAAAATATCCCTATGCAGATGTCGATAAGTTCATGTTCCAACCTGTAAAGGACTATGCAGGAAAGACTCTGTTTGTACGAACAATGTTTGTACATAACAGCAGGGCTTACGATATAAAGGCTAAAAGTTTTGCTTTTGGGTGGGCATTGGATTGGCAACCAAGGATATGGAACACAAAAGGGGTTGAACAGGGTTTCATAAAAGGACTATTCGTCGGAAACCCTAGTAAACTAAACATTTTTGTAAACAACACGATGAGTTTTGACCCAACCCTTCCAGACCTCGTAGTTACTAAAAACATGGAGCACTTTAACGACTACGCAGAAAACCCATATTTGGCTTCTTGTTTGGCCGCTTACATTACAACCTATGTTTGTGGAATTAGTACCAAACATTTTCAGGGGAATACATTTGTGGGAAACCTGGCCCGATATCATTTGTATTACCACATGAGAAGGTTCATTAGAAACCCTAGTAAGATGGATAGGTTTTTAAACCAAAGAATTAAAAATATAGTAAATAATAACATTCCTGTTGTGTATGAGTGGTCAACAGAATTTCATCACGGTATGGAACAGATAGGTACTTGGTTAGCAAAACAACCTCATGGAAGTGTTAGGAATTACAAACCTGAAATTAGCAAGTATGGACAGACTGGAATTAGATATGAGAAGCGTGGTGACCGGACTGTTAAAAGTCTGGACGACTACAAAATGTTCATTGCCACAGAGTCAACAGGATTAACACAAACAGGACAGTTGTTATTCCAACAAAGTTTAGAATCTTATGTGTACTGTGTGCTTGGCGCGCAGGCAAGTACCAGATGGGCTATTGTAGGAAAAGGTGCTAAGTCCTTACAAACACAAGAGGTTTTTAAGAAACTAGTAGAGGACACTATTATACAGGACGATCAAACCGTAACCATTTCTAATATGAGAAATGCCATAAAAAGTACTAATGTAATTTTAAACTTTGCAATTAGTCCTGGTGTCATCCTTATTCCAAGTGACATGATAATCTTAAAACAAAAAATACCGGGTTACAACAACATTTTAATGGTAGTTGGTAATGGAATGACATTTGGTCACAATGACCATATTAACAAGGACCCAGACGAGGTTGACATCACACCCAAAGTTCTTTCAAACACTCCCACCACTCCCGAGGTTGTTCCTAGCGCAGCGACGACGCGGAGCAACACTGTGGACACCCCCGATCTAAATTTAGTTTACCCTCGTGAAATCCCATCCACAAGCACTGTAGAATTACAAGCACTATTAGTAATATCAGTGGTAACAGGTTATATTATGAAGTTTTTCTTTTTACCCTAGAATAAAATATGAGTGAGTATATAACAGATCCTATTACAGAAACTGATCCAGAAAGAAAAGTTGCCTGTGAAAAACTAAGTGATTTGTCACAAAAGGCAAAGAAAAGAAAGCTACCAAAACCAAAACCATGTGATGATAGTGAAATAAACTATCTACTAATGTTTAAATTTGCCAGCATTATTTTAGGGCTAGGAAGTCTATGGAATTATTGTACTAGTAGAAAGGACCCTCCAAAGGACCCTCCAAAGGAAGATCAGTCACCAAAGGAACCAAAAGTAATGAAAGCACCAGCCCTTGTAAATTTAGACGACTATGGTTATAAAACTAAATGGGCTGTAAACCAAGTAAACTACAAATACAACACAATGGTGATCTGTTTAATGAGGATGTTGAAATTCGTAAAAAATTTCTTACAGGATTGCAAGTAGCAAAAGGAAAAGATGGAATAGAGGGTAACCTACAGATTGCATTTGTAACGTCTAGACTTAAAAGATATGAAAAAGTTACTACTGTCCCTCTGGTGTCACAAATAGAGGATGTCAACACTATTAGCGACAACTAAAAATATTAAAATTAGACATGCGAAGCCAACTTTCTAATCCTTAATAAGGATTAGAAAACTTTTTTATTTTTACTGGCCTAAAACTCTATGCTTTGTAGTTGTTTTCCAACAATGTTTACCACACCGTCAGATATAATGTATACATAACATGTCAGATCCTTTGCGGTAACCCTTTTCTTAATTTCCAAAAGCACACCGTCCTGTGTGTTGAGGATTTTTCTTCCTATCCCGGCAACTGTTTTGTCACAAACTGTTCTCATGTCTATTACAAGTGCAAACTTGTTATTTGTGTAAAAGTCATTTATGTTTAGTGAGTCTGTGGTGTAATCCAGGAAGAAGTTCTCTGCAGACCTAAAGAGGTTGTGTTCCTCAAGACCTTGAGAGTACAATGAGTTTGGAGTACCCTCAATAGCAACTTTTACAGAGGATATGTTTGGATACACAAAGTGTTCGGAGTCAACTGTGTCATCTCGAAACAGAAGTACAATGCCTCTCATCGACTTTCGTGGTACATTAATGTTTAAATTTATTAATGTTGAACCCTTACTCCAGGTCTCTTTTTTCATCAACATCACTTGTTCGTAAATTAGTGACCTTCCTACATTGTAGGAATTTAATGCTTGCCGGTACATTTCTGCGGATGTGATTGTCTCGTATTCGAGATGTAAATCCTCTATTGTGTAACCAGCGACTGCTTGGCCGCTTTGTGCCTTCATAATTTCTGTGGCTGGCGGTAGTGTAATCTTGTACCTTATGTTTGATTTCATACCATAGGGTGCATATAACCCTTGGTCGTTCAAAATCTTACCCAACGGAATGTGGACTTTGGTTTTGAAAAGCTCACCAAAGTACTTATCAGCTTTCACAGATTTGTCACCAGAGTCATCGCCACTCATAATTTTACGAGTGTTCTCGTTTGCAACTCCTTGGGAGACCAGACATTTTCTTTTCTCTTCGGTTTCCCAAAGTGCTTTGTAGACTTCATAGTGACTTTCCCCTATGTTATCATACACTACTTGCCCATCAACCGTTATCTCTAGACTTTTTTGTAGGAGACTAGCAAGGTTATTCAGAAACCAGGACTTGGTATTTTTACTTTTAAACGAACCTACAATATATAGGGATCCAGGAACCAAACACACATTCTCATACAACTTTGGAATGTTAACGTAAAGTTCTTGGTTTTCAGATATTTCTGTTGGTGTTAACGTTTTAGGTCCGCGTATTTGAGAGTAAGTTATCTTCTCAAAAGTTGGTAAAAGTTCTTTAACTTTATTCATTATTTTATTATACACTACTTAATAAAATAATGGCTGGTGTTTTTAAAGATTTACCAAAAGAGTTATATGACTCATTACTAATTGTGGCAGGGGCAGTCGCTGTCTCGTATGTTAGTAAAAAAATAATGAAAGATTCGTTGAGTATCCCGAGTACAATGGAGGGACTCTTGAAACTTGCAGCTGCGTTTGGTATCAGTACAAGTGTTATTAAGATGTTGGAAGCAAAGAAGATACTACCTGAGAACCCATTCAAAGAATAAAATAAAATGGCTACGACAATTGCATTATCTGGAATATTTAATGCGGTGGCATTTACAGGAGCTGGTTACCTGTTTAGACTTTTGGACCATAAAGGGTATCAAACAGAGATTAAAAGACATAACATTGCTATGGAAGAATTAACGGCGGCAAAAAACAAATGGTACGAGAACCAATCTGAAAAGAAAGATAAGATTACAGCAATGCGACGACAACTTTTGGACGCTAATAGTGATATGAACTCTGTTAATAAGTCCTTGTTGGAACTCCAAAAGATTACACACAATGGTAAGGTGTTTACAAAAGAACCTGTTTTGGAAGATTATTATCAACCATCAAAAGATATGGACGAGTACAAACATGTGGCAGTGGGATTAGTAGGATTAGGAGTCGGATGGATGTTAAGTGTTGTGTTGTAAGCGAAGTGGAACGTAAAAAATTTCATTTTCCTTGTGGAAAATGAAATGGTCCGAACTATTAAGAAAAAGAACAACAATGAACGGTAAAATGAACAACAATGCAGGTTTGATATTAAAAAAGTAAATAAGGGAAGTTGTTACCCTTTATTAATAAGTTATTTAATAAATGTTCACAAATATATTTAAAATCAGGGATCAAACAGAGATTAAAAGATACTACCTTGCTATGAAAGAATTAATAGCTGAAAGAAACAAATGGTACGAAAACCAAGCTGCTAAAATGGAAAGGCGACGACAGCTTTTGTTTGAATTAGATGGTTTATGAGATTGTTAAGTGCTGTGGGGTACAAAAATTTCATTTTCCTCGTGGAAAATGAAATGTTCCGAACTATTATAATAAATGGAAAGTAATAACGATACTTTATCTAAGGGTAATTCTAAAAAGAAAACCCAAAGTGGTGAATTTGAACTAATTAAGGTGTCAGATCGTATCAACGCCAAATTTACTACACACACTGTACAGTACAAAGTTAAACTTGATGAAGGTTATGTTGATCCTCAGGATATTTTCCTTACTGCTTTAAACAAAGTTATCATTGAGAAAAATTTAAAACCTGGTGATAAGATTAGGTTAATAATCTCACATTTAGATTGGTATACAGCATTAAGTACAAAACTAGTTACGATACCTCAAGATGGTATCATTACTCCTGAGTTTTTAAAGAGACTCATAGATTTTGTGGATTACAAGGAGGTTCCATTAGAAGAGCTTATCATCGATGTCCAAGGTGTAAAAATACCTCGGGGTATGGGTCGAAGGTTAAGAGTTACTAAGAACAATACCAAGATGAAAAAATCCATAATTTCAATAGCCAATGATGACGGAATGTGCGCAGCCCGCGCTATTGTAACTGCATGGGCTAATATTAATCCTGGAAAATGGACTAAGTCCCAGATCAAGAACGGTTTTAATGGGTCTAGAAAACTACAAAAGGACCAAGCCATAAAACTTCATGAGGAGGCAGATGTTGATATCAACGAGTTTGGTAGTACTCTTGAAGATATTAAAAAGTTTGCCCTACATCTTGGTGTTAAAATTACTGTTATTAATGGCGAAAATTTTAACAAAATCTTTTTAAGCGAAGGACCTATTGATGGAGGTGTGATTTACTTATACAAAAACAATAACCATTTTGATGTAATAACAAGCATGCCTGGGTTTTTAAGTAAAAATAACTACTGTGATATATGTAATAAGTCTTACGGAAATAGAGACCGCCATAAGTGTCCAGGAAACTGTTTGGGGTGTTTTAAGTCTAAAAGTTATTGTAAAGAGAACAATAAGGATGTTATAAAGTGTAATAATTGTAACAGATCATTCTTTGGAAAAGCTTGTTTTGACGAGCACAAAAGAAATAGGGCTACAAAACCAGGTAATGTAAACATATTGTGTAATACTGTTCAAAAATGTAATACTTGTAAGCGGACATTAACAGACAAAATACTTATTAAAGATCACATATGTGGCTTTTCTGTTTGTAGTAACTGTAAAGATTACAACGACCCAACAACTCATCAATGTTTTATGACAAAAAAGGAAACTAGGGGTGGTAATTGTACAGACGAAAAAAAGTACAAAAAAGAGTGTAAAGATTTATATGACGAGCGTAAGGATTGGTGTAAATGTTGTAAGACGCGTACGGACAAATATTTGTGCTACGATTTCGAGACATCCCAAGACACTGGTACGCACATAGTTGATTATGCACACCTTTGGGACTTTAACGGTACCGAGTACTATTTTTATAACATCAAAGACTTTTGTGAATTTATACTTTTACCAAAGTTTGATAATTATACTTTCATAGCTCAGAATGCAAAAGCATTTGATAACCAGTTTATACTAAAATATTTGATTGAGAACCACAGCTCCGAACAACCAGATTGCATTTACAACGGTACAAAGATCGTGTACATGACTTTTTATGGTGGAAGAAGGTTCATTGACAGCATAAACTTTATACCGTTACCTTTGGCGCAGTTTCCCAAAACATTTGGGTTAACAGAACTCAAAAAGGGTCACTTTCCTCATTACTTTAATAAGCCTGAAAACCAGGACTACATAGGACCTATGCCACCTATCGAAGACTATAGTCCAGACACAATGAAGTCTAAAGAAGCTAAAGAAGCTTTTGAAACATGGTACAATGACCGAGTTAAAGAAAATTATGTCTTTGACTTTAAAAAGGAGATGCAAATGTATTGTAGGTCGGATGTTGACATTCTTAGAAGGTCAATGATGAAATTTAGGGAAGACTTTATAAAATTAAGTAACATAGATCCTTTACAATACATTACCATTGCATCTGTGTGTATGGAAGTGTACAGATGTAATCATATGCCTAAAGACGCGATAGCAGTCGTTAAGGATGTTAAAAAGTCTGAAAATTATAGTTCAACTAGTATTAACTGGTTGGAATATATTAAAGAGACTCAAGGTATCAATATTCAACATGCTTTAAACGGCGGGGAGTATAATGTTGGTACTAAGCATAAGGTTGATGGTTACTGTAAAGAAACCAACACAGTGTACGAATTTCAAGGATGTTACTGGCATGGTTGCCGTAAGTGTTATCGTGGTCAAACAATTAATGTTAATAACCAACTAGATATGAATGAATTACAGCAACGAACTCTAGAGAAAAACAAGAAGATCACAAATGCTGGTCATAAGCTTGTGGAAATATACGAGTGTGAACTTACTAAAAACCATAAGTTTAAAAAATGGACCCAAAAACATAATTCCAATCTCATAACGCCATTAAACCCTAGAGATGCCTTCTTTGGCGGTCGTACAAATGTAACAAAGCTCAAATACGACTTCAAAGATAACGAATGTGGTAGGTATGCGGACTTTTGTAGTTTGTACCCTTGGGTGCAATTCTGCTCTCGTTATCCTATCGGGCACCCAGAAAAAATCTTTAATCCTAAGGTACATGATCCAGACTGGTTTGGATATATTAAATGTAAAGTGGAGGCACCTCGGGAATTATACCATCCTGTGTTACCGGTTAAAACAGAGTGTGTAACCCAAAAAACTGACAGTAAAAATGGCAAAGTAAAAACTGAAAAAGCTGTAAAGTTGTTGTTCCCATTGTGTAAAAAGTGCGCGACAACACAACAACAAGCCAAGTGTAAACACACATCTGAGGAAAGAGCATTCGTTGGAACCTGGTGCACAAATGAATTTAACAAGGCCTTGGAGAAAGGGTATAAAGTAAGTGAGATTTATGAAAATTAAACTAGAAACCACCAAACCACCGGTAGTTGGTCCAGACTGTACATACAAGTCGTTGGATCACTACAAAGAAACCGTCAAAGAAACCCTTGGAATAGAACTAGGTGACATCAAATCCAATCCAGGGCAAAGAATGATAGCAAAGTTATGTTTAAATAGCTTATGGGGAAAGTTTGGTCAAAATACCAACAAAACACAAGCCGCCTATGTGATCGACCAAAAAATGTTCTACGAGTTGGTGTTAAACAACCAAGTTGATGACCTTCACATTCATTTCATTAATGATGATATGGCCCAGATGAATTATAATCTTAAAGATCAGTTTGTTAATAACCATAATAATATTAACATCTTCATAGCTAGTTTCACTACAAGTCATGCACGAGTAATGTTGTACGATGTATTAGACAAGCTTGGTGATCAAGTACTTGGTTTCGATACCGATAGTGTTTGGTACATAGATCGTCCTGGTGGTGAAACATTAGAAACTGGTGACTCTCCAGGAGATTTAACCGACGAGTTAAATGGTGATTATATTACCAAATGGGCTGCCACCGGTCCTAAGTCTTACGCATATGAGACGAATAAGGGTAAGAAAGTGTGTAAGGTTAAAGGTTTCACATTAAACAGCAAAAATGGTAAATTAATCCATCTAAATGCAATGTCATACCTGGTTACTGGTAATATTGATAGTGTAACAACAACCAAAAACGCTATCACTAGGAACTTTAAAACCAAAGAGGTAGTTAATAAGTACCAAGAAAAGAAATTCTCACTAGTTTACAACAAGCGGGTTGTTTTAGAGAATTATGATACATTACCTTATGGGTACTAAGAGGGTAGTTTTGTTTTCTAATCCTTATATATGGATTAGAAAAATTATGTCTTAATTACAACACTCTCTCAAACATTTTTTCACCCGCGTAGCAACATTTTTTAAAACATTTTTTCAAACATTTTTATACTCCATGGGTCTCCCATTGTTGTGCAATAGTCGCCCATTGTTGTGCAATAGTCTCCCGAGGTTGTGTGTTACTCTCCATGGGTTGTGTATGGGTCTCCCGTTGTCTCCCGATGTCACCCAGGTACAAATGGAGTTCATGGTATGTTCAGAATTATATTACGCAATGGTTGCGTCACGTGTTCGGTGTGTGTTGCGTCACGTGTTCGTCGTCACGTGGTCGTCACGTGTTCGGCACGTGTTCGATAAATTGTTGCGTAATATTTTTTAAAAATGAGTGAGCCAAAGTGAGCCAGATCCCCACCATTACTACTACCGTATTTAAAAAAAACGTTGACGCGCAGTTAAAAATGACGCGCGCGCTGACCAGAAACAGAAGATTGACCTAACGTCGACTTTGTTTCCAGTGGCGTGCTGGCTTGTGTTCGCCAGGGGAGGCCAGCTGGAAATTTGGCGCCCCCTTGTAATATGTAGGGGGTCCGGGGGCATGCCCCCCGGGAAAATTTTGAAATTTAGAGTCTCTGAAATGCTATTTCTTGCGTTTTGGGTGGTGATTTGAGGGAACTCTGAGAATTATAAAACATCGTATAAATTAAAAATGCGCAAGAAACAACACATTCAGGAGTTTGAATAAATATATAATTCATAGAGGACTTAGTTTTTTCTTAAACAAAGAAAAGTAGACGGCGAACATTCATGAAGTAGACGGTGAACTTACCAGTGATCGTAAGCCAAATCACTTCACATTTCACAATTAACAATTTACATCCTTTGAGATATTACAGACTGGACAGTAATGCTTGCAGTTGTAGGTAGGCTGGTGAATTTTTAATCCTCGTATAAGTCATATTCCGACTAACAGAACTCAAATTAAGCGCGCGTACTAGCACGTTGAACAGTGCTTGTAACAATCTCAAACCCTTTTTTCTCTCGTTGGCTCATCGGATCTGACAAAATTCCAATTCGGACTAGCGCTTTTGTGTGATTTGTGCAATTTCGGCGCCCCATTTATGTTTTGGCGCCCCCTAAAAAATCTTCGCTGGGGGGGCCATGGCCCCCCGGCCCCCCGGCCCCCCCTGCCAGCACGCCACTGTTTGTTTCACATGACCGTGATCAGAGAACAGGCCGTGCACGTGCATCGTGGGATATTGCATGCTTTGCGATATTTCAAAACAGTGTGACATATTGACTTACTGTAACGTGCAGCGAAATTTACAATTTGCTTTGTTGTATAAAATGACAGTCCACCAATAAAAATCATTAAGACTATTCCACAAGCAAATCCAGCCTAGAACAATGAAAATAGCCATTCATTATTTCCATAGCCTGCGTAGCTGGCGGTTTTATGGGGCTGGGGAGTTAAGGTGCGGGCAATCATAAATTAGGGAGTCAAACCGCGAGCTACGCAGACTATTATTTCCATAATTACGATCCCTGATTTGCTAATCAGAATTATATACTGTAAACAACGTTTTTAAGTGCATGGTTATTCTTATTCAGTTTAATTTGTACAACGGAGGAATTCCAATCAGAGGAATTGCTGAAGGTTTATTGTATTTAACCATTTCGGAGGCAGATATATTTTGGGAGCTCCCTACTTGACAGGAAAACGAATTTGGTGTTGGACATACAGCAAGATAACTACACAATGCACGGTCTCTCTTTTTCTTAAGTTTTTAAATTCATTTAGAATATTCCCTCTTCATCTTTGCTATGTATCTCTTTACATACTGCAAAAGCAAAACTCTCTCAGTATACAGAAGGTCTGAAGGTAACACAAGAATATTTACCTGACTTATTGCCCATGGCATGGTAAGTAATGATGTACCCATCATGGTGTTCCACAGGGAAAATCTAAAAAATTAATAGGAACCTTATACTTAATGCGTGACATAATGAAGGTTAATTAATGTTTCAAATAAACATCAAACATTACGTTCAAACTGTTCCATACTTATCTGGAAATTGAACTGTACTTGAGTACTTACATTGTGACCAAGCTACTTTGAGTTCCAAGGCTTCCTTTAGTGTGAACACCAGATGACACAATAAGTACTTCTGAAGGATTAGTTTCAATGTCATGCTAAAAGAACAGACATGTCACTGAGAACAAGACGTATATGCACAGGCTACTGGGACTACGCACAGGCTACTGGGACTACGCACAGGCTACTGGGACTACGCACAGGCTACCGGGACTATGCAATGTAATGGCAAAAATTTGTCGGAGGAAAAGGAAACTATGTTTGTTGTCTTGTATGAAACATACAGTATTTCTGCATGCACATGCTTGTCATTGAATTTTTTTGTATACTTAATAATTTTTAGGGTACTATAGTCCTTAATAATCGTAAAAGCAATCTTAGGTCCATCGTCGGCACCAATGCCATCGAATCGCGCAGCAATGTAAGCAGAAATTAGCAGTTTAATAGTGCAAGCTTAAACCACAGTTAAGCCGGAACCGTGATGCATGTAAAGTTAGTAAATGAATTGAAACTAGCAAGAGGAGAGCTGTAGTTACGTTGCATTCTGGGAAGACCGTTTTCTATTAGGATCGGTTTGTCCGCTTTGATGCTTTCGGACACGCGGTTGACACGTGGTGAAAATTGAACTACTATATATCCATGCACATTTATTGGCCTTGTTTGCGTTAGTAATTACCCATATGACTAGAATTTGTCGTTCGTCTTGCGTTATCATATATGAAACAAGGTCTTAAAAGCCATGTTAACGGGGAAATTTTTGCTGCAACTTGCAACGCAATTTCTGCACAGGGCCATGTTATGTTGAAATGTACGCACAGAAAAGCAGTGAACATGGCCCGCGTTTCACTCCACCGATATTATCATTCTCATTCATTTCTTTGTTGCCTTCTGGACATGTTTAGCAAGAAAAATATCGACAAAGGAAAACGAGATTCATGCTCAAAATTTCTCTGCGAATATACTTTCACCTAACATGGCTATCATTATGTGTCTAAAATTGCGTTGCAAGTTGCAGCAAAAATTGCCTCGTGTAACATCAACATCGCCTTGAAACTCGACGGAATTTTAAGTTACTTTATCGCAATTTATTTAAGGTGACTCCCCATAATTTTGTTGAACCATATCATATAACATTTCTTACTTGGTCTGATTTATCATTGCTAATGGTATTGTAGTGTGGCGAAGTCTTTCCATGTGGTTTTCGTTGTATACCTGCAGATTGTGGCTGAATCTGCAATTCACTTTCAGAAGATTGCGAGCTTCAGTGAAAAGTAAAGTAACGTCTATATTACAATGATATTACACACCAAATACACATAACACTTGAAGGCTGCATGCTTTTCATTATGGTGCATTATTTTACGTCTACATTTTGCCCACGAAAATGTTTAAACCTTCTAAATTGTATATATTTATAACATAATTACATTTAACTTAGCAAATACACACTATACCTATGCACAGAAGTACATGCAGTACACATATATTCAATGACAATGTAGTTTTCGTATCCATTAATGCACATATTTCTTACGTATACGTAGAAAAAACGCACCATGTACTGAAATGCACAGCCCTTGCAAGTTGTTGCAAACCATGTAACAGTCCCGTTTTTTAAACAGTTGTTACAAGTTTTTGGTTTGTCAACTTGTTTTCAAGTAACAAGTAACAACTTTAATTAATTATACTTGTTGTTATGTTGTTATGTTGTTATGTTGTTATGTTGTTCAAGCTACTGTAGCTGTTAACGCTCAGGAATTGTTCACACGGGTAGCCTGAAGATTGTTAGTCTGACGCTCTGCCAGGTAAGCTAATGGAACGCATTCACAAGTTGACGTAAATATTCAGGCCGTGCCCTTGGGAGTGTAAGTGGTGTTAGTCACGTGGCATTGGGGAAAAGAAAGCCCCGTGACTCTAACATTCTAACATGTTTGATATTGTCAGTTTATGAGATATATGGGGCATTCAGATCGATGATGACAGCTTGAAGAGAACAGTAGTAGTAGGGCATGAAAATGGCATGATTTGTTGACGTGTAGACGTTTAAACGCTCGATAGCATCAACAGACACGTCAGTTTGAATCCCTGTTTGCCAACCTCTTCGCCTTGCCATCCTCAATCTAAATCTCCCCATTATACAAGGTTGACAAGATTGGGTTTCTGCAGAGTGGTTATGCAGAGTATGTCTGCCTCAGTAATTAAACAAGAACATGTAACATAATCACACAACCACCTTTGGTTACATTTTCTTGCATAAAACGTTTAAGAGTTCCTTACATTGTAAACTGGCATACTGTAATTCCCACACTACTCTTGATGACTCTTGTCAGAGTTTTTGACCGAGCTATGTAAATGGCTAAATCTGGAAAATGTGTCGGCGTGTCTGTCAGCAAAACATAACGTTAGAGACCGGATTATGACGTAGAGAGTCAATTATGACGTAGAAGTCCAAATAATGGCGCATTCTCGTCCCCAGGGCCACGCTTCGTTGTACTTCTACGAAGTCGCGCGAAAGTAGTAGCTTGAGAACGAGAATAATTATGACGTAAAATAATGCAGTTTCATGGGAAAACAGTACGGAAACAAATCGAACATAACGTTTGAAACATGCGAATATATTAAGGTGGTTTTCCTCTGTTTTTTTAAGAATGTAGAAAATTTACGATTTAAATCTAAACCTACGGGTGTGCTTATCATCTTAACTGAGCTGAGCTGAATTACGATGGACGCAGGTCGACTTGATCGAATCGAAGGTTTATCAAAAGGCGCCTCTGGCTGCCACCGTATTACTCATGTCTGATCTGGGAGCACAGCTACGACTGAAGGGTAAGTTTGGGCTTATTCCAACACACCCTGTCAACATTCCCTGTGGGAGGAAACCGGACTACCCGGAGAAAACCCACGACTTCGGTAGAGCGTTGACTGACTCTTTTCACATATTGTCATGAGTCCGTGAGCGAGAAAGGCGCTTGCTCTGACGACTGGGCCACCGAAGCCCCTAAAACAATTATTACTTGTTGAAAAGAAAATAGTATTTAACCTGTAGAAAACAATACCTAGAGGTTGAAATTGTTATCAAAAATGACGTGACTGCCGTTGGATGCTAACCATGACATGTTAATATGACTGATTTTTGGCTATAATTCTACTCAAAAAAACTTCTGCGACCCCACTTTTTGTTTTATAAAACTTTTTGTCAAGTGAAAATTATTTTTTACGACTTTTAAAACACGCCCTGTTTTGTGCTAATATTTTTGGCCTTTCATTTGTTAGAAAGTTTAGACATTAAAACGATTTCTGTAGCAAAAACACGGTCACACTATATATTTCCTTAATATTTGTACGGGAAGAATACGCCCAACTCCTGTATCTCCCTTGGGAACATCCCTTTTTGAGACAACACACCCCCTGTGATGGTAACTCCTTGTACAGGTATGCTAAGTGTAATGCGCATGCAGATACTTACGGGTTGTCATAGAGGAGAGATGTTCTTTCATCGCTGTCCCCCATTCTGGTGTATGATTACTCGACCTAAAATGTAAATAGTTCAGATTAATCACTTTATCAATTATATGTTTGATGTTTTTAAATACTGTCCCTCTTCCCAAGACTTCCTCGATCCTCAGTTACAGTATTTTAGCGTAGATAAGTGAGAATGACGGCACGTATATATGTGAAGGTAATAACGCAAGCATAATGGGCCAAGGCGACATATTACACAACAAGTTAATATGCATTAAGACTAAGGCGTCGCAATTGGGGTTTTTGGAGAGTGTTTAACCAACCAAATATATACACAACAAAAGTATATTCTATTCAGGCAGTGGCGGACACTAGGGGGAGCCAAGGGGGGCAATAGCCCCCCCCCCAACAATTTCTCAAAGCCTTTGGATGATAGATGATTAACTGCAGTGTAACAAAGCTGTATTAATGAATTTACAATCACAAAAGTCTTGATAGGCTATAAAATAATTTGCATGAAATTTAAGCAAAAAAGGTTTTAAGAACTGAGATTTGCAGCAACAAAAGGGTGGTTATATGCTGCAACCCAAGTTCGCACCCCTAATATTTTCGTATACTGTATTCGTATACTGTATTAAGTATCCGTTACTGTATTCAGGCAAGTTCCAAAGATACTAATAAAGTGAAATATAGAATAATGCCTTTTAATGGCGTAATTAAATTATTTTGGCTAACAATATTGTTAATCATTTGAATTTTTTGTGAAAAACACAGTTTTACGGCATGCAGTTGAAATCTGTAATGACCCAATATCTAAAGTCTTGAAAAGAGACCAAACTGTGCCAAAATTTGATGCGTTTTCACACATGCAGTGCTGCCTCGGGCAACAACGGCAGTCTTGGGGGGAACACATTGGGAAACATGCTATTCCCTCAGTCTTAGTAAATAAATTCGGTCTTACTTTGTATGTTAGCGAAGTACAGAATCAATCCTTTTGCAACCCGAGATTCAGCTTTCGTGGACTTATTTGGACTTGGTTAGCTTGGCCTTGGGTGAAAATACCGATAGAGGTATTAACAAAACTATATGAAGCAATCTAATGAATCCATAAAACAACGACAGCGAGTGTTTGACCAATCCACGAGAAAATGATCTATGAAGTACTAGGCTGTACATCCACTGTTTTTAGTGATTGGTTTCAGGATTTGGGATATCCCAGTCGGTCCTATGACTACTCCAATGAATTCTCCAATGAATAAGTACATTTTCAATTTCAACATTAACTTCAGGGGCGGATGCATTGTTTTTAGTCACAAGTTTATTGTACCTCATATGTGGGCCTAGTGGTTTATTGCCCCCAAAAATCGGACCTCTGAAACGGCATTTAACACGTTCTGACAAGACATTGAAAATTTAGAAAATACATGACTTGTGAAGAAACAGAGATCCTGCATTCAATTTCACAAAATAATGCAATTAGAAAAACAAAACAAACAGAATAGAGAATTCTAATGCCTGGCAGGAAACGTTATTGCGATGTTAATTTTCTCTTTTCATAGGAAATTCGCCATGTGTTTATTATCTTACATAAACCAAACTTTGTTTTAATTCAATTGGTGAAAGGTCCACAAACCTAACGAAACCAAAACCAAACGAAAAACTTACATGTATAGGATCAGATAAAGCACTTTTTTAATGTTATATGAATAAGTATTGTCTAATGAATTTTTGAATAATTTTAACCAACTTTAGAATTGAATATCATTAAAATCCTTCAAGCCTAAGGACAAGGTAGCCAATCAAAACTTATACATCCATTTACTGTGTGTATTATCCAAAACACCCTTCCAGATAATACTTAGGCTTAGTCTTGGCAATAGAGTCTCATTTTCGTGATTGAGACATTGGCTTGAGAGCCCTTTTTCTTGCTACTGAGTACTGGCAACACAATTATAAAATTATATAGTTATAGTATATAAATGGCAAAAAGATTGACCTTTACATAATTATGTTAAAAGTAACAAGACAAATGCATTAACAGGCAAGGGTGCATTAACAGGCAAGGGTACATCACAATCTGCATCATTACTATCAAGGATTTATTTTCGACCATATTGTGTGGCTTCAACAATAATAGAAGTTGTCACAGGAAATTCTGTCACAAACTTTGTCCTAGAAAATAATATTCTCTGGCATTACTGAGAAAAAAGTGAATGCGGGGGTAAATTTCTGACAGTCCTCGGATAAATTAAGAACTTGATAATAATTACCTATTAACACGCAAAGTCATATCAAGGCAGTTTATTACAGTAGAGTGTCTGCATACCTTAGGCAGACTAAATCACCACCTTTGCCAGGAGTGCACATTGGGGAATTGTGGGGAGTGATTTGGGAGTTTGGAAAATATCACAATAAATAAAAGCTGTTGAGAAACTTAACTGTACAACTGTACTTCTTAAATAAACAAAATTAAGCAATTACTGTTATTATTTAAATTTTTGTCTGAAAATGACGATCAAAAGTCCAATATCTCTAAACATGAATTTTCACCTTTCGAAGTGTGTTTTCCCTAACACTTTTCTATTGAAATTCCAGCAGTGTAGCTTGCCAACTAGAACTTGCCTGAGAATGCTTTGCATGGTGTGTGGAAATGATGTGAGCTGATGATGTGACTCAAACATCAAAGGTTCTGACAAGTGAAGATCTGTATTTTTTTAATTGGTGCCTTTATACAGGAGGTGAAATTTAAAATTTTCAACATGTGCTGCCTTGTGGTTTCTTTGGTTGATCCCTGTATGCATTGTGACATAAATCATTAACCATATGATAGATATATATTAAATATATCAACCATATAAAAGATATGTCTTAAATATGTCTTAAGTTTGGCTTTGCATTAATATATTATGAATAGTGTCTGACATTGAGGTTCTTGCCGCACCATTAACATTGTGCTAAGAAACAATTTCGTTCAGATTTATAAACTCTTTTATTCAACAATAGTACAATACAGTATATCTCTTCCCTCTGTTTTTGTATATCAAATTTCAAGTGTCACATTCTTGAGGTAGAAGTACTGTAGAATCCCAAAAGTAGTGGGCCCCCTTATTTTCGGTTTATTATCGGGGGGGGCAATACTTACAGAGGGGCACTACTTAATTATGGAGTGGTGCTACTTTCTGGTGGTAAAATAGGTTAATAGACTCTTCCTATTCACCACAGGAGCATAATAACACCATGTCTGTTGTATAATTATAGAACTGCATATTTCTCCAGAAGTATAACCTGTAACACCTGTTATACCAAATATTGTTATGCCAAATTCTGTTTAAGCGGCATGTTAGGTAAACTTGATAAAAGGGCTTTTCCCATCAAAACAGGGTCATTTCATTGGTAATTTGGCCCGTACTTGTTTACCATACAGTATTAAACAGTTTGCTTTTACTTGATGTGGAATTTAAACAGCTGTAGCAGTTCATACTAAGTTCACACTAAGTTCACAGAATGAATACAGATGTTCAAATGTAAAATTTAGCCACAATTTATACAGGATCAAGGCATCAAGCTATTGGGCAATACCGTATACCGGTATACCACACCATGCCAGATTCGGATTACTGTCAGAATCAAACATAATAATATCAACGACAAAGTGTAAACATAAAAATACATGTGACAAAATCAATATTCTTTTCTATCTGATGGTTAGTGCAAAACTAAACTTACGAACATGTACAAACCATACGACCAAAAATAACAGCTTAAATTAGGCAATATTAACCTCTGACCACTTATGATATACTATTATACTGTACACAGTTCAAATCGCGAACGCAAAGCGGATAAAAACAAAACTTCGATATTACACTAACCTGAAGGCTGACAATGAATACAGTGTACGAAATAAAACTCTAAAATATCAAATATATCCTCGCATCTTTACGTGTGAAAGCCTTGAAGAAATACCAAAGAATTGAAAACCGCAAAAATTCAGCGACTGCGAATAATACAATCGAAAAATCAGGGGGGTGGTTCCGGGGGACGGTGAAGTGTGCAAGGTAAAGTATGGCTATGGCTTAGATCTCTATTCTGTGACAATGGCTCTATTCTCATGACCAAGTTCCTCGATTCTATATTTTTCTATCTTTTCTATGGTTGGCTTGGCATATTGGCATTTTTCCTGGACTCTTTCCCTCTCGTTTTCTCACTTCCCCTCAGGGCTTACAAACCGGCATGTAAGCGAACACAAGCAAACTATCTAGCATCTAATTTTTTTGTCCTAGCCTCCTCCACAGACAGATCTCAATAAGGGTGACAGTAGGTTTTTATCTTGCTTTATGCTAGCCTGCGTAGCTAGCGATTTTTAAGGGTTGTGGTTGAGACGCGGACAGGCAAAGAGTTGAGGCGCGCGGTTTCCTGCCCACACCCCAACTTCCAACCCCTTAAAACCGCCAGCTAGCCTTATCACTATACTGCTGTGACCACGAGTGTTTTGTGAGATGGGCATCAGTTCATCACGAGTACCTATATGCTTCTGATTTGAATTCAAGCTTCGTTTACACGCTGCCAGATTTGTCGGGCCGACATTAGGTTAATGAGCTCAAGCGCTGTATATTTAATTGACAGCGGGGCCAAGTAAGTACTTTCATAATCCTAGAAATTTGTTGACAGTTTTTGAGGCTCGTGCTCATATAATTCAGACCTACTATAATTACAGAGTTAATTTACGAAAAATAGTCATAAAATTACCATTCTTTTTTAACATAGTTTCTAAATATATCCTTAATGTCGTAACAATCGTAAGAATCAGAAAATATCAGACTTCGTTATTTTTAAAGAATAAAGACAAACCAAAATGCAGATCTATAATGTCAGTTCTACCTCGTTCACAGCAAACATGTCATTTTTACGTTCTGTTTACCGTATACTCTCACGTTGCCGTCCAAAATCTCAATTTCGCTAACGCTAATACTAGACTGACGGACGACAAACCATTTGACACCGATAAGTCGATAACATTTTATGAAAACACTTTACCATTCAGATGTAGATGGAGAATTGTATATATATCCTATAGATAAGACAGGAGTTACATGATTTACAGGCAGATAACATTTTGAAGAAGCTTGCTTCATGTTAAACGGAAGAAAAAATCAAACTTGTTGTGATGGAAAAGGAAAATCCTAAAGGTTATATTAGTATGTAAAATTAACTATGGATTATTTTACGACTATTACGACCACATCCACTTAAACTCGCAGCTTATTTTCGTATGATCAATGTTATCAGTCATGTAGTATAGCCAAGATATAGTAAGGAGATTTTAAAGATAATGTTCTCCATTGTTGAGCATTTCTTAAAATGTTCTCTGTTAGTACTTCAGTATAGTAAGTTTTTTATCTCCACAATATCTTAATGTTAATCAAAGCCTTGTTCTAATAGAAAGTTTGCTGCCAGAGTTTCGTTCTTGTCACAAGCAAAGTATGCTTGAACCACTAGACCTTCTGGAAATCCAAGAGCTTTTAACTAGAAAATTAATAAAAAATAATATCAGCAATGCTTTTCTAAGCAGAATTTTGCTATCTTACCTTATCTTTGCTATGTTAACATTCAAGCTTGACGCACATGATTTATTAGGTGAATTATCGTTAATTTCTCTTACCCTTTCAATAGCCTGCCTCTCTTCAGGAGTAACTTGAATGTAACTCGTGCCCGTTTCTCCGCCGGGTGGATTACCAGGCTCTCCTTCACCTGCGGATGGTTGACCTGAACCAGTATTACCTGTTCCTGCGGGCTGAGCTGCTTGGAGATGTAAAACAAAAGCAGGCAAATTGATAACAACATTCAAATTTTTAAGGAACTGAAGCATAATGCGAATCTAGGTGTCATTTCAACAATAACCGAAGAAGGTGCACCCGTTATTTAAGATGGCCAAGTTTCTGCAGTAGGTGGAATGAGGTATTGAAAATGTTAGTATGGTATATTTAGGCAAGACATGCTATACGAAATGACATGGAATGGTACTATAAGATGCCTGTTAGTGTATGCTTTGGTAAAGTACGGTATTAAAGGTAAGGTATGGTATGGTATGGTATGGTATGGTATGGTATGGTATGGTATGGTATGGTATGGTATGGTATGGTATGGTAGGTAATGTTTTAAAGAAGCTTTTTTCGAAGTTGAAGAGCTAAGTTTGCTTCGGCACGTTCAAACATGTCTTGATCATTGGAGTTCCAGTTATGTAGAGTTGACTGGTTTTTAATCGTGGGGGAAGGGATAAAGGCAGGAGAAATGGGAACGGAATAGGGATGAAAAAAAACATAAAGAATCAAAATGAAGAGAAAACAAAATTAAAGAAATGACAAAGGACGGGTGGGAAGAGGAAGAATGTAAGTGAAAATATATCACATCAATTTAAACTTTTCCCACTACATGATGAAGTGAAGTAATAGTACCTACCTGTACCACCTCCCTCGACGGGTTGATTTAATAAATTGATAAATTCTTCCTGATGTTGAGTAATATACTACAAATTAAACACGGTTAGGTCGGATTATTTAAAGATGAACTAAAGTTGATCAATTTGTTTTGGGAAAATGAAGTATCCGTTCATCACACAATATGATAAAAGCTTCAAATATTATATTGTCTACTATAACTAGGGTAGTTAGAAGTACCTGTAACAACTGTGGATTAGACTGCCCAAGTTCTTGCAATAATGTAGGAAGTAAACCAGGATTCTGTTGTACGGCCTGTCTTATCAATGCAAACTGAGGTTGATTTTGTAGAAAAGCAAGAGGACTCTCCCCAGTGTTACCACCAATGGCAGGTGGAGTTGTTTCAGAATCTTGGTCTCCAGTTGCCGTCTCTTGTGGAACGGTTGGTATGCCCTGAAATATTCACTTTATATTAACCAAGAGCGCACCTATTCCGGGAAATAACACGCTGGGATCTTGGCATTGTAGAATGAGTCCGTGTAGTGCTAGGGCTTGATATCTTATTTGAACCTTTCACTCTAGTTACTGTATATCGTGCAATTGGCCAGTTACATAACTGTGTATAAAGCAATTAACAAACATATTTTGTAGTTACCGATATAAGATATTCCACAGCTCTGTCTGGATTATTGAAACTCGCTCTTAGGGCTCGAACAACCTGGAAGACAACACAATACAAAATGTGACATACGTGGCTGCGAAAGATTTTGTGAACATGATGCTATTGAATTATCTCACTTTTTCGTTTTCGTAGCGAGTAGAACAAAGTAAAACTTCTACTCCGTGGCAGACACTTCGGGAAATATTGGGGGTGCGAACTTAGGTTGCTATTAACATATAACCAGAATACTGGGTTTGGTGGATAATCCAAGTGAGTAGATATATACACAATTTAAGACCTAACCAGGAACGGTTGCGAAAAATGCAACACTAGGTCCTCTGGCAGGAATTGAACCCACGGCCGTGCGATAATTCACCTATTGGATTATCCACCAAACCCAGTATTCTAGTTCAACCAAGTGAAGTGCAAAAAATCTTTAACATATAACCACCCTTTTGGTGTTGCAAATCTCAGTTCTTAAAACCGTTTTTGCTAAAATTTCATGCAAAGTTACCTAAATTATAGCCTAGCAAGGTTTTGGTTTTTGTAAATCATGAATACAGCTTTGTTGCACAGTCAGTCAGCTATCATCCAAAGGCTTTGAGAAAATATTGGGGCAGTCGCCCCCGTGCCCCCCCCCCCTCCCGAGTGTCCACCACTGCTTCTATACTCACTGGAGAAACGAATTTACTGTGGTAATCCTTCTTTACCGTGCATGTGCGACTTTTATTTCACGGCAAAATTTCACATTGGAAATCATGACGTTATTTTGGGCAATCCTGGTTGTGGTAAATATCAAATACACATTCCAGATACACAAAATATATACCTTACTGAACCATTAACAGAGATTATATTGAAAACTACAGCTAAGAACTAACTTTCAACTGGTATTTCATACAGGTACGTAATCATCTACGTGATGTTGGATGAATTTGACAAAATAATTGGCAGCCATGTTGGATGAATTTGACAAAATAATTTTTCAATTCAAATTTTATCGAAGATGGTGAAAATCTCTTTTGATGCGGATTAGTTGCACACCACTGTACCTGATCTCTTTCATAACCCATACTGGTAATTGCTGTAACCATCTCTTCATATTGTGTTCCAGTCACTGCAAAGTAGAAATGTTAAAAACTGAAACCTTGGCAGCTTTTATCCACTAAACACTTTCATCCCATAATTATTATTTTTGACACCCATGATAGAGCTCTCTCGTGTTTAACTTCACAGCTGAACATTCGTTTTACGTTTAAAAATATTTCATTGATCAACACAAAAAGTTAATCTGGCATAATACTTGTATTGTACAAACACTGCAATGCCAATGGCATAATCATATTCCCATGCACTATATACAAACTGTTACCTAATGTTGATTCTGCAGTTGCTACAGATGGCGGACCTGCAGTCGCTGGAGTGGTTGAAGTTGTTGTTGAGCCACTTGTTGTTGTCGCTGTTGTTGTTGTAGAACTAGAACTCGTTGTACTGCTTTCACTAAAATCACAATATTTGATTCAATGGAATTCCACAAGAGTAACTTGGAACAACAAATGGTTACTATAATTAACTTTTTGTAAGCGCGTTTCAGTAGCCTAATTTCCAACCAATTTCCCCTTTAAATCTAGCTAAAGTCTGCAGTAAATTAGAACCATTAATGACCGAGATCATCTCAACTATTATATAATTGTACAATTTGACTTACAATTCCAGAAATTTTAGAGCAGACATATCTTCGACATTATATTGTATCTATGTAGAGTATTCTAATTTGTATTGTATCTTTGTTTAGAAACCTTTCTTAGAAACACTGCTTTGGGAAAATCTTATAATTATATAATATTTTCATTTCTGGAGTTAATTAAGTGTTTCTGCTAACTTGAAAATTGCCCCAATTGGCCTACCCAAACTGTACTGTTATTACTTACATATCATCGCCTATAAATCTTTTTATCAACCACAATTTGTGTCTTGAAATTTGTCAAAATACCTTGTAGATTTTGAGCTATCCTCCTTTTTCTCATCTTCTTTATCTGAAGCTGGTGTACTAGCCTTAGAAAGTAATACAGACATTTTAACCCATTAACTGGCAGTACCCTACCACTTACCACTGACGAGTAAAATCGTCTGGCGTTAGACATCTGAGTAAAATCCTAAAGTCTGGGCATATTGCATCTGGGTATATTGCAAGCTAATGGGTTAATAAAGGTGAACTGGATAATGATAACAGCATTATCAGATATCTGGGAGATTACAGGCTTCTTCCCCTAATTTGAACATAAATTTTAAGGACATTTTAAGGACTATTCATTGTGTAAATATGTAATTTTAAGGACCAACTGCCAGGAATTCCGTGTGGGTCATAAAGTTGAAACTGAAGAGATTTGTATGCCTCTTTATGCCTTTCACCCACGAATGTGTCGGGAAAGGAGAATGTGAGCAAGTATATACTGTACCTCTTCTTTATTCTACATAAGGTTCATTAAATTTATTGACTTTTCATGAACTAATCTAGATTTTTTTTTTATATTAACCCATTAACTGGCAGTACCCTACCACTGGCGAGTAACATCGTCTTACGTTAGACAGAGTAAAATACTAAAGTAGGGCGCATCAGGGTGCATTGCCAGTTAATGGGTTAACAAGAGACACTGGCAGATAGTTTTGTTAACCCATTAACTGGCAGTACCCGACCACTGGCGAGTAACATCGTCTAGACAGAGTAAAATACTAAAATAGGGCACATCTGGGCGCATTGCCAGCTAATGGGTTAAGGAGTGCTCAATGTTACAAAATTAAAATTAAGGACTTACGTACATGGATTTTAAGAACCCGTACGAACTCTGAGATTACTTCTTAATATCTGTATATATTCAATTATTAAATAAATGATTGGATAACTGGAAAAACGGAAAGGGCTTTCATTGGAAACACAATTAATTCCTATGTATGTATTCTACCGTTGCTGTAGTTCCAGATGCTGTAGTTCCAGATGCTGTAGTTCCAGATGCTGTAGTTCCAGATGCTGTAGTCCCAGACGAAGCTGAAGGTGCTGATGTAGCTGGGGCTGATTTTGACTGAAAACATGGAAATTTTACATGTTAATGGTGAAATATATGCTGTTATGTATAATTATTTGTGTATGTATTATACAACTTCAGCTTTGACACTTATATATAAATATAGCAGAATTTAACAAATTTGCAAAAGCTTTCCATTATATAAATGCTAAAAAACATATTTTTGGTCAGTGTGGCTGTTCTGGAGTGGCAAAGCAGAAAACGTTTTTTCACACACTGCTAGGGGCCAAATATATATAATCTGGTCATTTGGTGGTTGGGGAAGGCTGGAAGAACATTTTGTTGTTTTTTCACCATAATTTGATGTTTTAACCACCAATAAGCTGTAAGTGTATATGTGTAAGATATTCTGTGTTGGTATGTAATGAATTGGTATATGTAAGGTGTGTCACTATACATGTTTCACAATAATACACATTCCTTAGAAATAGATGTCAAGCTTGTGGTGATGGATGACTGCAGCAGCACCTTAGAATTTAGAATTGCAATTCTACCTTTGTAATCATGACGACAATAAATCCAGTTTTTTCATCAATGTTATATTCAGCAAGTGGTTTATCATCTGCCAAGATTTTGCCTAATAAATTGTGGTAATTACAATAAACATTTATAATATATACAATTTTATGCAATCTTGAGGGAAAACCACTGGATAGTAATTACAATCTTTGATGTGCTACAGTAATATATTTGTGTTTGGGTGGGGAGCTGAAGTAAAGAGCCTGGCTTGTGAGGTTGATTTCTCCTACCTTGCATCACTTGCATGTGCATGTTAATTATAACTGCATGATTGAAATATTTAATCTTGCAATCCAAGCTTTGCAATAAAGATGGTGTTTTGAACAAAAATCAATCAATTTTCCTGTAAATTATTTCCAAAATCTATCATTTTCAAATTACCAGCATAAATCAACTTCATATCTTTCACAGGAAACTTATCTTTCCCTTTTTCTTCCTCCACTTTCTGTTTTAATTCAATAACCTGCCAGAGAATAGAAGCAATTGCATTAAATTTAAAAATTTCAATAATTATCTTCAGTAAGTGAACGATAATTAATGCCAAGCTGTATTTGTAAGCAATAATGCAAAGCTCAGAGGTGGTTTTAAAGAATAACTGAAATGATAACCAAAGTGAAAAACCCAATAAAATTGACATAACCAATCTCTCAACATCATTCCCAGGTGAGGTTGCCAATCTCTCAAAACACCTGGCATATGTGTTGTGTTTTCATTAAAAAACAATTAATATATTGCAAAGTAGTGAAAACCAATGTTACACACATATATTTGCATGCTTACAATCAAGAATGTAAAATAAATGTATTTTCCAAAATCTATCATTGGTGTCCATGTTCTTGTCTACAAGTTTTCAGCCACATTTTCAATGAAGGGGCTTGTGCAGTCTGTTATCTGACATAAAACTTGGTGTGCTTTAGCCCAGTTCTTTTAGTTCTTTTTTATCATTTCATTTATTTTGGCTTTGAAATGTAAATGCCTTAGCCAACTCACTTTCATTGTGGTTGTTTGAGCACTCTGAACCTATAACACTTAATGCATACATGTCTGGATGTGCATATGTCACTGTGTTGTACTTGTAACACATGTGCTTGTACCAGGTGTATAACACTACAGTGTTATTTTGCATTTAGACAGTGTACTAACAAGTCGTTAAACAGCAGAATTACAAGTTGGCCATGTTCTGAACATGTCCATCCACCAAGCATGATGGAAATTATTAACTAGAGCCGTACAATCTTGTAAAAGTTCAAAATGCAAACTTTGAAGACTTTTATAGATCTGAATTTCCCCATGATATATGTGTCAACTATTGCAGGAATTACATGAATGAGGATCAAGATTCCTAGGACAATAATGCCTGGGCTGGCAGCCTGGAGAGATTTATTATATGAAATATGAGATTTCATTATATAAAATATGTGCTTCTCTGGCTGGTTTCATAACCGTAGCACTCACCAAATTCACTACTTAAATATTTAAATAAATTCCTATGTAGACTTATGTAGAGTTAGGACTATAGAACAAGTTCTCAAGTTTTAGCAATGGTATAAAAGGAGAACACAATACTATATTGAAATTATAAATATGTACAAAAATTTTATAGTTTCATTTTCATGATATTTTAAACGTTCAGTAAAGCATCAAGCAAAAGCTAGGTATCGACCAAACGGTAGGTCAAAAATACAAACATTAATTCCTCAATTGAACACATTTCCAAGACGACAATGTCTATTTCTTAATAGACAACGTATTATCATGGTCTACCTACCGTTTTTTCTGCTTCGATTTCAATGGAGAAAGTCTGTTGCTGCAGAGTCTTGAACGTGAGCTTCATGTTGTCGCTGTTAAATATTCAAATCGTAAGAACTACAAGCTAAATATTAGATAAAATAACCACCATTCATTAAAATTTTCACATGAACATGGCACTTCTTTTCAACTGACCATGCATTATCTGTAGGGGGTCTGGGTACTAGTGATGGCGGCCACTTTGATTTATTCATAGAAATTCATAGATGGATTTATTCCACCATTCTCGTACCCAGAGCCCGTTGGGTACGTACGAGAATTGCATTGTACACGAATTATGTCTGTGATTATATATAGGGTTAGGATTGGGGTTAGGATTAGGGTTAGGATTGGGGTTAGGATTAGGATTAGGGTTAGGATTGGGGTTAGGGTTGGGGTTAAATATACATTTCGTGTAGGGCTACATACAGACCCTACCCAATCTCGTACCCAGAGCACTGACCCAGAGCCGTACGCGAGGTGAAGACCCCGGCTTGCGAGGTTGTTCTCAAACGTACTGGCAGCCACTTACAGCTCACTTGACAGAAAATGGTTTTGGCACCACAATCTTCGGTGCACACTGCACATGTCCTTCTAGCAGGTGCTTGCTTTGTGTTATGAGCAGATTTTTTTCCAACCATGACTAATCAATACGTTACGCCACGGTTAATGGAACTAGGGGTTACGCTAATGTTGCCGTAGGCGTAGGAATGTTCGAAGAAATTTGATAGCCCACGCGACACCTTTGTCTTGTGATTGACAGTTACTAATTGCCCGCTTTTGTAAGAGAGCTACCGTTTTGATCTTACATTAGTCTTATAAACTTCTTTTTAACTACCCATTTTGTAGTTAAAGAGTAGTTAAGTCTAAAATAAGCGATTTTTTATTCTGATTGGTTAACTTTAGCAACCTTTTTATACAACCAGCCCCTGAGTAGGCCTATCGCTTTCATATATAATACAATTTTCTGTGAATAAATTCTTTTTAGTGTATCAGTTGTAAAGTGATTTTGGACTTTGTTACTTTTTGTCGGTTTTTGACCCGAGGGTCATAATAATTAACTACAAGAACTGACAAAAACTGACAAGAATAAGTCAAATACCTGGAAAATGTGTGCCTGGATTGCGCTACTGACGGAGAATACTCGTCTATTTTTTCCATGCAAGCCTTATCTTCTGTTCTTGAACGCGAAATTATCGCCGCGTTGCTGTCAGATGGATGCATTTGAAGAACAATCAAAGTCTAACTGTTTTGAAGAATCCAACGGAACATGTCCTCCGGTGAACAATAATAAGTTAAACGGACACTTTTTGGACGAACGGACGTTGAATTTTTATGTGAACACCTACAGAATGGGACAGACGTTAGATACTTAGACGTAAAGTCTTCATTCCCAAAAGGTCTAAAAGAAGACGTGTATTTCTTGATAAAAAAAGAAAGGAACATGGAGAAAAGGATGCCTGCCAAAAAGAAGTAATTTTGAGGACCATTGCGGTCAGGTACCTTATGCTTACCCAGGTATCCACTACAGCCTGTTTCGCCCAATAAGCGATCATCAAGTGGCGTGAAACAGGCTGTAGTGGATACCTTGAGGTAAGCGAAAACTATATTTGCTCTATCTATATGATATCGAGCACTCTTTGGCATTTCGTGATATATATAATATGCTCTGGTTCTCCATTGAGCACTCTGCAAACGGTTTTTACTATATCGTCTATAGTCTATATATATATATATAGTTAAATCTGCAGACATGCATGTTTCGCCGTTCAATGGCACGTCAGTGCAGCTTGTAACGCAGTCTAGATGCGAGTGACTTCGTATTTATACACCATACTCTTGCTCTCACCAAGCGCATGTGGTACAGTACTCGGACACATGCGCATCCAGACATGCGTGAAGTATCTTGGGGCCATTATCGCTTGCAGGGGCGTGGCGACCGGGGGAGCGTGGGGGGTGTGTGACGCCCACCACAATAATTCTAAATATTAAAAAGTTGGTCAAAAATGGTTTGTTGTTGGTAAAAAAATATTGAGAAATTATGCGTTGAGACTATGCGCTGAAATTATAAAACGTGCAACGCAAGTACAATAATTCTAAATATTAAAGAGTTGGTCAGAACATTTGTTGTTGGTTAAAATATATAAGAAACAATACGTTCTAATTTTCAAATATTATGTGCTCCTGAGCACGTAAGCAGTTGGTCAATAGACTAGTGCAGAATTACTGGAGTCTAGCATACATGCATTGCCTCAACATCATTCTTTGATCCTTTCTAAACTGAAAATGCTTGCATTTGAAAAATTTACTAAAAACAAGGACAAAAAAGGCAATTGAAAGTCACGAATAAATTTCATAGTTAATTTAAATTTAAATTGCTAAACATTCTTGTTAGCAAATGTAACATTTATAACCCTTTTAGAGTCGAAGTGATATTTGTGTAGTTCAAATGAACGTTAGAAGCGCCTTAGCACAGGGCCCTTTTTAATTACCCCCCCCCCTGTAAAGCTTGGTCCGTTTAGATGGGATATATAAAAAATTGTCTCTGAAAATGCAGGAAATCAAGCCACAGAGACTCAAGAATACGAAGGTTTTCTGGGAGAGGACCCCCCAGACCCTCCGCAATGTTCACGAATCTTCAATATACCAGGTTTGTCAGGTCCATTTTCGTTAATGCCCCCCCCCTAACCATTTCTTAAAAAAGGCCCTGGCTTAGAGAGTCCCTTTCATATCCGATCATACAACTATTCAGGTTTTTATAAATTCTTTCATTTTCCCCTATAATTTTGATACAAAATTTGTATATAGAAAGACAAAAAAGTTGGTCATTTTAATCGGAAAAGTTGGTCATAATGATATGACACCCCCCAATCGTGATTCGTTCGCCACGCCTCTGATCGCTTGTAGCCATGAATGAGAGTGCTCAACAACACAAGTGAAGGAGCATATTGTTAAATCTGCAGACATGCGCAGCATGTTTCGCCGTTCAACGGCTCGTCAATGCAGCTTGTATCTATATATCAATAAATTATTATTATTATTATTATATATAGATTCATGTCTCGCTGTTCGTGGGTTAGGGTCAACGGATAGGGTTATGCATGCTCGCTGGTTTAATAGGTCACTCCGAAAAGTAGCCGACCATCCTCAGACCTAAACAGGTCACTGCTATAGGGCCTTGTTGTAAATTAATAAAGAAGATGGAATGTAAACGTAAGGAAAGTTGTGTAAGTTGATTGTGGTCAACCAAGCAAGGAATGTGCCAGATAGATAAGGCGTGTGAGGAGGTTTTCGTGCGTCATGTATTGACCTTCCTCATGTGCGTCATGTATTGACCTTCCTCTGGGAAAAATGTATTGACCTTCCTCTGGGAAAAAGTTCCCATGGTTAGAACAGTTAGAGTTAGTTGTTGTGAGACGGTTGTAAATGAGTGATCGTGAAAGTGAATGTTATATCGAGAGAACGACCGATAGCAGTATAGTTAGTCATATTATGTAACAAATGTTAAAAGATAAATAAATATTTGAAAGAAATGAATAAAGTCCCAATTGAGAATCAGCGAAGGAATAAAATCTCACGAGAGAATTTTATAACAGGCCTGATCGCGGGTTAAACACCGGTAAAATCGGATCATCTGAACAGGCATCCGAACAAATCGGATCGTGTGAACAAGCCTGTAAAGAGCGAGACATGAAGAGTTCCTGATCATCTATGGCAGCCTGCATGACGGTCAATCCGCGAGGGTGCGCGAGGGTCCGCGAGGGTCGGCGAGGCTGAACACACGAAAGGGCAGGTCTGCTATGCAGGCTACGTCTATGAAAGAAGCATATACCTGTCGATCCTGTCCGCGCCCTATTCTATTTCAATACTTATATAATATAATAAAACATAATAGCTAGCATTATTTACAGGATTTATAGGCATATGTTTCAACCATCAATCGTCACTCATAGTACAAAGCATAAACTGTTGCTACGGCAGTGAAATCCTTATTTTCAAAAATTTCTTGTACAAAATTATCAAAATCTGTATTCCACAAACAACGACTGCCAATCATTATATCCTGTCGTTCACAGCCTCGAAGCAAAGATACAACACATATAATCTTATATCGTGAAAATCCAGAGTTTTTTACACTTAGTTTAATTTCATCTGCCAGCAATTTACATAAATCCCCATCTGTTTCATACTTATTCTTTCCATCATGCATTCCTTGCATCACTTGTTTCATTATTTCTCTGACTTCAGAAACTTTAAAAGGTTTAACAGGACTTAATTCGTAGCTGTTTTGAGGCTTATTCATAAAAGAAAGCTCATCTAAGTATTCATCTTCTGAGTAAAACATTTCCCTGCTTTTTTCAATCAGTTTTCTCACGGCTGGAGTGTCATTATAATCCACGTCAAATGTTCCAGGATCGCGGGTCATCTTCTTTGTAAAATATTCCGAGAGAAGCGACGAACTTTTCCATTTCATGGCAGCTTTATGTGTTCCTAAAAAGCGAGAAAGACTCGAGATCCTTGTTCTAGAGTTATCTTCGGAGCTTGGAGACTGACTATCCTCAGCCATCTTGCCAAGTAAAAAACAATACAGCCGCTATAAAACTGAAATTACCTGCACTGCACGCTTTAAACTACAGGAGCCGATTAATTGAACATTTTTTGAGTGACTGTTTCGTTGCTGAGCAGAGAAAACGTTCAATGACAATAAGTCTAATTAATCTATATTCTTACTCAAATTAGTATATTGTTCTTTTTAGAGTAAAGTAATTAAGATTTAAGTCTTCTGAAAAATAGATCGTCTATCGTTAACGGACGAAACGTCTATGGGTTTCAGACCGAGTAAAACCAACAGTATAGGGATATGATTCTCTTGATTCGTTTTTGCGTTAACAGAGAAAATGTGACGTGAAATGTTCAAAATTGACTAAAAATCGCGTTAATGGCCATTGGTAACAGGGGGGTGTGACTTCTCAAATATAAAATTGCTGTATACTTGAGGGATTAGCTGAAAAATATGACAAAAACTTCGACTATTAAAAGGACCAGAAAGACTTCTTAAATTATATTTAGATTTGTTAAACGTAGACGAGTTAGTAATTTGGTATTGTGCACATGCAAGATTGAGTTGCAGTGTTGCTGATTTCATTTCCGATTTTCTGTACTTTCATACTGCATAAGGTTCGTAAGATTAAGAATTGAATAGATTTGATTTCGTTAGCCTACTGTTGTATCAGGTTGTGGTATGATTAGTTGATACTTCATTTGTCTCCGATATAGTAGGGTATAATAATGGTTTGAAAAAGTTTGTAAGGTGTGAAGGCCATTTAAAGACCATGTAAAGTCCATTCTGCGCATGTGCTATGGAGGGTCCCGCGATGTAAACAATGCCCAAATTACGCGTTGTTTCGACTAAAATTCGACATCTTCTAAATCAGAAACTCGAATCTGTATTTATTTAAAGCATAGCGAACCAGAACAAATCATAATTTTTTAAATATAGCGTGTTTAAAATGTAAACAAACGGACTTTGCCGCGGTTTGTTTACATCGGGACTTAACATCACCTTTAAAAAAATCTTCAAAACAAGAAGAAGATGAAGAAACTCACGGTAGAGGAGAGTAAACTCAGAGTATAGGAAAATAATACGATACGTTGTATTCCGAGAAAGTTACTTCGCATAGTATTTCATTGCATAAGCCACGGATTGTTTTTCTATTTACAGACCTCACGGGATTAATATCCTGGCCATGCCCATGTGTGTTGAGACAGATATCTCTCTCTCTCTCTATTAATCCAACGAGATCGTTTGAAATTAAATGTACAGCGATAAAATCTAAATCGATAGAAGATTGGAATATGTATACAAACGCAAGAAATAATTGTAACAATAAACTAAAAGAAGCTAAAATTACGTATTATCAGCGTATATTCAGGCAAAATGCTGGAAACTCAAAAGCTATCTGGAGCTCAATAAATGAATTAACTCATAAAAATTTAAATGCAAAAACTGACCATGTTATTAATTTAAAATGCAATGGAAGACTAATTTCTGAACCAAAAGAAATAGCAGAATGTCTTAACAAACATTTCTCTGAGATTGACCTTGATTTGTCCTCGTCAATCCCAGAATCAACAACTTCGTATCTTGATTTTGTTTGTGAAACTGCTGCTACTTTTGAGATTGCAACAATAGAAGAGTACAAGATCTTTCATTTGCTCTCTCAAATCGATAGCAAGAAAGCAGCTGGGATGGATCAAATCCCGAGTAACTTGCTTCAAATTGCTGCCCCAATAATTTCCAAATCGTTAACTGCGGTGTTTAATAAATCAGTAACAACTAGCACCTTTCCTGACGATTGGAAATTAGCGCGGGTTACTGCTATACACAAAAAAGAAGAAAAGGATAACGTGAACAACTATAGGCCTATCTCAGTGTTGAGTTGTATATCAAAAGTATTTGAGCGTATTATTTACGACCAGTTATACACGTATCTAAATGACAACAACTTAATATCTGTAAATCAATCCGGTTTTAGGCCATTTCATTCTACCTCCACTGCACTTCTTGATGCAACGTTAGATTGGCTAAAAACCATGGACCAAGGAAATTTAAGCGCGGTTATATTTTTGGACCTCGCAAAAGCTTTTGACACAGTTAATCATGATATTTTAATTCATAAATTGCGCACATACGGAATACAACCAAGAACGTTAAGCTGGTTTCAATCGTATGTGTGCGCATGCGTAAACAAAAATGCTGTGTCAAGGGCTTTTTATCATCCGAACGCTTCCTTGGCTGTGGTGTCCCTCAGGGGTCAATTCTTGGACCTTTGATGTTTTTACTATTTATAAATGATCTTCCTAAGTGTCTCCAGCATTCAAAAGCCAGAATGTATGCTGATGATACAAATATAACTGTTACTGGAACATCATTAGAAGAGATTGTAAATTTAGCTAATAATGACCTTGCAAATGTTTCAGAATGGCTCAAAGCGAATAAATTGAGCCTGAATACTAGCAAGACTGAGTTCATGTTTATAGGATCTGACAGTAGTCTTAAAAAAGTAAGAGATGTTCCACTGATCTTTCTAAATGGAAAACAAATTAAAAGAGTAAGGAAAACTGAATCGCTTGGCATAATAATTGACGAAAAGCTGTCCTGGGATGAGCATATCGCTCATGTTTCTAAAAAAATAAGCCAGGCTATTGGTGGTCTGCACAGAATTAGGGAATATGTCCCCCCAAAAACAGCTATTACTATCTTTAACTCGCTAATAAAACCTTTGTATGAATATTGTGACATTGTTCTTGACAATATGTCTGTCACTAGTTCAACGCGATTGCAAAAGCTGCAAAACCGTGCTGCACGAGTGATAACAAAACAAGGTTACGATATAAGATCAGTGGATATCAGACACCAACTAAATTGGAAAACACTGTCAGATCAACGGAAAGATCATACATTAATTATGGTATTTAAATTATTAAATAATTTGGCCCCTTCCTATTTGCGAGACCATTTCGAGACCACTGAGAATGACAATTATTCACTTCGAAGGCGAAAAATGACGTGTGTTCTACCTAGGCCTAGAACTGAGTTTTTAAGAAGAAGCTTTGCGTTTTCTGGAGCAAAAATTTGGAACGAATTACCAGAAAATATTAGGTGCATGGAAAATTTGAACACGTTTAAAGGTCATTTGCAATCATTGCCTCCTCAGCTCGCGTAGTTCTTTTATTGACTTATGTAAATATATTATCTTTTTAAATACTTCGGCTTTCTTGTAAAGCAGTGCCTTGCACTGAAGAAACCCCGAGTTTAAATAAATTTTGATTTCTGCATTTTGATCACTCTCGTCTCCAAAAGCTTGTCAATTATTAATCCTGACTGAAGTAAAATAATAGGTTTAGGGTGTTCAATGCCTAGGTTAGGGTTAGACATCAAAATCGTGCTCCTGTGATTGTCTCCACATTGCAAAGACACATAGAGGAATTTTAAAGTCAATATATCTTTAATTGATCTTTAATCGTGTTCAGGTATTGTGCACAGGCCAATCACATGCTAAAATGGACACTTCTCGAATTTGCTTGAGCACACGAAAAATATCGTGAACTCGAGACTGACAATGAGATTCTAGTTATAATTACGTCATGACAACCTCGACGTCGTAGCATTGTATCATTGTATCACGCGCATTGGAAACAACTCAATGGGAACGATATGGATCCAGGAGGGTGGTTGATACCTTCTCCACCACGACCATCAGGCATCATGGTATACCTACGGACGACATTTAAGTACCACTGCGGAACACTACAGGCTTTTCCTTTCATACTCTTGTTTATCCGCTAAACTTCCATTTAATAGAGAAGAGTTATTACTTTCTTCTGTCATATTTACATTGTAAGCTATGAAAACAAACCGACTATATTTAATCGATTGTTTTCGGCGTCTGCTCCATTGTAAAAGCAATTAGTCTGTTTGCTTAGCTTTAACAGAACATTTGACAGTTTATCACAAAGCAAGCTATATCAGTACTTTAATTTAGTTCCTTGACGTTTCATGTTCATACGGCCAGACAAATGACAATGCTTATTGCTTAATTCACTCAAATTTGTAGTACGTTTGCAGTTCATATTTTAGATGCAATTTAAGCAACCCTACACGTGACATTTTTGCATCTGGTGAGCCATATGATCTATTAATACGAGGTTGCAGACTGCAACAGTAAAACTGGAATGAACAGACAGCGTTCAGTGTATCCAAGCGAAGGCGCTGTTGTCAGAGGACAGAGTAAAGTAGAAAAGGCGAAATACGTGCACACTGAAAACAATTTAAGACGAACTCTTGAGAACATAAGTGAATCATTCAAACGCACGAACAAACGTTTGAGTGAAGAGACTGAGACACTCCGTTCAGAATTACATAAGCTGAGACAAAGTGTTGAAACGGTACGGCAAGAAAAGATGAAAAGAATGACAGGAGAATATCAGAAGAAAAGACGTCCATATAAAGCCGAACGATTTCTTTGTGACGAGAACATTGTGACTATACGACCTTTCAGCGATTGCTCTTCAAACTTTGTTACCTGTAGAAAGTCTTGGGCTAAAAAGCAAAGCCATCAACGACGTTTGGCCCCTATCAGATTACATCAAAACAAACTAAAAGGCATTGACGACAATGAGGAAACATTTCTGTATGATAAGAAAGAACAACGAAAGGCTTTGCCCGAGGGAACAAAGGCGAAGCAGGCTGTCCCGTGCAAGTTACCCAAAATAGTGACTTCTCTTTATACAAATGACGGACCTATTACAGTACGGAGAGAAACAGATATAAAGAGAATTAGTAAAGGCACTCAAACATCTACATTACAAAAACATATCTCAATTGAAGAAAAGGATTTCGCTCGTGATCATATCCACTTGGAAGTTCCAAGAATTCCCATTTGTGACTTGATGGATATTCGTGCATATAAAGAGTCCAGGGACAGGGCAAATGTCATGCAGAGAAAACCGCACTTTCTGCCCCCTCTGGATAAGATTACCGAAGATGAAATTGTGGAGCTAAAAACAAGTTTTCCTATAGATAACATGAATTCAGTTAGAAGTGACGAAAGTCTTAGTGATGAGGATAATCAACCTGGCTTCTGACCATGCCTGACTTCATTAGTTCTTTGAATTAGAAATATTCACATTGTCATTGATGAGAAATATAAAGGCCTAGTATCACACGCATGTACCGAACGAATGAATTGGTATCGAGAAGATTGATCCCAACGTCCGACTCAATTAGAGAAACTTAATTGTTGTATTTGAGCATATTACGTTTTCGTCCGTAGTTCTAAAGTTAGAGAAATAGAGGTATATAAATACTAAAGACCTGTTTATATGATCCCGTCTAGATTCAGTGATGAAATGTTTCCCAAGCCCTGATGAAATAAAGCACATGTCGTGATAATGCCGCGTGGAAACGTGCATTGCTTTAACTAGGCCAGTATATAGGACTAAAACTGGGTGTGCACCATCTCCTGAAATAGAATATAGGCCGCAGCCTTGAAAATACAGTACTATATACCGAGTAGAAACGTGTGTTTCCAAAAAGGTGCAATCATTTTAGATTCTTATGACGCAAATTAATATGTTATTTTCGGGTTCGTGCATGCAATTTAAACTGGTTCTTCTCATTCTGTGATAGCCTCCTCCGCAGGCAACTTGGTGGAAAACGGAAGAATTACGCAATAATTTCATAGGCATGAGGGAGTAACAGTGGATAGTGAGGGATAATTGGAGCTGTCTTACGAAGAGTTACCTGCGGAGGAGGCTAATTCTGTGACGTGTATGCAATCAATGTCTAACATGCAACAATAAAGAAATCCAACAGAATATAATCAAGCAACACGACTTTAGAGGATAGCAGATTGTTTACAATTCTAATTCTTAAATAGAACGATATAAACAAAATCTAAGTGGTTATAATCTCTCGTTAATAAGGTTGATCCACTGTAATACTACGATCTTATCCTTTAATCATGCATGCCACGCGCCAGTTGGGAAGCATATCGTTATTGAAATTGATAATGGACACGTACTATATATTGGCGTTCTTCACCTCGTTCTGGTGTAAATAGTCCAAATTACATGGACACCAAAACAAACCCAAGAAGCAAGGGCCGTTGCCAATATTATTTAAAGAATATTCAAATTTATCGTACGTGACAAACAGATTGAGTAAATGAATGAATAAATTTCTGTCGCTCATAATAGTTTCTTTGAACTCTTAGCGACGGTTTTAATCAGTATATCGTGCTTGGACACAACAGGAGGAACGCATATGACAATGCTCCTCCTCATTGCTTGTTTTAGACGTTCATCAAAGAACATTTTTCTGAGACCAAAAAGAGTGCATATATTTCTTAAATAATAACAACAGAAATGCAGCTGCATATTTCCTACTTTAATATGATTCTTCCTAACCTTGCATGTAATAAATAATAAAATACCACGGACACAGAATAAATTTAATATGCAATCATACTTTAATATGTAATAAATATTTTCGTTGTTATACATCTATTTATAATTATTATAGTTTAAACATTGATATATATAAGCGCAGAAAATTTTGAACAGTAATAACAGGTGCAGAATACAACAGTAAATTTAATGAACTTGCTGGCATTTTGCGCCCAATCCTGATCTTACAAACTCACACCACGTGTTGCATCGTATAATAAATAAACTCACGAAAAAAAGAGCAAGAGACCGGAGTTAGCGATGCATTATGGGATCGTTACAGGGGATAAACTGTTCATTTATTCGGTATGTTACCCCCTGTAACAATCCCAAGATGCACCATGCACTTTCATTGCTATCCCAAGTCTCTAACTCTTTTCTAAAGTTGTCAATTCACACGTGTATTCTAATTCGACGCAAGCAGTCGCAGTAATCGTGCATGTTGATTGTTGCGAAAAGAATGCTCGTTTCACTACCAAGAACGCTCGTCTCGCTTCACGCCAGGGCGACGATGTTGTTGTTGAAAAGGGCAGTCTTTGCATGGCAGAACAGGTTATATTTTATACTACTATATGGAATTCTACTATATGGAACACGAGTTGCTTCACACCACAATTACTGCACCGATGCACATATATATCGTCAATTTTTTAACCCGTTAATAAACTTTAATCACGTTGGATGAACCCGTTGCTTCTTGCGCGATGTTCCACATCTTGAGCTGTGTCATACAATTCGGAATTCTCCAAGTTTCCCAACAAAACTAATTGTATTGTGCAACATTAATACGATGTGGTATACTCTTGCCTAGTTGTTCTTCCACCTTTGGTCCTATTGCTGTGCATTTCTTGACCATAAATTGTATCATACATTTCCTACCAAGTTATTTATATATAATATGTTTTCCGCAATTTCAAAGTTAATTGCAAACACTGTACGATATTAACACGATGCTTTATACATCCTTGACATTTTCTTTTCTACTTCTTGCACAACTCGATTATATTGCTGTGTGGCTTCATGTGCATCCTTTGAACATATACTGATTCACAAAATGTATAATTTACTGTACTTAGATTTTCGACTTGGTACGTGTAACATTAACACGACGTTTTGTACACTCCTGCACCACGTGATCATATTTGCTGTGCGGCTGTATGTGCATCCTTTAACCTTATACTGATTCACACAATGTACAATTTCTCAAGTCTTTTTATTACTGCTGTCCGGCTTATCAAAACTCATTGCAGTCCTTAATTTCTTATCGTCCGTATGGTGTACCTCGAACTTAATCTGTCCAGCAGGCGCAGTTTTAAACCGTTCTGGGGACAACGCTCGTCTCAATAACGGTGACGCAGGTCTGTTAGAGGGTGACGAGGATACATTGAGTGTTCTAGGGTAGATTGGGGATAAGGAAGTTCGAGCAGCAAGCGGAGAGGAGCTACGTTTTGGTGATTTTTGTTGAGACGGCGAGACCGAAGGAGACGGTGTTCTTGCTAGAGGTGATAGTGGAGCTTGTGTAGAAGATTTCCGTCTGCTTAACTGTTTCGAATAGTTATGTAGCGCACCTAAATAACGAACAAAATATTGACATCAATCGTACACAACGAGATGCGCTGGAAGAAGCTAAAGGCGAAGGAGGGTGCAAATTCTCCGGGAAAGAGGCGCCTTACACGAACATCAGAAACAACATGTTATGGGCGAGTTATATACAGTATGCTATATATGTTTATGAAATTTCCTGCGTTTCTAAATATATTTTGGGATAAACATCGCTTCGAATAAATAAGTCAATGAATCTTTATAAGAAAGGCATCAGTTTGCCCCCTCTGGCCTCCTGACTGGAAAGCAGCCTTTACTTTCATGTAAATAGCTCTCCAGTCATGATATACTTCAAATGCAATGATGGACTTAATCCTTATACTCGTACACAAAACCACATTACCTGGTCGTGCAAGTTGGGTTCCCGACCCCCCTGGCGATGACGACGGACTACTACTCTGCGACGATGACACGATCATTGACGAATGCAACCGACGTGATCCCGACGATCCACGCTCGACATTTGACGACGTTCTCTTGAGCGAATTTGTTCGTCTCACACCTCTAGGCGATGTACTTCGTTTGAAACTACTACACCTTCTTATTATTGAACTTTTCCTCGTTCGATCTTCCGCACCACTCAGAGATTGGTTACTAGCAGTTCGTTTGTGGTTCCGAAATGATGAACGTTTTACAATTCGTTTACTGATAGATGTACATCGTTTTCTACCTCCACGTTTGATTGTCGTCTGAGATAGTTCAATTGTTGTTAGTTTAAGTACAGCCTGTCTGCTGAGCAATAGTTCAATGACTTGACGATGATTCAGGCCATGGACGCTCTATAGAAGGGATCAAAACATTCTCAGTTATACAGCAACTGCAAATTGAGAGAACCATGGCAGGTCTTTAGATTTACCTATTTTGGGCTAATCACCAGAGGGGAGTGCACCGCCATTTTAATCCTAGTCTCTAATCCCACAGGAAAACAATGTACAGACCTAATACCGTAGCTACTAAGAGGCAAACTATTTCCCTTTTGAAGGTCGCGGGCTTACCTCAGGAAATGATTTCAAACAGCTTTGTATTTTAGGTACAAGTATATAATCTGTGCGTAACATTTCATTATGTATTGGGAGGGGAATATAATATCCTTTATACTCAATTCGAATCACCAGATGCACACAAATACAATTAATTAACAGACTTTTTCTGGCTTTTAGTCCTCAAATTACGTTCTTACAGGCACTGATAACGAGTTCGTGAAACTGTAATGTGATTGCTTATACAACAAACATTTCTAACATCAGCAATCTTACCTTGTCATCAACACGAGTGAGCAATGTTCCAGTTCGTAAGCCTGCATCAGCAGCTCCACTGTCTGGTGTGACATCCTAACAATATATAATGTCAACATTATTTATCGTCATGTGACATAAGCAGTGATTATCTGTTGCTTCGACTTTTTGAAGGTAAAAATAGATAGATTGACGAAGGCAAAACCAGGCCAAGCAAATATACTAAAATCATGCCAAGACAAGACGAGACCAAGGAAATATCAAGGCTTGTACTGTAAACATGACTTGAAATTTTACAATTTTGACATTCTATAGCAACTTTCTGTGACCTCAATTCAAGGGCAGCAATGGCGAGGGCCATATTTCCCAGTGAGCCGTTTTGCTTAAGAAACTGACGCTAAATTGAAACTGACGCTATCATTCAGGTTTACACTATAGCAGTTCGGTTGATTACAATCTTTGTCAACAAACCTTGACACAAATCATTTTAAATTAGAATTGTGGCTTTTAAGGTTTAAACTGCCTTAAACGTTGATAAAAACATACGGTGCTTTGATCAAAGAAACTAGATGTAAACTAGCTTTTAGAGTGGCGCCCTTTTTCTAATTTCACAGCCCTTTGTGGAGAGCACGCTGCCCCTTCCGCAGACGCGTTTCTCTAACCTTTATCAAATGATGCACAATGAAGTAATCTGAATCACCAATATACACTCGGATAGACTCCAATGAGAATCCTAAACCATTAGCTGATTTCTTAAATGAGATTGTATGACGGGCTGTCAGTTTAATACTCGATTTACGCATAAGACGTGGAGACATTGGTGGTGACCGAGGACTCATTGGAGGACTGGAACTACAACCATCTTCTTCTGCAAATGAATTAGACAAATATTTACAGTTGAAAAATTGAATATAGACCAACACACCGGACTTATTGTACAAAAGAATTCAACAGACAACATTGACTAACTTTGTCTTGTTGCACAATCCACAACTTTGGATAACTGGTTACTATAGTTCTAGTGTTTACGAAATCATGGAATAGCATTGGAAAGTTACGAAGTATTAGAATCATGTGTACGAGATATTCATAAATCTAATGCTTAGTTACCTTTGTTCTAATCTATGCTTCATAAACTGCAACATGCAATATAGTAACTTCACTAACTTGGCATGTGAGGTATCAAAAATTGTGAATTGGGTATAAAAAACTAAACAAGTGTAAGCCGATTTTGTCTTAAAATAAATCTTTTCTTAAAAGTCTTAAAATAAATTTATTGCATTCGCCTTTGGGTACGAGATTAGGACTGCATGCATACCGTTGCTGATTCAAATTACCTGGTAACCGTAGTCTTGGTATTCTGTTCGACTCCTTGTTTGTCTTGGCATGACGTGAAGGTAGGGACCTCAGGCGTCGTAATGGGGATTTCTGGGACTTTGTGGGTGAAGAAGGGGCAGAAGAAGATGGTTCTTTTGAATCAATTTCAATCTCTAGGGGCCTGGGCATTAGTAGGTGTGGTACAGGAGCATTAGCCCCAGTCCTTCTTGACCATGTTCTCGATTTAACAATCTCAGGTGGTGCGGAAATCTTAGGAGGCTGCTGTTCACGAGAATTGATTGAACTGTGAAGAGATAGAAGTGAAGTATTTAGACTAGCTGTAATAACTCATCACCGTTGATCATTTTTCTTATGATAAACGCATACGTTGAGTGAGTTTTGTGCAATGACTGCAATAAAAAACTCGTTTGGTTTAAAATAGCTAAATAAGATTTGTCGATGCGATATAGTGATTAGTAATCAAGTAGGTTTGTCATGCAATACTGGCTGCAGAAACATATCAACAACCGTTATCGGCCACCACGACAAACTCACGATGGCCGCAAACAAATGAAAACTACACCTAAATCTCCAGCTTACCTGTTAGGCGATGAAGAACTACTTTCTTTCGCGAGATTTGATTCCTGTAGAACAAGTCTCCGTTGTGGTGAAGTAATCTTGTTTTCTTCATTAGATTCAGAACCAGTGAATAATCTTGTAGGTTCAGGATCTAAGATGCTGTCATCGTCACTATCTTGACGATCACTGAAGGAATTGTTTGTGTCCGCTCTGAAGGTGAAAATATGGTAGAGAGAATATAGTACTGTTAAAATATTATAAAAAGGGTAAACAATGATAGGGAATTTTGAACTATTTTCCAGCGGTGTGCTAGAGGGGGAACGAAGCATATCTCAGATGTAACAGGGTTTTTTTTCCACATGCAAGCCTGCGAACCTTTCTATATAGGAAAACTAACATTACATTTGAGCCAACAAGTCTACTACAGGAAATTTGCAGCAACAAAGTGGCGAGGATACGTTGACAAGGTAGTGTAAATTTCACCTTGAATATTTCGCGTAGTGTCACTTTTATTTCAAGCTCATTAATGATTGTATTCATTCGAGTCTTTTCGCACTGACGATCACTCACCTATTAAGGCTGTAAACTACACCATGAAATTGCGGTTTCAACATAAAGTGTTCCAAAAATATTTAACACTCCGAACACACATGGTGCACACTCACATGATTTTACCAGCGGACATTACCAGCCGTCGGAAGGAGGCGGGCAGGTAGCGGCATTTTGTCACAGTGGATTTTCGATGAGCTTAGTATGGGGAATTACTCATTAGTCAATTAAGGATTTTTCAAAATGGTTTCGGTACAAACAGTACAGTTACCTTTCCCTGAAGCCATGTGATTCCGTTTTACTACGACGACGGACAGTAGGAGGCGAGTTACTGCCTTCACTGTAGGTCCTTCTTATGGTTTTCTCACTAGATTTAAGATCGTTAAACATTTCTTGACCAACTGGTGAGACAGGAGAAGATGCTAGGGGTGAGTTACATATTCTTGAATAACGAGGTGAGCAGGTTGAGAAACTACTGAAGTCCAATGCTGCTTGGTCTTCATCATCATCACTTTCAAGAGAATGATTGTAACGATCTAGCCGAGCTGAAAGAAATAGAGAGTGAACGTGCTGTGAATGCTGACATATTCTTAAAATATGCTTCGGGTCACTCCGATCAAGTGCTAGGCTACAAGTTTGTGATTTTTAGAAGAGATGATTAGGATTGCATAAGACAATGCCGAAATCTGTTAGTTTGAATTCTTTAAACCTTATAATAAAAATTATCGATCAACTGTCTTAAAGATTTGACTAGGAGTAAAATATTTGCCATAGGCGCGCCAGTCCCGTCATATTTTGCTATAGCCACTACTAGCTTGTCAGAGATGGCGACACCAAAATATGATTGGCGCGCAATTGACGAACCTTGTACTAGTTGTCGTACTCATAGTCAAATCTTTAGCTTCATACATTATAGATAATATAGAACGAAAATCTAGTACGGTGTTGAAAAATAATTTCTACTCTCAAGTTACTCTTGGACAATACTAGACTTGAACAGTTACAACAAACCATTTAAACACATTTGTTGACCCTCAACATTAACGCAGAATGGGGTTTTAAAAACACAACAAGGATGTGTTCGTTGTGTAAAAACATAAAGATCCCAAGTTAAGTGCAAGTTTGTAATCGACTTACTATCGAAGTAGCTAGTGTCTTCTTCATCATCTAACTGTGGGATAAATTCAGCTTTTTGTCTCAATAAAGCATCCCAGTCCAGTCCAATGAAATAAATATGAATCTTTATTTCATGGTCACCTAAAATACAGGCACAATATGACTGTAAATTTCTGAGGCCGGTTGTAAAATATAGTAAAGTATACGAACGGTATTAAGCGCGGTCACCCCGTGACTTCGGCAAGCTGTCCATTAATTGTCTTGTAGAAAGAAAAGAAGGTCAATCAGAAAATCACCACACGGTAACTAAAATTTGAACTAAAAAGCAATAAATTTGAACTCAATACACATACACCAAAATATATGCCACTGAAAAATAAATAACTGACTTTACCGTTGACACTAAGTTCAATACGGAAGTTCGATAAAAACTTAAGACTTTCAGCATGTTGCCGAATAAAGATTTAATTATATATTATATTATGTTGTTTTATGTTACTTCCCACCGACCGTTTAATAAGGTTTCAAAACAATGAAAAATTAAGTTTTGGGACCAGGACCGTGAACCGCGTCGCGTCCGAGATGATGAGAGATCAAAGGTCACTTAAAACTTTAAATATATTTATGAAATTTTCGGGACTTTGCCACATGACCGCTTAACAAAGGGTGACCGCTTAATACGGTGCCGCTTAATACAGGTTCGACTGTAGTTCAAGTTAACTATAGTTAGTGCGAAGGTTAACCTATCAGAATCGCGTATTTTAGAGTTAACTATTAGATAGTTTAAGCTTCGCGTTCATACGCCAAACGACAAACGGCAGGCGAAGAAAAATTTTACGCTCTAAGGCAATAAAGGGAAAATGAACTTGCTATTTCAAAACTGTGATGTATGATGATTCTTTTGAGATAAGAAAGAAAATATGAAGCGAAGAAGTTAACTGTCTCTGCCGTTTCCCGTTGCCCTCAAACGTGAAGCTTAAACCTCCTACTATTTAACTGCAAAACGGGTAGTTAAAAGGTAGTTAGACAATTACACAACCGGCCCTTGCATACAAAAGCTTGGTTCACACGTGAGAGATAAGCTTCGACATAAGCGCTAGCATAAGCACATGCCTTTAAGAAAAGCAAAGACGAAACAAAAGACATTTCAAAAGAAAATTCTTTCCACTTTCTTTCCACAATGTCTTTGCAAGCCTCAGAGGTAAATTATTTTTTCATTCATGCTTCCAGTTTACGAACCTAAACGTCTCTCAGGGTCATCATCAAGTAGACGAAGTATCAGTTGTTTAGCATCTTCACCCACCTCATCAGTTGAATGCCATTCAATATCACCTAGTATTGGGAAGAACAAATTCTAGTACGAATTGCAAACGAACAATGTAACACACCCTTTGATAATTACGTCACAAATCTCTCCTTGGCCCGGGAGCCTCATTCTCATGAATCGTGAGCGAATTGCCTTTCGTCTCAACAAACCTCTTCAGATACCCCTTAACAAGCTACTAATATTTACAACACTGTACTATGTATGTAAACAGCTCACATGTTCCTATTTTCAAATGACTTGAAGGCAGTCTGTAGCCCCACTCTCCTCCGCGGAGGCTTGTGAGCTTTATTCTTTAGTCTTACACGAAGTTTGTGAAGCTTGAAATGAGCGGGCGGTCCCCCATATTTTCCCCATGTGTACCACGCGCTCCACTCAAGATTCACAACACTTCGTGTAAGACTAAATAGAAAAGCTTGCAAGCCTCAGCGGAGGAGTGGTGTAACCGAAATATCATTCCTCCCAATTCCGTTCTCACACGACGGAAGTTCCTCCACACTCAAGTGTACTACGTCAACGAACGGCATCAAGACGCTCAGAATTCAGGCGTCTCCTCCGTCGAGTAAGAACACGAGCGGGTTGGGGCGAAGAACATTCCAGGCCACGCACTGTTATACTAAGTCAGTTCATCACTTCATTTCCCCCCAACATCAATTTTTATGACAGAAACCAAATACTCACCACTTAATGTGTGGTTAAACAATTCTTCTGGTGTGTCACCATAAAATGGAGTACATCCAACAAGGAACTCATAAAGTATAATACCCATTGCCCACCAGTCTATAGGTTTACCGTAGGCTTGACGGAGAATAACTTCTGGAGCAATATAATTTGGTGTGCCAAATACCTGTAAGACACATCAGATAGACGGTAGACAGCGCGGCTTCACTTTCCTACTGTGTTCGTTTTAATGAAAATGCGGTTTTATTGTGGACACAAGTTAATGCTGTCCTGACACCGATTTGCTTCGATTTTTATTTCATCTTGATTGTATTCGTTACTTTGTTTTATGATAAATCCTGCAACAATTGCATATAACTGACTCTGATCAAGACACAATTGGCAATTTTAATGCCATTCTATAGTATATCTCGTTTTCAATATGTATCTCGTTTTATATGTTACTAGAGGACTGTACTGTTTTACAAATACTGAAAAAGTACAATTGGTCGTGGCTCTCAGTTGAATTGAGAAAAGTGATTGTGAAGTAAATTTCTACAGCCGCTCTTAAAGGTAGATTACGTCATTACCTGCATGTCAGTAAATTGTTTGCTGTCTTTAGCTTCCATTGAACCTTCGTAAAGATGGGTGGTCACTAAAGTGTCAGAGAAATAAGAAAACGATTCACTTTGTAACTTAAACTTTCACATTAAGGCTTTGGCATTGGGTCGGCTTTAATTTATAGCTTCAGTAGTGCTAAAAGGATAATAGCCAGTGACCTCCACTCCACAATTATTCACTTATTCATTTCATTTATTTAAGCACGATACGTATTTAATTAACTGCAGCTAACGCTGATCGTGGATCTAGTTCTATGCATGTCCCGCCATGTCAACATTCCTTTGGGGAGGAAACGGGAGTACCCGGAGATAACCCGCGACTTTCGGAATGAAAGATCTTTTCACATGAAAGTTGAATCAAAGTGAAAGGCGGTTTCTCTGACGCCTTCGAAGCCCCACCACTTTAGAATAATCCTTAGAGATAAAATATATTTTCATACTAATTTTGACGCTACCGAGACTCGGGACTCGAACTCACATCCTCAGGATTTCGGTCCGGCGACTACTACAGTACTATACAGCAGATTGCTAATTAAGGGGTATTATTTCAAAAATGGCTACATGAAAAATATTTAAAGTCTGTCTACTTACTTTCCATAAGACCAATTTTCGAAAGCCCGAAATCGGTTAACTTAATATGTCCCAGCGAAGTTATAAGTAAACTGAAAATGAACGACATGCATGTTTTAGTTTAAAACACTTGATATATAGATGGAGAGAACTAGGATATATAGGTACTGTACTCACTTGTCAGGTTTCAAATCACGGTGAATTATTCCATAACTATGTATGTACTCCAGCGCCAGCACCGTTTCAGAAAAGTATTGTCTACAGAAATAGAGACGCGATAATTAGTTACTTTCTTGGTAACTCTGCAACTTTTAGAAGTGCTTATAAAGTTTCATACCTTGCAAGATCAGCAGGTAGACAGCCGATGTTCTTGAGCAAAGAAGCGCAGTCACCTCCTTCCACATATTCCATCACCAAACAAAGATGTTTCTACAATGACAATTAATATTTTAGGTACCAGTTCGGGTCAATTTCCATATAATAATCCTAATCATGCATAATGATTTGGACATTATTTCGGGATACTTCCAATAACAGAAAGCGTTATGACATTGATTTGAAGTCAAGTTTGGTGATATAATGGCCGTAATTTATTCTAATAAATGTTCTTATAATATAATAAATGTTCTTATAATATAACATTTATAGTATGCATTGACATTTTTTCCCATTCAGTTCTATTTTCTCATCTGCTGCAAATTGTACTACGCTGTTTACATTTATTTGGGTGTTACCAATTGGACTACCAGATGAATGGTTAGATACATCAATGACTTCGGACAATGTAGTGTCATCCATAAACATTACAGTATCTTGGTCTTCGGCTGCGTCACATAACAGTAAACAGTTCCTGGTCGTTAGGTATAGTAACAAGCGGAAGTTGGTTTATTTTCAGAAAAAAATGCTTCCAAAAGTAAAATACTGTGTAATTATTTAGCCAGTCGCTTGCGTACAGATCAGGAGTTTGATACAACTGAGAAGAATTGGAATAGGTAGTGTGCAAAAGATCACAAGAGACTCAAAGTTGATTCAAATTTGAGGAAAGTCGTTTGACAAATTTATCCAACATGGCGACGATGACATACATACATACATACATTGTTCAGCTCACTCCACGTTGGGGCTTTTCAGTGACCGATTACATCAAGTATCTCGCTTAACTATATTACGTACTTAGCCTGCAGGAAACCGCAGTACCCGGAGAAAACCCACGCCTTTCGGCAGAGCGTTGACTTACTCTTTTCACACGAGTGTGATGAGTAAAGTCCCCAGCGAGAATCGAACTCAAGACTCAGAGGTGAAAGGCGCTTGCTCTGACGACTACGCCACCGAACCCCCCTGACATCACTTTGCCCATCAAGAATAATTACCTTGGTCTCAAAACTGCACCACATTCCAACGACAAAAGGATTGTCAGCGAATTCCAGAATATCTCGCTCAGCAAAAACCTGACTGACCTGAACGGGAACAAATTACAAACAAGGAATTAACGACATCCTAAAGGCGGATTGGCGGAAACCTAAAGGTCCAGACACACCGGATGCGATTCGGCAACGCGACGCGATTTTTCAGTTTTTAAAAGTAAATAAAACCGTCCATGGGAGGAAATTTTAAAAGATATGTTATAAAAGATATGTCAAACTGTTATAGCGCTTTTGAATATTTGAAAAACACAAAACAGGATCAAAGTTATATGTCAGTGAAAATCGAAAAATCGCGCTGCGTTGTAGAATCGCGTCCATTCTGTCTGGGCCTTAACTCCGCAATATTAAGAAGCAAAATATAATAAGGTACGAAATTAAATTTGCATTCACAATAAACCCAGTTGTAAGCTGCCGTACACGCAGTATACAAATACAGTACAGTAGTTGAAGCATATTAACGGTAATATTGTATGTGCATGTATTGTAAATCTTATTCACGGCAATATGGGATACCGATCAACCGGTCGCTATTACCTTGTTTCTCAAGATCATACTTTGTTTGTTCATTTTCTTCAAAGCAAATCTCATTCCTGTCTTCCGATGACGAACTAAATATACAGCCCTGTAAATAAACGAGCAAGTGAGACGCATGCACAGGAGAAAAAAAATAAATATATATACACAAATGATGAACGTTTTTATAGCTTTTCGCTCGCTTAAGGCCATGTTACACGGGGCAATGTATAGAACCATGTTATGTAGAAATGTACGCACAGAAAAACAGTAAACATGGCCCGTGTTTCATTCCACCGATATTATCATTTTCATTCATTTCTTTGTTACCTTCTGGGCATGTTTAGCATGAAAAAATGTCGGCAAAGTAAAACGAGATTCATGCTCACAATTTCTCTGCGAATATACTTTTCACGTAACATCGCTCTGTGTCCGCGTGTGACATGGCCTTTACTCAGAGAAAGAACTTTATGGGGAACTACGAACGATACTGTAGGTGATACTATTCATGAAAGGATTAATTTTGGTCAACGCTGTATGAGAAGCATCAAAGAAGTTATGAGATAATTATTTGGGAACCATCACATAGTGAATGGAGGAAAGGACAACCTGCAACAGGCTGCAAGGACTTACATCGATCTAAAATTAAGGAAGATACTGGAATTCCAAGGGATCAACTTGGAGATATGATGAAAAATTGTAAACACTCGAAAGTAATAGTCAGGAAGGTCTGGTCGAGATCTTTATGATATGATGACGAGAAACCAATACTTATTGAGAAGTTCTTACCCAAAAGCACCATTACTAATCAACTTCTTATATTCAAAATCATCTTCGGAAGGTGGCGCTTCACTGCGAGGGGAATCCTGAGAACAAAAGTTCATAATACAAGTCGGTTATTCTTGTACCACTAAAGATAAACTAAAGTATTAGTTTAATCGAAACTGCTCGAACCCAACGAGATCCAGTAGATCCTTTATCAGTCCAGTGGTACTAAGAGAAACCGGAATACCCAGAAAATACTCTTCGGAGTTTTGTAGATTCAAACTGGAATCACTCTTGTTACATGCGACTAAAAGTGCATAATTATGACTTTATGCTGAATTATACAAAAACAAGCAAAGTACATTGTGAATAACTAGCATTCAATCCTGAAAATTCCAATGAACCCTTAAAGTATACCTGACTTTCGGGCGAAACTTCTTGTTTTGGCGACGTCTGCTCGGAATGATTAACATTCAATCTACTTTTAACATACGATTCGAGTTCATCTGAACGCACTTCAGTAGCTTGTAAATCATTGTAAAATTCTTCAGCATTAAATTCCTAAAATCAGTTAACATACAGTACAGAACTGTAACTCAATAAAGCTGAAATGTGCGTTCTTAACTTGACATTGCTTCAAGCAGTTTGAGGTGAAATATTTCTTCAGTTCATATACTGTATTTCAAAATTTCAAAACTTGGCGGCCCATTGTATATAGGTATAACCGTAAAAGATACTTTCAATTCAGGTCGTGCTAAACGGTCTTTCGTAGCTTTGGCTTTAGTTCTGAACATCTACAACTACTTACCAAACAAGATAGCAATCGTGCAACTCTTGAAACAATTATGAACAGTTGTCGGAATACTCTAATAACTGGAATATCATTATCTGTCTTGGAACGGGCCTAAACAATTATAGAAACAGGATTATTTATGAGAAATATTACTTGGCCGAAGTTGAACCGAAGTCTGGTAAGAAGCACGTTGTTTTGACAAAAACATGGTCTTTGGGCAAACTCTTGCGTACCCTATTAAAAGCTTCGGAGCCTCGGATAAACGATGTCATGTATGTGTAAGTTTTTCTTTAAGTTATTCAACTTAACAACATTGTCAAAGAATTAGAATAAAAACGTTACTGGCGATTTCTTGGACATGCAATATAACTGAAAGTCATTTCATACCTCATAAAGCAATCGTTGTAAATTTTCACTCAAATCTATAAAATATCCGCTGGTTAAGAGACCATCTTTAGATTTACTTAAACAATCACGACCAGCTTCTACAACCTGAAATAAAAAGAAATGCCTTAATGACATGCAGCCATATCAACAGACAACTGGAGATCCTGAACGATAAAAGGACAAGGGAATCTCGTCATATTAAGGAGATTTCATTGATATTAAATAAAAATTTGCATTTAGTTTATTCAAGGTATACACATTCCTAACAATTTCCCCATACACAATTACATACATTACATTTTCTTACATATAGAACCTAGGTGTGCTGATTTTTGAGATGACGACGAACCGAAGTACCCGGAGAAAACTCAGGAGTGATCAATAACTCAACTCACATGAAACGCAACCCTAAAGATAGGGTTTTCCAGATGGTAACCGGTCAAGGTACTTAACCCCATCTGACTGGGCTTAACTTTTCAGTGGTGAGAGACAACACGCTAACCTCATGTACCACCCTAAATGCATGTGAAGTTTTTCAGAATATGAAATAGATTCCGGCGTCCTTCACACACAGTTTAATGCTATAAGCGAGGTTTTCTAGGTCAATGCTCTCGTTGATAAATACTATACTAATTTAATTTCAACCTTAGTCGTTGTCTTGCAAACTGGGTTGAGATGTTAGTAAAAAACCTGCCTCGTCCGCAGTCGCTTGTCAGAATACACATTGACGCACAGCTAAGGTAAAAAACAATGGTACTACATGTACCTGAACAAGAAAGAAATTCGAGACACCATCTCCAACTTTCTTTACTTCATTGTCTACTTCCACATGATTCTCAACAAACTCCTAAATGGTTAAAAAATATCTTTGCAGGTTTTCTATCATGTGGTTGCTAGCCATATAATTTTGTCCTTCATTACAATTTACTGTAAATCTGAAACAGCACTATAATATACAATATATTAGCAGCATGCAATATTTTTCAATGCCGTATTTCGATGAATGCTACCCAGCTTTAGATTACGCAATATCGTGTCTGGACCTCCTATACATGTTTATTAATTTGCATTTTCAAAACTCTTGGAAATATGACATTACCTGCAGTTGTTCCTCCATTTGTTCAACAGCCTAATGAAGTTGAATGTGAAGATAACATTAGTTATCAGATATAGGTGTAAATATATTTATACGGATTTACCATACTTGAACGTATATGTTACAAATAAAACGGGCACCAAAACTCGCACATAAAAAAACGAGCGAAAACGTTCGGGATAAAATGCAAGAATATTGTATTTCAAAATTCCTGAAAGGCAAATTTGTTGGGTAATTAAACATGTAAAACTATTCATGTACCAGGGTTCTCCTTATCAGGCGGTAATCGGTAAAATTTACCGTTTTCACGACTACTGATTGCCGCCTGGAGAATCCTAGAGTTTGTGTAAAGGCATTTGTTGTAAACACAGTTTTGTGCAGAACAGTGGTGTGTTTTATAATTGATATGGCGTTTTATTGTTATAATCTTAAGAATTCTACGGTATAAAAGCTTAAATCTTCCCTCAAAATTCAGGAAATGGCATTTCAGATACTTCAGATTTCAAATTTTCGGGGGAACATGCCTCTGGACCCCCAAGAGGTGTGTCGCGCCTCCGGCGCAACAGAACGCTTACCTGTTCAGATACCTCTTTTACCTGCGCCGCTCACAACTATGGAGAACTCTGTGTACGCGTCACAATCCCACGAAAATTCAGAGAAAACCTTTTTCGATGGAGATTGCTATATATACTTGTTAACAACTCAAAATATAAACAAACCTTTGGAAAGCGTTCTTTGTATAAAGACGTTGTGGTGAAAATTTCACTTGATTCAACAGTATTCCTTGGAGGACTGAAAGCAATGAAACACACTGAATAACTTCAAAATCAACATTGGACACATATTTATGCGTGTACACCATTGGATGTTTACATTTTATATTAGTTTATTCATTTTCATAAAAATGCAGTATGAAAGGTTTATTGGAAAAGTAAAATCATGAACTGACAATAGTAGATATAGTTAATTTGTTTGAAACGCATTTCATTAGCATACCTTAAACTGCGTGAGCGACCTCGATGTGGAAAAAAATCGACGAATCTTTCATCGTCCAAATCACTGTAAATATACCGCGGTCAAATAAGTAGAGTATAAGTAAAGGTATCTATTTTACATACGATTCTCTACTAATGTTGAAATGTCAGGCAATTCATTACAAAAGCAAATCACCGCAGTGTTATGGTATATACTGTATACAATGTGGCTGTTACCTGAAGTTCAAATCATCAAAAGAAGGAATATTCGGGAGCTAAAAAGATAAAGTTACATATACAATGAATGTACAGATAAAACAATATACAATTTTTAAACATTCGTTTGTATAACTCCAGGTTAAAACTGACTCATAAACACGCTTAAACCCAAAACGAGTTATACATAGACAGAGTCTGTTTCCTTTCTCCTTCTCTTTTTATGGTATTCATTTATTCTCCTCGATGTTTTCACATGTGTCACGAATATAATTCCATTCTATTTTACTCTAAACAGCACCAGTTCCTGAAAGCACTTATGAAAGCACAGTTCCTATTAATTCTATTTTGTTATGATTGTTATGACTACTTTATTTTCATTGGTTAATATTTTGTTCACGTGACATGTAATGTGATGTAATGTGTTTATCTGTCTACTAATTTCTCCTGACGAAGGGCTTTAGCTTGAAACGTCGAGATTTTGTTTATATCTTTTAGGCACACGCGAAGCAACCCTCAATTTGTTTTACTGTTTTACGGGTGTTTTGTATTGGATAGCCAAAAGAACGAGTTCCATTGGTCGTTATCTTTTCATACAGTATATAACTTTAAGACCGCATGGCATCCCCTTTGTTTGAATCTGTTACCCTTTTCCAAAGAAATATTTGCCATATCAGTCATATATAGAATTTTGAGCATTTCTTGTGACCTACCTGATTAAGTTTTTCTTGGGAAGAGGTCAAAGACTACAAAAATAGAGTAGAAAAGTACAACTTTGAATTATTCAATAAAAATACGTATCTGTTAGAGGGCGAATGTTCCGGAATTCTACCCCGTGTTAGAATTCACTACGTAATATCAGATACTACACTCAACCTACATCACAATATATACTTGGCGTGAACGGGGATGGCAACATTCTATATAATTTCGTACATTGACTGCTGGTTTTATCAACATACCGAGTATGAAGAGTAAGGTGTAGTACCATAGCCAGATGATGTTACAGACCATCTTCTACTATCACGACTAAATATAAACCAAATATTTTTATTATAATTAGACTTCCATTGTAACAAATCCACCAATCGTTTGAAAATTTACTCCAGAAAAATTAACTTTGTATAGGTAATAGTATGGTTTCGAGTGCAATTTGGAAAAATACACAAGTGAGTTTTTCAAAGATTATCAAAATTACCCGAGCCCGAAGGACGAGTGCAAGTTCGAGTCTTCAAAACTCACGAGTGTATCTTTCCAAATTGAAAGAGAAACCATACTATAAATAATACAAATAAAAAAATTATGCAGAGCCCAATTCATAGTGACGTGCATGAGTCACATGCGAAATAGGTAAAATAATCACTCATTTGAATGATACGGTAGTCACATACAACAACTTAATACAAGTTTACAACTGTCAAAAGTCAAGACTTAAATTCTTTTGTTGGAGCGCTTGCCACGTATTCCTATTTTTGGACTGCATTACTTTTTGGCAATCATTTGCATTTAGGGCAAATGACTATTATTTGTAACATGGCATTCATGACTTTCTGAACTGCACGAGAGTCCTGAATGTTTCTGCCTGAAACGGCAGTGCCGACAATGCCCCACCTTTAAAAAGCAAAGCGTAAGCCTTTCTGATGTTGTGAACCCCCAGCTGGTTGCTTTTAGGGGTGTTATTGAATGGTTTGTCTAAGTATTTTTTATAAGAAAGACCAGAAACCACCCCAGGCCAACTGCTAATTATGCATATGTGGGTATTATTACAATTTCAAGAAGTCTATTTCATCCAAAATTAAAGATCAAGGGATGAAAACAATTAAATTTTCTAAAATACTATTGTATACCTCATATGATGAAACATTTTTTATTTTATAATCTTATCATTTTATTTCACTTATTTTTGATGAACACTATTTCAGCATTATTTTTCCGTCTTATTTACTCAACATCGCCGATTCCATTTATAATCTGATTGTTTTTTTTTTACATATTGATAGATGGCTAATTTAGATTTCAAATTGTTTCGCGTCTTTGAAGGCTTGCAGTGTATTTTATCTTACATACAAACCTTCGATATTTCGTCAATATGCGCTATTTCGATTGCACTAAAGAAGATTTCGGATTCATGCGTCTTCTCATCTTCATGTATTTGTATTTATACAGTATCTAAGAGTCCTTCTCAATGTAGAATAGTATGTTGCCAAATTGAAACACATTGCTTCTTGAAAGGCAAAAACTTCCATAACATGACCACAATCGCTGAATTGCAAAATCAAAAAATTGCTGAAACACACGCATGGTCTGAAAAAAAATTAACAATTATTTGGACTTGAAAGGCAAAAACGTTTATTCGCCACCACAGAATGACAGAAAACAAGTAAATATAAAATAAATATGAAATAAAACAATAATCTTCTTGGAAAATATGGCGTTAATTTATTTATAATCATAAATATTTTAATATAATATATTTTCACCAGTTGGGTGGTATGAACAGTAATGTTATCGTATTTGTGTATCCCTTTATAAGTAGCCCGCGAATAGTTTTCAAATTTATTGCTTTTATCTTCGGGAAATTATAATATGTTTTGTGTTTGTTTCGAACAAACCCTTCTGTAAGTGCTGGGTTTTGCCTTTTCTTTTTTTTAATTGGTTCAATTTTTTTATTTTAACTATTCTTCTTGGAAAGACTCTAAATAATAATGAAAGCAGTTTTGCTTTCAGAAGTGGCATTTATGCTACCTGGAAGCTGCGAGGCTTGCAATTGACGAGAATTTGACGAAAGAACGAAGGATACAAATATCGAAGATAGACTTACACTGCTTGATTTCAAAACTGGAAGAAACTTGGGCATCGGACAAAATAGCACAATTGTTGAAGTGACTTTGAAATATGATACTTGCAAGACTAAGATAAAAAGCAAAACACTGAAATGGATTTGTATGGAAATTCGGTTTAAAACAAGGTATTTTACGGCAAAAATTTATTTAAATTAAAAACAAACAAAATAAAATGAAACTAAATTGTTTAAATTAAATTGCATAAAATCGTATGAAATGAGAAAAATTTTATATTAATATTGGCATTTTATTCAGGTATATGAGTTATTTCATGCATAATTATGAATGATCCTGGTATGAAGTTCATTCATTTTCTGTAAAATAATATACTAGACAAATTTCCTTCCAATAACACCCCTAAAGCAACCAATTTTCCTTCCAATAATCTTGTGAAAGGGCGTTTTTGCTGCTATTAGGAGCACTAGTCGCTGTGCCACTGCTGAAAAAGGGCATTTCAGACTTTCGAAACGGATTCAGGTGTTTCGGGCACATGCCATGTTGACCGCCATGGTCATTTTAATCATGGTCCTAAAGAGATTGCAAAGTGCCTAAAATGAATGCATGCAAACTCCTCCTATGGTCCTAGACTACTGCTGTATTTCAATAAAAAAATACTCTTTGGCTCAAATTATATTAAAATACCAGTCACAAGTTAAGTTTTTTGTCTTCCATTTGTCTTCATTGCCAAAGTGCGCCTAGTGGCTTAAGCAATGCATATCAACCTCCAACCTCCAGAATTCAGGATGGCCAACAAATGCTTTGTTTTTTTATGGATTATAAATTATATAAAATAGTGCATAGAACTGCAGTGTAAATCTATTTTTGAAAACGTCATTGAAAATCTATTTTTGATTTGAACATGTCGTTCTATTATGTTCATTTATTACTGCTGGAACAATTATGATTTGATTTTTCGTCACATTGTTCACATATGACAAGACATTGCTTCTATAGTCTTTCAGATTTGTTTCATGATTTCAATATTGCTCACACTTAGTTGACTGAGACTTTCCCCTCGACGAGTAAAATTGTCTGGCATTAGCCAAAGTAAAGTAAGTACAGTAAAAGAGCATGACAAATAAAGGGTTAAGCCTTTAATGCGTGTCAAAATTCTTTATGTGGTTTTTCAAGGGAAAATGTTCGCTTCTAAAAACACTTATACACTTTAATCTTTATAAACACTTTACTTTCTCCTCCGCATGGGTTTTACCGCGAAATTTAAGGCACGCGCACGGGTAATTTGCGAAGGAGCGAGGGGCATCAAGGAAAAATAAGTTCGATGCCCACACGCTTTCGCAAATTACCCGCGTGCCTGACATTTTCCAGGTTTAACCTCCTGTGCAGAGAAGAGATCACTTCACATACCATCTGGAAATCGGGAAATTGAAATGAAGAGGATTTGAAGACAAAGAAGACCCGTGCAACGGGCTACCAGATGGACTTTCCCAACCTAAATAAATTGTACATCTGTAATCACGCATTTTACTACTTTCTCAAGGAAAATATTTCCCATACAGCGGTTCCTAAGATACGTTTACTTGCTGAGAACAAACATCATAATCTTGCATTTGAATCTTACATGTAAAATAATACTGTATAGAGACTGCAATTTTGGTAAAAAAGCGTAAAATGGTGACTTTCTACTTTTTCTGTTCTATTTCTATTTTGTTATTTCCTGGCATTGTCAGGGATAGTAACATTTTATTGGGGGGTTGATTTTACATACGAATATACTGTATGTTTGAGAAACTGTCGCGTGCGCATTTAATAGACCTTTCCGCACTTGCAAACGTTCGGACAGAGAAAATTTCGGACGTTCTTCAAAACTAACCAGTCACATCAATCGTTTGAAACGATCACGTAATCCACTAGGCACAGATTAGGGGCATTGAGGTTCTCGGCGTCCACTGGCTTCATGCGGAAAGGTCTATTGTTATTATCATCCTATAACTTTTGCCAAATTTAACCATAGAACTGGGTTTCCAATATATATTACCCCAGGCAATGGAGCAAAATAATGCAACATGAAGAATATTTAATACCTCTGGGAGATCTGGCCTGAGGTGGTGTCCTGATACCAACAGCAAAATTCTTGCGATGTCTGCGGTTGCTCGCAACACTACAGAAAAGAAAACTATGTCTCAGATCATAATTAATGGAATACAGGGTTTTGGAAATTCGATGAAGTACGACATAACTTATTATCTATGACTATGTTTTGTTCTATAGGTTTATGCAAAAATATGATTCCTCGTCGTCACCGACTGTACGTATTGCATTTTCGTCCAACTAACCAATAGCAATGTTTTCGGTTAGTTATGGGGCCGGTTGTATAAAAGTCTTAACTACATTTTAACTACCCGTTTTGTAGTTAAATAGTAGTTAACTGTAAAATTCGCGATTCTGATTGGTTAACTTTCGCACTAACTATAGTTAACTTTCACTACTTTTTTATACAACCGGTCCCTGGGGACTACCTGGGGTTTCCAAGGTTCGTGCAAGAGGTTCGTGGACGAACGAAGGATATCAATAACAGGGTATCTATCTTACCTGTATTTCCTATTGCTTATTTCCTAAATGGAAACGAAAACGGTAGTTAATAAAATTTTCCAAGTTTCAGATAGATATCTTAATCGACGATTATTAATCGACGCTAAATATTGAGATTCCTTCCTGCAGCACGATTCAAAATCACTGTATTAAATAAACAATTGTTAAGTAATTTTTCTTCTTGACATAAAAGCACGATCACCATGTTGACATTTAAACATGGTTTTCTATTCGAAGGGAGACAAGAGTCTTCAGAATATCAAGAGAACAAGAAATGAAACATTTCTAAAGGAGATGCTTCCTTTAAAAACCAGACGTAGCTTAAGTTCACATCGTTATCTTTTGCTTTGAAGGAGTTGTTTTATATATATATGGAGCCAGAAGTTTGGAAAATAGTCCAGCAGACAGCAGTTAGCTCATGTTAACAAGAATATTTATGAGCTTTTAAACGGTAAAGTTACTTTGTAAATATTGGTAAAGCATGGAATGTGAACTGAAATTTACTTCATTAAAAACTTACTCCCGCCTCCTGCATAATCCGGTTTTGAACTAAGATCTCATGCCACCTGTACATATTTACTTGTTATTTCTTATCAACTTGTTGTTGGTGGCAAAGCCTCTATGCAGTCGTTCAGTTTATACTCCTCGCAAGCATCTCAATGTGGGTAACCCACAATTAAGCAGAGTACATAATACATTCAAACAAATAACATCCTTGGTACACCATCTACAATATGATATAGTTAAACCTGCTGTAAAATGTGTTTTCTACTTTGACAATGTATAATATTATGTCTCAATTTGACAATTATGAATTAAGCACTCAAGTTGTACAGTCATGTAATTAAGAATTCTGAGAAAAAATACAGCTGTTGAGTTAGCGATGACATTTGGATTTAGTCAGTAATTAAAAATTTTTCTATAAAAATCAGTACTGGCAGTTCTTGTATTTGTTTCTATTTTCAACTGATATTGAAAAGAGTACATAATTTATTGACAGTAATATATGTTGCTGAACATGAATTGAAGCTTCCTATGTAAAACAATTTCACTCATGAGAGTGGGTAAAACAATTTCACTCATGGAGTATGAATCATGCTGGTAATGAATCATGCTGGTAAGTGCTCAGTCCATTACTGGTACAATATTATTTTGCTCATCAAAGTGTGACTTTTGTACATTTGTATTTAATAGGTTAAAGTATAGATGTTAAAAAATCAAATCATTCAGGAACATGATTTTCATAGGAAGTTTTCTAGTTCTACTTGTGGTTTCTAGGAGTGGTTTTTGGATTTCAGTTGCAGAACAAGTGCAAAATAATTTACAGGTACACATATCTGAAATTCTCTTCTTTTATGTTAAGGCTTGCACTATACCTTTTACCTCGTCATACAGTATCATCAATGGTTGTCAACATACCGATAATGCACGAAGGTTAGGTTCAGAGCTTCCCAAACTCGGATTAGATCGCATTTTAAGAAGATTTGATGTTTCTTCTTGGCTGTTGAAGAATGCAAAGCTCTCCATCTTTTGCAGTTTCCTCTCATTGTTGTCAGTTTTTCCTGATACTTTGAAGTCACTGGGTAACGTAAGTGACAACTGATTGGACTCAGAATCAGACTGAAAGAATATAATACATAATTGCAGTTTAAGATATATTTTAGTGATCAGAAGAAAAGTTAGGTCTGTTTGGAACCTTTGAAACAAGAATTTAAAAATTCAATTATCATTATTTTTATTATTCATTCATTTTTGTTTTGAATTGATTTTGTCCTGCCATTTATTTAGAGTATCTTCCGGTGTATAGAAACTGATCCTTTGATATAAGCCATGTGTTGATATAAGCCATAACTATTTCAAGTTTCTAATAAATGATCATTCAAGACCACTAAATGTCATTTCAAAACCTCAAATTCAGACTGGATTAAAATTCAGAATGGCTTTGGTTCAAGTCTAAGGATTCATCTCAGACTCAAACAAACTGATTGAAATTCAGACGCATATCAAATCTACTGTAAATCTTATTAAAGCCCTCCCCCCCGCCCTCCCAAGCATATTTATTAAAGGCATGTTTGAGGGGGGAAGCTAAATAGAGGATGCATGGTAATCTGATGAATGGGATGCAGATTTTAAAGGTGCACCTCTCCAACACCGCAGTAATGGCATTTTTATATCAAATCAATTTTTATATATATTCACTGGTTGATGCTTTTACTTTTTCTGGAATGCTACCTTTCCAGTGGCTAGGGGTGTTAGGGTATGCAGTCCATCAATGTTAGAAAATTTTGATCCAGTATAAAGGCCAATTGAATGATAGTAAAGTTATATGTCGAACGTGCGGTGCCAGTGCAGGTAGAGTGTAACAAAGATTCGGCGGTTGACTGTTGTGTGAAACTACCTGAAAAATACAATAAGAACTTCTATGTTTCAAGTGAAGGCCCTTCGTCTGGAAGTTAGTAGAATGGATCGGTGGGGGGGGGGGGCGGGGATGTGCTTTATAGTGAATACAAAAGTGATCACATGATAAAAATAAACCAATCAGATGAATTTAATCAAAACAAACTATAAATAAAATATGGAAATCACATCACAAAATATATTAGCATATAAGGAGAAGCGAACAAAGCAGGAAAGACAAAGATTATTAAGGAACTATATATGAGATGAGATGTAGAGTATCTGCTGATGGCAGGCATAAACAGATAGGAGTTAAATGTAAGAGAAGCGCTCATGAGGATGAATGGTGCCAAGTTGGGAAATGAGACGCTTTTCTTGCCTTTTGCGGCTATAATTGCTGCCAGAAATGGGGCACAGAGCTTGAATTTTCATATCTGAAACACTGTGATCGCCAGTGTTGAAATGTCTGGTAACAGGTTATTTAGCATCATTGTTTGCGACAGCACGCGATGCTCACCAAACCTTATCCTTAAATATCTCCCAGTTTCACCAATATAGAGCATGCCACATTTACTGAATACAGTAGATGAGATGAGATGCACAACCATTTCACATGATGAAAATTCGAGCTCTGTGTCCCATTTCTGGCAGCAATGATAGCTGCAAAAGGCAAGAAATGTGTCTCATTTCCCAACTTGGCACCATTCATCCTCTCGGCATTGAGCGCTTCTCTTACATTTAACTCCTATCTGTTTATACTTTATGCCTGCCATCAGCAGATACTCTACATCTCACCTCATCTCATATATAGTTCCCTAATTTCTGTCTTTCCTGCTTTATTCGCTTCTCCTTATATGCTAATATATTTTGTGATGTGATTCCATATTTGATTAAATCCATCTGATTGGTTTATTTTTATCACATGATCGCTTTTGTATTCACTATTCACTATTTTTCCCTGACCCATTCTACTAACTTCCAGACGAAGGGCCTTCGCTCGAAACATCAAAGTTCTTATTGTATTTTTCAGGTAGTTTTACACAACAGTCAACTGCCGAATCTAAAGTTATATGTACAGTACTTGGCACTTGCAGTTTCCACATCCTAGGCATATGATATTGTATCTGGTTTTTATTGTCAACAGGAAAGATATACTCCACTTGGACAAATCAAGTTTTAGATACAGTATGGACACTTGAAAGATAACCATGCATATCAAATACAAATTCTTCTGCAGAATTCATAAAATATGTTTAAAAGCGTCAACACTGTACAGACATCATATTAGTGTGAAACAGAGAAGATACATCCAGTATCTGAATGTTAATTACAAATATTGCAAGTTGATGATGTTCTCAGATGACATTTGCCACATTTTTTGAATATCATTAGAATGGATCCAAAATGCAAAATCAGACAGACAAATCCCAATGTGTGAACCTAGCTTTATCAAATCTAAAATCTTTTAATACATGCACATGTCACCTCTGGGCAGACTTCCTCACAGGAGCAACTGACACTTCATCAAAATATGAAACAGATGTCTCATCTATCATTACATTTTTGTCATTTAAATACTTAAAAGCCAAAGGTGAACAATCTTTGGGACAATTTATGAGTGACTTTTTCCAAATTGTAGGGTTTAAACTTGAAGGAAAAGTTCTATGCCAGGCAGAATAAAATAGTTTTTGCCTACATGTATCCATACTTTATTGTAAGAAAACTCTTTGTGTGGGATGTGCCACATGTATTTTATTAATAAAACGAGACATACTGTAGGCTTTTGGCATACATTATAATTATTAAACATTTATAGGCTGACAAGTATTACATTTCAGTGGATATTAAACAAATACAGGGATTCAGAAACATATCCGCATGTTTGAAGCAAATTTACACAAGAATATTTCACTAATATAATATCAGTCACTTTATATTGACTACAAACTAATGTAAAATTGTAAATGCTAATAAGTGTTACTCATATTCACAGACACAAAATAATGAATATACTGTAGAAAGTTTTAAAAATATGAATTATACCTCATCCTCATCATCGCTATAATCTTCCCTCGATGTGTTCACAGCTCTCATCAACTCTTCCCGGTCTTTCTCGTTTTCAACGTGAAAACTTTGCTCTAATTCATCCTCAGTTAGCGCTCTGAACTGCTGTAGGTTCATACTCGATGGAAAAACATTGTCCAAATAGTCTAGCGAAAGCTGCTTTAAAAACAAGCTTAGCTCTTTGCGACAGGCTGAATCTTTTGAAAGCTGTTTCGCCATTATAACTACCTAAACCTACTTTCCAGGCATTGTTCCTTCAACGAAGCTAGCAGTTTTATATAAAACTTTGAAGACAGCGCTTCTAGTTCAGTGTCAATGCACTGTTGTGGCAGGCACGAGCGTCCGACACAAACAGCGGTTTGACACCTTATTTCCATTGGAAAAACCGTAAAGAAACATAAACGAAGCAATCAAATGAATAGCCACAATTCCTTTCCATAACACTAATTCTTCATCTCGCCAAAACGTAGGTGTTTTTTGTGATAAATCTTTGATAAATGTAATGTTTTGTTTGTCTGATGTGGAGTGATAGACGAAGCAATATTTTCGTGAATATTATGTTTTATAATGTTCCAAATGACTGCAGTCTCAGGCGGGAATTTGACCCTAGAGAAACCCCGTAGAGTACTTTCCGGTGTTTAGAAACAGACCTTTGATATAAGCCGCGCGTCGCCTTTTACACACGTCATAACTATTTCCAGTTTCTAATTTAGGATCGCTTTCAACTTACAGTAATGAGACTGAGACTATGTTCTTGTCCATGTATGCAAAAATTCAATCTAAAAAGTAGTCTGTATAAGGTCGGTTTCAGTATAAAGCGTTTGAAATGGTGCTACACATTTTTTTCATCAACTTAAATGTTCCCATTACACGTATTGCCAATTGCCATCAAACACAAGGTCAATACATATGGTGAACAACTTAGTCACCCCGATAACTGTTCTTTTTTAGTTGAGCACCATGCAAAATGTGGCATGTGTTGTGTTCCGATCCCACCTGGTGAAAGCCACCTATAACAAGCGAGCTACATAGGTCTGTAGGAGACATGAAGAATGTGAAGAATTTTTTCGCAAAGCACTAATTTTTTCGCAAAGCACGTATCCGGAAACCGAAACCTCGTCTGTCACAGAAATTGACGAGAGACAAAATGCTATTTTACCGGTTTCATTATTAGATGTAGCAGTGCAAAATTTTAACGGAAGGCGAGCTCATAATTATAACCTTATTCAAATTCCTATACAAACTAGTATTAATTTAAACCCCCAGCCTGCTCAAACTAGACCCCACGCAGATAAAGTTTCCCATAAACTCAAGATTGCCCACCTGAATATAAGATCTTTGAGAAACACGTCGCATTTTATGGAAACTAAGGAGCTGATAAAATTACACGAAATAGATGTCCTTACAATGTCCGAAACATGGTTAAATAGTACAGTTACAAATGGAGAAATCGCAATTGATGATTATAAATGTTACAGACTTGATAGACTACATAAAAAAGGCGGTGGAGTCTGTGCATATGTCAAAAAAACTATGAAAGCAACTATATTCAACGACTTGACACAAACATCAGAGTCAAACTTCCAACAACTCTGGATTAAGCTTCAAAATAAGAAGATGAAGACAATAATAATATGCGTGACCTATAGACCACCTGATAGCCCGCTTAATTGTATTCAGGACGATCTCAGACCAAATTATATACAGGCACTCACTATGAACAAACCAATTTTTATTCTTGGTGATTTGAACTGTAACTTATTGAAAGAGGGCCCTGAAAAAAGAGTTATTACAGAACTTTGTGATGATGTAAATCTCAAGCAAATAATAAAGGATCCAACAAGGATTACAGACACGTCGCAATCGCTTATTGATATTATATTAGTTTCTACAGAAGCCGCAATCCTCGAAAGTGGAGTTGTACATTCCTCAATCAGCGATCATTTTCCAATTTATGTAATAACGAAACTGAAGGTCCCAAAGATACCCCCTACGTATATCACGGTGAGAAGTTACAGAAATTATGATCCTACAGTATTTTCCACTGATCTGGCTACGAAATCTGATTGTTTGTTATCGATATTTACCGAAGCAGATGTAAACGCAAAACTAAAGCACTTAAGGAAACGATTCAATCAACATTAAACCTCCACGCACCAATTAAAACAATCAAAATTAGGAGCCGTACTAACACATTCGTTACGCCAGACACGAAAGAACTTATGACAACTCGAGACAAATTACATCAGAGATTTTTAAAATCACGTTGTAAGAGGGATTGGGAAAAGTACAGAGAATCTCGTAATAAAGTTAAAGTTATACTGAAGGAGTCATCAATAAATCATTTATCCGATGAAGTTAAAGCTAACAAGAACAATTCAGGTTCACTTTGGAAAATAATAAACAATTCGATACCTGTGAAAGAGAAGGAAAACACTTTTATACGAAAGAACTCAAGACGGTTGTTGAAGACTTTAACAAATATTTTACTTCAGTCGGTAAAATCACTGCCACCGCAGCTTTAGACCTAGCAAACAAAAATAATATTGTGCTATCTGACCCCCTGTTGAACGACGTATCCTATCCTATGGAAGAACAGTTTAATTTTGAACCTGTTACTTGTTCAAAAATTCGACGAATTATTACAGATATGCCTAGAAACAAATCACCGGGGCCTGACAAGTTAAGCATGGGTGTCGTCAAAGATTGTTTACCCGTCATCTTGGGACCTCTCACGAACATAATTAACTGTTCCTTTCAGTCAGGTGTGTTTCCTGACTTATGGAAATTATCGGAGGTGATACCTTTACATAAAGATGGCGATCATGAGACTCCATCCAACAATCGACCCCTCTCCTTTTAGAGGTTTTATCAAAGGTCTGTGAAAGAGTTGCACTTGATCAATTTGGGTCATATATAACAGGTAACCAACGCTTATCACCACATCAAAATGGAAATAGGAAACACCACTCAACAGAAACTTTAAACATTTTTATTACGGATAAGATGTTGGAAGCAATGGACAACAAACATGTAACAGCTCTTGTTTTATTAGACTTGTCTAAAGCTTATGACAGCATCAATCACAAGATCCTCCTGCATAAGTTAAAATGCGTAGGAGCGTCACCACCAGCAATCAAATGGTTTGAAAGTTATTTATCGGGCAGAACACAATATGTACGGATAAGGTCAACCATTTCTCCAGTCATAGCACTAACTCATGGAGTGCCTCAAGGCTCCATTCTGTCACCATTTTTGTTTGGAATTTATGTCAACGATCTACCTGCTATAACGATCTCAAGTGATCTAGACTCTTACGTTGATGATTCAAAACTCCACCTTGCATTTCTAGTCGAAGACATACAACAGGCAATCCTTAAATTAGAAAATGATTTGCATAACACCGCAAAATGGTGCCTGGAACATCAATTGTTAATAAATCCCAACAAGACTAAATTCCTCTTGGTAGGAACACGATCAATGTTACAGAATTTACCAACAACAATTAGTCTGAAATTTCTCGGTGAACTCTTAGGCCAGTACCAGTTGCTAAAGATCTGGGTATGCATCTAGACTTACATCTTTCTTATGATGAACATATCTCTAAACTATCATCTACGTGCATTAATAGATTATGCCAAATCAACAGAGTAAAGGAGAGCTTTGATAAAGAAACGTTATCATTACTTATTGAAGCACTGGTAATAAACAAGCTGTTATATTGTTCTAATGTATGGGCCAATACTTCATCCAGAAATTTGAAGAAATTGCAAACAGTCCAAAACTTTGCATGCCGAATTATTACGAATATTAAAAAATTTGATCATGTGACACCAGGTTTTCAACAACTCAAATGGTTAACTATCGATAATTTACTCATTTATAAAGACGCGGTGATGGCTTACAAATGCCTTAACAACCTTGCGCCAAGCTATCTCACAAAGAAATTCATAAAACGATCTGACATCCATAACTGTCAAACTAGAAATAATCACAATTTAGACATTCCAAGTTATAAAAAAGCTACTGGACAGAGAACTTTTTATTACCGTGCAGTTAAAATATGGAACGAACTAGACGATGATCTAAAAAACATTTCAGAACTTAAAGGTTTTAAGAAAAAACTAAAAGAACATCTTTTAAATTTTAAATCATCAGATTTATAATAGTTTTATATAGATTTTGATAGTATAGTTTAATTAATTTATTTGTAAGTGTATGTTGAAAAGCCCTTTGGGGAACATACAGTGTTTAATAATAATAATAATAATAACATAGGCGTATGGGCACAACTTTATTTGGGGGGGGGGGGCAAACTAATTTTTGCCCTAATTTTAAAGTTTACCCAAAATACCCGAATTTGGATAATAACATATTGATAATAATGTTATTATAATATAATAATAAAAACCGAGGCGAAGTCAAGGTTTTTATTCACCGATTTTCACCGAGCCTGAGGTGAATAATTGTTTTAGTAAAATTACATAGGTGATTATTTGGAAAAGGATAAAAAATGCACATTTCAAAAATATTTTAATTGAATATTTACGATAAAAGCGGCTTAAAAACGAGCGCAACCAATCAGCATTGAGAATTTTCAATAATCACCTATGTAATTTTACTAAGAATGGTTATTAGGGTCATAATTAGAATACAAACTATATTATCCTTGGTTGACCCAATTTATGTTCATTTAAATCGAATAACATAATTTTAAATAGAATAACAGAATTAGAATTCAAATAACATAATTTAAATTCAAATAACATAATTTGAATTCGAAAAACATAATTTGAATTCGAATAACATAATTTGAATTTGGGGCTAAAAATCTCAGAGGGTACGTACAGTGGCACTAGAACCGAATGTTGAAGGCATGAGCGCTTTAGGGGATATGGGAGGCAAATATTGCAAATATTGCAATATTTGCAAATATTTCATGTTTGGTCGAACAAAAAGCAGCTGACTACCAAATCTACCGATCGTACCTACGCAACGAATCATGAAATGATCATGAAATGGCTTCTTCTTTGAAACCTGTCTATCATCCTATCTAGATTACGTTCGGAAACCAACCTGCACTTGGCTAGTAACCCCCCCCCCCCACAATGTTTTCTCCACGAATTTGAAGAACCTAAAAAATCCGTCATGGAGATAAGTGGGGTGGACATGTTCACCCTAATCCACCCCACTTGGTTTAAGTTGGCCGAAGGTGAGCTAAGTGGGTTTAAGGTGAGTTAAGTAGGCTTACCGACGACCCAGGACAAAAAAAGCGATGTAGTTGCTAAGCCTCAGCGAGCGCACAACGTTCAGTACTAGTCTGTCACGCATTTTGGTTCAGCAAATTGTTATTGGGGGCGTGAAAGTAACGATACAATGTGAAAGTAACGACAAACTATTAGAGATGAATTGATTGCATGTCAGAGTTGGCTCTGAAAAAATAGCTAGAGTATCACAAAAGTACAATCCTGGATGAGCAAATTGCTGCCGGCGGCTATTTGTATTCTAATTTGTATTCTAATTATGACCGTAATAACCCTTCATAGGAGACCATAAGTCGATAAGGTAATGTTGATCAATTTATTGGATTGGTTTTTGTTGAAAGACCATGACCCACGCCATGGCTAGACTTGATCCTCCGGACTTGATGTAAGTCTCTTTTATTGACAGGCTGTATGGATCCACTATAGTGTAAATAACATGAAGTAGTGCGGGGTGGCGGAGCGACTGAGCGAGAAAGAGAGACTGGTCAACTGCGGAAAATCTCAGTTCAAAACTGAACCAATCTGGGTACGAGATTGAAACTGAACCGAAACCGAAACCGCCAGACTTGCTATGACTTGCTTCAACTTTCTCTTTTATTGTCTTTCGGTATTGATCTTTTATAGTGTAACTCGTGTTATTTATACTATACTAGATCGATGCAGAAAGACAATAAAAGAAAAAGTTGAAGCAAGTCTAGCGGTTTCGGTTCAATTTTGAACCGAGATCATAGTTCCGAAGTTGACATCTTTCTCGCTCCACCACCCCGCACTACGTCATGTTATTTACACTGTAGTGGATCGATACACAAAGACAATGAATTAGAAACTTACCAGCCAGGGGCCGGTTGTATAAAAAAGTAGTTAAAGTTAACTATAATTAGTGCGAAAGTTAACCAATCAGAATCGCTTATTTCAGACTTAACTACTATTTAACTACAAAACGGGTAGTTAAATGTAGTTAAGAGTTTTATACAACCGGCCCCAGTACTCTACGCCATGGCCAGCCCAAAAATCCAAAAATTTACTGAAAGATTACGAAAAATTCCAAAAAAAATTAATTTAATGTATGAAATAAACAAGGCATATTTTTGCGACTGTAAATTTTCGACTTTATTTTAAAGTCATCATCAGACATATTGATCCTTCCCTCATTCTTCGGACTTTGTTTCTTTCTATATTTTTTTATGAATTCGCTGAACGAAAAAAAAGCAATGTCGCATTATGAGGCTATCGACCTGAGTCATAAGCTGACTGCATAGGCCACATTAGTCAAACTTGGTTGAGCAAAGAAACTTTGCTTTCTTGCTGCTCCGTTGTCATGAATCAAATCCCTTTTTTAAATTACAAATTTAAGTGGAATGCTTGCCTATGTAGATTTAATTTGGCGAAATGCACCTTATTAGGTATTCATCTGCATGTAGACCTATGGTCTTCAAGTAGTTGTCTTGCTGCATGTAACTGCAAAGTACGTTCGTCGTTAGCCAGTGAAAAATATTCACGGCAAAGCCGCAAACCAAAGATGTTAATAGTACAACATCTAGATGTTAATGTTGACACAGAAAAATAGTGCCAGGTGAATTGAAAGTGGCCGTCTGGCCGAGGTCGCTTAAGTCCTGCTTAAGTTAATACGTATCATACATGCGTTTAAGGTCATAGGGATTTGTAGGTTTTGTCGGTGCGGTTTCTTATCTCGTGGGGTTTTTGTCACATGGATGATAGTTAACTATATGAAATCTGCTATCAAATCTACTACCTGCTCAATTTTCAAATATATCAGTTTAAATCAATAAAATGTCTTTTGTTGAACTGCCTAAGCATTCTGACTACTGGTTACTAAGCATTCTGACTCTCACTTGAATGACTGCTTACAACGTGGCTACAATGACATGATGAGTTTTAATCATACCACTGTCATAAAGAAAGCGATATTTAATTTGGATCTCATTTACATTTTATGTGATGTGGCAAGTATTACACCTCACAAAACATGAGATTTCATACATCTAGCTGCTCAGTTAATTTTCTCAATCCCTGATAAATTTTTTTAACAAAAATGGCGAAAATGAAATTAACGGGAATAGTGATATTATTATATATCGGAGTGGTGGCAGTAACAATTATCATATTCACGATGTTAGTCAATGTTATGGATAACACGAGTAACCCTACTCGGGCATGGCACATTGCTAGCTTGGTGTTGAATTCCCATGAAGATCTAGGACTGCACGGAACCCATATAAAAAGTAAGCAAATCATAGAATATTTTTAAAAACTCATTCATTTGAAGAGTTTGATTGAATTTCAAATTCGTATACTAGCCGATACATGCACCGATTTTTCGACTAGGATTAGTATCCAACAAAAAATTGTCGATAAATTTTACAAATTTTATTTGCTTGCAAGAATAACTGATTTCTATACAAATTATCTATCCATCTTCTTATTCATGGGTAAAAATTTCATCACGAAGTCGAACTGACGAAGTAACGCGATAACGCGATTTATTTGAGGTTTTGGTTGTTGCACATTGGCCGATAAATGCGCAAAGGCATGTATGGAATAACATTTCATGAAATTAAAATATTCCATAGTAATCTTTCAACAACAGCCAAATGAGGAATATCTTGACGGTGCGTGGTGCCAGTGTAGGTTAGGTAGCGTCTATACACGATAAGCCGAGCGATAACCTGCGGATCTTTAGCTTAGTTTAGGATCAAACTACCTGAAAAGTTCAACAAGAACTTCAACGTTTCGAGCGAAGGCCCTAATTCGTCTGGAACTTAACGGATGAAATTGGAATCTAGGTTTGATATGAGAGAAGATTGCTTCCAGTTTCACTCACTAGAGCAGACATTGCAAAGTTTCTCCAAGAGTCCAGGTTACAAATTGAACTGATAGGGCTATATACAATATAATAGATTACTAGATAAAGTCAGTTCTATTAAGATATTTTACTCAACTGAGCGTCGGCCAAAAACAGGCAGATTTGGTTGTACTCCGATAGGCGGATAAGGCCAATCTCATCGATCTATACGAAGGAGTTATTTTTATGCAATATCACAAATCATGTTTACTCATTTTCAGAAGAGCCAATTGGTAACATCGTTGACCGAATACAGAAAATTGGAAATGTATTGGAGAATATAACCAACAAAATTGAGTCGATGGAAATTAGAGCCAAAAGAAGTCAACAGTCAGAAAGAAAAAGTAAGCGAGTTCATTCTCTTTTTCAACAATAATCTTGTATCTTTATTTCATTTACCGCACTGCATGTAGATCTCCACAAACTCTTGGAGCCCGTGCCATATTCTTTTCTTGATCCAAGCAGTAAGTAGAAAGAACTATTTATTATACGACAAGTTTCAATTTGCCCGATTTATGTCGTCCAAAAACTTTCCTTCACACTTTTATTTGCCTCCGGAATTTTTACAACACACACATCACACCGTAAATCTCCCATTAACCCCCCCCCCTGGGTTTATTTAATTCAGACACCTTGGCATCGGAAGGAGAATTTCGAGAGCAGGGAGTTAGAAGAATGCTAGTAATAATGAGGTCGGATACTCAAGGAGTATAGTGAGCATTGCATGCCATTGGCATTGCTCTAACTTTCATAATTAATGTTTTCATGTGACGTCAAGGCTGTTTTGTTGGCCAAATCTAAAGTGCGGACGTTTTAATGCGGAGCGAAATATTTATGCTATTTCCTTAATTTGACATAGCTATATACACTTTCATAATTGATATTCTAACTACATGCACTTTGTCATTAATTTTTCGCATTTTTTTACAGACAATGAACATGTTCGAAGATTTTGTCACGTTCCTAAACCAACTACCCAATATCCATTGTGTGATGAAAAATTTTTGGTATTTAATAACTCTATTTTATAATAAAGATAAATTATGGGAAATGAAACCGTCTCATTTCAATTTCCCGAGTATATTTGATATGTATTTATTTACCGTTTCGGACCGATACAGTCTTTCTACTCTTTCTGCAAATATTTTTTAATATAAATTTAGTAAGATGTTTGCCCCAAAAGCCAAAGCTTATCAGGAGTCTCACATTTGATTACAAAGTATTTTTTTAAAAAGGAATTATTTACAAAATCAAATGCAAAAAAGAAACAGCCAACGAAGAAAAAGAAAAAGAACATAGACACAATGACAAAGCATTAGACTAGGAGAAACGACAAATATCCAGAATAAATCGTTGGACTATACATAATAGCGAACAAAGTATAACTCAATTTTACGGATCCTTTCAACATGTACTGAACTTTATCATTGTCGCTACTCACCAGCCATGCCTGACCACAAACTTGTGCAGCAGAAGTAAGAAGTTTATTACGTTGATCAGCAAAGCGAGGACATGATAAGAAATAATGTTTTACGATTTCTCTTTCTAGACCACACACTGATACATAAAGGAAAATTACAACAATAATAATACTAAATTAAGTGCACAGAAACCTAATCTTAGTCTTATATGTAAAACAGAAGCTTTCCTCGTAAGTGAAAAATGTAACCATTTGTCATAATGTAGTGGATGATAAAGGTTAATTATTTTCACTATAAAATTTATATGGGATTTCCAGTCGAATTTCTAATATCAAGATCAATAGAGTTCCATAGAGAAATCGTGGAAGGAAAGAAGGACTTTTTGAATTTTTCAGTTCTACATCTATATTCACTAATATTTTGACCAGATCGTAAAGGAATATAAGATCTTTCATTCACCAATTTTGGTAAAAGATCTACTAAATGAGATAATGAAGATAACTTAATATGAATTTTTCTTCTGATGCTCAACTCCTCCCAAGAAAGTTCTTCAAGAAGACTTTTTGAACTAGTACCTGCTATAGCCCCAGTATTGACTTGTGCTGACTCGTATTGAACACTTTTAAGTTTCTCACTATTCCCAGCAGTACAATTATCCCATATGATTTCACCATACTCCATATTTGGACGTATCAAACCTTTGTACATTGTACAAACAGGCCCTTTTCTCGTTTCTTAGAAATGTCATAGATTGGGTTTTAGACGGGTTCATCGTCACTAACCACCTATCAGACCATTCGGAAATCTTATTTAAGTCATTATTAATTTAAAAGCTCGGCAGAATTAGTTGGATTATCGAAAACTTCGAAAAGGGTAGTATCATCAGCAAAGATAGTAAAAGGACAGGATTCCAAATCATCAGTCAAATCATTTATATAAATTAAAAACAAAAGTGGTCCTAAAACCGACCCCTGTGGAACCCTACTTTCAAACCGGTACCACTGCACTCTAAAAAATAGATGTGCTTAACAGCACGCCGACGTGTATTACCTTTCGCACATTGTGTGTTACAGTGGCACACCAGGCGTGTTATGCCTGGTGACCATAACATTTTAACACACCTTGATATGCTTGTTAACATACTAGGTATGTTAAGCAGCACGATAATGCGTTCAGAAACACGCCCTTTAATAACACATCTTTTCCTGCTGTGTAGTTAAACACAGCTTTCAAATCTATTGTGTGTTTCTTGTGCACACCTTTGGAATACAACACGCCTGCGAAAGAGAACACACCTTGTGAGATAGCACGCGTTTATCAAATAGCACATCTTTTTCAGATAACACACCTACTTTAAATCGCTACTAACACAACTAGGGAAGGTAACACATCTTACAAAGTAGCACGCCTTAATACTAGAACACACCTTTCCCATGCATTTTATATTTTTGAACTTAACACACATCTGTTTTCAATCCATTGCTAAAGGTTTTGAGGAGCCACCTCAAATATTTCATCTTAGGTCGATTAATCGCTATTTTTTTCTGGGAAGACAACCGTATTTTAGTGTTTTTACCTTCGGGGGTTGCTGCATGAGCCAGTCAAAGGATGAATTTGGTTTTGTTTCTAACACATCTTGGGGAAAACACACCTTGTAAAGTAACACACCCTTGAGATTATGTCCTTTAATATAATTATAATATATTCACTCTGTCGAAAATATGGAGTACAAGAAGGCTACTTTGGTGTGTAATGACACGAATATCGCAGTATGTTTAAGAAGCTTGTACTCTCACTATTTCGGCAAGTTATTTTCAAATACATCACATATAATATGCCGTGTGCCAAGTACAGTGTACTCAAATTTCGCCAACTTCCTGACGACAAGTTTTCGACCAATGAGAAGTTGCGGTTCAGTATATTATTTTTGAATCCTTGGCGCATTCATTTGTCAGCCCGCTCGCTTTGTCTGGAATCGAATATTCTGCTACTGTTTGGGCAGTTTTGTGCTCGGGTATTCTAAAACCCAAGTTAATATAAAGAGACGACGCGATGGACATCCATGATTAAAACCGCGTTTATTTAGTGGAATGTAACGACATCATTAAATATCACTGTATCGAAGGAACAAAGTGCTTTGTTCAAACTATTGAAAGCTGTGTTTCCGACGTCTGGCCATCGTAATATCCTTCTCCTCACACAGAAGTAGACCAACTGGTTAAAAATAGTCTGCCTGAAGCTACGGCAGTAAAGATCAAATTAATCTATAGGTGAGTTGAGGAATTATATTGTCTTTGCCAATACTGTACGTCCTCTCAGTGTGCTCTTCGAGAGAACACCCTTACGCGCCTAATAGTCATTCTCTTACAAATGTTTTGATATATTTATACTCGTATTTAGAGTATTCCACAAATAAGTATAGCTTCCGAGGTAGATTTTCCAGCACAATCTTAAAAACATGTCGCGTATACAAGCGCAAATGGCAGTAAGAACTTTGAAGCCCAGCACAAACTGTTAGAGGATTTAAATAACTTTATATTAGACAAGTTTAGTTTCATAAGTAGGAAACATTTAGGCGCACTACCTTTGCCGCAATGTAACCTGATCACAGTTGAGCGTCACAGTCTTGTCATGCTTTGATTAGACTGCCTGGCAGCGTTATTAAAGGCAGCTTAAGGCATAACATGGAATGCATGTACAGCATATGTATGACACTTTGTAGCTGCAGGTTCAATGCAATATAAATTAAAAATTCCAACTTCTATTTCTTTGGTTCATAATGCAAAAAACTACTTGTGACTCAATATCTGCATAATTAGTGTGAAGGTGAGATGGCCCATCTCTAGCCGTCCTGGACAAATGACCCATTTGACACAGGTAGCACTATTCTGCAGTTACAGAGTAATATATTCAAGTAGGCGATTAGGTGCATTGCTGCTAAGTGAGATGATAAAGCATTGGGTGTCACAGTTCAGCCATGTTTATATATATATTGAATGCATGTACAGTATATGTATGACACTTTGTAGCTGCAGGTTTTATGCAATATAAATTTACACTTGTAATATTTCATTGGGTTTGGTTTATAATACATAAAAGTACTTGTGTCTCAATTGCTGCATAATTAGTGTGAAGGTGAGATGGCCCATCTCCCTGGACAAATGACCCATTTGACACAGGTAGCACTATTCTGCAGTACAGAGTAAAATACAGTATGCAAGTAGGGAATTAGGGTGCATTGCTGCTAAGTGAGCTAATAAAGCATTGGGTAACAGTCCAGTTATAGCCGCTTTGATAGATATTGAATACTGTACATGTACAGAATATGTATGACACTTTGTAGCTGCAGGTTTTATGCAATATAAATTTACACTTGTAATATTTCATTGAGTTTGGTATATAATACATAAAAGTACTGTCTCAATTGCTGCATAATTAGTGTGAAGGTGAGATGGCCCATCTCAAATGACCCATTTGACACAGGTAGCACTATTCTGCAGTACAGAGTAAAATACACTATGCAAATAGGGGAATTAGGTGCATTGCTGCTAAGTGAGCTAATAAAGCATTGGGTGTAACAGTCCAGTTATAGCCGCCTTTGATTAGATATTGAATACATGTACAGTATATGTATCACACTTTGTAGCTGCAGGTTTTATGCAATATAAATTTACACTTGTAATATTTCATTGAGTTTGGTATATAATACATAAAAGTACTTGTGTCTCAATTGCTGCATAATTAGTGTGAAGGTGAGATGGCCCATCTCTAGCCGTCCTGGACAAATGACCCATTTGACACAGGTAGCACTATTCTGCAGTACAGAGTAAAATACAGTATGCAAGTAGGGGGAATTAGGGTGCATTACTGCTAAGTGAGATAATAAAGCATTGGGTGTAACAGTCCAGTTATAGCCGCCTTTGATAGATATTGAATACATGTACAGTATATGTATCACACTTTGTAGCTGCAGGTTTTATGCAATATAAATTTACACTTGTAATATTTCATTGGGTTTGGTTTATAATACATAAAAGTATTTGTGTCTCAATTGCTGCATAATTAGTGTGAAGGTGAGATGGCCCATCTCCTGGACAAATGACCCATTTGACACAGGTAGCACTATTCTGCAGTACAGAGTAAAATACAGTATGCAAGTAGGGGAATTAGGTGCATTACTGCTAAGTGAGCTCATTGGGTGTAACAGTCCAGTTATAGCCTTTGATAGATATTGAATACATGCACAGTATATCTATGACACTTTTTAGCTGCATGTTTTATGCAATATAAATTTACACTTGTAATATTTCATTGGATTTGGTTTATAATACCTAAAAGTACTTGTGTCTCAATTGCTGCATAATTAGTGTGAAGGTGAGATGGCCCATCTTGGACAAATGACCCATTTGACACAGGTAGCACTATTCTGCATGCAGTAGAGAGTAAAATACAGTATGCAAGTGCATGTAGGGGAATTAGGTGCATTGCTGCTAAGTAAGATAATAAAGCATTAGGTCATTTAGGTGTAACAGTCCAGTCATGTTTGATATATATATTGAATGCATGTACAGTATATGTATGACACTTTGTAGCTGCAGGTTTTATGCAATATAAATTTACACTTGTAATATTTCATTGGGTTTGGTTTATAATACATAAAAGTACTTGTGTCTCAATTGCTGCATAATTAGTGTGAAGGTGAGATGGCCCATCTCTAGAAGACATGGACAAATGACCAATTAGAAACACTTAGCACTATTATGCAGTACAGAGTAAATACAGTGTGCAAGTAGGGGCATTAGGGTGCATTGCTGCTAAGTGAGCTAATAAAGCATTGGGTGTAACAGTCCAGTCATATAGCCGTTGATAGATATTGAATACATGTACAGTATATGTATGACACTTTGTAGCTGCAGGTTTTATTCAATATAAATTTACACTTGTAATATTTCATTGGGTTTGGTTTATAATACATAAACGTACTTGTGTCTCAATTGCTGCATAATTAGTGTGAAGGTGAGATGGCCCATCTCTTAGCACCATTGATGGGGACATTATGGTGCATTTCTGCTAAGTGATCTAATAAAGCATGAGTCCAGTCATTGGTATATAATGCAAAAAGCTGCTTGAGTTCAAGTGTAAAGGTGACACGTTTATATTAAAGTTACCATGTTGGGCAGATATGATAAGGGTTCATTGCTGCAATTAAGAGCTAATAGGAAGATTTAATTATTATGTCAAGATAAATGTTACAGAATTCCACTGAATTAGTCTTGCAAAAGATATGGTAAAATGATAACACTGCATGTATAGGGGCACCTTGCAGTATTCCCAAGGACATTGTCCTGTGTAATTGAGTAAAATGTATAAACAGACAGAACGATTCTAGAAATATTTAATCAAACTAATTACATATTTGTACAGTACAATTCAACGTGTTCTGCATGAACAAATTATCGAATTAACAAAAGCAGGCACTACACGAATGTTGAATGCTATATCCCTTATATATTTTATATAATAGTTTAACCCTTGCAGTGTTTTGTCTTCTTTGTTAATGTATATATTTTGCCTTCTATGTTATGTATAGATATAATGCGTTTGTTCCTTGAGCATATTATAACTATGCATTTTTCATCTTCCACGCATGACACTTAGTTCCAGGCACTCTATGCAGAAAATGACTTCAAATTCCATATCAATTGTTGGTCTGCATGGTCGCTGCAGACGGAACACCGACCTTGGATGCAACAGACATTATTCCATTCGTTTCTCAACTTAGAAATGATGTTTATTATTGTAACATTTAAACTGTCCCATAGCCCTAGATTAAATTGTGTTTTATAAATAAGTCTGAAATCAATTTACGTTTGGGCATATTTCTTACTATCAAAAAATAAAACCAAATGCAACGAATATATTGTAATTGGACAGATTAATAGTGACAATTCAACCTAGGTTATCGTGTTTTAGAACGTCTTGTTTTGTTTGTTCACAATGTAACATTTTTGCCTTTTATAGTGACTGTAATCATAACATGTCTGAATAACATTATAAACATTTAAGACAGTTTAAGTCAAAGTGTATTTGCGTTATTATTTATTTACGTAACGGTGTGCTATTTTAGCACAGCTAAAGATGTGTATTTAAAGTCGTGCTGTTTCAGCACAGCTAAAGTCATGTTGTTTCAGTGTTGTTTCAGCACATCTAAAGTCGTGTTGTTTCACACATCTTTAAGGTGTGCTATCTAAGATGTGTTGTTTAGAGTGTGTAAAAGAGGATTGCGAATTCCGAGTGATTCTAATTTTTTTAATAATCCAGCATGCCAAACTCTATCAAACGCCTTCAAGTTATATCCAAAAACACAATCCTTACTTCTTTGCCAGCTTCAAACGCGCAATAAATCTGATGTAAAAAATACAACAGTTGATTGACTGTGAATCACCTGGTCTAAATCCAGATTGAAAACACTGTAAAAGCGTGTTTAAATATAGGGACTACATTAGCCATTTTCCACACAGTAGAATACTGCCCTAGAGCAAAGGATAAATTGACAAATTTAGTGAAAAAGGAATGTATTCCCTCACAACAAGATTTAATAATTCTATTATACCGATACCATCAAACCCACACGCCTTGGAAATATCAAAATGTTGCATTGAAAACAAAATTTCATCTTCAGTTGCACAGATATTATCAAGGAACGTAACAGAATAAAAGTATATCAGGTGAAGTAACAGAATTGCCTCCCGGTAATTGAGTCTGGGCAACAAAATAAGAATTAAAAATGCAGACCTTTCTTTGAATTATTTATGAAACATCATTTTCCAATATTGTTGGTATTCTTGAATTATTTTTCTTACCACAAAGATTTTTTGAAATAGACCACTGACCACCACTTTTTAGTATTTATTGATGGATTACTTAAATCTTTGTTAACTTTGTCATAATAATATTGTTTAGCAGATCTAATCAATTTTGTTGTTAAATTACGTTGTCTACGATAATTTTCCCATGAGTATTCATTTGGTCTGTTATTATGAATGCGAAGTAGGCGGTTACGTTTACGTATTGCCTGACGAACCTCACCATTCATCCAAGGCTTATCCCTTGGCCTTATCGTAACAGTTTTCAACGGAATATACTTCTCAATAATAGTACGAAAATGGGCAAACCAAGTATTATAGATAATGTCAATATCGAAAGCACAATCAAAGAGAGAATACCAATTTGTTTGCAAGAGTTGCTATTCAAAGCTGGGAAGTCAACATTATTAGTAAAGTTTCAGATCTCTCGTTTGTAAGAATGGTTCAAACATACATTTTAGCAAAATCTACAGAATGGTCACAGTTAGATGGAGGACTTAGAGTTCTCGTGTTGATAAAAAAAGGCCGGGCAATTGGTAATAACAAGATCTAAAGTCGACGCATGCTGGCTGGTGACTCTGATAGGTTCCATGATCAGTTGCGCTAGGTTTCCCTCCAAAAAGTTGTGCAACCAGGGTGAGTATCTCATTTGCCGACAAAAGGGCGTGGTCTTTTGGTGTGGTCATTCCTAGATGACAAATCAATTTCACGTAATTTCGGAATCCGGCATATCTTTACGTTGACGAGGATTTTGTTGGACAACGCCTTAATTCAATAGGAATAACAGGCCAGGGGAAAGATCTGACCTTGGCAAAAGGGCGTCGAATAACTAGGGGGTCCGGAGGCACGTTTCCCCAAGAAACGTTGGAAATTTGAAGCCCAGAAATGTCATTTCCTGAATTCTGAGCTGCGGATTTACTATCAAACATTTCCCCCTAAACATGCATATTTTAGGTAAAAAATGGACATGAAAGAAGCAAAATGGTAACAAAATTGTTTTGTCAATACTTATAACCCCGAGTTTTAATTATCTTAAAACACAAAAATAGTTAGAAAAAATCATTTTGGTTCATGTTGTAACAGCAGCACAAGAGTAGTTGAAATGTTAAATAATTTGTTTAATCATATTTAAATGTCGCATTTTAAATTTTCTCCAAAAAGACTTCGTTTGCAGACGGACAGATAACGCAGCCATATCGCAGACGGACAGATAACGGACCCATATCGCATCTTCATTTGACGGGAATTTCTTTACTTACTGACAATATGCAACATTTGACCACATTTTGACGACATTTACAACAAAGAACGTATCGTTCATTTATGGTGATATTTTTAGTTTGCCGACAAATCCTTCATTTGCCGACAACATTTTTTCAGGGGGGTGTCACACCCCTCACACCCTCCCATTGGCGACGGCTCTGTGTGCAACTGAATTCCTACATCGGTACTTTCTTGCGGGTAACTGACGTTATAATGTGCGTTAAAATCGCCGACAATTACTACATTGAAATCTCTTGGCAGATCACGTATTTTATCTTATTTACAATATTTTACAATACAATATTTTACAGGGGGTATATAAGAATGGTAATCCAATTTTAGTTTGTTATCGTGCGTTAGGTGTTGAATTTATAGATTTACTTTTCTCATATCAATAATGATCAAGTCTTTATCTGCCAAATGATACCATTTTTGTATCATTGCAAGCAGAATTTGCACAATACGATATTACGATCCGATCCACCTTTGGTGCAAAATTACATTGTCTATTGAAATTAAAATGAATACATTATTGATCAACCAAACCAAAATTCTTGATTCTTAAAGGGTGTGAAAGATTAAATTATTGGATATATTGTGATATAGGTTTGACTAATCCCCTCGCACGAGGCGGCGAACCAGGGACAGGGAAAAGAAAAATGGAACATGGAAATCACCTCAACATTGGGGTGGGGCGCTGAACATCAGAGGGACCAGCTTAAATAATCCCCCCCCCTCCCATATTCAGTTTGTAGGTCCTTAACAAATTTTGGCCCACACGGCAGGTTGCCGGACATCATCGAAGCACTTAACCTTGAAAGCCCTGACACTGGTACATAAATCATTCAGGGTGGTTGATAGCCATTGGTATTAGGCCATGATCAGTCCTCAAAAAGGGGCCATAATCGAGTTTTTCTCATCTAATGATTAATAAATAAATCACAAGTTATTTATAAAAATAATTGACCTCACGAGTTATATATAATAAGTTGGTCAGTTATTATCAGGCGAGGGGTTAATTGCATCAATGTATTTCTAGTCTAGTTAAGTATATTGACTGACAAGTCTACCGCTGCCACCAAAGTCAAGTTATCAGTTATTATCCTGCTTGTCGTTTGTACCTGACGCAAATAATCAGCAAATCGGAATTTGTTCTCGGTTGCTCAAACGCATGAATGAACGGGAGGCAAGGGGAGGCTCTGCCACCCTCCAATGATCTCCAAAACTGTTCTTGTGAAAATTTGAAATCTGGGCAGTAAGTGGGGGGAGAGAAGGTGCAATGTCGGGAATATCGATAAAAATGGCTTTTTCTTGGTTATGATTTTATTCATGCAGACCATTCTAGAGACCCTAGAAATTCAAAATTTCTTCGGGGGAGCATGGCCCCGACCCCCATATATATAGGATTCTCGCGCCATTGGCGCTCGTACGTGTTCTGAATCTCTGTAACGTATGGCTCCCAAATTAAGTCAACACCCTGCAGGCTACGCCACTGTGGGACAATGTAATTCTGCACCTTGTGAACAGGCTTGTTCATAACAATGTTATCTATACGTTATTATATATATCTTATGTGTTATTCCCTCTTTTGGTAAAGTGCTTAGCTATAGTGTAATCGAATAGCTAAAATTTGACTGTTTATGTTACAACAAACTTGAGATTTTACTATTAAGTTGCCAAATATGACTTTCTAGTGTTGTTATATAGTGCTCACAACTAAGCCAAAATTTTACTATTAATCTGCCAAATATGACTTTCTTATAGTGTTCTAGAACTAACAATTAAGTCAGTGTAATATAGAGCCATTGCCAAAGTTTATTCATATCATTTTCGTTGTTGAAGTATACCCCCATCCATATCCTCTTTCAGGTTGTTGATAAGGTCGAAAAACCTTAAGTACTACGTTACCAATGGTCAATACTACAATGTAAAACATGGTTGTTCTATCCCGTTTCTGTTTTTATACCGGCTGAACAATTTTTAAGAAACAATTGACAGCAACCTTGTGAGTTGTGTCAAACTTCTTCAGCCATTTTTTGCTTGTCGGTTTCTTCAGCCCCCCCCCCCCCCCACTCCACTTAGAAACGTCACGCATGGTTTTCGACATTATATGGTATACATAAACGCTGCAAAACTACTGTAAAATCCTAACTTCTTCAGTGAATACTATATTTGAAAGTTCTTTGAGAAAGTATAATTAAAATTACTTCGGCAATGACCCTAATTAGGTCGATAAAATGAGCTCTTATAGTAATACCCCAATGTAATATTGAAGGAACTGCAATCCTTTCGTAACTGCTCCAGTATCAATAGTAAAATACAGAACAAAATAATGAACAAAACACAGTGTAAACTGACAACAAACTTGCAAAAGCGGGAGTGGAAATGTTGTATTTTTTTTACTCAATTGACCGTAAAATTGTTTGTTGTATTTGTACATGCATAATTATGCAATTTTCGGAATTTTCTCCCGAAAATTTTGTGTTTGTTCGCTTATCAATCAAGATTTCGAAAATCTATACAAACATGGTAATTTATAATGTATAGAATAAATGGACCTACGCGACGGCGTTTGCATCAAGTTGTTATATTTTTCAATACTCTGCTAATGGGACAATGGCGATGATTCCAAACAACTATCGAACTATCGATTTTTTCCACGACGTACACAGAGAAACGTCACAACCGCCACCCCCCCCCCCCCCCCAACGTCCATATGACGTTTCTCGTGGGCAACACCGATATGTGAGGCTTCCCTAAATCAAAACCTTGAACATAGAATCAAATTGATAAAATTTTTGTTCTTTTCTGTTTAATTTTTGCAGTATGTTAAATTGAACTGGGGAATCCCTTGTTATGCCATGGAAAATAACATACGTAACGACGATATATGTTCCATCCTCATCTATTTGAGCGAGGTATAAGTTGGTCACACTCTGTATTAGTTACTTGTATTACTTAAAATGTATTAGTTACTTGTATTTGTTGTTTAAGCACCCACCCCTGAACCAAAACCTGGCTAAGACCACAATGACTTTATCACATAACGATTCATCATTACTAACAAACGTTACAAAGAAAAACTATACATACATCAACATTAACTATTCACAAGTTGGGTGTCACTATTCTTTACTCTAGCTCTATGCACTGAAAACTCCTCTTTATTAGCTACCTTGACCTTGTCCTTGTTTTTAGGGATTGCAGGCCACAACATCAATCTCTGCTACCACCTATATGCCATTTGTTTATATCCCCCGTACATCCCACAGTTAGCTATAGCCAGCAGGTAATAATGACTACGCTCATAGAGTAATTTTAGTTACCCCGTACTGAGATGCAGCTATATTGCATTAGAATTTAGAATATAGATACCACAGATAGATACGGTAACTTATTATTATCGGTATAGGTTGAACAATGGTGTCCACGTTTACCATGGAGAAAAACATCTTCAACTTCTAAAACCACGCCTGATACAATTGGCAGAAAGGTTTGTACATTATGCTGCTTCAAGACGGTTTTACTGTTTTGAGAGTTTTTATTCGTTTGATTGGTCATATGAGACTGATGATAGGTTTAAGAGAATTACATACGCTAGCGTAGGCGTTACAATATTTTAGTTTGTCGAACCAGTTTAAAAAAGATGTGAAGATGATGATTGCATTTAAAACAGAGAAAGTCATTCGTATAGGAGAAAATATTGTTTCTCTGCCAAAAACTCTATTCTATAGGCTTCTAGCTACGTGAACCAAAGTCAAAATTAGAAAATGCATAGGGTAAAAAAGTTCGCCGAACTAAGTTTCGTAATCGCACTTCTCTTCTAATCGATATCCAATTCTCGCTTTCATTGATCAAGATCAAGAGCTTGTTAATTATCCATTGGCCATTATCTACGAACGGGTGATGCAGATCATTTTACTCGTCAAAAGGGAAAATCCTTGGACCTTGTAGATAAACCATAAAACCAGAAATTTAAATAATATATTTGCATTTTCACAGATTGAAATTCGCAGAACTGTCGATGGATTAATTACAAAATGGTTTAGCGATCCAAATTACCGGTGGATGAAAAACCGCATTACATCAATGAAGAAGGACTGGGCCGCAGCTATTCTTGCTCTTAGCAAAAAGAGACCACTAACAAAACGTACAAAAAAGAAGGTACGTTCAACTTGTACACGTTACAAATTTACACATGCATGTAATTAGCAAAAATTGCAAACGAGGATTAACCGAGATTAGCTGTAAATGCATTTTATATAACAATAGCGGACGAAGCCCGAGCTTATAATTTTGAGATTAATTCTGAATTCGTCGGTTTATATACTCAGACGGATCATCCGTGCGGACGAATTGCTCAATAGTTTGTCTTGACTGATGATCAGATAGTTTCCGTTGCGTTTATTCACAGACGAATTATCAGTTAGTTATCAGACGATCTATCTTTTTTTTGCCCACATTCATCCAGACGCATCATCATCTTTTTCCAGTATAAATCAGAACATTATTTTCGATATTCCAAACCGCGTTTATTTTCTTTTGGATTAAACCTGGCACTATAGTATAATGCCTGAGGTATAATGCTGAATGAAATAACAAACCAAACGCTATTTCTCTGCTTTCAACTAGATTATCGTTTACCTCGGAACGTTCGCAGCCACGCCAAGACTCTTGAGACTAGCATTTTCTGGTGGTCCTCTGGGAGAGTTGGTTCAGTGGAGTGACGTAATCACATCTTTTTATCTTCTTGGTCATGACATCATTATTGTTAAAGATCAAGATGAATTACAGAGGTAACTGGTAACAACATTAGCGAATTGTCTTAATTTACCGTATTACTGTGTATACCTTGAGTAGGGCCAATAGCAAGAGTCTAAAATAGGTTTTTGGGTGCGGAGTAACCTTTAGGTTAAGGAAAACTGGATGAACAGAAGGGAAATTGTGGTATTCGAGAATTTGGAAAGTCGCGGGACGCAAGATAAGATAAGATAAACTTTATTATACCACCCTGGGTATCTCTAATTTTAAAATAATTACAAATATATAATAATCGCTATATAATACATTAATCCTTAAATATGCTTAAAAATACATAATTTTCTAAAAAATATAATGTAAAAAAAAAGATTAGATAGAAATATGTTGCCGCATAGCAACCTCCGGATTGTTAATTAAAAAGTTTACGTGGTTACTGTTATCAGGTATCCTCTTGAAAATTTCCTGCGACAGCTGCCAAAAACCATTTGGGGAGTCGGGCACACTTTTCTTAAAATTCTCTAAGCCAATTTTAAAAGTCATTACAGAAGTTGAATGTTTCACATGAAGCGGAAGATTGTTCCAGTATTTAATCACCCTTATGCTAAAAAAGTCGGAAGCAGCTCTCGTTGATTGATGTTGCATATTTCTCAAATTACGTGTGTTATATTGACTCGTTTGACCAAACATATCACTTCCATATTGTACAAGACCATTTAGAATTTTGAAAGTTTCAATCAAGTCTCCCCTCATTCTTCGTTCCAACAAAGTTGTCAAATTAAGCCTCTCCAGTCTTTGATTATAATTAAGGGAGCCCATACCGTGAATTAATCTTGTAAAATATCGTTGACAGTTTTCGATTTCCATAATGATCCCCCAGTTACCATGTCTGGCAACAGAGGACCACACTTGAACACAATATTCTAAGTGCGGCCTCACAAAAGACTTGTACTGGGGAATTAATACCTCTGGTTTACGGGAAATCACATTTCTTATTATCCAAGATGTCATTTTCTTTGCTTTTCCAATTCCAGCATTTATTTGATCTCCCCAGAATGATCTCCCAGCTGATAAAATAACTCCTAAGTCTTTTTCCTTCTCTGAGCTATTAAGTATGGTGTCGCCCATCGTATAAGTATTCAAGGGATTATCATCACCGATATGAACAACACTACACTTTGATACATTAAAACTCATCTGCCAAACATCTGCCCACTGGTTGAGAATATTGAGGTCAGATTGAATTATCTCTGGACAGTGAGCATTACCAATCACTTTCGAGTCATCGGCAAATAGCAAAGCACTGCATCTAGTAACATTAGGCATATCGTTAATAAACAGCAGGAACAACAAGGGACCAAATACGGATCCTGGATGATATCATTAACCTGGCCTGTGATTCCATAGGCACGCAGTTTTAGTAACAGACGCTTGTGAGGTACTTTATCAAAAGCCTTTTGGATGTCTAAATAAACCAGATCTGCAGGATCACCACTTTCTAAAATCTTGATAATATGTTGTAGAGAAGAAAATCTTGCGAAAGGTTATTAAATTATCGTTAATAATTCATATTACATTACATTACAGATATTTACCCGTGCCAAACGAGGATGGATGTATAAATAACAGTACAGTGCGGCAGTTCGAGTATGACTTGTTATATACAGATATCACTGGTATCGGATTTGTTATCAAAACAGCTGGTTCCTATTGGTCAGAGTTGAGGTAATTATATGAGAGAAATAAAGATATGTATCGTTTAAAGTTATCATCATCCTCAAACTCAATATATGTTCTTCATTGTTCCAAGCGTTCAATTTAAAAATCATCTTCAGAGGTATGAAAAGGTTTTCCACTTAAAGAATTCTCAAGCCATCAGAAATTTGAATGCATGACAACTATACCAGTTCCATTGGGGAGGACACTAAATTCCTGGCAAGGAAATCAGTACATGAAGAACTGCCCATCTCTCACGGAGGAAAACCTCACCAGGACACAACCAAATTTGGTTGGGTTTCACCTGAGAATTTTGGGTTGATCAAGTTTTGGTTCTGGATTCACCAGAATGTTCCATACTTATTTCTATATAAACAATTTATTTTCACAGATGTAAGACGAGGATAGTGGATTCGTTTGGTACCGAAGCCGAATTCAACTATATAAAGTTCAGTAAAACCGACAGCAAGTATAAGTCTTCTTGGGGAAATCTGGAGTTGAATTTGAGACAATTCATGACCATGTTCCGTACGTTCTACCACTAGTATACATGCATGCATGAGTTTACCAAAGGTGATCAAATGCACTGACACTGAATGAACAATCAGGGGCAATGCTGGTTGAAGCAACATAATTGTGTTCCTTTTTACAAAACTCGCAAATCCCTTTGATTAATTCCATGTTACAACATGTTGCACTATTTAAGCCTACCACTCTCCAAACTCATGCTGAGTTACTTTGTGTCATGGTAAATTACCAAATGTGTTCGGAGGTTCGGCAACATTAAAAACGGGAGAGAGGATAATAAATATGGCTTGTATTAGTCCATCAACTTTGCGATGATTTCGTGCGATAGTCTCAACCGTTTTGTTCAAGATTGTAGGCTTGGTATTTTTCCATGTCTTGAGGACTAAAAGTAAGTTGGCAGGTTGCATGCCATTAAGTTGGTAAATTGACCATGATTTGTTGGTATATTGACCATTTCACGTGATTTGAGTTCTATCAAGCTTCAAACTATACAGACATTAGTTATAATGAAAGCTGCAAAAGTATAAAGGATGATGGTCCACACCCCCCCCCCCCCCCAATCCTTAAATCACGCTCGTATGAATTAATGTTTCAACATTTTTCAGCTCACAGTCCAGACAATTCATTTATTGGTTTTGTTTCTGGTGCGGCAAAACGAACGTCAAAGAGAAGCAGGAAGTATGCAAAAAAGAATATGGCTTTGGTCTATGCGAAACAGGATAGTTACTGGATAGTAAGTTTCATCTAATCTCTTTTATATTGAAAAATCCAACTATGGAAAATTAAGCTTGCCTCCATTTTTAAACTACCATGATAAATTGGAATAACTGTTCTCATTTGTAAGCTTGGTCAATACTCAATAGTTCAATTAGCGGAAATTGGATCAATTTTAACCCAAAAATCCAGTTACACCTTTTGTACAGGAAAAATACTGAATAAGTTCGTATGTCTATCTTAATGTAGGTTGGAAACAGGAGATATCTGGACAAAATTCATGAATATGCTGAGATTCATGGCACCTTTAATGTAAGAAAACTGTTTAAAATGAAATATAATTTGAATTGATAATTCGTAGTATATATTTGAACTTCTAATGAAAAAGTAGTTTTGATTTGCTCCGAGAAACATGTATATTGTCAGTATTGAAGTTGCTCCGAAAAGTTATCACGAAAAGCATTATACATGTGCAGAAAGATTTTGTAAGTAAATAAAATGTTTCTCACCCAAACAATTTCGCTGAAGGCAACATATCTGTGAAGGCGCTGTGGAAAATTTAGTAGAATTTTATTGAGAGTATAAAAATATTTAACTATATCTCGTTCTTGTTTAGCGAACACTTGGTGACTTACCACATTTCATACCAAAATACGTCATCAACCATGGAGTCGTGAACGGAACTACCATAGAGAAAATGTTACAACAATCAAAGGTAGTACTTTATAGAATGCTATACAGGTATTCTTCATTCCTGGTAGTATCGGATCCGATTACCGTAAAAACATGCATGAAGCTGTTTTAAGGCGAACCATCAAATAGAATATATTTACTTAGCTTTTTACTATATTAAACAGCTATAAAGTAAACTATACAGTATAATCAGCCAAGATGGCGCCCAATTACGCCTAACTAACGCGTCCAACTACGAAGAAATCATCGTAATCATCAGCACTGACGACAATCCGGGTTTACCATAAATAAAGCCTGCAAAATAAATCATCAAAGATTTTTTTGCACTTCACTTGGTTGAACTAGAATACTGGGTTTGGTTGATTATCCAAGTGAGTAGATATATACACAATTTAAGACCTAACCAGGAACGGTTGCGAAAAATGCAACACTAGGTCCTCTGGCAGGAATTGAACCCACGGCCCTGCGATTCCGGTGCAGCGCTAGCTCTAACCAACTGAGCTACAGAGGCCAGTTGCTGAGCTGTAACCGTAAGTTCTGTAAAATCGTTGTGTTTTCCCTAACAATGTCGGGATCTTATTAAATGAAAAATAATTCGAGCAAGATAAAGCAAGTGAAAGAAGCCGGAAGAGTCAGTTCAAAATGATTTTGTTAAGGTCATTAATATTATGAATTTCCGCTTGTGTAGGTTTTTGTTGGTCTTGGTTTTCCATATGAAGGACCAGCACCTCTGGAAGCAGTTGCAAATGGAGCAGCGTTCTTAAACCCGAAGGTCAGTCTTGGTGTATTTTTCATTATCTTAACAATGATAAGATTATTGATAGTAAGGACAACAGAATATCTGAAGTCTCTTATTACCAATGAGTCGAGATTCACTATAATATAAATATTACAATATAAAAATATCATATATATTCGTTGTCCTGAAAATTAAGTTGGGATTCGTGCGATTTAGTAAAAGAAAAACCCTCAAAATGTAAAAATAGGTACATTAGGCGTACATTATGCCACATAATTTACTTTAGACATACTTTGTGTTTCATATAATTTGTTGTTCTTTATTGATCTTAATTAGACCAACGTTACAATGTAAACTTTTATTGAACTTTAATGTAACTAAATATTCTTATCTCAGTCGAGATGTTGTCACAGTGGACCAATAATGGATGACCGTTACAGAACCTCTAGAAAGAACAATTTAGAATACATTGAGCAATCGAGTATAAAGGAATTTGTTTTCACAAAACTGAAAAGTGCATGTAATGAGGACCAATGTGATATAGAAATGTTATTTTCTATTTAAACAGTCACAGTACATTATATCCATTACTACGACTATAGATATTTATTAAAACACTAAAATCTGCAATTGTGTTTATACAGTTTCCAGTTCCTCACAACAGATACAATTCCGAATTCTTTGCCTCCAAACCAACGAGAAGACTTGTTACATCACAAAATCCTTATGCTGAGCAATTTATAGGAGAACCTTATGTTTATACTATTGATATATGGAATGTCACTCAGGTTACCAGAGCCATGACGAAAATTATGAAAAAAACGGTATGTTCTGCATTTTTATTATTGACATGGATGCTCAGGAATCTGAAGGAAAAGGCATGCTTTTCCCCCAATTTTTTAGTTTTAAAATTGCTCAACACTGCATTCTTGAGAACAGTTCGCAGTTTTTTCTTAGACAATTATTAATCTAGGCCCATGGCATAAACGGTTCCCGCATTCAAGTTCAGTCTGGTTTAATTCACAAGAACTGAAGAACTTACCTCGAAAAGGTTGCCCCCAATACCGACACATTCTGTCAATATGTACGTAGCCGTAGTTATGTAATTGATTCAAATGACCTCAACTGCACACTTTGACATAAACAGCAAAGTTGTAACTTATAATTAATTTCTATATTGCATTTCAGTTGAAACCGTATCTTCCTTATGAATATACTCATGAAGGAATGTTGGAAAGAATGAGTGCACAAGTAGAACATCTTGTAAGACATTAAATTTCTTGCTAGTTAAACAAATATAAGCAACTGTATTCAGATGTATATAAGTTGAATGGAAAATATAATTTTACACAATATAGATATAGACAGCAAAATAGGTTCATCTAATCAGAAATACTGACTGATGAAAAAAATAATGCTACAATTATAAATTCAGTCCAAATTTGTCTTCTTATCAGCAAGATATTTCAGTTGATATTAAATTATGTCATGTTTGTTGATGAAAAAAGAAGTAAATCTCAATTTAATTTCTGCAGGATTTCTGTCGAGACAGCCAATGGCCACCATTAAAGAACATGAAAACAGTCAAAGGAAAACTTGGTCAGTCTTGTAAAGATGCATGCTGGGAGAAAGGTGAGCAGAAGGGCAATTTAGGTGTTGTTGTATAATTATGTCATAATTATGTACATTAACCACTAACCATATTTTACAGGAATGCTATGTGAACCTTCATACTGGGACATTTTAAATCAATTGATTTCGTTTAGGAGGTGAGACTTGCCGTATCTCGTTCATTAAAGTATACTAAAATTGCAAATTTTTTAATGGAACTGTATGATCAAAGACCTAGACCAGTGGTGGTGTTTTCCAAGCCTAATGTATACAATTGGGGTGATGGTAACCAGAAATATGAATGAGTGAACAAATTTAGTTGACTATTGAAAAGAACAAGTTAAAGAAGTTAGAAGTTAAAGAACGAAGAACACTATGTAGTATCTCAGGTGGAAAGGGGAAACTCAACACGGACACACACGGTACTTTGAGCTTATGCAAACGGAATCCATGTGGAAAATGATTAGTCTCCTCAGTTCCGTTCACCGTTTGTAAATCACTTATATTTTCTTCCTGATATAATATCGGTATATATATTGTTACTCCTTCAGAAGTAGGCCTACAGGAAATATACACACTTATTTAATATAATTTGACCTTTTCTCTTTCAGGGAAAGAATATCATGTGATTCTGTAAAGTATAGTGATTTATTAGTGGCACCATCATATGAAGAGAAAACAAAGATCTGTCATTTCCAAAAACAGCCATTGTTATACAGTTGTGTATCTTCCTCTACGTCACACATGAGACTTTGTCCTTGTCGTGACTACATTAAAGATCAAGTTGCCTTGTGTAAAGACTGTTGGTGAATGAATGAAAGGAAAAATACAGAATGAACAGTTAGAGAAGAAACAATGTTAGATAAGATGTGTTCTAGACTCTAATTCTTTTATACATATCCATAATATATTACCGGCAAAGAATAATTTTGTCGGACTTTATGCCTCAAAAGTCTATAATCGCAAGCTTGCTTTGCTGTCAATGGACTCTACAGCGGCCACAGATTTTGACCTTTGATAAATTCCCTCTACAATCTTGGACATAACTGGTTGAGACGATACCTTCCCCCCTATACAAAATTCGCATACCCCTTATGATAAATTCCCTGTAAAATCATGTTGCGCTTCTTAAACCCCCACTCCCTTGAGCTTGGGTCAGGGTAAATTCAGGGTAAATCCTTGAGCTTGGGTCAGGGTAAATTGTCAAAAGTTATTTCGGGCTTGTTCACAACATTGTACTGGGAGAGAGGGGGTCACGAAATTTGTTTAGTCACTGTAGATCAACTTTTCAATATTGCGAGTAATGGTCCCTGCAAGGTTATGTCCAAGATTGTCTGAAACACACTGAACCCAATTGCACGTCATAACTTAAAATTTTTAAGCTCTATTTCACTGAGATTGTCTAAACGATGGATATTTATCTTAGTATTGGTTTTTGAGCAATAATTTTTCGTTCGTCTAAAAAATAAGTAATATATAGGCTATTTGATCATAAAACAACCTAAAAATTGACGTGTCCTGAAATATGCATGATATCGATTTGTATCCTGATTGGTATTTGGCTTAAAGCAGTTTATACCATGCTGCAAGGACGGGTGTCCTCCAGCCATGGGGCGTAAACGGCACAGCCATGTTAGCTTTGGAACTTAATCCAATTATCCAACTGTCATGCTCAAGTGGTTGCTATTTTGTATGCAATTGTATAAAATGTGCAATATATTTTATGGTTTCAAACTCGCCTTTCAAACTGATAATCACTTAACCAAATATTTTCTATAAGATGGTTAACCAACTGTAATCTATATCATGGTTTGATAAAAGAACAGTCAACGGGGCTTTTCAACAGTTAATGGCGAACCCAATGTCCCAATGTCTAGACCTATCAAGTACTATAATATTTTCGCTGTTATCCCGGTTAACCGTTGAAACGACATTAAATCTTTCGTTAATCCTTTGAAATGCTCTTAAGCCTCTTATATCTTATCATATAACGTTAATGGTCCCAAAATCATAGGAACATACTCGCAATTCCATATCATTTTTCATTTAGTAATTTGGGGGTTTTGTTGCTGGGGGTTTGTAGGTTTTGTCGGTGGGGTTTTGTCTCGTGAGGTTTTGTCACATGGATGATAGATTCACTATTATGTAATCTGCTATCAAATCTACTACGTGCTCAATTTTCAAATATATCAGTTTAAATCAATAAAATGTCTTTTGTTGAACTGCCTTGATTGCTAAGCATTCTGAATTTCACTAGAATGACTGCTTACAACGTGGCATGACATGACAAGTTTTAATCATAAAGAAAGCGATATTTAATTTGGATCTCATTTATATATTATGTGATGTGGCAAGTATTACACCAAACAACAGCTAATTTTCTGCTAATTTTTTCAATCCGTGCTAATTATAATGGTGAAAATAAAATTAACGGGAATAGTGATGTTATTATATATCGGAGTGATGGCAGCAATAATTATCATATTCACGATGTTAGTCAATGTTATGGATAACACGGGTAATCCTACTCGGGCATGGCACATTGCTAGCTTGGTGTTGAATTCCCATGAAGATCTAGGACTGGATGGAAACCATATAAAAAGTAAGCAAATCATAGGATATATTCAAAAATTCATTAATTTGAATAGTTTGATTGAGTTTCAAATTCGTACTAACCGATAATGCATGCACCAATTTTTGACCAGGATTAGTGTCCAACAATTTCGTTTAGAACAAATTTTATTTTGACACGTTCATCAAGTCAAGCGCTGTCCAACAAACGCCGCAAAGAGATTTTAGTTGAGGTTTTGGTTGTTGCATGTTGGCCGATTAATGCGCAAATGCAAAGATCAGATGGAATAACATTTAATGAACGAGAAACAGAGCTACGTTGTCACGACAATATCTTGAGTGCGTGGTGCCAGTATACTTAGGTAGTGCATGTCTATACACGATAAGCTGCGGATCTTTAGCTTAGTTTAGGATCAAACTACCTGAAAAATTCAACAAGAACTTCAACGTTTCGTCTGCCCTTCGTCTGGAACTTACCGAATGAAATTGGAATCGAGGTTTGACTGATATGAGAGAAAATTGCTTTCAGTTTCACTCACTAGAGCAGACATTGCAAAGTTTCTCCAAGAGTCCAGGTTACAAATTGAACTGATAGGGCTATATACAATATACTAGATTACTAGATAAAGTCAGTTCTATTAAGATATTTTACTCAACTGAGCGTCGGGCAAAAACAGGCAGATTTGGTTGTACTCCGATAGGCGGATAAGGCCAATCTCATCGATCTACACGAAGGAGTTATTTTTATGCAATATCACAAATCATGTTTACTCATTTTCAGAAGAGCCAATTGGTAACATCGTTGACCGCATACAGAAAATTGGAAATGTATTGGAGAATATTACCAACAAAATTGAGTCGATGGAAATTAGAGCCAAAAGAAGTCAACAGTCAGAAAGAAAAAGTAAGCGAGTTAATTCTCTTTTTCAACAATAATCTTGTATCTTTATTTCATTTACCGCACTGCATGTAGATCTCCACAAACTCTTGGAGCCCGTGCCATATTCTTTTCTTGATCCAAGCAGTAAGTAGGAAAGAACTATTATACGACAAGTTTCAATTTGCCCGATTTATGTCGTCCAAAAACTTTCCTTCACACTTTTATTTGCCTCCGGAATTTTTACAACACACACATCACACCGTAAATCTCCCATTAACCCCCCCCCCCTGGGGTTTATTTAATTCAGACACCTTGGCATCGGAAGGAGAATTTCGAGAGCAGGAAGCTAGAAGAATGCTAGTAATAATGAGGTCGGATACTCAAGGAGTATAGTGAGCATTGCATGCCATTGGCATTGCTCTAACTTTCATAATTAATTATTTCATGTGACGTCAAGGCTGTTTTGTTGGCCAAATTTAAAGTGCGGACGTTTTAATGCGGAGCGAAATATTTATGCTATTTCCTTAATTTGACATAGCTATATACACTTTCATAATTGATATTCTAACTACATGCACTTTGTCATTAATTTTTCGCATCTTTTTACAGACAATGAACATGTTCGAAGATTTTGTCACGTTCCTAAACCAACTACCCAATATCCATTGTGTGATGAAAAATTTTTGGTATTTAATAACTCTATTTTATAATAAAGATAAATTATGGGAAATGAAACCGTCTCATTTCAATTTCCCGAGTATATAATATGTATTTATTTACCGTTTCGGACCGGTACAGTCTTACTACTCTTTCTGCAAATATTTTTTAATATAAATTTAGTAAGATGTTTGCCCCAAAAGCCAAAGCTTATCAGGAGTCTCACATTTGATTACAAAGTATTTTTTTAAAAAGGAATTATTTACAAAATCAAATGCAAAAAAGAAACAGCCAACGAAGAAAAAGAAAAAGAACATAGACACAATGACAAAGCATTAGACTAGGAGAAACGACAAATATCCAGAATAAATCGTTGGACTATACATAATAGCGAACAAAGTATAACTCAATTTTACGGATCCTTTCAACATGTACTGAACTTTATCATTGTCGCTACTCACCAGCCATGCCTGACCACAAACTTGTGCAGCAGATGTAAGAAGTTTATTACGTTGATCAGCAAAACGAGGACATGATAAGAAATAATGTTTTACGATTTCTCTGTCTAGACCACACATACATAAAGGAGAATTACATTATTGGATGAGGTTTTTGTGATATCCGGAATTATCAAGGTCAAGGTAAGTGTTATCAGGCGAAGCCGAAGGCTGAGACTGATAACACTTACCGAGACCTTGATAATTCCGGATATAACAAAAACCGAATTCAATAATTGTTTTATTATACATTTTTTTTAAACTCCTTCGATAAACAACGAATTAAATTCTGTCGCACAAAACTACGTTTAGTTCTAAAATATTGGGGTAAAAACGGTCCAATTATAAAATTAAAACAAGAACGACAAAATATTAGAAACCTAATTTACTTACTATAGTTCTGATAAAGGTTTCAAAAGAGTTTATTTTTACGCAAAAACTTTAAAAACACATCGTTTATTCATGAGTTTATTCATGTTGTTTTTATTCTTGTATGTAAAGCTGCTGCTCGCTAAAAAGTACGTACTGCGGGCTCAATCTACAGATAACTTAGTTATCTGCTAGCAGATAACTCAGTTATCTGTAGGTTGCATGATTGCCATATTTAACTGTAAGCAATTAGCCAATCAGAAGACACGTAACGACTACAATGTATAATAATATACAATTATTGGACGAGGTTGAGCAAAATATCGTGATTTATCAGTGGCGAGCAGATCAATTATTTGCCGATGCCGAAGGCAGAGGCAAATAATTGATCTGCGAGACACTGATAAATCACGATATTTTGCGATAACCGAGTTCAATAATTGTTTTATCATTTACTGCAAAAACATTTAGTGCAACTTTGGTCGCCTTCTTCGTGTTGTCAGCATCTTTTTGGTCGAGCAAACAGGTCAAATCGTCTTTCGACAGCTCTGCAAAACGGGCCATGTTTACTAATGATTATAAAATGGCTAAAGAAACCGATATTTTGCAGCTAAGCAGTGCTTGCCGAAAGTGCGCATGCTCAATAAACTGTTTGCACCAGTTATTTGCAGCTGACGTATTATTTACACCAGTTATCTGTAGGTGAATTAGCCAATGACAATTGAGAATATAATTATGTGAATGATAATAATAATTAAGTGCACAGAAACCTAATCTTAGTCTTATATGTAAAACAGAAGCTTTCCTCGTAAGTGAAAAATGTAACCATTTATCATAATGTAGTGGATGATAAAGGTTAATTATTTAGTTATTAATATGGGATTTCCAGTCGAATTTCTAATATCAAGATCAATAGAGTTCCATAGAGAAATCGTGGAAGGAAAGAAGGACTTTTTGAATTTTTCAGTTCTACATAATAATAATAAAGTGACTCACTATTCCCAGTAGTATAATTATCCCATATGATTCCACCACACTCCATAATTTGATGCATCAAACCTTTGTACATTGTACAAACAGGCAAGGGTTGATCTAGTAATTTTAAGTATTTAACATATTTAATCGTTTATAGATGCCTTTTCATAGATTGAAAATATATGACTATTCCAAGACATGTTATTTTGAAAAGTAAGGCCAAGATGAGTATGGATATCTACTTCTTCGATATCACACCCTCTCATTGAAAGCACCGGGTGATTTTCTTTTTCTCGTTTCTTAGAAAATGTCATAGATTGGGTTTTAGACGGGTTCATCGTCACTAACCACCTATCAGACCATTCGGAAATCTTATTTAAGTCATTAGAGTTCTCGTGTTGATAAAAAAGGCCGGGCAATTGGTAATAACAAGGTCTAAAGTCGACGCATGCTGGCTGGTGACTCTGGTAAGTTCCATGATCAGTTGCGCTGGGTCGTCGCGAAGAGATATAAGCAGGGGGGTGAGTATCTCATTTACCGACAAAAGGGCGTGGTCTCTTGGTGTGGTCATTCCTAGATGACAAATCAATTTCACGTAATTTCGGAATCCGACATATCTTTACGTTGACGAGGATTTTGTTGGACAACGCCTTAATTCAATAGGAATTACAGGCCAGGGGAAAGATCAGGCCGTGGCAAAAGGGCCTCGCATAACTAAGGGGGTCAGGATTTTGAAATTTGAAGCTCAGAAATGCCATTTCCTGAATTCTGAGCTGCGGATTTACTATCAAACATTTCCCCCTAAACATGCCTATTTTAGGTAAAAAATGGACATATGAAAGAAGCAAAATGATAACAAAATTGTTTTGTCAATACTTATAACACCGAGTTTTAATTATCTTAAAACACAAAAATAGTTAGAAAAAAATCATTTTGGTTCATGTTGTAACAGCAGCACAACAGCAGTTGAGATTGTAAATCATTTGTTTAATCATATTTAAAATGCCGCATTTTAAAATTGCTCCAAAAAGACTTCGTTTGCAGACGGACAGATAACGCAGCTTCCATATCGCATCTTCATTTGACGGGAATTTCTTTACTTACTGACAATATGCAACATTTGACTACATTTTGACGACATTTTGACGACATTTACAATAAATTTCCCCCTTTAACGTATCGTTCATTTATGGTGATATTTTTACTTTGCCGACAAATCCTTCATTTGCTGACAACATTTTTTCAGGGGGGTGTCACACCCCTCACACCCTCCCACATGGCGACGGCTCTGTGTGCAACTGAATTCCTACATCGGTACTTTCTTGCGGGTAACTGACGTTATAATGTGCGTTAAAATCGCCGACATTTACTACATTGAAATCTCTTGGCAGATCACGTATTACAGGGGGTATATAAAAATGGTAATCCAATTTTAGTTTGTTATCGTGCGTTAGGTGTTGAATTTATAGATTTACTTTTCTCATATCAATAATGATCAAGTCTTTATCTGCCAAATGATACCATTTTTGTATGATTGCAAGCAGAATTTGCACAATACGATATTACGATCCGATCCACCTTTGGTGCAAAATTACATTGTCTATTGAAATTAAAATTAATACATTATTGATCAACCAAACTAAAATTCTTGATTCTTAAAGGGTGTGAAAGATTAAATTATTGGATATATTGTGATATAGGTTTGACTAATCCCCTCGCACGAGACGGAGAACCAGGGACAGGGAAAAGAAAAATGGAACATGGAAATCACCTCAACATTGGGGTGGGGCACTGAACATCAGAGGGACCAGCTTAAATAATTTCCCCCCTCCCATATTCAATTTGTAGGTCTTTAACAAATTTTGGCCCCCACGGCAGGTTGCCGGACATCATCGAAGCCCTGACACTGGTACATAAATCATTCAAGGTGGTTGATAGCCATTGGTATTAGGCCATGATCAGTCCTCAAAAAGGGGCCATAATAGAGTTTTTCTCATCTAATGATTAATAAATAAATCACAACAAGCTATTTATAAAAATAATTGACCACACTGTATACAATGAAAACTTTCAACCTCCCGAGTTATATATAATAAGTTGGTCAGTTATTATCAGGCGAGGGGTTATAACCCAATATAAATAACTTGTTGTGATTTATTTATTAATCATATAGTTGCATCAATGTATTTCTAGTCTAGTTAAGTATATTGACTGACAAGTCTACCGCTGCCACCAAAATCAAGTTATCAGTTATTATCCTGCTTGTCGTTTGTACCTGACGCAAATAATCACCAAATGAATTTGTTCTCGGTTGCTCAAACGCATGAATGAACGGGAGGCAAGGGGAGGCTCTGCCACCCTCCGATGATCTCCAAAACTGTTCTTGTGAAAAGTTGAAATCTGGGCAGTAAGTGGGGGGAGAGAAGGTGCAATGTCGGGAATGGAGCATGGCCCCGATCCCCATATATAGGATTCTCGCGCCATTGGCGCTCGTGTTCTGAATCTCTGTAACGTAAGGCTCCCAAATTAAGTCAACACCCTGCAGGCTACGCCACTGTGGGACAATGTAATTCTGCACCTTGTGAACAGGCTTGTTCATAACAATGTTATCTATACGTTATTATATATATCTTATGTGTTATTTCCTCTTTTGGTAAAGTGCTTAGCTATAGTGTAATAGAATAGCTAAAATTTGACTGTTTATGTTACAACAAACTTGAGATTTTACTATTAAGTTGCCAAATATGACTTTCTAGTGTTGTTATATGGTGCTCACAACTAAGCCAAAATTTTACTATTAATCTGCCAAATATGACTTTCTTATAGTGTTCTAGAACTAACAATTAAGTCAGTGTAATATAGAGCCATTGCCAAAGTTTATTCATATCATTTTCGTTGTTGAAGTATATCCTCTTTTGGGTTGTTGATAAGGTCGAAAAACCTTAAGTACTACGTTACCAATAGTCAATACTACAATGTAAAACATGGTTGTTCTATCCCGTTTCTGTTTTTATACCGGCTGAACAATTTTTAAGAAACAATTGACAGCAACCTTGTGAGTTGTGTCAAACTTCTTCAGCCATTTTCATGCTTGTCGGTTTCTTCAGGGAAGCATCACATATCGATTTCGCCCACGAGAAACGTCATATGGACGTTTCTCTGAAGACACCCCCCCTCACCCCACTTAGAAACGTCACGCATAGTTTTCGACATTATATGGTATACATAAACGCTGCAAAACTACTGTAACTTCTTCAGTGAATACTATATTTGAAAGTTTTTTGAGAAAGTATAATTAAAATTACTTCGGCAATGACCCTAATTAGGTCGATAAAATGAGCTCTTATAGTAATACCCCAATGGAATATTGAAGGAACTGCAAAATAATGAACAAAATAATGAACAAACCACAGTGTAAACTGACAACAAACTTGCAAAAGCGGGAGTGGAAATGTTGTAGTTTTTTTACTCAATTAACTGTAAAATTGTTTCTGGTATTTGTACATGCATAGCATAATTATGCAATTATCGGAATTTCCACCCGAAAATGTTGTGTTTGTTCGCTTATCAATCAAGATTTCGAAAATCTATACAAACATGGTAATTTATAATGTATAGAATAAATGGACCTACGCGACGGCGTTTGCATCAAGTTGTTATATTTTTCAATACTCTGCTAATGAGACAATGGCGATGATTCCAAACAACTATCGAACAACTGTCGATTTTTTCCACGACGTACGCAGAGAAACGTCACAGCCGACACCCCCCGCACCCCCGCACCCCCCAACGTCCATATGACGTTTCTCGTGGGCGAAACCGATATGTGAGGCTTTCCTAAATCAAAAACTTGAAAATAGAATCAAATTGATAAAATTTTTGTTCTTTTCTGTTTAATTTTTGCAGTATGTTAAATCGAACTGGGGAATCCCTTGTTATGCCATGGAAAATAACATACGTAACGACGATATATGTTCCATCCTCATCTATTTGAGCGAGGTATAAGTTGGTCACGCTCGGATTGTTTTGCTTAAAATGTATTAGTTACTTGTATTTGTTGTTTAAGCACCCACCCCTGAACCAAAACCTGGCTAAGGCCACAATGACTTTATCACATAACGATTCATCATTACTAACAAACGTTACAAAGAAAAACTATACAAAACATCAACATTAACTATTCACAAGTTGGGTGTCACTATTCTTTACTCTAGTTCTATGCACTGAAAACTCCTCTTTATTAGCTACCTTGACCTTGTCCTTGTTTTTAGGGATTGCAGGCCACAACATCAATCTCTGCTACCACCTATATGCCATTTGTTTATATCCCCCGTACATCCCACAGTTAGCTATAGCCAGCAGGTAATAATGACTACGCTCATAGAGTCATTTTAGTTACCCCGTACTGAGACGCAGCTATATTGCATTAGAATTTAGAATATAGATACCACAGATAGATACGGTAACTTATTATTATCGGTATAGGTTGAACAATGGTGTCCACGTTTACCATGGAGAAAAACATCTTCAACTTCTAAAACCACGCCTGATACAATTGGCAGAAAGGTTTGTACATTATGCTGCTTCAAGACGGTTTTACTGTTTTGAGAGTTTTTATTCGTTTGATTGGTCATATGAGACTGATGATAGGGTTTATGAGAATTACATACGCTAGCGTAGGCGTTACAATATTTTAGTTTGTCGAACCAGTTTAAAAAAGATGTGATGATGATGATTGCATTTAAAACAGAGAAAGTCATTGGTAGGAGAAAATATTGTTTCTCTGCCAAAAACTCAATTCTATAGGCTTCTAGCTATATAGGTGAACCAAAGTCAAAATTAGAAAATGCATAGGGTAAAAAGGTTCGCCGAACTAGTTTCGTAATCGCACTTCTCTTCTAATCGATATCCAATTCTCGCTTTCATTGATCAAGAACAAGAGCTTGTTAATTATCCATTGGCCATTATCTACGAACGGGTGATGCCAGATCATTTTACTCGCCAAAAGGGAAAATCCTTGGACCTTGTAGATAAACCATAAAACCAGAAATTTAAATAATATATTTGCATTTTCACAGATTGAAATTCGCAGAACTGTCGATGGATTAATTACAAAATGGTTTAGCGATTCAAATTACCGGTGGATGAAAAACCGCATTACATCAATGAAGAAGGACTGGGCCACAGCTATTCTTTCTCTTAGCAAAAAGAGACCACTAACAAAACGTACAAAAAAGAAGGTACGTTCAACTTGTACACGTTACAAATTCACACATGCATGTAATTAGCAAAAATTCAGGCAAACGAGGATTAACCGAGATTAACTGTAAATGCATTTTATATAACAATAGCGGACGAAGCCCGAGCTTAATTTTGAGATTAATTCTGAATTCGTCGGTTTATATACTCAGACGGATCATCCGTGCAGACGAATTGCTCAATAATTTGTCTTGACTGATGATCAGATAGTTTCCGCTGAGTTTATTCTCAGACGAATTATCAGTTAGTTATCTACAGACGATCTATCTTTTCTTTGCCCACATTCATCCAGACGCATCATCATCTTTTTCCAGTATAAATCGTGACATTCTTTTCGACATTCCAAACCGTGGTTATTTTCTTTTGGATTAAACCTGGCACAAAAGTATAATGTTGAATGAAATAACAAACCAAACGGAAAACGATATTTCTCTTCTTTCAACTACAGATTGTCGTTTACCTCGGAGCGTTCGCAGCCACGCCAAGACTCTTGAGACGAGCATTTTCTGGTGGTGCTCTGGGAGAGTTGGTTCAATGGAGTGACGTAATCACATCTTTTTATCTTCTTGGTCATGACATCACTATTGTTAAATATCAAGATGAATTACAGAGGTAACGACATTGGCGAACTGTCTTAATTTACCGTATTACTGTGTATACCTTGAGTAGAGCAATAGCAAGAGTCTAAAATAGGTTTTTGATGGGTGCGGAGTAACGTTTAGGTTAAGGAAAACTGAATGAACAGAAGGGAAATTGTGGTATTCGAGAATTTGGAAAGTCGCGGGACGTAAGAAGAAAATCTTGCGAAAAGACAGAAAGAAAAGCTGAGCACGGGATTTGGGATTTCAAACCCTCTCAGTATGTCTGTCTACTATCTAATTCATTAGGTGTAGGTTAAAAATACTAGATCTGAAAAATACTAGGGTGTCCAAGTTCAAAGTATTTTCTTGCTGTTTAACTATAAAGTCTCCAATTGAATTTTTAAATGTTTGCTTCCCCAAAGTCAGCGAGTAGACCTTAATACCTTATGCATAACGACGTTTCCTTGAAGTGCTTGACTACATCTACCATAATACTTTGCGAGTATCTTAGTAGCAGCTCTGGTAGTAGTAGCCAAGCACAACAAGGAAACATCATTATGCATAAGATCCATTAATCTCCGTTTTTATAGCCTATGCATTTAAGCTGCCCTTTTCTATGCTACGTTTCCCGAAGTTATCGTTAATAATTCATATTACATTACATTACAGATATTTACCCGTACCAAACGAGGATGGATGTATAAATAACAGTACAGTGCGGCAGTTCGAGTATGACTTGTTATATACAGATATCACTGGTATCGGATTTGTTATCAAAACAGCTGGTTCCTATTGGTCAGAGTTGAGGTAATTATGTGAGAGAAATAAAGATAATTATGTATCATTTAAAGTTATCATCATCCTCAAACTCAATATATATACGTTCTTCATTGTTACAAGCGTTCAATTTAAAAATCATCTTCAGAGGTATGAAAAGGTTTTCCACTAGCTTAAAGAATTCCCAGGCCATCAGAAATTTGAATGCCTGACAACTATACTAGTTCCATCTGGGAGGACACTAAATTCCTGGCAAGGAAATCAGTACATGAAGAACTGCCCATCTCTCATGGAGGAAAAACCTCACCAGGACACAAACAAATTTGGTTGGGTTTCACCTGAGAATTTTGGGTTGATCAAGTTTTGGATCTGGATTCACCTGAATGTTCCATACTTATTTCTATATAAACAATTTATTTTCACAGATGTAAGACGAGGATAGTGGATTCGTTTGGTACCGAAGCCGAATTCAACTATATAAAGTTCAGTAAAACCGACAGCAAGTATAAGTCTTCTTGGGGAAATCTGGAGTTGAATTTGAGACAATTCATGACCATGTTCCGTACGTTTCTACCACTAGTATACATGCATGCATGAGTTTACCAAAGATGATCAAATGCACTGACACTGAAAGAACAATCAGGGACAATACTGGTCGAAGCAACATAATTGTGTTCCTTTTTACAAAACTCGCAAATCCCTTTGATTAATTCCATGTTACAACATGTTGCACTATTTAAGCCTACCACTCTCCAAACTCATGCTGAGTTACTTTGTGTACTTTGTGTCATGGTAAATTACCAAATGTGTTCGGAGGTTCGGCAACATTAAAAAACGGGAGAGAGGATACTAAATATGGCTTGTATTAGTCCATCAACTTTGCGATGATTTCGTGCGATAGTCTCAACTGTTTTGTTCAAGATTGTAGGCTTGGTATTTTTCCATGTCTTGAGGACTAAAAGTAAGTTGGCACGTTGCATTCCATTACGTTGGTATATTGACCATTTAAAATTTTCACGTGATTTGAGTTCTATCAAGCTTCAAACTATACAAACATTAGTTATAATGAAAGCTGCAAAAGTATAAAGGATGATGGTCCACACCCCCCCCCCCCCCCAATCCTTAAATCACGCTCGTATGAATTAATGTTTCAACATTTTTCAGCTCACAGTCCAGACAATTCATTTATTGGTTTTGTTTCTGGTGCGGCACAACGAACGTCAAAGAGAAGCAGGAAGTATGCAAAAAAGAATATGGCTTTGGTCTATGCAAAACAGGATAGTTACTGGATAGTAAGTTTCATGTATCCTCTTTTATATTGAAAAATCCAACTATGGAAAATTAAGCTTGTCTCCATTTTTAAACTACCATGATAAATTGGAATAACTATTCTCATTTGTAAGCTTGGTCAATACTCGATAGTTCAATTAGTGGAAATTGGATCAATTTTAACCCAAAAATCCAGTTACATCTTTTGTACAGGAAAAATACTGAATAAGTTCGTATGTCTATCTTAATGTAGGTTGGAAACAGGAGATATCTGGACAAAATTCATGAATATGTTGAGATTCATGGCACCTTTAATGTAAGAAAACTGTTTAAAATTAAATCTAATTTGAATTGATAATTCGTTGTATATATTTGAACTTCTAATGAAAAAGTAGTTTTGATTTGCTCCGAGAAACATGTATATTGTCAGTATTGAACTTGCTCCGAAAAGATATCACGAAAAGCATTATACATGTGCAGAAAGAAACCTTAACAAGATTTTGTAAGTAAATAAAATGTTTTTCACCCAAACAATTTCGCTGAAGGCAACATATCTGTGAAGGCGCTGTGGAAAATTAAGTAGAATTTTATTGAGAATATAAAAATATTTAACTATATCTGGTTCTTGTTTAGCGAACACTTGGTGACTTACCACATTTCATACCAAAATACGTCATCAACCATGGAGTCGTGAACGGAACTACCATAGAGAAAATGTTACAACAATCAAAGGTAGTACTTTATAAAATGCTAACATATTTTTAGGGCGCACGGCATAACAGGCAAATAAATGAAAAATACATACATACGCAGCGCAATGTGCTACATGCAACGATTAGCTATACAGGTATTCTTCATTCCTGGTAGTATCGCGTCCGATTACCGAAAAAACATGCATGAAGCTGTTTTAAGGCGAACCATCGAATAGAATATATTTACTTAGCTTTTTACTATATTAAACAGCTATAAAGTAAACTATACAGTATAATCAACAAAGATGGCGCCCAATTACTCCTAACTAACGCGTCCAACTACGAAGAAATCATCGTAATCATCAGCACTGACGACAATCCGGGTTTACCATAAATAAAGCCTGCAAAATAAATCATCGTTTTGTTTTCCCTTACAAGGTCGGGATCTTATTAAATGAAAAATAATTCGACCAAGATAAAGGAAGTGAAAGAAGCCGGAAGAGTCAGTTCAAAATGATTTTGTTAAGGTCATTAATATTATGAATTTCCGCTTGTGTAGGTTTTTGTTGGTCTTGGTTTTCCATATGAAGGACCAGCACCTCTGGAAGCAGTTGCAAATGGAGCAGCGTTCTTAAACCCGAAGGTCAGTCTTGGTGTATTTTTTCATTATCTTAACAATGATAAGATTGATGGTAAGGACAACAGAATATCTGAAGTCTCTTATTACCAATGAGTCGTGATTCACTATAATATAAATATTACAACATAAAAATATCATATATATTCGTTGTCATGAAAATGAAGTTGGGATTCGTGCGATTTAGTAAAAGAAAAACCCTCAAAATGTAAAAATAGGTACATTAGGCGTACATTATGTCACATAATTTACTTTAGACATACTTTGTGTTTCATGTCATTTGTTGTTCTTTATTGATCTTAATTAGGCCAACTAACGTTACAATGTAAACTTTCGTTGAGCTTTAATGCAACTAAATCTTCTTATCTCAGTCGGGATGTTGTCACAGTGGACCAATAATGGATGACCGTTACAGAACCTCTAGAAAGAACAATTTAGAACACATTGAGCAATCGAGTATAAAGGAATTTGTTTTCACAAAACTGAAAAGTGCATGTAATGCGGACCAATGTGATATAGAAATGTTATTTTCTATTTAAACAATTACAGTACATTATATCTACGACTATAGATATTTATTAAAACACTAAAATCTGCAATTGTGTTTATACAGTTTCCAGTTCCTCACAACAGATACAATTCCGAATTCTTTGCCTCCAAACCAACGAGAAGACTTGTTACATCACAAAATCCTTATGCTGAGCAATTTATAGGAGAACCTTATGTTTATACCATTGATATATGGAATGTAACTCAGGTTACCAGAGCCATGAAGAAAATTATGAAAAAAACGGTATGTTCTGCATGTTTATTATTGACATGAATGCTCAGGAATCTGAAGGAAAAGCCATGCTTTTTTTCAATTTTTTAGTATTAATATTACTGCATTCTTGAGAACAGTTCACAGTTTTTTCTTAAACAATTATTAATCTAGGCCCCTGGCATAAACGGTTTCCGCATTCAAGTTCAATCAGCTGGTTTAATTCACAAGAACTGAATAACCTATCTCGAAAAGGTTGCCCCCAATACCGACACATTCTGTCAATATGTACGTAGCCGTAGTTATATAATTGATGCAAATGACTGCACACTTTGATCTAAACAGCAAAGTTGTAACGTATAATTAATTTCTATATTGAATTTCAGTTGAAACCATATCTTCCTTATGAATATACTCATGAAGGAATGTTGGAAAGAATGAGTGCACAAGTAGAACATCTTGTAAGACATTAAATTTCTTGCTAGTTAAACAAATATAAGCAACTGTATTCAGATGTATATAAGTTGCATGGAAAAGATAAATTTACACAATATAGATATAGACAGCAAAATAGGTTCATCTAATCAGAAATACTGACTGATGAAAAAAATAATGCTACAATTAAAAATTCAGTCCAAATTTGTCTTCTTATCAGCAAGATATTTCAGTTTATATTAAATTATGTCATGTTTGTTGATGAAAAAAGAAGTAAATCTCAATTTAATTCCTGCAGGATTTCTGTCGAGACAGCCAATGGCCACCATTAAAGAACATGAAAACAGTCAAAGGAAAACTTGGTCAGTCTTGTAAAGATGCATGCTGGGAGAAAGGTGAGCAGAAAGGCAATTTAGATGTTGTTGTATAATTATGTCATAATTATATACATTAACCACTAAACATATTTTACAGGAATGCTATGTGAACCTTCATACTGGGACATTTTAAATCAATTGATTTCGTTTAGGAGGTGAGACTTGCCGTATCTCGTTCATTAAAGTATACTAAAAATGCAAATTTCTTAATGGAACTGTATGATCAAAGACCTAGATTATAATGTCTATTTGAATCGGGTTCGACATTGGTGGTGTTTGCCAAGCCTAATGTATATAATTGGGGCGATGGTGACCAGACTTAGATTATAATGTCTATTTGAATCGGGTTCGACATTGGTGGTGTTTGCCAAGCCTAATGTATATAATTGGGGCGATGGTGACCAGAAATATGAATGAGTGAAAAAAATTAGTTGACTATTGAAAAGAACAAGTTAAAGAAGTTAGAAGTTAAAGAACGAAGAACACTATGTATCAGGTGGAAAGAGGAAACTCAACACAAGGACACACACGGTACTTTGAGCTTATGCAAACGGAATCCAAGAGTTAATACTTACGCCAATATTTTGACTTGAGAAGTCCTTACGTCCCGCCACTGTCAAACAATGAATATTTGACCTACAATCTACATGTATCCCCAGCCTTCTCAGTCAGCTTCAGTCCAGTTTACGTCCCGCCACTGTCAAACAATGAATATTTGACCTACAATCTACATGTATCCCCAGCCTTCTCAGTCAGCTTCAGTCCAGTACAGTTTTGTGGGTCTCCTTCCGTTCACCGTTTGTAAATCACTTATATTTTCTTCCTGATATAATATCGGTATATATATTGTTACTCCTTGAGAAGTACAGGAAATATACACACTTATTTAATATAATTTGACCTTTTCTCTTTCAGGGAAAGAATATCATGTGATTCTGTAAAGTATAGTGATTTATTAGTGGCACCATCATATGAAGAGAAAACAAAGATCTGTCATTTCCAACAACAGCCATTGTTATACAGTTGTGTATCTTCCTCTACCTCACACATGAGACTTTGTCCTTGTCGTGACTACATTAAAGATCAAGTTGCCTTGTGTAAAGACTGTTGGTGAATGAATGAAAGGAAAGATACAGAATGAACAGTTAGAGAAGAAACAATGTTAGATAAGATGTGTTCTAGACTCTAGTTCTTTTATACATATCCATAATATATTACCGGCAAAGAATAATTTTGTCGGACTTTATGCCTCAAAAGTCTATAATCGCAAGCTTGCTTTGCTGTCAATGGACAGCACGCCACTGCAATGGACTCTACAGCGGCCACAGATTTTGACCTTTGATAAATTCCCTCTACAATCTTGGACATAACTGGTTGAGACTATACCTTCTCCCTATACAAAATTCGCATTCGCTTGGGTCAGGGTAAATTGTCAAAAGTTGTTTCGGGGTTTTCCCCATTAACCGTTAAAACGACATCAAATCTTTTCGTTAATCCTTTGAAATGCTCTTAAGCCTCTTATATCTTATCATATAACGTTAATGGTCCCAAAATCATAGGAACATACTCGCAATTCCATATCATTTTTCATTTAGTAATTTGGGGGTTTTGTTGCTGGGGGTTTGTAGGTTTTGTCGGTGGGGTTTTGTCTCGTGGGGTTTTGTCACATGGATGATAGATTCACTATATGTAATCTGCTATCAAATCTACCACCTGCTCAATTTTCAAATATATCAGTTTAAATCAATAAAATGTCTTTTGTTGAACTGCTTTGGTTACTACACATTCTGAATTTCACTAGAATGACTGCTTACAACGTGGCTACAATGACATGACAAGTTTTAATCATAAAGAAAGCGATATTTAATTTGGATCTCATTTATATATTATGTGATGTGGCAAGTATTACACCTCACAAAACATGATTGAGATTTCATACATCTAGCTGCTCAGTTAATTATCTCAATCCCTGATAAAAAAATTTAACAAAAATGGCGAAAATAAATTAACGGGAATAGTGATATTATTATATATCGAAGTGGTGGCAGCAATAATTATCATATTCATGATGTTAGTCAATGTTATGGATAACACGGTAACCCTACTCGGGCATGGCACATTGCTAGCTTGGTGTTGAATTCCCATGAAGATCTAGGACTGGATGGAAACCATATAAAAAGTAAGCAAATCATAGGATATATTAAAAAATGCATTCATTTGAATAGTTTGATTGAGTTTCAAATTCGTACTAACCGATAATACATGCACCAATTTTTGACGAGGATTAGTGTCCAACAATTTCGTTTAGAACAAAATTTATTTTGACACGTTCATCAAGTCAAGCGCTGTCCAACAAACGCTGCAAAGTGATTTTAGTTGAGGTTTTGGTTGTTGCATCTTGGCCGATTAATGCGCAAATCAGTGCAAAGGCAGATGGAATAACATTTAATGAACGAGAAAAAGAGCTACAAATTCAAGTTTTTTCATTGTTAATTAAGCCAACTATATGCAAATCAAAGGCAACTGGTCTTGATAAGATTTCTGCCAGACTTATTCGCGAATGTGCTGATCTTATTTCTAATCCGAAGATTGGAAATGTGCCAAAGTTACTCCAATCTTTAAACAAGGTACACGGAATGAAATGAATAACTACCGCCCAATTTCAGTGGTTTCAGCAATGGCCAAGGCCTTCGAAAGAATAATCTATAATCAACTTTATGTATACATGTTTGAACATAATTTACTAACAAAACACCAGTCGGGCTTTCGTTCTTTGCAGCGGTTACGGCCTTACTTGAGGGTACTGATAGTTGGGCCTACAATATTGACCGTGGCGCGCAACGTCAATGCCGTAGTATTCCTAGATTTGAAAAAGGCTTTCGATACGGTCAACCATGAGATTTTGTTGTCTAAGCTAAAAAATTATGGAATTCATGGAGTCATATTTGTTAATTGTTCACTTTCTATGAAATGTACTCTTAAGTGCGGAATTCCTCAAGGAACGATTTTAGGTCCGCTCCTGTGTCTGGTATTTATTAATGATTTACAATTGTTTGTCTAATTCGCATCCCAGAATGTATGCAGATGATACTCATCTTACATACGTTGGTAACGATATGAGTACCATTCAGTTCCATCTTAATGAAGATTTGGAAAACGTTAATAAATGGTTAATATCTAATAAACTTACTCTAAATATGACTATAACTGAATACATGTTAATTGGGTCGAGGCAACGTTTAAGTACTTTTCCTGAAAATCCTACTTTTGAAATAAATGGAATACCATTAGATCGAGTTTCCACAACAAAGTCACTTGGTGTCTTAATTGACGAAAATCTTACTTGGAGTAGTCATATCGATAAATTGACAAAACGAATTGCTTCAGGTATCGGTGCCATCAAGCGATTAAGGTCATTTGTTTCATTGAAAACATTGCACATTATTTATCAAGCTCTTATACAGCCACATTTGACTTCTGTAATAGTGTGTGGGGAAATTGTGGTAAAACTTTATCAAATAAACTTCAGAAACTTCAAAACCGTGCAACACGAGTGTTGACCTTTTCTAATTTTGACGCCGATGCCAATAGCTTATTGGAAAAGCTAGGGTGGGATAATCTAAACATACAATGTCAAATTCAAAAAGCGTTGATGGTTTTTAAATCTTTAAATAACCTCGTTCCCGAATATCTATGTTCAGGGACGGAGCGATAGTAGGGCAGGGGGGGCAATGCGAACGTAATGGCAGTCGAGAAAAATTTCGCTGTCACGCCCTTTCGATGGGATTTTGATGATTTTCAAATTTCAACCTATTTAATTGTTATTTATTTCTATGTACAAATATAGATCTAAAGAAGTACGGAACGAAAACAATAGCTCTCCATTATGCACTGATCGTCTAATACAGCTGTATTCTCTCTTCTTTGCCAGTATTATTATTGTTTCATTTATATTATAAGGGCACTTTTGCCCCCCTTGCCCCCCTTAGGAAAGGGAAGTTCTCTATGTTCTAAATTTACATATCAGGCGCAACGATGTAACTTCTTACTTGCTTCGAGACTCTGTGAACAAACTTGTTGCTCCTTTACCCCGCACCAATTATCTTACGAATAGCTTTAGCTATAGTGGTGCGGCTTTATGGAATAGCTTACCCAGCAATTTAAGACAAGCGGAATCTCTGAATGAATTTCGACAAATGTTGAAAGATCATATTCGATAGGCACGACATTCATGGAAAACAGATATAATGTAAAATAGATTTCCAACATAATTAGGTATATTTTATTATTGCATGTTATCATTAATGTAGATTAAAACTTATTGTAAAGTCTGATGAAACCAACGTGTTTAAATAAAGATTTGATTGATTGATTGATTGATTAATTGATTGGACTGTTAAGGCTATACAATATACAATATACTAGATAAAGTCAGTTTTATTTAGATATTTTACTCAACTGAGCGTCGGTCAAGAACACAGATTTGGTTGTACTCCGATAGACGGATAAGGCCAATCTCATCGATCTATAAAGGAGTTATTTTTATGCAATATCACAAATCATGTTTACTCATTTTCAGAAGAGCCAATTGGTAACATCGTTGACCGCATACAAAAAATTGGAAATGCTGCATGGGAGAATATTACCAACAAAATTGAGTCGATGGAAATTAGAGCCAAAAGAGGTCAAAAATTAGCTATAGCAGAAAGAAAAAGTAAGCGAGTTAATTCTCTTTTTCAACAATAATCTTGTATCTTTATTTCATTTACCGCACTGCATGTAGCCTGCGCCGCAGACGTCCGCCTTCAAATACTTGGGTATTACGGAAATTACAAATTTACGTCTAGTATGTTTCGTAGGCTACACCAGTACACCGCACTGCATGCAGATCAGTCCACAAACTTTTAAAACCCGTGCCATATTTTTTTCTTGATCCAAGCAGTAAATAGAAAGAAGTAAAAACTATATACGACAAGTTTCAATTGGCCCGTTGTGCGTCGTCCACAAACTTTCTTTCACAATTTTCTTTGCCTCCGGAATTTGTTTCATATTCCTCGCATGTGTATAACCCACACATCACATCATCACATGGGGTGTATTTATTTTAGGCAGGCCTTTTATCAGAGACTTAGAAGAATACTAGTAATGATGAGGTCGGATACTCAAGGAGTATAGTGAGCATTCAAAGCATTACCATTGACATTGCTCTAACGTTCATAGTAAATGTTTTCATGTGACGTCAAGGCAGTTTTGTTGGCCAAATTTAAAGTGCGGACGTTTTACTGTAGACTTGCTCCAAAGCGAAAAATTTATGCTATTTCCTTTGACATATCTATACACTCCCATTGATATTCTAACTACATGCACTTTGTTATTATGAACATGTTCGAAGATTTTGTCACGCCCCTAAACCAACTACCCAATATCCATTGTGCGATGAACAATTTTTGGTATAATAACTCTATTTCATAACGAAGATAAATTATGGGAAATGAAACCGTCTCATTTCAGTTTACCGAGGAAATCCACTTTTATGAAAATGGAAGCACTGCGTGTAATCAGTGAGCTCTATATATATATATCTGGAGTGAGAACTTATGTCCAAAAAGTGAAGCCAAAGATGGCGGAAATTGACGTCCAGTGCCAATCCCTTTCTATTGTTTTCGACCGCGCGGTTTGCACAAGCCGGCAAGGAGTGTGCCGAAATTTCGTGTTTTTACTCCGATGTAAACAATAACATCATGATTTTATGAACTAATAACTTGATTAGCGATGCGATCTGTTAGTATAAACTGGAATTAGCTAGAAAAATGGTATGAAAACTGTTTATGACCTTCATGAGTTTGGACGTCAATTGCCGCCATCTTTGGCTTCACTTGGCCTATTGGCCGAACATTAGAAGTTCTTACTCCAGATATATATATGGAGCTCACTGCGTGTAATTTGCATTGCAGTGGTTAGCCCGAACCATGTAATCGCACCTATAAAGAGCCAACTCGCCCATTTAATCGGCCCCTAAGAAGCACGCAAGAAAATTGCGTTTTGTGCGGGTGACTTGGGTGACCTGTGGAAGTGCAAGTTTGGGAATACTTGCCTATAGACATTCAATTGTTCATTGTTGCTTTATTGTGTTTGCCCTCTTTGGCACTTTGCTAAATGGCGCCCGTAATTGCGAAATTGCCTATTGTTGAATCACCATGAGCAAATACCTGTACGCTTAGCGTACCTATTTTTAAACAAGTAACAAACTCTTCAACATTTTGACATAAAGTCCTGAATCATAAATTCTTCAAAAAAAGGTATTATTAGAACAAGAAAACAGAACACGTGAGAAATGTAACAAATTACCCAACTGGTTCTAACATATACCCAGAGACATATACCATTACCAAAACAATACACTAAAATCTATATTAAGAACATTGTTCCCGCTAATTACCTCATTTTTAACTTTATATATTTAACATTCACATTTTACATTCCTAACATGTTATATATACTAGTGACTGAATACTGTTAAGAGGAGATTTTTTGGTATATATAGATTAGATTAGATTAGATTTATTAAAATACTTGAATGGCAGTTCAAAAACGAACTGAAAAACACAAGTTTACATAATTTAAAAATAGTAGAACAAAATACGTATATACAGATTATAGATACGCTGGTAATACTAATTACAATAACGTAGGATTGCTAATTTACAAATTGATATATTAATCTATAGAAGCCTAAAAGATTAAAAAGAGTTCCATTTGCGTACGCAATATGGCAAAAGACTATCATTATAGCGTTTAGTTCGGGTTTTAAAAAGTGAGATAGATCGGGAATGTCCAAGATTGTACTAGTGATGTAAAGGTTCAGGTAATAGATTAAAAATTTTACTCGAAGTGTCACTATAATTGTTTTTGTAAAAGGATCTGCATAACAATTCCCTTCTCTCCTCGAGAGTGGGCAAATTTAGGTCTTTGAGGCTTTCGGAGTAGGACAAGTGGGGAACAATAATTTTGAACGCACGTCTCTGAATGTGCTCTAATTCATCAGTCAGGAACTTTGGTAACGAGGTATGCCAGACTGGACACGCATATTCCAAGACAGGTCTAATAAAACTACAGAATACTGTCCTAAGATCACTCGGTTGGACACCATTTCTTCTTAATATCCTTAAAGCATACAAACGTTTGCTTGCTTTAGAGGATATGTGCCTGATGTGTGTGGTCCACTTAAGATCGGAGGTCAAATTTACCCCCAGGAGCTTGATGGTATTAACAGCCTCCAGGGGTTGGTTATTGACAATCAAGGGTTGCGTCGGGGGTTGATTGATCAAAAATGACACGGTGAAATCTTTAGTTTTTTTAACATTCAACATCATGTTGTTCGCACTTAACCACCGGGTCACGTTGTCAAGTTCTTGCTGTAATTTTGGTAGATCCGGTTCACATACTCTAACAACTTCAGAGATTGCACAATCGTCAACATACTTGTACAAAGGCAATTCGCTGGACAGATAATTGACCATTATAAGAAAGAACAGAGGACCAAGTTTGGTACCTTGCGGATTTACAAGTTTTTAATTTGACGCGCTGCTGTCTGCCCTGAAGAAAACTTGAACACCAGTTTAATAGAACCGGTGGAACATTGAGAAGCTGTAACTTGCGCATCAGAATGTTATGATCAATTCGATCAACTGACGCTTTGGAAAAATCGATGAAGCAGGTTCGGATAATGGTGTTAGGCGTTTCCAGGGCAGAGGGCCAGTAGTGGACTAAATGCACGAGGGCGTGAGTGGTTGAAGACTTTTTCACACTACCAAACTGGAAAGGGTCGATGTATGGCATAACAATAGGTGCAAGCCAGTTGAAAACAAAAGACTCAAGAATTTTGCTCAACACTGCAGTTAGAGATATAGGTCTAAGGTCCGTATCGATAGACTTCGGTCTAGAGATCTTCCTCAACGGGAGGACATCCGCACATTTCCACAGCCCGGGGACACGACCTTCTCTAATAGAAGAGTTAAACATGGAACACACAGGGATGCTAATAGTTGTCGCGCAGGTTTTCAAGAGCCAATTGGGAATCTCGTCAGGTCCTACAGACTTGCGATCTTGAACAGCCACCAAAGCAAGTTCTACGGCATCACGGGAAATAATGTACTCATCAGGAATGTTGGAAACAGGTATGGGAGTAAAGTTTAGTTGTGGTATGTCAGCAGCAACACTGCAAAATGATTCGTTAATAGCGACAGCAAGATCGAAGTGGTTAAAAACAGTGCCATTTACAGCTAAGCTTGTTAACGGGGGAGGTTAGAAAGTCCAGACAACAGTTTGATTCCGTCCCACCACTTTTTAGGATTACTCTCATGCATGTGATTAATTTTGTCATTGTAAAATCTTTGGCGTGCTCTCTTACAGAGTTTTATCACTTTATTGCGATGAACATTATATTGGTGTAAGTCATTATTCAACCAAGCTTGTTGACGTTTCTTAATAGATTCTTTAATAACAGGAGTAATCCATAGTTTGTCGTTAGGATGATGTTTCACAGTACGCTTGGGAATACAGGAATTCAAAGCAACGTGAACTACCGACTGGAAAGAATCCAGTTGTTCCTCGCATGAATTCAGCCGCATGAGTGGTGTCCAGTTAACAGTATTCAGACGAGAGATCAAATTTAGTTTGTTAGGAGCTCGATAATCACACTTTTGCAATCGTGTGGTTGGTAGACTTGGAGCATGTGTCGAAATAGGTTGTAGTAAGATGCTGGAATGATCGGATTGACCAATAGGAGGCAGGATGATGGCATCGTAGTAAGGTGATAGAGTTGAAAAAGCTTGGTCAAGGATATTACTTTTCCTCGTGGGCTTGGTAACCAGTTTCTTCAATCTAAAAGAGTTGCAGAGATTACCTGGCTTGACTTGATTGAAATCACCAAGGACCAAGATGGCAGAATTAGGATAGGTGGCAAGTAAAGAATCTAAACATTTGAAGATATGCATTCGAAGAACATGGTCATCGCTCTGAGGAGGATGGTAAACTGTTCCCAATAAAATAGAGTTGATTCCTCGTGGTAAACGTTCCATTTTGATTAGAAACCATTGACTCTCAATTTCTGGCTCACTCAGGTCAGTTAATTCAGTAAAATTAAGTTGTGAATTGAAATAGGTACAAAGACCGCCCCCGCGTTGGTTATTCGGTCTATCCCTTCGGCACGATACATAGCCAGGTATACGAATAAGTTGATCAGTTACTCGTGAATTTAACCATGTTTCAGTGATTACGACAACATCGTATAATTCGGTGGAAATTGATGCTGAGACCTCGTCTAACTTATTGACCATCGACCTAACATTACTAAACCAAATCTTGGGGAAGCGTGGAATACTGGAATCGTAACTGATCTCCGCAAGGGGATTAATGAACTATAATCAGGGACACTGATACACTCAGGCCGTTTGTTTTTCCTGGGTTTCATGATTGTAGGAATCGGGTATTTGTTAAGTTCCTGGTTATGTGAAATGGCACTTACAATATTTTGGGGGGGTAAAAACGACGAGATTAGGGTTAGCGTATTATCTGCTTCGTGCGACAATGAGGTGTTCCTGGAAGTGCCATATATTATGTTACACACGCTCAAAATATGCTAAATGGCGAGAACAAGTTATTGACATGCTAATTCTATAGAAATTCAGAATTGAAAGGTATCCATGATTAATTTAAGGTGGCTCCCTACAATTTTTGAAATATGGTAAATTTATGATTTAGATTGATTTTTGTTGAAGAACTGTTACTTGTTAGACCTGTTACTTGTTTACACTATACCGGATACGCGTGGTCACGACATCAAATTGAGCCATATCAAAGCGAGTTTAGCCCCCAAAATTATAATAGTATGATCGATTCAACAAAATCAGCTAGCTGGCAAAAGCCTAGGGTCAGGGATGCCGTAAAACGGCTTAAATTGATGTCGTGACGATGCGGATCCGGTATGGTGTAAACGGGGCCTAAGCAAACAAAAATTGTACCACATATATTGAGCAACATTCTAAGATAAATTGTTCACAAATACGACATCATCATCGTTGCTATGGTAACAATGACGTTTGCAATATGGCCGACATTTTAGGTTTTAACGCATTTTCACTCGAAAAAACGCCTGATTACCCCAATTTTTTATTCAGTTATAAAACATTTTCGTCTAGTACAATAGATCATCTAAACAAGTTTAAAAAAATTCTGTAGAGCCAAATTTAAAAAAAATTAATAAACATGATTTTTCGTTATAAATATTTTTTGGCTCTACATAATTTTTTTAAACTTGTTCAGATAATCTATTTTTCTACAGGAAAACGTTTCGTGAAATAAAAAATGGGGGTTATTGTCATGCATATTATTGTCAGAACAGACAGGGACGGGTCTCAGTTCTGCGCGCACTAAGACAACTTCGAATGGCAATGAGTTGAAATGAGTTGTGACTCACATATCCAGCAACGTAAGAACAGCCGAATGATGGAACAACGCTCTCGTTTTATAGCGTTCTAAATGCTAAATTATTTTGCGCATATGTATATATTTTTAACGCTTTTATACACTACAAAAATATGCAAATTTCCTTGCGCGGCACTGTCAAATTAGATGTTACAAAATTTGACGTCTTTCATGTTTCGTGATATATTTAGCTTGTCTCATCCTGCAAACTATGCTAGGGTATGCATCACTGACAGCGCGCAAGCCACTGGGTCAATGCCAATAATTACCGTCTACTGAATATAATTTGTGTTGCATATTTGTTTGCGTGTTTGTTTCAAGAACTGAAAGAATAATAACAGTCCCATTCCTCTACTACCTTCTAAAAACCATGTAGTATATCTATATAATGGGAATATGGGATGAACCTTGAACCCTCAAATGACAAAAATCAAAAAACAAAAATTCCCCACAAATCTTTGGCGACAAAAACAAACCCCAAAGTAGTGAATTCAGACAAATCCCTTACGGTACCATTTCTGTTTATAAATTTGTTATTAATCAGAACAAATTTTTAAAAAAATTCAATATAATTAGTATAGAAAAAGTAGAAATACTGTTTAAATTAAAAGTGAACTAACAAAGTCGAATGTTGTGACTTACGCCACGCAGCATCTCTTCCAAAGTTGTGCGTCCATCTCTGAAGTCTATATGCTGATATGCATGTTTTTTATGTGATATCACGTGTTGGGAAGTAACTGCGAGCAAATCGTACTATTAAAAAACTTTTCTCATCTTTCTATTTTTCATTTAGTAATTTTGGGGTTTTGTTGCTGGGGGTTTGTAGGTTTTGTCGGTGGGGTTTTGTCTCGTGAGGTTTTGTCACATGGATGATAGATTCACTATATGTAATCTGCTATCAAATCTACTACGTGCTCAATTTTCAAATATATCAGTTTAAATCAATAAAATGTCTTTTGTTGAACTGCCTTGATTGCTAAGCATTCTGAATTTCACTAGAATGACTGCTTACAACGTGGCTACAATGACATGACAAGTTTTAATCATAAAGAAAGCGATATTTAATTTGGATCTCATTTATATATTATGTGATGTGGCAAGTATTACACCAAACAACAGCTAATTTTCTACTAATTTTCTCAATCCGTGCTAATTATAATGGTGAAAATAAAATTAACGGGAATAGTGATATTATTATATATCGGAGTGGTGGCAGTAACAATTATCATATTCACGATGTTAGTCAATGTTATGGATAACACGGGTAACCCTACTCGGGCATGGCACATTGCTAGCTTGGTGTTGAATTCCCATGAAGATCTAGGACTGCGTGGAACCCATATAAAAAGTAAGCAAATCATAGGATACATTGAAAAATTCATTCATTTGAATAGTTTGGTTGAGTTTCGAATTCGTACTAACCGATAATGCATGCACCAATTTTTGACCAGGATTCAGTGTCCAACAATTTCGTTTAGAACAAATTTTATTTGCAGATAAATTTTACAAAATTTATTTGCTTACAAAGATAACTTATTTCTATACAAATTATTATTTCATGTTCTTATTCTCATTGGTGCTGAAAAATTTCATCACGAAGTCGAAGACGAAGTAACGCCAGTGGCGCCGGCAAGGGGGGGCGAGGGGGGCGGCCGCCCCCCAATATTTTAAAGAATGGGTTTCTAGATTCGTCCAAATCTGGTGACAAATGGGGGCGGGGTGACGGGGTGTATAGAGAATGAACTGTGCTGCGTAAGTTTCTCTCCAAGTGCCTCCAAAACGCAAGAAATGCCATTTTAGACACCCAAAATTCAAAATTTTCCCGTGGGAGCATGCCCCTGGACCCCCTAGAATTTGTTTGCCCCCCCAAAAATAAATCCTGGCGGCGCCACTGAGTAACGCGGACACGTTCATCAAGTCAAATGCTGTCCAACAAACTCCCACAAAGAGATTTTAGTTGAGGTTTTGGTTGTTGCATGTTGGCCGATAAATGTGCAAAGGCAAAGATCAGATGGAATAACATTTAATGAACGAGAAACAGAGCTACGTTGTCACGACAATAGACAGCTTTAGCAAACACAACGCGACGTCATATGCCCATCTATGGATGTGCCCACGCCATTTTTACGCCATTTTCACGTCCTCTTTGACGTCGCGTTGTGTTTGCTAAAGCTGTCTAATATCTTGAGTGCGTGGTGCCAGTATACTTAGGTAGTGCACAGGCGCAGTGCATGTCTATTCGGCTTGTGCAGTCACGCGAGAATATTACGTCATGCTATATAACCTGCAATTTGGAGAGCAAATCGTGAATTTCACGAATTGCCGTTTTCGTTTATATCTTGCGAAATACCTAGAATCCTTGAACAACGATGAGTATTTTGGTGTATAGTTTGTTGCTTTAGGTCCTTTAGCATGTCTAGAACTCGAGTTATTCAGGAAGGTTGGAGTACGTATTGATACTGTACGTCACTTGCACAAGCCGAATCACGATAAGCTGCGGGTCTTTAGCTTAGTTTAGGTTCAAACTACCTGAAAAATTATACTAATAACTTGTCTGGTCTGGAACTGGAACTTCCCGGACGAAATTGGAATCGGGGGTTGATATAAGGAAAATAGCTTCCAGTTTCACTCACTAGAGCAGACATTGCAAGGTTTTCTCTAAGACTGTCCAGGTACTTCGGTTTCTCATAATAACACTGGGCAAGTAAGGCATGGCCCTTGTCGGACGTCCAGAACTAGAACGGAACAGTTTACAAATTGAACTGATAAGGCTATACAATATACAATATACTAGATAAAGTCAGTTTTATTTAGATATTTTACTCAACTGAGAATACAGATTTGGTTGTACTCCGATAGACGGATAAGGCAATCTCATCGATCCATAAAGGAGTTATTTTTATGCAATATCACAAATCATGTTTACTCATTTTCAGAAGAGCCAATTGGTAACATCGTTGACCGCATACAAAAAATTGGAAATGCTGCATGGGAGAATATTACCAACAAAATTGAGTCGATGGAAATTAGAGCCAAAAGAGGTAAAAAATTAGCTAAAGCAGAAAGAAAAAGTAAGCGAGTTAATTCTCTTTTTCAACAATAATCTTGTATCTTTATTTCATTTACCGCACTGCATGTAGCCTGCGCCGCAGACGCCCGCCTTCAAATACTTGGGTATTACGGAAATTACAAATTTAATTACTTCTAGTATGTTTCGTAGGCTACACCAGTACACCGCACTGCATGAAGATTGAATGATCCAACATCGCGCAGCACGATTTTGCAGATCGATCTCCACAAACTTTTAAAGTTCGTGCCATATTTTGTTGTTGATCCAAGCAGTAAATAGAAAGAAGTAAAAACTATTTTCGACAACTAACTATTTCCTTTGACATATCTGTACACTCTCATTGATATTCTAACTACATGCACTTTGTCATTATTTTTTCGCATCTTTTTTACAGACGATGAACATGTTCGAAGATTTTGTCACGTTCCTAAACCAACTACCCAATATCCATTGTGCGATGAAAAATTTTCGGTATAATAACGCTATTTTATAACGAAGATAATGAAACCGTCTCATTTCAGTTTCCCGAGCTGTGTATATTATATGTATTTATTTACCGTTTAAGACTTTCGGTAGAGTCTTTCTGCAAGTATCTTACAGGGGGTATATAAGAAAGGTAATCCAATTTGAGTATGTTACCGACTTACCGTGCGTTAGGTAATGATCAGGTTTTTATCTGTCAAATGATACAATTTTTGTATCATTGCATTTGATTGCAAACAGAATTGGCACAATACGATCAGATAAAGAAATTGCCCTTATGCAACACAATATCTACATGCAACACGAGATCGGATATAGGTAAGACTACGAACACAATTACACTTTAGACAGATTGTTTTGTACGAGCGAGGATCGTCAACGTCGTAAGAAGTTCTTAATGAAGTCATATGATATTTAGAAAGAATAGACTTGAATGTTGAGAGACCACAAGTCTCCAGTTTTAGTTCTTCCGCGAGAATGTTCCAGACACGGGTTGTTCGTATGAAGAAGGATCGTTGATGGGTGGTCGTTTTGCATTTGGGTATGATGAACTTGGTGGCAGTACTGGTGGAAGATCTCGTAGGTCTCGAGGTTCGGATGGTTGGAATGAGAGAAGGTTTAACATTCACCAGACCATTTACTATTTTGTAGAAGAGGACCATATCCACCTTAGTGTTATAGATGTATAATGTTGACCTTCTGATACAGCCCAGTAACTTATTTGCTTTCGCCGACTGATCATAAACTTGTTTGTTCCAGGTGAGATTATTCTGGACCACACTCCAAGATCACGTTCACTGTTAATTTGTTCTAAATTTGACGATAGTTTGTACGTTGTTGTTAGTGGCGTGATCTTTCTGGTGATGTGTTGGGCTTTGCACTTCTTGTCATTGAACGAGAGGCCAGACTCTGACGACCAAACTCGCAGGTTGTCGCATCCCTCGCACGACGCGGAGAACCCTCGAGGGGAGAAAAGGGGCAGGGAAAGGAAAAAGAGAACATGGAAATCAGCTCAACATTGAGGGGAGGGCGCTGAACATCAAAGGGGACAGCTTAATTAATTTTGTCCCTCCCATATTCAATTTGTAGGTCGATCGAAGCCTTTACCTTGAAAGCCCTGACAGTGCTGACACTGGTACCTCTATCATACAGGGTAGTTGATGAACATTGGTTTTAGGTTATCAGTCCTCAAAAAGGGGCCATAATAGAGGTTTTCTCATCTAATGATAAAAAAATATATATTAAAACAAGATATTGATAATAATAATTGACCACACTGAATACAATGAAAACTTTTAACCTCCCGAGTTATAATAAGTTGGCCAGTTATTATGCAGCCGAGGGGTTTGCATGAATGTATTTCTAGTCTAGTTAAGTATATTGACTGACAAGTTTACACTGCCACCAAAATCAAATTATCACTTTCTGTCCTAGCTGAAATTTGACTGTTTAATTTATTTTGTGTTTTTAATTCTTGCAGTATGTTAAATATTTTTGGAGATTCGCTTGTTATGCCATGGAAAATAACATACGTAACGACGATATATGTTCCATCCTCATCTATTTGAGCGAGGTATAAGTTGGTCACAATTGGATTTTTTTGCTTATTATAGTTTTTAGTTGTATTTGTTATTTAAGCACCCGCCCATGAACCAAAACCTGGCTAAGGCCAGGCGATTCATCATTACTAACAAAAATTACAAAGAAAAACTATACAAAACATCAACATTAACTAACTTATTATATCGGAATAGGTTGAGAAATGGTGTCCACGTTTACCATGGAGAAAAATATCTTCAACTTCTAAAACCACGCCTGATACAATTGACAGAAAGGTTTGTACATTATGCTGCTTCAAAACGTTTTACTCTTAATTCGAGAGATTTTATGAGAGTGGTGATAGGGGGCTTGTGAGAACTACAAACGCAAGCGTATGCATGTGTTAAAATTTTAGTTTGTCGAACCAGTTTAATAAGAGGTGAAGATGATGATTGCATTTTAAACAGAGCAAGTCATTGGTAAAGAAAATATAGCGGTTTGTCTACCAAAAACGCAATTCTAACTATGTCTGAACAAAAATCAAAATTAGAAATATATAAAAATTCCCAGAATTAAGTTTTGTAATCGCTCGTCGTTTCTAATCCAACTCTCAGTCTGATGCAGCACAAGAGCTTGCTAACTCTTCATCTACAAACGGGTAATGCCAGATCATTTTACACGCCAAAGGAAAAATCCTTGGACCTTGTAGATAAACCGTAAAACCAGAAATCCTAAATAATATATTTGTATTTTATCAGATCGAAATTCGCACAACTGTCGATGGATTAAAAACTCAATTCTAGCCATATGTAAACTGAAAAATCAAAATTAGAAAATGCATTGGGTAATCGCACTTCACTTCTAATCCAATACTCGCTTTAATTTATCAAGCACAAGAGCTTGTTAACCCTGATGGCAGATCATTTTACCCGCCAAAGCGGCAAAGGGAAAATCCTTGAACCTTGTAGATAAACCGTAAATCCGGGAATCTAATAATATATTTGTATTTTCACAGATTGAAATTCGCAGAACTGTCGATGGATTAATTACAAAATGGTTTAGCGATCCAAATTACCGGTGGATGAAAAACCGCATTACATCAATGAAGAAGGACTGGGCCGCAGCTATTATTTCTCTTAGTAAAAAGAGACCACTAACAAAACGTACAAAAAAGAAGGTACGTTCAACTTGTACACGTTACAAATTCACACATGCATGTAATAGCAAAAATTGCAAACGAAATTTGACTGAGATTAACTGTAAATGCATTTTATATAACAATAGCATTTTATATAACATAGCTTAATTTTGAGGTTAATTCTGATAGTTCGTCTATTTATATACTCAGACGAATCGGCCTTTATTCACCGCAGACGAATATCTTTTCTTTGCCCACATTCGTCCAGTCACATCACCCTTCTTCAGTATAAATCGGGACATTCTTTTCGACTTTCTAAACCGTGTTTATTTTCTTTTGGATTGAACCTGGCACTATAGTAATTAGTTGAATGAAATAACGAACCAAACGATATTTCTCTTCTTTCAACTACAGATTCTCGTTTACCTAGGAGCGTTCGCAGCCATGCCTTATTTTTTGAGACAAGCATTTTCTGGTGGTCCTCTGGGAGAGTTGGTTCAATGGAGTGACGTAATCACATCTTTTTATCTTCTTGGTCATGACATCACTATTGCTAAAGATCCAGATGAATTACAGAGGTAACAACATTGGCGAACTGTCTTAATTTACAGTATTACTGTGTATACCTTGAGTAGAGCCAATAGCAAGAGTCTAAAATAGGTTTTTGATGGGTGCGGAGTAACGTTTAGGTTAAGGAAAACTGGATGAACAGAAGAGAAATTGTGGTATTCGACAATTTGGAAAGTCGCGGGACGCAAGAAAAAAATCTTCTGAAAACGTGATCATGAAGGACAGAGCACGGCATCAGTATGTCTGTCTACTTTCTAATTCGTTCAGGGGCGTAACTTGGATCTAAACATTGAGGGTGTGTGGATCGTTTTGCGAAAGGGCGAGGTCAGGACGTAACGTAAAGGGGCCGGCAAAAACCAAAAAGGTTTATGGGGCCCTCATGCCGGTACGTAGCGGGAATGCATAGGTTTCGAGTGCTGAAGACACGGGGTCATTAGGGGAGTATGGGAGCATGCTCCCCCATGTCTCTGAAACGCCATTTAATGCACTTTGGGGGAAGATTTTATAGAATTTTGATAGTCAGAAAATGTTGTATATTAGATTAGCAAATTTTTCAAATTGACCAAACTGGTCTTCAAGGCTTTTTGTTCTTACTCAACAATGACTCGGACAATATATATACACCCAAGCGAGTGATGGAGTTTAAGAATAATACGCTCTTAGAAGCAGACCCGGAGCAGACTTTATTTACTTGGTTAAAAATAGATTTAATTGGGTAGACTTTTCAGATTGAAGACCTAAAGATTTAGCAATGATGACACCAGAGCAACGAGAAGGTTACAAACAAAGACTGCTTCATGAGAGACCAAAATATATTCCTATGAAAGCTGAAGATATTGTAAGATTATCACCCGAAGACAGACAAGAATATGAGAACTCTTTAAAGATACCTAAACGATATGCTCTTAGGAGCAGACCGGCTTACTAACGTTGTAAAAGAAATTCTGTGTGTATTCATTAAAATGAATTCTGTGTGTGCGCTGTGTGTACATTGTACAATATTTTCCCGTCCTATAATTATATATTCTCAATTTATTCAAATCGCCGTTGACTTACAAACCTACGCATAGAATTGTGTTTACCTACACTGTTTGCATATACTCGTAAATCTCGCTTAAAAATCACTGTTTTTCATCCTCTACTACATCTAAACGCTTGAAACTTGGTAAGGTTTAAATCCCTTTAACATTCCCTTGGCAAACATATATTTGTATTTCTCTATAAGACCTTAGCTATGCCGATTAAACTTTAAGATTTTCTCGTTAGAAAGCTATATTTCTGCTTGTTATTACTTCCCATAAGGCAATAATATTTTACTAGGCTAAGCGAGAGAAAACATATTATAAGTCATAATAAAAAATATCTGAAAATTATTCACAGGTCTATATTTTCGCGTATAGTTGCATTGTGCGACGTCATGTGTGCGCACCCTCCGCTCATCCTGAATATTAATTACCTCACCCTGAATATTTAATGAACGAACCCCCACGCACCCCCACGCACCCCCAAAAATCCGGGTCGATCGGCCCCTATATTACTACAGACAATACAAGTTCATATATAGTATTTCTTTTATTCATATTTAAATAATTAAACTCTATTCTAGAGAATTCACAAATATTTAAAATCATCCTACCCCATAGGCCACTGTGGAGCATTTGAACACTATACATACTTCATGGTGTGTGAAAATTTGACTATTCTGTTATTGTATTTAAATATAGAATACATGTGAAAGTATTTGTTTCTAGTTTTTTTGCCTTTAACATGGTAATTTAAAGCGAGATTAGGTTCTTCAGGACAATTGTTCCCCAGGCATATTTACCTGCTTTTATCCTCACCATGGCGACAAACTTTGACATAAAAAACATTTAGCATCTGTTTGGGTTAGTTTTCCTAGTGTAGATTGATCTTTATAAAGAGAGACCTTTAAGTGCAAATTTTGTTGAGAAAATATCATTCACACTGCATAATTGCCATAGATATTTTTAATTTTGGTTTTGGTTAACCCATTATAATTAACCCAACTTTAGTATATTACTCTGTCTACTGCCAAACGATTTTACTTGTCAGTGGTAGGGTACTGCCAGTTAATGGGTTAATTAACGCCCAACACTTTCCTCTTGATGAGTAAAATTGTCTGGAAGAGCAAAACGGCATTAGGGCGTATTCTGTATAGATATAATTCGATCACTACAGATAAATTGGTCTTAATTAGCTTCAAATTTTAACTTTGATTTATTATTGTACTTTTCAATGTGGTGCACATTGCATCTCAAGGAGGTGCACACAGCTAGGACCTGTTTCTAATCTGTTCAAAGTAATTAATCTATATACTATTCAAGCCTAAAGTGTTGAGCACTACTGTAATGGGTTAACATTACAAGAGTATCTTATTATTGTTAATCCACTATAATTTTTAATGTTATCCCTTATGTGCCCTACTTTGCTCTTTTTCTGTCTATTACCCCAGCTAATATACCTGTCAAGAAAAAGGGTTGGGCAAAGGATTAAAAAGTAAAGGATGAAATGATCATAACAAACTAATAGGCACAAACCTGAGATTTCTGAAATATTGTCGGGACAGCATATGGCTTCAAAGTCACTCTGTTTCCAATCTGTTGTCTCATATCCAAGCTAAAATGTTCTGAGAATAGTCGACTTCCTTTTGTGGGCACAAACTCAACTGGCGAATTCTTGTTCACATTTTCGACCCATTTGGCACGTATCTCAGGATATATATTTGCATCTGGGAAGCTGTAAAATGCCTTTTAATTTAATTTAAATGTATTATACTGATACGTCAATTAGTTTTATAAATTATACAGGGTGCCCCACATAGTCAATCTAGTGCACAATTTTGAATCTCTGATAATGTAATACAACAACATATATAAGTGGGGCTGGGTTCCTATTTATATGAGGATTATAAGGCTAGCTGTCTTTAAGAGGTTTTCCTTATAAATATTAAATTTGCCATACCCAGACTTAATAATACTTAAACTAACCCCTGTAGCTGTTTTAACACTACAAGCATAAGTTCTGGCCTTGGCAAGGTTTATATAAGCCACATTATAGGCCAAATTATGCCAACATAGGCCTTTAGAGCGGCAGACACGGCAGTTATATTATCTAAACATGCAAACAGTGTATACACCATGACCTCTCGGCGTGTTTAAAGGGATATAAAAACAACTTTTTCCGGAGTATAATTTTGTTGTCTATAATAAAACAAGACACATTTGTAGTGAAAAAAGCCATTTAAAGACAACTAACTTTGGCTTTACGCCTTTATACATAATATGAATTGCTATGTAATATATCATACACGAGAATGAGTTTATTATAGTGATTTGAAACACCGAAAAGTGTGTTGAAAAACAAGGCGCTAGCCGAGTTTTTTAACTGATACTTTGAGGTGTTTTTAAATCACTATAATAAACGACTTCGAGTGTATGATATAGCTTCTCAAACAAACCAGTATTTAAAGAGAAATTCAACGCAAAGGTTAGGTTAATTTATGGGTGTTTATTACCGTGGTATCAAGACAACGATATGGTGGTGATTTCCTTTGTGTTTTTCTCATGAATTATTAATGAGTTTGAGAAATATATAATATATATTTCTCAAACTCATTAATAAAGAAGCATAAAAATAAAGAAGCCTAAAACAAACATAAAATGATACTTCTACAGTGCCAACCACTCCTTTTCTGATATGAAAATATGCGCCATTCATCCCATTATTGGTGGCAATGATACCCGTCGGAAGCAAGAAAAGCGTCTCATTTTTAAACTTGGCACCATTCAGCCTGATGGTATCAATGAGCGCCTCTCCTTCATCTAGCTCATTCTTTTCTCTTAAATACTTCTTATATGCTTTCCTCTATATCCCCTCTTCCCTTCCCTTGTACGACATTTATAGCGCTTTCATAAGTGTAACGCCTGTGCGCAGGCCTTCGACCCTATAATCTGGCCGAAGCCTGCACGCAGTCTATATCTTTACATATTAATTCTATTTTGTTATGATTGTTATGACTACTTTATTTTCATTGGTTAATATTTTGTTCACGTGACAGCTTTTATAGCGTTGCTATAAAAGCTGATGTAATGTGTTTATCTGTCTACTAATTTCTCCTGACGAAGGGCTTTAGCTCGAAACGTCGAGATTTTGTTTATATCTTTTAGGCACACGCGAATCAACCCTAATTTGTCTCTATATGTCCGTGGCCGACGCTGAATTTAAGTCTACGATAAAATGATAATGGCGTGAAGGCATTAATATACTCTGATATCGTTAAAAGCTTCAGTATATTATACTGAAGCTTTTAACGATATCAGAGTATATTAATGCCTTCACGCCATTGTCATTTTATGTTTGTTTTAGGCTTCTTTATTTTTATACAAAACTGCAAAAAACAAATCTTACAAAAACTGCCTCAACCGGTAATATAATTAAAGCACGAAGATGAATGCTAAAAGACTAATACACTTATTAATATTTAAATACAGCGTCAGTATTTGAAATTGGGATCATATCACATTACATTACATCACATTTCATTACAGATATGTACCCGTGCCAAACGAGAATGGATGTATAAATAGTAGTACAGTGCGGCAGTTTGAGTATGACTTGTTATATACAGATATCATTGGCATCAGATTTGTTATGCAAAGAGCTGGTCCCTATTGGTCAGAGATGAGGTAATTATATGAGAGAATTAAAAAAGAATAGATATGTCATTTAAAGTTATCATCATTCTCAAACTCACTAGGTTCTTCATTGTTCCAAGCGTTCAATTGCCTATTTAAAAATCATCTTCAGAGATATGAAAAGGTTTTCCGCTTAAAGAATTCCCAGGCCATATGACAACTATACCAGTTCCATTAGGAAGGGCACTAAATTCCTGGCAGGGAAATCAGTAGGAAAAAAGATTTGGTTGGGTTTCACCTGAATGTTCCATACTTTAATATTTCTATATAAACAATTTATTTTCACAGATGTAAGACGAGGATAGTGGATTCGTTTGGTACCGAAGCCGAATTCAACTATATAAAGTTCAGTGAGACCAACAGCAAGTATAAGTCTTCTTGGGGAAATCTGGAGTTTAATTTGAGACAATTCATGACCATGTTCCGTACGTTTCTACCACTAGTATACAGGGGCGGATTAGCCCACCGGGCTACCGGGCGATGCCCCGGTGGGCCCCCGCTTTTCTACAATTGAGGGCCCTTGATTTCATACTGTACAAAGACAGACAAAATCTCAAGACAGCCATCACACCTTTGTAACAAAATACCAAAATACAACATCGTAGTTAACTAGCATATTTCTTTTGTTATATAGTTATTCTTCACTACCATGCAAAATGAACACTAAAATGACCCGGTGTATGCATGTCAGATCTTCTCCAGAACGCAGGAAATTCCATTTCCGAGACTGCGGATTTCAAAATTTTCCGGGGTTGCATCCCCCGGACCCCCTTTGAGTTTCTCTACCGTGTTTAACCAGTGTAATCGTCCGCCGCCACTGCAACATTGTAAAAGTCTGAACAAAATATTACAATTTTAATGAATAGATATAGGAGAAGCAGACTACCGGGGCATATATCACAGTCAATATTTTTAATTCATAGTAATCGCGTTTCTGTGGACTTGTTTCAATGACGTCACAAAGGGGGCCCTTATGTGTTAAAGCCCGATCCCACTGATGGTGCTAATCCGCCCCTGCTAGTATACATGTATGCATGAGTTTACCAAAGATGATCAAATGCACTGACACTGAATGAACAATCAGGGGCAATACTGGTTGAAGCAACATAATTGTGTTCCTTTTTACAAAATTCGCAAATTCGCTTTTTACAAAGTTCCATGTTACAACATGTTGCACTATTTAAGCTTCCCACTCTCCAAACTCAATAGGGAGAGGGAATACTAAATATGGCTTGCCGTTCATCAACTTTGCGATGATTTCGTCTCAACCGTTTAGTTCAAGGTTGTTGGCTTGGTCCCCCCTCCCCTTACATCACGCTCATATGAATTAATGTTCTAACATTTTTCAGCTCACAGTCCAGACAATTCATTTATTGGTTTTGTTTCTGGTGCGGCACAACGAACGTCAAACAGAAGCAATAATTATGCAAAAAGGAATATGGCTTTGGTCTATGCAAAACAGGATAGTTACTGGAGAGTAAGTTTCATGCATTGCATATCCTACTTTATATTGAAAAATCCAACTATAGAAAAATAAGCATGCTTCGATTCCATATTGAAACTACTGTACCATGAACGGTACAGCTATGTGGCCGAGCGCCAAAGGCGCGAGCTTCCTAAGGGGGTCTGAAGCTCGAAAACGCTATTTGCAGCATTCTGAGGGCAGTTTCAACCAAGAATTAACCTCATAAAAAGTGACACAATCATAACAATTTTCAGTCTCACTGACTCTCACAACTCACTCCTTAGGAAAACTAAAGGAGAGGTTCTTCCTGAAATTTCATATAATGCCTTTTTCGGAGTCCAGAATTATTAGGCAAAAATAGCTGCAATTAAAATGCGCATTTTTTAATATCAACCGCAACTATTTTTTGGTATTCAAGACCCAAATGGCTCATAGAATCGTGCGAAGCTAAAAAGCCTGGCACTAAGAGAACACTCAGAGGAGAACACTCATCACGGCCCAAAAATAAGTCAGAATAGCAGTTAACAGAAATGATCCTGATCACGTCGTTCACACAAATACTGAATAGGGAGTTTATTAATTTCAGATGTATTTGTTGACTGTTGCATTTGTTGACTGTTGTGTATCCACATCTATGTGAATATTTCGCATAGGGCTATATCTGAATATTACATGTTTTCTAAATGCAAGAGCACACTAAGGACTAGTCTGTAGGACTGATCATACATATGAATAAAAATTCAGTGCATATACCAAGTCTTCTGAAAGGCTCTCCGCCTCTCCCCTTCGTTGTTACTGTTAAATTCGACAATAACATTTCGTTCAGCAGTTGGTCGAACAGAAAATGGTTTTTTCAACAAATCGCTTATGATATCGGCTTCAATAGAAGCTGGATTCGCCACACTTGCTGAAGCCATTGTATAAACACTCAAAGACAATATCAAATATGATAATTACTCACCTTACACGAGTGTGTCTGGCCAGGCAGAAAGCTCGTTAGAGAAAACAATACAACTCCTGCCTTCTCGAGATAGCAGGAGCAGTGCCATAGAGTAAATATTATATAAAGGGTTCACTCTCTTGGGAACCTTTGAATTTTTTGGGGTCGCGCATATCGCATTACGCATGTTGGCCGCCATTTCTCTGGCCAGTCAATTGCTTTTTCTGGCCAATAAGCACGCTGAACTGGCTGGTCCGCCATTTCTCTGCCCAGTAAACTGCATATTTTGCATAAAAAACCGAGGACACGTTGCACCGCCGAGTGGCCCTTCTGTATACATCTTTATTCTGTGGTAGTGCCATAACCAAATTTTGATATTCCTTAGTGTGAGCTCCAAAATTCCTCAGATTTCCCCAAAATTCCTTAAATGACTTGTTTATCCTTGTAAAGTACCCCATAAGGCCAAGATCAGCCGTAATCCTGGTTTTATTGTTTTAGTCCTTTACAAAAAGCACATTTTGCGCTTAATAAGCAACAGACGACAGTAAATATTAATTATATTATTAAATAATATGATATTTCTGGTGTTACTCTGAGTGTGTATCCGCACCGGGCAGGCTGAAAAATTTGCCTGACCACGGTGGGAATCGAATCCTCGACCTTTGGGATACTAGTCCAATTAACATACTTGTTATCAAAAAGTCGTAAACAACCTAATTAAAAGGCCTTGGTCGAAATCTTAAAAAATCCTTAGAAAATTCCTTAAAGATGGAATTCCTTAAAAAAATCCTTAAAACTTTGCAAAATTCCTATTTCTAAGGAAAAATCCTTAGAAGTGAGAGCACTGACTGCAGGAGTTCGACTTTGTAAGCAGCCGTTTTGAGCATGCGCAGGGCTAACTATAATAATTAATAATAATAATTTATTCATTTATAAAGCGCTAAAACTATAAATATTCTAAAGCGCTATCATTACAAGTTCAAATATAACAATGTTATAAAATATGAATGAATTTCTACTATATACAGGTTAAAAATATAGAGAAACAGCTACCTCCTCCACAGGCGCTTTATAATTGGAGCGGGCTTGGAAAATTAGGGAAGGGACGCACGGGCGGCATAAAAAATGCGGGTAAGGCGAAGGGAAGCGCCTGCTGACTAATGTTCTCAAGATGGCAGAAGCTATTCACCACTTATTTGACTATAATCGTTCGGAGAAAGAGTTTGTTAATGATTCTTGTGAACGTAGGCTCTTACAAAAGGCTAAGGAAGGTGGGAAAGTACTTTGCCCTAACTAACTGTCACGCTTCTGATGGCAAAATAAATGCGCATATATACTTTTAGATTTGTTATACATATTTGTTATTAATTTTCCTTTCAAGTTGTACATATTCATAGTCAAATACATACTCATACTACATACTGAATGACACGTTAATAATATCGACATCACTAATTCACTATCACTGAAGTCAATTGAACCCTTCGCATTTTGACTGCATTTTTCGGTGTTGTCGCCCATCGAGACTGAGGACAAAAACACTTTGATTCAACGTTTCATATTTCGATTAATATGGATCATATTTCAGCAATAACTTTTAAAATATACCCAACATATCTAAGATGGAAAACACGCTGTGATGGGCAATATTTCAGCCAGATTTTTTTTGGATTCCCGATTGTCGACATTTATGCCCGATTTTCGACCATTAATTGGCAGGCCCTTCGTCTTTCCCCTGAAGCAAAATATCACCCGCCCGCGGGAAAAAGGGCCTGCGGAGGAGGTAGGAGAAACAGTGTCTTATGATTACAAAGTTACTGCATTTAAAAATGAAATGCCTTTTCAAAAAGAAAGGTCTTCAGATGGTTTTTAAAAGTTTCCACTGATGATGCCATACGAATATCACCAGGAAGATCGTTCCACAAGGAGGGGCCTGCCTTAGCAAAGGCTCTATCCCCAAACGTTTTCCTCATTGTCTTAGGGACCATTAGCAAATCCTGGTCGTCAGAACGGAGATTCCGAGAGGAATTTCCTTATCTGTCGAATATTATAGAGTCTGCGGAACGCTTTACTACACACTTTCCCAATGTGAATTTTCATCGACATATGGGAGTCAAACCATGTTCCGAGGTTACGCACCATGTCCACAGATTCGATCGTAGACTCATCAACTGTGACCTTATTGACTTCAATCTTCGACATTGGCTGCTTTGAACCGATGATTATAAACTCAGTCTTGGAATCGTTGATCAAGAGACGGTTTGAAAGCATCCAAGCACGGATATCAGCAACACAGTTTTCGATACTTGTTAGCGCAGCATCCTGAGATAAAGATGTATCTGGTCGAAACGAACGATAAACGTGGGTGTCGTCAGCGTAACTATGTGCATTGGGAAGGTGTTTGTCAATGATCTTAAATAACCCAGCCACGTAGAGTATGAATAGGATCGGACCAAGGCAGCTACCCTGCGGAACTCCAGACTCAAGATTGAAAGCATCCGATTTATGGCCATTAATTAAAATCCTCTGCTTTCTCTCAGATAAATAGGATGCTAACAATTTCTGTGCATCTCCAATAACACCAAAGTCTTTTTCAAGTGTCTCCAGGAGAATCGCAAAGTCGATGGTATCAAAGGCGGCGCTTAGATCAATTAGGACGAGAAGTTTGTGAGTTTGAGTTTATTGAGTTTCTCACTCATTGGTGAACGGATTTCCCAACAGGCTATTGCCCAATTGATAGGGGATCTGAGGTACCTACGATTTTAACGTCCTTATCCGAGCAGACGCGAAAGTCTAACCATTTACTGATGTCAATGTAAAGGTAGCACTTTCTCCTCAATTATTTTAAGACCATGAGTAGAGGTCCGACCATGCAAGGATTGAACCCGGGTCTCCCAGCATGAAAGGCAAGCGTGGTGACCACGACACCACAAGTGCTGGTAATCTCCTGACGATCTCCGTAATCTCCTGACGATCCATACTGAGGAGAATGTCATTTTGGACTTTTAGTAAAGCTGTTTCGGTTGAATGATGTTCCCGATACGCTGACTGATTCTTGGGAAAAGGGGCATTTGCAGTACAATGCACAGATAACTGAGAAATCGCTGCATTCTCTGCAGATTTAGCTACAAACGGCAAATTGCTAATAGGCCTGAAATTTTCAAAGATAAGATCAAGTCCAAACTTATTTAAGAGAGGTAGTACCAACGCTGTTTTCCAATGATCGGGTACAATTCCTTCACAGAAAGAGAGATTTACAATTGTAGTGATGACTGGGGCTAATTTATGACAGCAGAGTTTAACCAGTGATGTAGGAATGGGATCCAATTGGCTGGAAGCATTTGAAGATTCAAGGATGATCCTCCGAACTTCATCCTCCGTAATCGAGGAAAATTTATCCAATTTTACTTGAGGCTGGTAAAATGAAATATCAGGTGGATTAACCGAGATATCGTCAATTTTAGATTTGACGAGTTCAATTTTCTTGTAGAAGAAATCACCAAACTCATTGGCAAGGATGCAAGGGTCTTCGTGATTACTTGACGTTCATTGCTCAGAGAGTTAACAATTCTGAACAATTTCTTCGAATCACCGGCACATTCGTCAATAACGTTGAAATAATACGTTTTCCTGGTTTCATTTACTAAAGCACTATAAACATCACGGACATTACGATAGGCATCTTTGTCACATTCGAGCCCTGATTTAAGCATGGTCCTTTCCAGTTTCCTACGCTTGAGGGCTAGAAGAGATTTTCAATTTCTGCGTAATATTTGTCGAAATATTGATTAGGTTCAAAGAGTTGAAAGAAGAAAATTTAGTAAAATGTAAGTTTTTGGAATGATTGGTTATACGAACAGGAATTGCACGAAAAGTGCCATCAAATTTTAAATCCTCGTCAACCGATGAACCAGCTGCAGGTGATCTAGCCATTCTAGTCGTGATGGGTGTGGATGAGGAGGTGGCCGAAAATGGTTTTGCCGAAAAGGGGCGTTAATTTTAAGTGTGGAGCATAGATCACTAGTGTCGCTAAATTCGTTTATGATCGGAGATGAAGGGGCCATTATCAAAGGAAGGTATTTCAGGCATTCCAGTGGCAGTGGCAAATTCGACTTATTGTTTTTAAATTCGGAGCAAACCATATCAGGAGGTTTTATTATAGGATCCACATTTAAATCCTCACTTAATTGACTTCGGTTAGCTTGAACTCGCGTGGAGCATAGATCACTAGTGTCGCTTAATTCATTTATGATCGGAGATGAAGGTGCCATTATCAAAGGAAGGTATTTCAGGCATTCCAGTGGCAGTGGCAAATTCGACTTATTGTTTTTAAACTCGGAGCCAATCATATCAGGAGGTTTTATTATAGGATCCACATTTAAATCTTCACTTAATTGACTTCGATTGGCTTGAACTCGATCGTAATTACGTGAGTCTTTATTGTTGCTACTGTATTGTTATCAATAAGCATCACTGATTCATCAAGAACAATACGATCATTTGCTTCATTCACTATTGATTCTTTGGCTGATTTCGGTGGGTTAGATGCTTCAGGCTGTGTTTCTAGCTGAGGCGATGAAATGAATATTTCCGGGGAAATATTTCTATTAATTTCATTAGCATAGATTATCTGATCGAAGAGATCTGCTTGAAGCGTACAGCTAAATTGATCAGTAAATTTTCTTTGCTCATTTTGAACAGTGGCCATTTCCGTGCGAAACTGTTCGATTAGCTGCGAGTTAGAGTGAACATTGCTCATGATTCTAGATTCTAGGTTTGTAAATTCCGTAATTTCTGCTTTAAGAGCTTCATTTATTTTCTCACCAGCAATAATTTGATTCTCGAGGGATTGTGAATTCTTCAACCTCCAAATTTATTTATTTCACGACAAAACACATATCTGCTTCAAGTTTTCTCGATTTTTCGCGTTCATGAAAAAGTTCTGTGTTTAACCTGCTAATTTCGTCCTTGTAACCTCCAATCTTATCCGTCTGAAGGTTTTCGGATGTGTCAATACGGCTATGCAGAATAACGATATCCAGTTTTATTCCCTCCAATTCAGCAGCGTACACGCCGCAGAGGCATTTACAGCCATTTGTTGTTATGCTAGCAAATTCTGCTTGGTTTTCAGATTCAGGAGCATCAATAACTATTGCTTCAAGTTCGGTCCGATCATTATTTTCAAATTTTTCACAATTCACTTCCAGGGGTTTGTTGCAATTTAACCGCTTCTCGTTCTCGTTGGTTTGTCGCCATCCTTTCCTTGAAACAGCATAGTGTTTTGTTTTCCATGATACCAGTTCACAACAAGGTCAAAATTCGTGCAGTTAAAGCGCTTACAACTACCGCCAGGCGAGGACCATTTCCTCTCAAATCCACATTGATTCATAAAAGACTTCAACGAGTCCAAACAGTCAGTCCATTTAACACGATTACCATCGTATTTCAAATTGGCTAGATCTCTGGAGTTCACACCCACATTAAATGTGTTTAAGCTTTCGGCCAAGCTAAAACTTCTGCTTTCTTTAGCCAGTTCAACCTCCATCTTGATTCGAGCGGCTTCTACGTGAATCAAACATTCAAAACGCACCCAATGTTTCGCTTCAATTGCTATTTTTCGCAAAGAAACCTGCACAAAGTGTTTATAGATATAAAAACTGTAAAATGTGGAAACTTTTTTAAAGAAATACCGTTTTATTTCAATAAAATAATAAATATATATGGCAACTCAAAAAATAACATCCGCCATCTTGGTGCTTGGTTCCAACAGAAACCAGGATTTCTTGTATTAAATATTATAGCAACTCCTGCCTTTTGAAAATAGCAGGAGTGAAACACGAGTCGCGTGTGAATCAATATATTTCCCGGAAATGAGCTCTTGTAGAGTTGCAGTTGCTAGGTAACAGACAGGGCAGGCTTTAAAATTGCGTAAATGTAATAGAAAGCGGAAAATTTACTACAAAATAATAAAAAAGTCCAGCAAAATGACAACGATAAATTTTTAAAGCTTTAGATAAACAAAGAAATGTTTTAGTTGGATTTTGAAAAATTATTTCCTTATTTTGTGGAAATTTTTAGTCTTGCTGGGCAGGACGAGCAGGACCGCTAGCTACGCCACTGATTGTTCTCATTTTGTAAACTTGGTCAATAGACAATACTCAATAGTTCAATTAGCGGAAATTGGATCAATTTTAAACCAAAAATCCAGTTACAGCCTTTGTATGAGAAAAATGATGAATAAGTTCGTATGTCTATCTTAATGTAGGTTGGAAACAGGAAATATCTGGACAAAATTAATGAATATGTTGAGATTCATGGTACCTTTAATGTAAGAAAACTGTTCATAATATAATTTGATAATTCGTTGTATATATTTGAACTTCTAAGGAAAAAGTAGTTTTGATTTGCCCCGAGAAACCTGTTGTCAGTATTGAACTTGCCCCGAAAAGTTATCACGAAAGGCATTATACATGTGCGCATGCGCATAAAGAAACCTTAATGATTTTAACCCAAACAATTTCGCTGAAAGGAACATATCTGTAAAGGAAAATTTAGTAGAATTTTTTTGAGAATATAAAAATATTGAACGATATCTCTTTCTTGTTTAGCGAACACTTGGTCACTTACCACATTTCATACCAAAATACGTCATCAACCATGGAGTCGTGAACGGAACTACCATAGAGAAAATGTTACAACAATCAAAGGTACTTTATAAAATACTAACACATTTTTAGGGCGCATGGCATAGCAGGCAAATAAATGAAAAATACATACATACGCAATGTGCTACATGCATGGTAACGATTAACTATATACAGGTATTCTTCATTCCTGGTAGTATCGGGTCCGATTACCGTAAAAACATGCACGAAGCTGTTTTAAGGCGAACCATCAAATAGAATATATTTATTAATAATAGCTTTTTACTATATTAAACAGCTATAAAGTAAACTATATATATTGTACCTAATTACTCCTAACTAATGCGTCTAACTACGAAGAAATAGCAGTTAGGTGAACACACAGTTCAATGGCAGTTGTGTGGACACACCATATCTCAAAGTTTTTAAGTATGTTAAAGCCTGCGGATCGTGATCATCAGCACTGACAACGATCCGGGTTTACCAGAAATAAAGCCTGCAAAATAAATAATTGTGGTGTTTTCCCTTACAAGATCGAGGATCTTATTAAATGAAAAATAATTCGAAAAGATGCAAGATAAAGCAAGTGAAAAAAGCCGGAAGAGTCAGTTCAAAATGATTTTGTTAAGGTCATTAATATTATGAATTTCCGCTTGTGTAGGTTTTTGTTGGTCTTGGTTTTCCATATGAAGGACCAGCACCTCTGGAAGCAGTTGCAAATGGAGCAGCGTTCTTAAACCCGAAGGTCAGTATTGGTGTATTTTTCATTATCTTAACAATGATAAGATTGATAGTAAGGACAACAGAACATCTAGATCTGAAGTCTCTTATTAAGTCTCACCCAATGGTCTCACCTGAGGTGGATGTAGGGGTTGTGGTTTCCCAACGAGTCGAGATTCATTATAATATAAATATTAATACATAAAAATATCATTCCTGATATTCTTAATTGTCCTGAAAATGATGTTCGGATTCATGCGATTTAGTAAAAGAAAACCCTCAAAATGTAAAAATAGGTACATTAGGCGTACATTTGGTGTACAAAGCTTGTCGTTTACTATTCTACAACAATTTGTTGAAATGTAATGCAATTAAATAGTCTTATCTCAGTCGAGATGTTGTCACAGTGCAGGACATGGACTAATGATGGATTGCCGTTGCAGAACGTCTAGAAAGAACAATATAGAATTCATTGAGCAATCCAGTATAGTTTAGTTAAGTTTAGTTTCAAATTTGTTTTCACAAACATGAAAAGTGCATTTAATATGGGCCAATAGAACAGTTCATGAGACATGAGCGTGTATTTAATGTTATTTCTATTTATATGGTTACAGTATATTATACCCATTACTACGACTATAAATATTTATTAAAATACTAAAATCTGCAATTTTGTTTATGCAGTTTACAGTTCCTCAAAACAGATACAATTCCGCGTTCTTTGCCTCCAAACCAACGAGAAGACTTGTTACATCACAAAATCCTTATGCCGAGCAATTTATAGGAGAACCTTATGTTTATACTATTGATATATGGAATGTCACTCAGGTTACCAGAGCCATGACGAAAATTATGAAAAAAACGGTATGTTCTGCATGTTTATTGACACAAATGTTCAAGGATCTGAACAATAAGGCATGTTTAAAAATTGCTCAACACTGTATTCTTGAGTACAGTTCGTTTTTTAAACAATTTTCTTGGACACTTATTAATAATCTAGTTAGGCCCTTGACACAGAACGTTCCGGCATTCATGTTCTGTCTGGTCTAATTCACCAGAACTGAAGAACCTTTCTCGAAAAGGTTGCCCCCAATACCGACACATCTGTCAATATGTAGCCGTAGTTCTGAATTAAATTGATGTTTAAAACCGCAATCTAACTTTAGACGTTAAGTATATCGCCGCAAGTTCAATACATGCAATTGACCTCAACTTCACAGTTTGTTCTGAACAAAGTTGTAACGTATAATTCATTTCTATATTGCATTTCAGTTGAAACCGTATCTTCCTTATGAATATACTCATGAAGGAATGTTGGAAAGAATGAGTGTACAAGTAGAACATCTTGTAAGACATTAAATTTCTTGCTAGTTATATAAGAGGTATGAATAACTGTATTCAGACATTCAATTCTCATGCAAATGTAAGTTGCATACGGGGGAAAATCATTTTACACAATACAGATAGGGACAACAAATAGTCAGAAATGCCGACTGTTGAAAAATTATGTTATCTCATAAATTCAGTCCATATTTGTCTTCTTATTCAAGTTATTTCAGTTTGTTGATACAAAATATCTGTTGATGAAAAAAAGTAAATCTATTTCCTGCAGGATTTCTGTCGAGACAGCCAATGGCCACCATTAAAGAACATGAAAACAGTCAAAGGAAAACTTGGTCAGTCTTGTAAAGATGCATGCTGGGAGAAAGGTGAGCAGAAGGACAATTTAGATGTTGTTGTATAATTATGTCATGATTATGTACATTAACCACTAACCATATTTTACAGGAATGCTATGTGAACCTTCATACTGGGACATTTTAAATCAATTGATTTCGTTTAGGAGGTGAGACTCGCCGTTTCTCGTATATTAAAGACTTAAATTAAAGTATACTAAAAATGCAACCTTAATGGAACTGTATGATCAAAGACCTAGATTACAGGGTGTCGCAAAAAAATCCCCCCGTCGTATTTTATGGTATTACTTCATTAGCTTTAATCTGTGATTCAAATTTTTGCACTGGGTTGAATAACAAACGTATCATGTCCATCCATTGGTATTTGACAGATAAAAATAACCAATCATTTGCCTTCTAGAATCACTTAAGGTGGCGACACCAATATTGCGACTTGTCCAAATTATGGAAATTCGGTTAACCATATTTCGAAACTTCTACAAAGGATTTTTACTACAAATGGCTACCTATCTACTCTAAAACTGATGATTTGTTGTCACTAGCATCAATAATTTGTTTATCAAAAAAATGAATTAATGAATGAATTTAAGGCAGAAGCCGAGCAGGGAAAGGAAAATGCCCTGAATTTGTTCTTTTGGGGCAAAATGGATGGAGAACAGTAAATTCTGGGTAATTTCCGCATTTTTGCAGGGCTTTAGCCTAGCCTCCTTTTTACTAATTTTTACTTGAAACGAAATCTTGATGATAGGGATCACAAATGATCAGTTGTACAGATGGTAGGTAGGTGTTCTCTTTAAAAATCCTTCTAAAAGTATTGAAATACTTTTAACCTAATTTCCATAATTTGGACGGGTTGCAGAATTGGCTATTCTGATCAGTCAAATATCAAAGTATTGGCCTGATATGATAGTTATTCTATCCAATATAAAAACCTGAAACTTCCATTAAAGCTAACGTAGTAATACCACAAAATATAGTGGGGGGCATTTAGTTAAAAAATATCCGGCCGGATATCGGATATTGCTTATGTAAGGTTCAGGTTCTTTTTTTAAGTTAAATAGCAATTTTAATTGGTTAAAGATGTGTGGTAGAAGTTGGCTTCATCATGCTTGGACATGAAATGTACGAATGAAGTTTGTTGGATTTTTCTGCCTGCTTAGACAGTTGACTACAACTACCACGACGAACAGATATTGTAAAAGTATTTACCTGTTTTGTTAAATTCATGTTTAAATCACCTCTTTCCTTTGTATTTCTACTCTATATCAATTTATATTGAAATTAATATTTATTTAATGCGGAGTTTTGAGAATATCCCGATTATCCGGTATCCGGCCGGATATTAATAATATCCGGCCGGATACCGGATAATCAAAATATCTCAATATCCGGCCGGATATGATATCCGGTGCACCCCTACCCTGTATAATGTCTATAATGGTTCGACATTTATTCATCATCTTATAGTTAACAGTCTCAGTGCCACGATGGTGTTTGCTAAGCCTAAGCTTAGTATATTGATTGGGGCAATGGCAACCATAAATATAAATGAGTGAACACATTTAGCTAACTATTGAAAAGAACAAAAGTTTTTTAGAAGTTAAAGAACTAAAAAACTATTTAGTATCTCAGGTGAAACAGGGAAACTCAACACACTGTACTTTAAGCTTATGGAAGATGTCGTCAGTTTTAAACGGAATCCAAGTAGTTCATAACCTCACGCCAATATTCCGACTTTAGAAGTCGTTACGTCACGCCACTGTCAAACAATGAATATTTGACCTACATGTATCCCCATCCTCGTTGATGTATCCCCAGGATAAGGATTGAAAATTGTTTGAAGTAAGCATACTAGGGTCAATTTAGTCGATCAGTTCTTAACATTTTAATGCTCAGATTTGTTCAATTTTTTGAGGCAATGTCGAGATTTAAACCTTTCCATTAATGACATTTGATGATAAGCGCAAATATTGCTATAATCTTCCTTCAGTTCAGTACTTTTGTGGAAAATGATTAGTCTCCGTTGTTTAATGACTCCTTCCGTTCACCGTTTGTAAATCACTTTAATATATTTTCTTCCTGATATATGAAGTAATATATTAACCAAAGTTAATAGCTAGAGAACCATGCGTGTTCTGGAAGTTGGGTGCCGCTACTGAGGTGTGCCTTGCGTGCGCTCGCGCAACATATGTTCATTAGTTGTTTGGCACGCAAAGTGTAACGATCGGAAAGGAATTTTTTTTGTCTTTCGTTTATTTTACCACCAATTGTATTGGTGTGATGGGTGCAAGCTGCCCGAAGATGGTTGGCAGTTCAAGATACCATTTGCATGGATCTCTCCTTAATCCAAGTACCACCGCTAGTTCCCAGGCCACCTCGGTCAACAGCTTGCACCTAACCTTCCAAATTGGTAAGTATGGTTATCGAGGATAATTTGGCCGTAGCTCATGGCAAACGTGGATATTAAATATAAGTAGCATTTAATTGGTTTCGCAGATATTAAATATCGGTATATATATTGTTACTCCTTCAGAAGTACAGGAAATGCACACTTATCTAATATAATTTGACCTTTTCTGTTTTAGGGAAAGAATATCATGTGATTATGTAAAGCATAGTGATTTATTAGTGGCACCATCATATGAAGAGAAAACAAAGATCTGTCATTTCCAACAACAGCCATTGTTATACAGTTGTGTATCTTCCTCTACCTCACACACGAGACTTTGTCCTTGTCGTGACTACATTAAAGATCAAGTTGCCTTGTGTAAAGAGTGTTGGTGAATGAATGAAAGGAAAAATACAGAATAATCAGTCAGAATAATCCATACCATATTACCGGCGAGGAATAATCTTGTCGGAATGTCTAATCGCAAGCTTGCTTTGCTGTCAATGTGCTCTGCGGCGGCAACTGATTCAATACAATATTTACAATATTCGCATGCTTCTTTATGGGCTTACGGTTGAGGGTAATGTGCGTAACCACTCACTCCAGCACAATGCCTGTCACAATTTCCCACGATATTGAATAGTAAACAGTTAACTGGGTGTATGCTATTAAAAAACCCAAGTATTCACGTTTCCGCGCAATCTCGTACCCCCGAGCCCGTGACCGAAAATGAGAACTTTATTCCGTTTCGTTTGTCCACAGTAGCTTGTGAAAGTTGACTATTTTTTCTGACGAAGAGGCTTGATCGTATAGCTTTTTAAAACCTTAATTTTTTACCTTTATACTGGCAAACTGTAACATTTGATACATGACCGTTCTAGAGAAAGTATTCAAATATAATGTCAAGCAATAAGCGTACTTCTACTTCGCGAAACCGCAATAAATAACTCTGGCAAAGTCGAGCCATCTATTTCACGCGCGGCCCGCTTGTGGTATCGGTAAATTTGCGTTTTGGAGAAATAACCTATTGAACGTTTAATGATATATTATTATTTATTGCACTTTTTTAAAGACTAAACGATCGAAACATCTTCCATATCTGCAACACACAACGCAAACAAGGTCGCGAAAAATGGTGTTAAATGCGGCTCAGATTGCCGAACGTCAAATACGTCTAGCATAGTACAAATTGTTTCGCAAAATTTCCTCTTAAACTCGCCTTTCTGCGATTTTTCAAAAGATGACCCTTCTATATTGATTGTCATTCTACCATATCCTATAGTATTTAAAATTTTAGGATGTATATCCAGCATGAGCAACTCATGAGAACACTGGCATTCGTGACCGACATGAGAAATCAACTTTCAAGAGATGTAATATATTAACGTAATTGACAACCAAAACAATAATTCATGTGCTTTGGCACGTGACGTCTTTGATAATCTCAGGGAAAATCCAGTGGAAAAACCGTATCAACTACAATGTCTGCATGCGAATACAGGGGATCGAGGCCATAGCTATGGGTTTAATAATGCGCGCGAATAGAAGAGAGACAATTTTCAATCAATCTGGAGACAAATTGGCTCATCGTCAACTTTGCACGGCAAGGTCTCCGTTTGGTCGTAACTGTCGTAAACAAGTCATGTTTGACGATGTGAAATAGTCTACACTTTCTTGTGTTTTGTGTGCTGTTTGTAAATCAGTCTTTATTGTTTGCCGATATATATCGACACTCTCAAAAAACATCGGTCACCTTGATATATCCATAACAGGAAGCCACAGCATAGTTTTGGACAACACCCTGTCTGGTAGTCAGATGCATGTGTCTTTCACCTCTGCGGCAGAGTTTTGATTCCTACACTGCGCAGTTATTTAATTATACAATTTCACCTAGGTCAAATGTGAGAATGGTGCCTCTATTTTGACCAAAAACCACAGATTTTATCCGGGTTCTCCGGTTCTCTCCGTCCTTCCTCCAAATGTATTTTTGAGTTTTCGTTTATGTTCGTAGTGACTTATTTCAATACAGCGAAATCACCGACAGCGAAATCACGGGACCATCCCGTCCCGGGAAAATGGGATCATGTAATCATCCCCTAATATCGAAAGACGACAAATTATTCGTGCTACTCAGAGAGAGTAAACTCACCATATATTAACAGCATTTTCTGAAATGACATCATTAGTTTGTTAAAATTTTCATCAATTTAACTTTTATGTCAAATAACCTGATTCTAAAATGAACAATCTGACGCAACAGTTGTAACTCTTAGTCTTGCGCGTCTTTTGGATTGTTAGTGCTGGGGCATGCACCCAAAGTATGTTTGCTAAACAAAACATTGCAAGAAGGGGTGTGAACTTCCGTACGCAGGAAATCATGTCGACATGCAGAAAGTTTATTTATACCCACAGGACTATGAGTACAAGACACAGTTCTTCGATGCCACAGAAATCTTGGCCAAATTTACTACTTGCCTGCCAGCCAGTGGCTGCTATCGTTGAGACCGTCGGAAAATTGGAAATTTGTTCTGTTGTCGGAATCTTCGTGGCCAAGCATATCTGCATATACGAGCGGGAATTTTACTTCTCTTCGTTGTTTGACAATGCGAAACATGTTTGAATAGAAAAATATATAGATGAAATATCGGAAATCGCACTCAGTTTACGTTTTCCCAATATAATCCCCCCCCCCCCCATCATTGCCTTTTCTCGCACTAGGCAATAACAAACAATTAACACGATTGTAAACACTGCCAGGCGATGCGCTGACGTGAATGTTATATTGTTATTGATATGTAATGCCATTATGCCAAATCATCCAAAACGTCGGAAAGTTGAAAGTCTCCTTTGTCAGACAACATTTGGCATGCCAGCTGCCACGGAACATCTGACCCTTGAAACTAGGCTAGCCTAGTACAAAGCCTAGTAGCCCTTGCGTCATTTTAAGTAAAATAATAAACCTAACTGAAGGAGTCTGAGACAATTGAAGTTTGGGAACTTGAACTACCGTGGGTGAAAAAACTAAACATGAGGTTGCTATGGTTAATTTAAAGACAAAATAAATACCTGAAGTCATGAACAATACGTAGGTTGTTTTATTTTGTAGAGATTCTTTATCAGTAGTTGGGTTAGTCATTGTAAACATGACCATGGTCCTGCTGGGACTCGTATACAGTTAAATAAGTTAATTATTTCAGTAGCCTGCTCGACAGTGCTCGTGGGTTACTGTGACAGCGTTCATGTAGCAACTGAGTCAAAGTGTGGAGGCGACTGTTGATGGCAGCCAATGTGTGCAGTGAACTCAATGACAATGTCTTGCTGTGCCTTGGGTCCGTCAGCATGACATGAGTACCACACTCACATACACGATGAGGGCACTTGCTCGGACGCTCCTGGAATATTATTTGTCTTGAGGCAATACCTAAAATGAACACGCCTAACAACTACATAGGCCATCAGTTGCCAACCCTAATACTGACCAAAATTATATTCTAAATCACAGATGATTTTATAGCAAGATAGGATTTGGTTTAGCGAACATAATATGACATGCAGATACTAAACTGCGGTTATTCTATGAGAATGGCACTAATTAATTATTTTTGCCTTAGTCCATAGACGTTAAAACTTGGCAAAAACAACCGTTCATGCACAATGTCATGTTTGCAGTTGTATATATTTTCGTGATCAAATGTTTACAAAATAATTAAATGATTTAACAGCAGTTAAACATATACATTATGGTGACGTAGTAACTATGCGTAGTTGTACATAGAAAGTCAACAATATTAATACGGATCCGCATCGTCACGACATCAATTTAAGCCGTTTTACGGCATCCCTGACCCTAGGCTTTTGCCAGTTAGCTGATTTTGTTGAATCGATCATACTATTATAATTTTGGGGGTTAAACTCACTTTGATATGGCTAAATTTGATGTGACCATGCGTATCCGGTATAGTGTAAACGGGGCCTAATACTCCCCAATTCTGTGTAAACATGCCTCCCCCGTTTTGACGCCTTCTATTAAAATGTTGTTGACAAGTAACAGGAGAAGGACCGAAGCTTATAAAGTAGATAAGAGCCTGGGAACGAGGTTGATAAAGTTTATATAACATTTCGTCTTCGTTGTTCAATGTTGTTCTTAGGGGTGGTGCCAGGAATTCCCCGGCAGTAAAACTTTGTTCTGTCTATATACAACCTTAGGGGTTCGGGGACATACTCCCACGAGAAAATGCGGCGGGGGCTCGAATTCCCCGATGAGGGAGCTGTACCCACCTGCCCGCCTCTGGCACCACGACTGGTTGTTCTATTGTACAACTGGTTGTTCTCATCGTACAGTCTGCACTGAGGGCTAATTTGCTAGTGCATGAATAATAAAATCCAAATTGGTAAAAGAGTATGAAAATAAATACTCCTATTCTATGAAAAACTAAGCATAAGATTAAGATGTTCATTGCAAATTAGAATATATAACACAAAGAAAAGTACCAACTGAGTTTGGTATGATATTAGTTGGATTCCAACAACTCCAAAGCATTTATATACCAGTGGAAACTTAACTGTCTTTGGATTTGAGGCTTGGTCCACTTCATAGAAATTTATTGATCGGTTCCATATATGTAGATATCAAACATATATATCATAGACATAGTAATATTCGAGTAAGGATCTGATATTAGTACCATATTATGTATGGCACTGCCCTGGAGTGCAGACATAGAAAAACTGATTCAAAAACAATTGAAGTCAAACCGGCCTTCCCTATCGGCATCGCTCCCCACTGTTTTAGAAGCCTTAGAAAGGCACTCACAGCGAGCGAAATGATACTTTACACTGTATTAATTGCATATTGCAGGTAAGCTCTCTTATAGCCGCGGCTTTATTTCTCCATTCAAATAGAAATCAAGAGAAAATTCAAACCCAGGAAAACCTTTAATGACAATTTTTCTATTTTCTATATATTATGTACGGTATTGTAGTACACATATGGTAGCTAACGTGAATTAACCGCGTAATTAATAAACCGGCTGCACAGGCAGAGGTTACAAACAGCTGTTCTCGATCAGGCGGTTGAAGATGCTAGAGAGCAGAGTAGACGGCCTCCATAGGTTGTACTAGTAGTGCCGCCTTCGTACGACACATCACAAAGCAGAAGTCGTGTTTAGAAATTAGAAAGGGAAAAGGGAAAATAGTAATACGCCATTTTCGTGACGTCCAACAGGGAAAACAATGTAAACATGTCAAAACCCTCAAGCTGGACAATTTATTGCGTGGAATGATGAAACAAATGTCTTGTAAATATTTACTTTGTTCTCCCAACGACCACGATCAACCGCCTACAGCTCCTGTTTTACTATGGGCTTTGCCTGTCTGTTGCTTTATACTCAACCCTCCGCTCAACTAGTAAAAGTCTTTAAATTTTAACGTATAAAAATGAAAAAATGCAGCAGTCAGCCAACCCTGTCAGATAAAGTTGAAGGACATTGATGAATAAAGTATACCCCCATAATAACAATATAATATTTTTAGCCATATTGGCCAGCAATATTTCTGTTTTCTATTTCAAATGCTTGTTTGCCAATGAAGGTTTATAACACCCAACTTGAGGCTTTACCCGCAGCAGGTGACTTAAATGTCCGGTTTGGTGTCTATCCTACTATTTGCGTGACGAAATGAAATTGTACACCGAAAATGTCAAATATATAAACGACAGAAGCGGATACTAACATGCAATCTCGGCTAGCACGGTCGCACGGAGCCGATTACGACGCATACTTTACATTCTGACACAAAAGAATTAAATGAGATTTGCTACCCTATCAAGACTATCAAGTATTCGACTGAGTGAAGTTATATACTTGGCGCCGAAATAGGAGAATTCAAACAAGCAATAATATCTAATTGTGAGCACCACATTATATACCGCTGCGGTTTTCATATACTGTTGACAAGCTCAGCTGCTTAACAACAAATTTATAATTTTCAGTTCTACTTGTACGAGCGTGTTTTGTTGCCTTATATTCCGAAGGTCATGGCTTATTTCGTTGTGTGTCTTGTCTTGGTGATGTTCTCAACACATCATTCTGTTTGGGCTACAAGGTTTCTACCAACAGTTGTCTGGGATCATTTAAATCCATTGTAAGTAATATTATATTCAGACTAATTTCTGATTTCAGACAATAACAAACTCCACTTGATTATTGCCCGCATTTTCATTGCGCATATAAATTTACCGCCATTAACCGGTCATTGTTTAGTTTCTGTCATTTTAATTTGTTACACAAATGAAGTTTTACATATTTGACAAATAATTATGACCAAAAGGAAGGAACTGAAGGAAGAATATGTTATTCCAAAGATATTTGTCAATCAAGAATCTAGCTAAAACATTCGTTAAAAAATGATATTAGCCACTCATAAATCTCGACTCAGTCGTCAAGTTTGTGGTTTTGAATTTTATTCGAATATTGTCTTTCAACTCCTGCCCGCCACGCTATTTAACTATGCGACACAGTCTATGGATAATTTATAAAGACAATAACTAGAATTTATTAGCCTCACAAATATGAATAGAGGACATATTAATATGCATGCTCAAACATTTAATTTAGATAGTATAGACTACACTAGTGTCTAGTGACTAGTCCAATATGTTACATACATAAAAGGACATAATTTGTCCTTTGACAAGTTTTGGACTGCATGACACGCGTGTGAATGAATATATATGAATGGCGGTTTAGTTGGGCGATTTTTGTCGCCGTTTGTGGTTAAAGACTAGTCAATGAAGTATAACTAGATGTATAAATGTTTTTACATTAATGTACAAAAAAACAGAAAGTAAAACTTATTAGTTATTGCGTCATGCGTGCTCAAAGACGAGACGCGTTAAAATGACGTCGATTTCCGTGAAAAACATTCATCCATCAAGCCAACGTACTCAGGTAAAATGAGTTCAGTTTTATACGTGTGTGTTCGGACATGACTTGATTCGAAGGGAGAACTATTTTCATTGACTTCATTATGAGTTGAAATATAATTGCTGCCGAGCGTCAGCGAGGCAGCACACTAATCCTGACGTGTTAAGGTTGTTGACGTATTAAGGTTGCTCCAGAATTCACCCTACCCAGTCTTTTGCGCCGATCTATGTATCGTCAAGAACTGAGTCGACTTGTCTCTAGCCTGCGAAGCAGTCGCTTTATTTTTGAGTGGTTATTATATAATATCCACTCAAAAATAAAGCGACTGTTTCGCACTGTTCGCAGGCTAACTTGCCTCGTCTGTTTTTTTCCGGAGGATTAAGAACGATATTATGTTAGTTAGTACAAAAGTACATGTAAGTTATAGTTTTATATGTTTCTTCTATAACTTCTAAGCGCTCATTTATAGAAGCAAGCAATAAGCGCTCATTTATAGAGGCAAGTAATGTGCTTTCATCACTTTCATGTCTTTATATCGACAAATTTTAATGTCTTCACACGAAATTAATCGGCATTCGTGTTTTGTTTATTGTAACTGTGGATTATACGAACATCACCACGCGCATGGGATTGTTTCAACTTTCAATGCACAATGGCAAGTTTTGATGGCAAACGTATTGTCAAATATGTTCAGTGGGTATTTTATTTCAAACATATATACTTCAAATATTTTACTTCAAATTTGCATCAAACATATATGCTGTTAAATCTGTCTTTCAGTGTTTGTTGTGCGCGGCGTCCTAGCGTGGCGTCTATGATAACCTTTGGTGACTATTGGGAACATGTAGTTGCCTATATTGTATATATAATGCTACAGTAAATATGATGCAACATTGTAAACCTCAAAACCTGTTTATTTGCGTTTTTTGCTTTTTATATGCTTTTCGTCACGCTGTAAGCTGGTGTAATACGATCTGCGTAATATGCTTGACATTGTGGCGTCCGTTTCTGATTAATTTATTTAATTATGTTAATGTGTATTAAGTCTATTAAAATTAATCATGCCCTTTCTTCAAGGCAACACTTCCCTTGCGATATATTATACCAACTGGCACCATTTATAACAGCCACCAACAACACCAACTGGTGTCAATCTGAACAGTTGGATTACACAAAAATGTATATTTTCATGGATATTCAAATGGTTGTTACAAAATAGTATGGATATTATATATGGGAACCAAATGCTAAATTAATATATGGACAAATCTACATATAGGGACACTTGTGACACGTTTGTTGAAAGCTTTGTAGTAAAAATTTTAATGATGTTAAGAAGTTCAAATGCATTATGGTTGGTACCAAAAATTCAGTATTGATAATAGACGACAACAGTATTCAATCAAAGTGTTGTAATCTCAATTCTGACGACAAAATAAATTGATACATATAGTGTGTCTTTGTATGCAATTTTGCATTCCGTTTATATAGCAAGGCAGCACTTTCCTTGCGGTTGTAACTCCTAGTTATAGACATTGTATCTTCCTTGTCACTCAAAATCCAAGTCAAACGACTTTTGCTTTTGCCTTTACTTTGATTTTGAAATGTGAGAATCGGTTTATATTTCATAACATTGACAATATTATTAAGATCAGGCCAACTGAATATAGATAAAAACCAAAACATCAAATCTCTTAAAAAATGTTTTTACATAACTACCACTTCCGCCCAGTTTTCAACCATTCAAGATACATTTTCAAAGTATTTCCATTCATTCAGAAATATGAAAATGTTTCATTGTTCTGCCTTAGTTATAGGCAGGGATTTTTCCTGAACCATCGACCGCACTGCCTATAAACCTTTGTTTTCTCACCTGTTCATGAAAATATAGGATGCTAGAAACAATTTAAGCCCTTACACCATTTTTCTAAATCCTTCAAAGTGCCGTGGATCGATGACGTCATCCGAATATATTAAAATTCATAAAAAAAGCCCTCTTTATGTATAAAGTCCGATTCTCATGTAAACCGTATTTAAACTCACCATGAGAAGGACTTTCCATTGATATACTACACCGTATGATTCGTCTAATGTTGGCGGTTAATGTTGATGACGTCATCAAATACAACATGGCGGATTTTGCGAGTCAATTTCCATACTAACAGTTTAATCGTAATAATAAACCTAATTCTTACGAACACTCTAATCCCAACCTTAATTCTAATCCGGATCCTTGTGAGTTCATTTCGCTATAATAATTTGGGAAGTCTGTCGATAATGTTGATGACATCGTCAAATTCAACATTCCGGATTAGTTAAAGAAACAAAGCATATAAACAGTGATTATTACTTTAATTATTACTATGTATAAAAAAGTACGTAAACGATAGACACAGTTGACGGGAAATTTTTTTCGATATAACAAGTATTTACATTATTTCCTGTTCTGCTGAACTTGGAAAGCTGCCCTGAAAATGTCGTGATTTGATGTTATGTGCAAGTGGTCTGTCCACACTTGCACCAGGTGTGTTTCTCGCACCTTTACTAATCCTGTTAGATAAACACAACACCTGATCTTACTGCACTGTTCTCCAGCAGTTTAAGGAGCACGAATCCCAGCTGGAACATAACTCACAAGTGCTCTAGTAGGACAGGTAATAACTCTACTTACAACTGTTCCTTCTCATTTGTAACTACAGCAAATATAATTTATCGTTAAAATTCGTAAAGTTTCTTATGGTATCCAGTCGTCGCTGGAATCATCAGAAGAACTGAAGTCTGAAACTTCCCAATCACTTTCAGATTCATCTGAATTGGATCTAGTATCCTCTTCTTCGACATCAGATGTTGGAAGAAGCGTGCTGTTATCTTCATTGTCGGCAATATAAAAGTTATCACAACTTGCTTGTTCGCTTGATCTTGCCCGTCCGCTTTGGTGGAGGAGATTAATTTTCTCTACTACTGCTTTCATCATTTGCATCCTCACTATCTGAAACTATTGTTATTGGCCACTTCTTCGTCGTCTCTGCAACGAAGGTGGCATATGGGAACACGTATACCACACAGGTTTGATAGTAGACTCTTCAGCGACCCATTTCCATCCACAACACTCGAATGATAATTCCTGTATGTGTGCCTCTGTGCAATGGAGCCAGTAGTACGTTTGCCAATGCGTTCTCAGTATTGCTTGCTTCAACGAATGTGGATCAGGGGGAAGGGATAAAGAGGATTTCACTTTCAAGTTGTGGTACAGGCGAATTCTTGTAGCCACGTATGTTTCGTTTACCTTTCCTGGGTACATAACTACCTGCACTTTTTCAAAATCTTTGTTGTCGAGTTCTCTCTTTGTGCCAAGGCTTTGCAACAATGCAAGACATTCTGGACGCTTTATTACTTTCTTAAGTAACTTTACTTTATACCTACATTATAGAAGTATGATGTGGTGTAACATCCCGATAGAGCATGTAAGGCAGGTACTGTAGATGGAGGCAAATCTCTCTTCCAAGGTTCGAACAAATTTCTCCAACATCCACAAACGTATCCTGGTCTTTCTTGAAGTACCATTTTTGCTCTATATTCAGGAAAACATAGGCCCACACCATTAGAACAAGCATGTCTGTATCTTTGGCCACAATCACAACATCTAATGTAGATGCAGCAGCATGTAAAATTAATCGCGTGTCAGCTTCCTCGTGATTGCATTCATCCAATTCTTCAACTGTTCCGTCGTACACACGAAATGTAGCGGTGGATGATGTAAAAACAAGTGGTATTCTGCCATTATAGGTATTTTCTTCCTTAAGAAATCGAGCCAGTAGTTTAATTTATATCATTCTTGTTCTCGTTTCTATGTAGAAACTCTTGCCACGTTGCACCCTTGAGCATATTTTGATCGTAACCTTCTAAGCGAACTCTTGGACCTGGCTCTCCTCGCTTTCTCCTGGTTTCATTCTTCACACTCTTTTCCAAATAAGATCATTCACAACGTGTACTTCACTGGCATTTACCTCAGCTTTTGGCATTATAAAATTAATTAGACTATTCATCCATTCTCTGTAGGTTGGCTTTGGTTTCAATGAATGAACAGCAGCTATACCATCACTATCCACAGAGCATTCTTTGGCGATTCAGTTTTAACGCACTGTGACTCGTTTACCAGGAACCGTTGTAATGATGCTTTCTCTGACTGACGCAAGGTTGAGTCAGTTCCAGCAATTGAGAGGGGGAACGGGTGTGATTGGATGAGAGAAGGCTTCAGTTAAACTTCCTGCCTTGGAAACAAGCAACCCAAAAGCTTGGCGGTCTTCTTTAATTACGGCAACATCAGTGGGAGTCTTCTTCACTTTCTCAAGACCTGTTCTTAATTGTGTTTTTCGGATCGGCTCGAAAAATCCCACTTTCTCGGTAACCAAACGATCACTGATAAACTGCAACATGCCCTCCTGTCCAACTGCCGGTGCCCTGAGGAGATCATTGGTAACTCGAGGATCTAACTCTGCACCAGTTGAAATAATCTTTGCTGGGCAGTCAGTTGAAATAGTCTTTGCAAACAGGTTGGTACCATAGCTTTGCAAGGTTTTGACCAGGCTATTCACATGTTGTTGGTGAAGCTTTTTACCACCTGCAGTGTTCTCCTTGTGAACATAGGACGTCTTGACGAACAGTTCCTGCCCCAAATCCATGGATGTATGAAGTGGCAATCCAATTGTTAAACGCATTGACACTTGTACTGTAACCAGATCTAAAAGGGCCAGCCGTTCCTTTGGCATCTCGATTAAACAACTCCGTTATTAAATCACCATGGATCGTGGAAAATCTGTTTCCAGTAATGCTACCACCAACTATCACGTTTATATGAGCACGAGTATGCGTATAACCCACGCGTATGAAATCATACGCAATTTCATTCCATTTCCCCAGAGTCATGCCCACTACCTAACCTGCGAACGGGCATACTCTGGGTACGAGATTGTAACTGCATAAGCACAAGTTGCCGTAAGACAGCCGAGAAGCCCTGGGAACGAGAATGACTATCATGGCTACTATCAACCTTGCTACTACAATCTACATTTTGAAATAAGCGTTTTTATTTTCTCGTTCCAATTCTTTCCGGCATGCTTAAAAAATTGTAGTTGGATTTTCATTTGCTGATAGAATATAGTCCTCAAGTTAGCACAGTTATTTTGCCCGAAATGGTGACGAAATTATTTCGATATACTGAAATAGGTCGTCTTGACTTTTATTTCATGATATAGATCACAGCACTCGCTCGTTAAAGCTAGGGGATAAATTCTGAGGCGAATTTAATTGTGGCAAGTCTAATCACAACATGATTGCAAACAAAGCAACAATTTAGCTTTAACAAAATTCCGGGGACCGTTGTATAAAAAGTATTTCAAGTTAACTATGTCTATATAGGTAGTGACCAAGCAAAATCACGTATTCTAGAGTTAACCTGTATAAAACGGATAGTTAAAAAGTAGCTATATATAGTTTTAATACAAGTTCATGTGCAGTCTGCGTCACGTGGCTAGATGTGGCCCTATTAGGGGGCAGATCTGGATATCCCGTTTTTTGTTCAAATATCCCGTATTCGTTTATCATTTGGTCACGTATCCCTATTTTTGACAAAATCTATGACGCCATTGCGGTTGGCCAGGTGTTCCAGTATCCCATATCCCTAAATTTTACCCTTCAGTATCCCATATACCTATGCATTTTGCATTAAATATCCTGTATCCCGATACCCCTAATAGGGCCTCCTAGATCCTGGTTGACAACCTTTCAGTTTCAGTTGCACTGTGTTCGCGTCTTTATATCTTTTACCACATGCTTCCCCTTCCTGTTCTTACTTCCTCATAACTTTTCAAATCTTCACTTTCTAGGTTATATTGCAAGTGTAACTGGCTGGTCGTACCTTATGTAGACCAATATGATCAGCAACAGTTCACGTGTCCAACTTCAAAAATTTCTTCAAATCTATTGGATGGATACTTGCGACCGGATAGTGAAAGAAATGAGAGAATTTTCCGACGGAAATGGCCTGGAACTGAAGATGATTTGATAAATAAGATTAGAAATGGGAGCATTGATTCCTTCTGTGATCCAACAAACCCTGGTATGGATAATAACATTGAATAAAGAGATGAATAATATTATATTATATAGTTATAGTTCATAAACGATGACGAGAGTCGTATACATTTGATATCAAAAGTCATTACATCATTACAATTTAGCATCAATTGTTAGAATGCAAGGTAATATGGTAGTACTCAAATAATTAACTTTGTAGGAAGCAGGATGCATGGGAACATAATGCAAGCAAGTCTGCATGGATTATAACCTAAGTCTGTTTCAAGGTTGTAACAACATATAATCGATCAGCAACAACTTTAAAGACAAGGAATAAAAAACAATCGATTCCCACCACGATTCACGAAATTTCTAAAAGGAAGTTGCGTTGCCCTTACCAACTCGTTCATGTAATATAACCAATGCGTTAATTGTTACTTCCTGTATTATTAATAATTATATATTTTGTTTTCATTGCTTCAGGGACTACTGTTTTACACACGTGTTCAAATGGAGCATACGATTCTACTGAAGTAACATATAAATATAACAGTGAAGCAGGCAAGATGTATGACCAAGGCAGCATTTACGTCTTCTTTAGTAAGTAGTCTATAATAAAATCAACTTCCCTATCTTGCATGGCATTAATGGCTTTTTAGATATCCAAGATCGTACCATGATGTGTGCAGCACCTATAGAAAGATAAAGCGTCGTCCAATAGGCAATAATTACAGAAGAGTCCTGATTTATTAAAAAAATTTGTGTAATATCTAAATCTGGAAAGATGGATTAACCCAATCCATTCTGAATTTGAGGTTTCGTGTTTTGAAATAACATATCATTTTCACATGAAATTAATGCACTTTTCAATTCTAGACTTGATAAAAACTTTATAGACCTAATAAAAATATCCAGTCTTAGTGTTGGTTCGGAGTATATCTGGTTATATGTCATCACAAGACCCCAAAAAAGAAACTGCAGTACGATTTCTTTAATTGTTTAACAATTATAAGCTCTAGACGACACGCAGTAGACAGTAGAGCCGAGAAGCCCTGGGTACGAGGAGGAAGACGGCAGCTTCATCTGCGGTGGTAGCACATTGGCGTTTCGCCGTTTCTCGGCTATAAGGCCTATAACATTTGCTCCCAGTATGCCTAATTACAATTAGTTGTTTGAGAATTTCATAGTGCATCTAATAATACCATCGTTTATGTTACAGACAACGGCGACGATGGTCAAGAATCTAGCATTTCAAACACAGAAGCAAAATGCACGATGTTCTTTGCTGTTAACGTAACACATAATAAGAGAGCAGTATATGGCATGAACTTTGATAAACCAGGTATTAAGAATTTTTTTCATTTTTTCTACACGTGTACTTTTTTAAAGCAGTGTTTTCTAATATCCATGCACGAGCTTGGTTGAAGAATCTAACTACCTGAAAAATATTTGGAACCCAACTCTCAAGACAGTATATTTTAATATTAATAGATTAGAAATATTCAACAACTGTTGTTCGCCTATAGTGTCACTGTACGCCACATTGTATGTATTTGACAATTGATTTTAATTCCCCACATTTCTGTGAAATATCTTGGAAAGTGAGTCACACGAACTTCCTGAACTAAGAGAAATCGTCTATGTTAAACTTTGTTGTATATGCGTGTTCCCGCATTAACAAGTCTGGACAGATATCAGATGTATTACTATATGGATAAATATTTTTATAAATAAAGTGACTCTCAATTCATCGAACTTTTAAATTATTAAGTTGTTAACAAGGTCAAAAAGTTGCAACTTTGCAACTACATGTTTCCAACTATGTCCTTAATTTAGCACTTGTTTGTATTTCCAGCTTTGACCATTACTCAGAATTGTAAATTATCCTCGTGCCCTCGGTCCTCGGTGGCTTCAATTCTATTCGCCACTCCTACGACTATTTCTCCAAGATATAAAGCTCGAACAAGTACAAAGCAATTTACCTCAACACCAGTAACAACATCAACAATATCAACAACATCAACAATATCAACAATATCAACAACATCAACAACATCAACAACATCAACAACATCAACAACATCATCAATTTCAACAACACCTATACTACACGGACCACAACATATAAAGACCAACAGATCAGTAACGACAACAATGGCATCAATTAGAAGTGTCGGAAGACCAGGTACAGTACATTTAACTTATGGGTTGTGGTTTAGAACTTTAAAGGCAAAAAGTTGGAGAGAGAAGAATTTAAAATTGGAACAATCTGTTTTTTAAGCACCTCGACAAATGTCGATCTATTCCCCACTTAAGTTTTTCTTGGGATTTTAACAAAGTCTTTCTCCAAATTATTAACAATTATATATTTCCATGTGACCATGCATTAGAAATGCATGTTCGTGTTTTAAGACTTTTAAACATATATTAAATGATATTTTGTGTCTAGTCATGTTATGGAAATGGTAATACTAGCACAACATTGCAAAATTCTTTGGACGCTATGTATATAGATCTCTTTATCAAACAAACTAAATCGCAATATTTTACGTGTTTTCATTATACAGTAACCCGAAAGCCCAGCAACACAGTTCCATATACTAAAACCTGGTTGAATGACACAATATTTGTTGTGGCCACCCTTAGTGGGTTTTTCGCCGGGATAATCGTCACTGTATTTGCTTTCGTCTTGAGAACGACGTTGAAAAAACGAGGTAAACATTTTGCTTGTTAGAATTTATTTATTTAAAAACTATAATCTGTATCACTTGTAGTTTACTTAAAATTTGCAAAACATGCACAGTTCCAGTTTCTTACACGCAAATTCGTTACCTTTATAGAAATGTTTTCCTAAATAACAGTAGTGCCTGGTTATAAACGTTTCTACTCATTAAAAAATACTCATTCGTGTTGTTCACATGTGATTTTAGTTACGGTGACAGAATCGTTAACGTTAGAGAATACATGTAAGTAGAAACATCAACTGTGTCTGTGTATAGTTTGCAAATTTTAACCGTGGCTGTGGGTTCTGTAACTAACTTACATCACCATTGTCAAGTTTCAACAGGATAAGTCATATAACAGGGGCCTCCCTTCCCTCTAAAGTTATCAAATAATACCTAAGACTATATTAAAGGCTAAATTAGGTCTATAGTGGTTGTTTACAATAGCGTTCAGGCAAACACTGAAGTAATTTGGATCTAAAAAAAGTGTAAGGCTATGGCATTATTCATCAAGACCCTTTCATAAACAGCATGTCTAAAACTTGTTTAGACTCTAGTTTTGAGACAAATTAATAAGCTAGAATTTTGACATCTTCAATTTAGATCGTTATAGTCGTAATGGAGAAGCATGCACTTCTCCGACAAATAGTTCGCCACGGCAGACTGAGATTCGTCATGAAGAACCTGAAACGGAAGGAGGAAATATTCTCGCTCGTAAACTATAACATGAAGAAGAGATAGTTGTGTATATCGAGGCATGGCTTCCGTATACAGAGGTTCCAGACAATGACCCGCCCCCGGTTGATCTAGACTAGTTACCCTATTCCCCCGCATATAATTAAGCGCCGCCCCCCCAGATATAGGCGCATGCGCTTATATCCGGATATACGCGCATGCGCCTTTAAGTTATCAAAATCTGAGTGTACGAGATTGTTCAACAAACAACGAAAATAAGCACACAATGATGAGTTTAATGAGTAAATAGAGTTCTTGCGGCATCAAATATTGCCTTCCAGTATAAAAATATCACTGTCATGCATACGTTATTCGTTTGTATTCTTTTATTGCTTTGATTTATTATATAATAGATATTATTGTTATCTTTCTATTAACTATGATTAGTGACTTATATTGGGGGGTGAAAGATGATACGCCTATACACGGATTTTTATAGGCGCATGCGCCTCTAAACGGCGATTTTCACTCGAAAAATCGTAAATATACTCTTATAGGCACATGCGCTTATATGCGGGGGAATAGGGTAACAAGAATGAACGGTGGAATAAATTAGGAAAGAAAACGAAATACCTTGTTTGAGGAATAATAAACACAATAATTTTTCCATGCCAAAACACGAGCACAGTAAGTGCTCAAATTGACATTTTGTTAATAAAATAGAGATTATACTTTATATACTATAAAGTTAATTTATTGATAGTGCCTGTTAAAGTTATGTAGGAGAGTATTATGAAGTTTATTATTAACAGTTTAAGTTATATTTAAAAAATAAGACAAACTAATAAAGGTTTATGCAAATAAATGCAGATGGTATGTATCCTATATATATAACTGTGAGCTCTATATAACTGGATTAAGAATTTCAGTCAATAAGCCAGTTCGTATAGTGTCGAGTACGCATCCAAATGACGTGTTCTGGGTCGAGCTAAAATTGCAATTAAATTATATCATGTAGCTTAGGCTGCCAGGCTTGGGTGACTTAAGATTGCATATTCAAGCAACATGTTTTGGAGACATTTAATCCAACTCAGTTGGGTGCACAGTTGCAACTCCGACAACCTGGCTTAAAGCCCGTTTGTCACTAGGCGAATTTGTTCGGGCGAAGCCGACTACGAGTACGACTACGAGTACGAGATTCGTCATTTTCGCGTGTTGTTTGCATACGACATCTCGCAAAAGTCGTAGTCGTCGTACTTTTGAGTACGAGATTTATCAAAAATCTCGTAGTCAAAGGCCCAACGACTACGACTTTTGCGAGATGGTGTATACAAACAACACGGCGTTTGGCGCGAAAATGACGAATCTCGTACTCGTAGTCGTACTCGTAGTCATTGCTAAAGCTCCCTAATGTTGGTTGAACCAACAATGTTGGACGATGTTGGCCTCGTTTGAACGGTCCTTAATGCGGATATACAAAACCGTTAATATGCGTTTGAACAGTATTTTCAAGTGTTTCCACACGAACGACTAAAGTAAAAGACCTATATGCATTCAGGTCCAGTCTAAGGCGAGCGGTTATGTCTGAAGTTGATGAATTATTGACTTATAAATGTTCATCTAATCTTAGTGCTATGGACTATTCCATTTCATTGAACTTTGATGAGTCATTTAAAAAAGTATTTAAAGATATTAGACGAAAATTTGCTATCAATCATGTTAGTTGTAGTAGTTGTGTGTTGTAGTTGTTGCTGTTGCTGTTGCTGTTGCGGTTGCTGCTGTTGTTGCTGCTGCTGCTGTTGTTATTGCTGTTGCTGTTTCTGCGGTTGTTGTTGTTGTTGTTGTTGCTGTTGTTGTTGTTGCTGCTGCTGTTGTTGCTGCTGCTGCTGTTGTTGTTGTTGCTGCAGCTGTTGTTGATGCTGCTGCTGTTGTTGCTGCTGCTGCTGTTGTTGCCGGAATAGACAGACAAATCAGACCTTCAAGACAGAACATCGTTCATAATTTCAGGATGAACTAACCAGACAAACTCCAGAAAGATTTGTGCAACATACATTACATACATATACAAAGACAAATGTATACATACATAGACAAATGATAACTATTAGACCATAGACTATCCAGAAGACAGGGACTGGGCTGGGCAAAGCTCTAATGTTGCTGACGCGACATCCGTGATGCGCTTTTATCACGTAGCAATCATCAGTTGCCACGGCAACCAGCCTTAATCAGAACAAAAAAAATGTGAATCCTTTGGTAATTTGGCCTATTTAAATCCAGTACATCTCATTAATATTGATTTGCCCTTAAGCACAGAGTTATTGCCAAGGTAAGTGCGTTTTTATTTTTCCATTTTGACTATAAATATTAATCATAATCCAGTTTTGTCGTAGCATGTACATCAAAATGGCGCACGTAAAAAGCATCCGTACATAAGTAGTTTCCTTTCAAACCCTGGAACTTGACGAGAAGGCTATCACTTGTCTTTTACAACATATATTTATCATCTCATATGCAATGTTAATGCAAATAGGGTAGTTACAACTTTGTGCGATACGCCAATCTTGTACAAACGAGGTTTTTTGACTCTTCTGTTTGCGCGACTACGAGAGGATCGCAATTTATGTCCTCACTTCAAACCCTGTAACTTCACTTTATATATATTTCAGGACTTCACATTTACATATTTTAAACAAGAATAAAAATGTCGATGCAACTATCGACTTTTCAAACTTTTTTATGGTTGGGATGTTGCTCGACTTTCGTAAAGCTAAAAAAAACTCGCCTATCGGCTCGTTTTTTTTTACGCTTTTCGAAAGTCTCGCAACAACCCGCGTGTAAGAAACAGAGAATCATGCACGGAAATCAATACGGTATTCCTTTACTAATATATAGTAATATTTGATCACATACACAGCCTCGTACCCAGGCGCTTTAACGGGCTAAGCGGTTGCGTGACGCGCGCGTGGAAACTGTAGTGCGCAGCCACGACGGACGGGTTCAGGGCGCTTATATATAGGGCGGTGCAACGAGCACGCGCGCGCTGAGCGACGTGTGATGCGGAAGAGGCCTGGGTCGAGCATGTTTTTTGTAAAAATTGAAGAAAAAACAAATTTTGATATGTCTACTTCTTGCGTTCATATTTCGCATCGTTTTAAGTGTGAATACAAACTAACGGAATATTTACGTGTAATATCACTCTGAGTACGTAGTCAGTTTGAATTTAACAAAGATTTTCCTGTCAGAGAGAATTTATTATCGATTATGCGCGTGTGTTTGGTCACTTCGAATGGTGACAAAATTTCAAATGAGAATATATTTTTTTGATTTGGTGCCAACCTCTAAAATTCTCAGGCATGTTGAAGTTTCTTATCTCAAGTTTTCATCTTAAAAAATTCGTTCAAATCGGAGTGGATTCCTAGGAGATAACATGGCTGAAATTTGACCCCTTTTAAAGCTTCTTTTTAGGACGTTAAGTTTTACGACTGTTGAAACAAGATTACCTGACCGAAATGCCACGGTCAGATTTTGGGCTAAATCCCCATTAAAGAAACGTCTCGAAGAAAAATCCTAGGAAAGTCACATTACTGAGCCAGTACCAGTGCATTGGTGTTCACCACTCGTAGTACAACTCGTAGAAGTATAAAGCCAGGCAAGATGGCGAGCGGTCAGACAAATGAGTGCTCTTCAGAAATTAGCTCTTTGTCGCTACAAAAGCATTCTCAAATCTGTAATTCGACTAATAAAACAAGATTAAGTAATGAGCAAGATGACTCGCTATCATAAAGCAAACTAAAACTAACTTGGACAGGGGATTTTGCATCACTAAAGTCGTTTGTGTGCAACGATATGAACCTTCAAGGTGTGTGGAATCAACCTGGTGGAGATAGAAAAGTATTTATTGGAGAATCGTTTCGCATTACGTGGAGGAAAGGCAAAAAGCTTCTTAATTTCGAAGGTACAGATTCCCAAAAGATCAAACGGACCTTTTGTATGAAATTCTGTGACATTCAAGAATTTAAATATGATGATCAAAGTGCGAATCCGGTAGCTGCGTGTGCCGCTGTTCCTCCGACGTGTAAATGTAGTGAGTTGTCTGTCGATCTGGAAGGTATTAAATTGGAGCAAGTGATATCGCAAAATGATGTTAAAGTTAATGATCACAAGGTGGGAAAACTTAGCGATGTAGTAATTCAACTTAGAAAGGAAGTGCATGACATGCGAGAAAGGTTGGATAAACATGTTGTAAATTCGGCTTCGTGTTTATTAAAAGTCATTGACTGTTCAACCCAAACGTCCAGCCCTGAGTTGGGACCTCTCGACGATACTATATATTATAATAATAGAAATGCTCACAATAGTGAACAAAAGCCGAGTGAGCCCGAATATGTAAACAACTATATAACAACTCGCCCTCAAGGCTTGTCTCGTGAGAACCGATCTATCAACCTTAGGGAGAAATGCCACCAATCGGATTTGGACTCCGAAACATTCGAAGCGGCGATTCAAAGTGCTGATGCTTTGGAAAACCATCCCAAAAACACTTTGCCGCAAAATACTGTATATCACGGTAATGAAAATTCGTTAGCGGTTAATTGTCCAACTATGCATGATTTTCCTTTGTGGAAAATCTTGAGGAGAATTCAATAGAATCCTCTCAGCTATGTAATTTTAAATCCCAAAGTCATACGCCCGGGAAATACGGTGGCACACATAATTACAATCAAATCCCAGTTCGTATTACCAGACTCGGAGAACAACCGAGGAAAAGTCATGCAAAATCAAAATCAATTCGAAGACCAAAAGATCGGAACCTTGTCGTTAATAATTACTGCACTGGTAATTTTATTTTATTTTTTTTTTATTTTTTTTTATTTTTATTGGAACCATGGAAACTGAAATATTTGAAATAATTACAATGAAAGTAAGCCCAAAAAGGAAAGATGCGAACGAGACGATAGTTTACGTCATGCAAGGCATCCTTCCTATTTTAATAAATGCTTATGTCTAACTATGGTTTATATATATAAAAATATATAAACTATATATATTATAATATATATATATACTATATTAAATAAATAAAAAAAAAAAGCAGAAAATAAAAAATAAAATGATGAATAGAAATAATAAAACAAACACAGGTTCAGCAAACAGAATAACAATAACAATGCTTTTTTGCTAACATGCATCGCCGCCTTTTTTTCTCTACGCTTTTCTTCACTCTTTCCTCATCCTTTGCAAGCAGAGCAGTCCACAAGAGAGACCATGCAAGGCGTCGTTGCATCAAATGTTCTTGTCATCTCAATTTTTATATCTGTCCGTTATGAATTTTGAACAGCGATAGATTAGTAAAGCTATTCGGAGGAGCAGCCAGGAATAATTTTGTTCAGAGTTTGACTATGCGCGGTTAAAATACGACGAACGAAACGTACTGGTTACTACTGACAGGTGTTTTTGTTTTTCTCGCATTACTCGCATGGCCCGACCATTCATTCGACCCGAAGAAACAAAGGATATATCTAAAATTATGTGTCCGTACAAAGCCTTCTTGTAAACAATAAAAAATTATTTCCCCTATATAGCAGCACAGTGGCAGAAGAGTTAAGGTTACAAGCCGATCCTTGTATGATTGCTCTCCTTTTCTTTGCTGCAGGATCCATCTTGTCGCTCTTCTTTGCACGGATTCGATCTTGAGTTTAAATTTAATGATGTACCTTTACCGCAATATGAACGAAAGTGTAAATCTGGGAATGGCAAACCTAAACAAAACAGTGAAGCGGATTTTTGTACGCATCCCAAGTGGAAATACCAATCAATAAACTGGTTCCGCTATCATTATTAAGTGATTTCCCTAGAAGACATAATCCCTCAAATTGTATTTCCATTAAAGCAAACAACCAATGCACTAACAATCCGATACAAACTAATCTTAACGTACGTTCGAATGTACAAAACCGCTATCAAAGTTCAAGACTTATTCTTGCCCATTTAAATGTTAGATCGTTAAAAAATAGAGACAACTTAATACAGTTGAGACAATTAACACATGAACAACAGTATGATATTTTAACAATATCGGAATCATGGCTTAATTCAACGGTCCGAAATTCAGAAGTCGAAATTGAAGGTTATACGTTGTCACGTCTAGATCGCCTCAATAAACAAGGAGGAGGCGTTTGTGTCTTTACTCGCACTTCCTTGAAAACTAAGATTATAAAGGACATATCTGTAATCTCATCAGCGGGTTTTCATCAATTATGGCTGCAAATTCAACACAAAAAAATGAAATCGTTTTTACTATGTGTTGCCTATAGACCGCCGGATTGTCCAGTTTCATGTCTTGTGGAGGATTTTATGGACAATTACTCGTATGCTCTTACCTTTAGAAAAGATATATTTGTAGCGGGTGACTTAAATTGCAATTTATTAAAAGTCAGTCCAGAATCTGAAGCGCTGAATGAAATGTGCAACAGTTTGAACTTATCACAACTCATTAAAGAACCTACTAGAGTGACTTTGCAGTCCTCCTCTCTCATTGATGTGATCCTGGCATCAAATACAAGTTTGGTTGAGAAAAGTGGTGTTGAAGTGACGCATATTAGTGACCATTACCTGGTTTATTCAATATTAAAACTTAAATTACCAAAACAATTGTCTGGTTATATAGTCACAAGAAGTCTCAAGAATTACTCCCCTGAACGATTTACCAGAGATTTGGCACAAATTACCTGGCAGGAAAACTCTATTGATAATGATATTAACCAAAAAACAGATAATTTTAATCAAAAATTTCTGAACATTTTAAACATGCATGCTCCTATAAAGACTATAAAGATCAAACGTCGTTTGTGCCCTTTTGTCGATAGGGAAATTGTTGAAATGATGAAAACGAGAAAAATATTTCACAGAATCGCTCGTGAAACTGGTCAGGCTTTGGACTGGGACAGATATCGATCGTATAAGAATCAGGTTAAAGAAAAATTGAGAGAAGCCGAAAGAAAGTTTGTACATAATAAAATCAATAACAACAATAACAACAATAACTCCTTGTGGAAAATTATTAGAGAATGTATTCCTAGGAAAGAAATATCACGTCCAGTGTATTCTCGGAATGTTAGTGAGTTGGCAAATGAATTTAATGATTTCTTTACCTCGGTTGGGGCAAAGGCGTCTTTAGATTCGAGAGCTATGGCTATTACATATGATCTTCCAAGAACTTCTCTTGAAATACCGTTTGACCCTTGTGCAGAAGACGACAAATTTCACTTTCATCCTGTATCCTGTGACGTGATTCGCAGAATCGTGTACTCGTTTCCATCACATAAGGCTCCCGGACCAGATAAGGTTTCCATGTCTTTGATCAAAGATGCTTTACCCTACATTCTTCATCCCCTTACGGACATTGTAAACTGCTCGTTGCGAGAATCCACGTTTCCCACTGCGTGGAAGTTATCGGAAGTCATTCCATTGTTAAAAGAGGGTGACTATGAAATAGCAAATAATAATCGTCCGATTTCCTTGTTATCGGCAGCATCAAAGAAACGAGATTATATTAGAAACATGGCTGAGTCTATAATAACTAATCCTAAAGAATTCTGGAAATTTTTCAAATCAACATCTAATAAATCTTCACTTCCTGATATTATGACTCTAGCTGACTCGAAATTTACTACATCAATCGCCAAAGCTGATGCTTTAAACCAATTCTTTGCATCCGTGTTTCTTCCTCGTCGTATTAATCATTGTGTTCCTCCACCTACTACAGCGTCCGACATTCCAAGTGAATTTATCGAGGTCTCAGTAGACGAAATTCTCTGTCTGTTATCTGGTTTATCCACAGCGAAGGCTACGGGTCCAGATGGGATATCTGCGAGATTATTAAAGGAATGTTCTGAAGTTATTGCTCCGTCCCTAACTGCTCTTTGTAATAAATCGTTGGCCATGGGTAAAGTTCCTTCAGATTGGAAGTTTGCAAATATTGTTCCTGTTCCCAAAAATAATGAAAAGCATGTTATCAGCAATTACCGTCCAATTTCTTTGTTATCTCTCGTGTCTAAAGTTATGGAGCATATAGTTCACCGCCGTGTCCTATATATCGTCAAACCTCTCCTTCATAATCAACAGCACGGTTTTCGCTCAGGAAGATCATGTATCACTCAACTCCTCGACGTTGTTCACAATATTGGCAAGGCGTTAGATCATGGAAAAGAAATGGATATGATTTATCTAGATTTCTCCAAGGCTTTCGACTCTGTACCCCACGATAAACTTATTCTTAAGCTCTCTCAATTTGGTGTAACTGGTCCACTTTTAGACTGGTTTCCGATTATCTTTCTGGACGTAAACAGCGAGTAGTAGTGGATGGTTTTTCGTCGACTTACCTAGATGTGACATCTGGTGTTCCTCAAGGCAGTATTGTTGGTCCATTACTCTTTTTAATCTATGTCAATGACCTTCCTGAAGCAGTAACACACAGCAAAGTACCAATGTTCGCTGATGATAGTAAATGTTATAATGTTATAGACAATTCAAACGACATCAATCTTCTTCAAGCAGATCTTCAAGCCCTGTGTCATTGGTCCTCCACTTGGGATTTAAAATTTAATCAGAAAAAATGCTCCGGTATAAGATTTTCAAGGAAGCGTTCCATCGGGTCACCTGAATACTCATTAAATAATAATCAAATCCCTTTCAAGACAACGCAGAAAGATCTTGGAATTCTAATCACCAACAACCTAAAATGGTCTCCTCATATTTCAAACATCGTTTCAAAGGCTAACCGTATGCTTGGGTTCCTGCGACGTAATTGCACATATCTGACTGATATAAAATGTCGACGCTCTTTGTATTTTTCACTTGTTCGCGCTCATCTGTGTTATGGCAGTGAGATCTGGGCACCCCAATCAACATGCAGGGATCTTCTTTGTATAGAAGGTGTCCAAAGACGAGCGACGAAATACATTCTTCGAGATTACACTTCCTCTTACACCGACCGGTTAAAGAAACTTGAAATTCTTCCCATCCCATACTGGTTCGAGATAAAAGATATTTGTTTTTTCTTCAAATGTAAAGTCGGACATTATGACTTAAAACCTGATGACTATATACTAGTCAATCCATCTCGTCGTCAAACTCGCCTTAGCTCTACTGATTCGTATCGACCAAACATCTGCAGGACATCGTCATTCAGAAATCAATTTTTCAATAGAATTGTACCGCTATGGAACAGTCTGCCGGATGAAATTAAATCTTCTCCTACAGTTCAGTCTCTAAAATCTAAACTTAACAAACACTATAAAACTAAACTTTATTCATATTTTGATGTTGATAGACCACGAACTTGGGAAACATTTTGTCATAAGTGTCGTTCTTGTATTATAAATTGTTGTTCATGAAAGTATTATGTTTTGTAGTGAATTTTATATTTATGTGTATGTATATGTACGTGTATGTATGTGTGTATATGTGTATATGTTTGTGTATATATGGATGTATGTGTATATATGTGTCTACATATATATAATTATATATATATATTAATGATTCCGTTATAACTATAAATGATGTACATTTGTTGAAGTCACAGTTATGTAAATGTAGTATAGTGTATTCATGTCAGGCAGGACTTAATTTAGGACTCTATTTGTCCTGTTGTCTGAGCCTTCAATCTTGTTATTGTAAAATTAATTAAAAAAAAAAAAAAAAAAAGATTTGCGAGCGTGTGGCTTTAGAACAGTTAACCGACTATACGACACAGAAGAAATGTTTAAGCGAACACCAAAATGGAAACAAAAAGATGCACTCAACCGAAACATTAAATTTATTAATATCGGACAAGATTTTAAAATCCATGGATGATAAGGAGGTCGTGGCTATAGTTTTATTAGATCTCTCTAAGGCCTTTGACAGTATAGATCATGCGTTACTATTGAAGAAGCTCAATGTGTTGGGCGTATCAAATACGGCAACATGTTGGTTCAAAAGTTATTTGACAGAACGCAAACAGGCTGTGCGTCTTGGATCGACACTCTCTGAAGAACGCGAAATTACCCATGGTGTTCCACAGGGTTCGATTCTTGGACCGATGTTATTTAACATTTATATAAATGATCTACCGATGGCACCAAAAGTATGTTCCCTAAAGTCGTTTGTGGATGATTCGAAACTTCTGTCCTTTCCAATCAACGAAATGACGTCAGCGGTTGTCAAACTTAACGAGGATCTTCAAAGAGTTGCTTCCTGGTGTTCGTTAAATAGTCTCCTCATTAATCCAGAGAAAACGAAACTGCTCATGTTTGGAACTCGTTACATGTTGAAACAGATACCTACAAATTTTCAAATTTCCTTATTGGGGAAAGAACTAATTCCTGTAACTTCGGCCACAGATCTAGGCGTTACATTGGATAGCAGCTTAAAGTACGACGAGCATATTACTAAATTGGTTTCCTCTTGTGTAGGAAGCCTATGTCAAATTAACAGAGCAAAGCATATTTTTGATAAGAAAACATTACTTCGTATAATAAACGCTTTAGTTTTTAGTAAACTCTATTACTGTTCAACTATATGGTCAAATTCATCAAAGAAAAATATTGCAAAATTGCAAAAAGTTCAAAACTTTGCTGCACGTATCGTCACGGGAAAAAGGAAATTCGATCACATCACACCATCTTTAAAACAGCTAAACTGGTTACCAGTTAGTTACATGTTGCGTTTTAGAGACACCGTAATGGTTTTTAAATGTATCAGAGGTATGGCTCCATCATATTTGTGCTCCATGTTTGAGACAAGATCGCAGCTACATAATTTGAATACGAGAACTAGTGGAAATTTACAAATACCTTTTTGCAGGACGACGACCGGACAACGTTCTTTTAGCTATCGTGCTGTATCTATATGGAACAGTTTGCCAGAATGGTTGAAAGACAATAATTTTAGTTTGCAACGATTTAAACATGAACTTAAAAGTTTATTGTTAAAATAATTTTTTGAAGATCAGGAATGACATTTTTAATAGTTCTTGAATAGTTTTTATATATAGTATAGTTCTACAATCTTGGAGGGGTTTTTATAGTTTGGATAACATTTTGTAGTTTAGATAACATTTTATAGTAATCTTAGAAAACATTTTATAGTTTAAATACTTTATCATGTAATTAAGCACTGAAAAACCCTTTTGGGAGTGTTTAAATGTAATAATAATAATAATAATAATTAATGTATTTACCAAACCGATCCTCTTTGTAGCTCAATTTATGAAAAATTCAATTTTTGCAAACATGCTGAGCGCATTGTTGGTTAAAACTTTGTCCCCCTCTAAATTTTTATTTGGAGTGATAGGTGACAAGTATTTCTCTTAATTTTTGCTTAAATATAACATTTTGGATTTGATTCCTTTGCGCTATCCTTTTTGCAATCTGGGATACGCTGTGAAAGCTAAATGTTTCTTCTATCGAACGCTAACAAAGGTCAATGGTTATGCGTGTTTATAGTTTTGGCAAACACATGTTTTTTACAACAAAACCCCAGTCCTTTGCTGTGAATGCCATAGGCAAGTCATTAAAAAGTTTAATCGATCAGTTTGGCTAATATTTTATTAAAAAGACACAGCTATATACTGCTGAACATTGTGTTCTCAGACTGACGTGGTCTACTGGAAAATATTTCGCATTAAAAACAATCGTTTTCAGCCTTGATATGTCCTAAGAATAGACTTCGATTTGGAACAAACTCTTAAAATATAAGCAATGAGATATTAAGCAAAAACTTCGACATACCCACATTCTAAAGGCCCGATCAAACGAGAACGCAAGTCATCGCAAGTTTTTACTTGCGCTTGCTTGTGCCTCGTTTGACCACCAACTTGCGATGACTTGCGTTAGCTTGCGAATGATTTGAACTGGTTCAAACTTCATCGCAAGTTTTTGTAAACTTGCGAGCACTTGCGACACGTTTGAACACCAAGCGCAAGTTCACGCAAGTTTTTCGTGACCAGTTGCCATGGTAACATAAAGCTAGGCTAGTCCAGTGAACTCCATAAATTTCTAATATCTGGAACGATAACATTCAATCATTCAGGCGGAAAAAAGTGAAGCCTAAATCCCAGTCCTTTTACGCGGTCCGTACGTCAGTTTCAGTCCCTCAAAAGTCAATTTCACGCGGTCCGTACGTCAGTTTCAGTCCCCCACAACTTATTTACTGCGCGGTCCGTACGTAAACTCTATTTTTGTGTTATTTTTTGGAAAAAAAACAACAGTTTTTTTGTAAATCGAAGTAGTTTCTACTTTGTAACTGGCTAACAAAGATTACAGAAGGAAAACTAGGAGGAAAACATATCTTTGTCACTGAGTGACTGAAGTAAGTTAGTTTTCTCAGTGTTTTTGTTCAAACAGCGAAAATATTTTGTTTTTTGTCAGTCGTATAAGGCGTATAAGCTAGTTTGTGCAAAAAGTTTATGAAAGCCATAAAAATATGGGATAAAATAAGTTATCGTGCAGGTTTTAACAGCTATTCAAGTTTTTTTTCTATTTTCGTGAACTTATTTGAACTTTGGCCGTTGTGAAATCAATCACGTTTGATGGCGTAGGCACTGTTATTTTGGCTTCACTTTTCACCGCCAGTTATCGTTCCAGGTAACCAAATTGAGTTCACTGGGCTAGTCCCTAGCACTCTGTGCTCGCGCTCTATTTATCTTTGTGATTGTTATTTGTTAAAAAAAACGAGAAACGCCGAAGTCGAATACCGTTCGTTCCAAATGGCTTCTAAAAACACCGAAAAACTGGAAAAAGTCGACGAAAATGTTTCCAATAAGAGTGAGAACATGAAAGAAAAGCACACGGGCTAAATCGCCCTAAATTTCTTGCGTATCGTTTGATCGGTCGCGTCGCAAGTCAACGCAAGTCAAAACAAGTTTACTTGCGGTGACTTGCGTTCTCGTTTGATCGGGTCTTAAGGTGCTGTTATTATCATCGTTGTAAAAATATATTTTCGCCGCCATGGAAATCGGGAAAGCCAAAGAGCTATCAAGGACATTAATATTCCACGTTAAATCTCTCTCACAACGCTTTCTGCACCAAAAATATATTGTATCCATAGGAAAACCAATATTTGACTTTTAAACTTGAATAATTTTCTTCTCAGTAAAGAAATGAGAAAAAAATCGCCAAATACTGTCAAAAAATGAAAATCTGTTTTGCTTGGATTTTCGCGCGAAAACATGCTCGCCCCAGGCCACTGCCGCATCACACGTCGATCAACAAAGTCACAGCCGTTGCACCGCCCTATATATAAGCGCCCTGGACGGGTTTGTTGTCCCGCGCGCTCTCACGCAATCGCTTATCACCTTAAAGCGCCTGGGTACGAGGCTGTCACATACACGAGAAAAAAACTCGAACAAAACCTCGCGAACATTTTGCGCGAATAAGTACGGGAATTATTAATTATGACGACAAATTAGGCGAATAAAGCGATACGTATTTACCGATTGCGCATACGTGTTGTTGAGCATAGTATTTATAATTATCTGAATCATCTTATAAATAGGTATGAGTCAGATGCCGTCGTCGGCTAAGGCTGTCCACAAGATGCTCGGCAACTTTGGAGCAACTTTTCCGATTTTAGGCAACTTTTCCAATTCCTGGCAACTTTTTTTCCATCAAGCAACATCTTATTTTAAGACAATAACTTAAAGTAAAACGAAGGAAACAGGAATATTTAAAAGTTTAAATGTTTTTTGTTCCGGTTTTTGATCGCTTTTTGTTCCGCTGTAGTCCAAGTTTGTAAGATTTGTTCATGAGTACATACTTATGGAACGCAGATCCAAAATATCTCAGCAATTCGGATTTTTTACTGATGCTGCAATTGCCCAACTTGTCGAAGAGCTTCCAAAGTATTAGGCCGTTGCAGATGGGGTAGAAATTGAAACAGAGGAAGAGAAAGTGAAGTGGTGGTCTGATCATGAGATGGCTCTTCCTTGTTGGTTAACAGCAGTTAAGAAGATCTTGTTAGTTTAACCTAGTTCTGTTTCAGCTGAGCGGGTGTTAAGTTTGCTTCAGAATGCATTTAATAAACAACAAGATGCACCATTGGAAGATACATTGATAAGAGTCACAGAGGACACAGTGTGTTTTAGGTATGATTGATTGTTGTGTTCCTCGTTTTAGCAGGTTAAAAGTTCAGGAGTCATAAACAGTGAACATTGATGACAATTAGATTGAGTAATTAGCCACTTCTTGCAGTAAATATATGAAGACCAACATTAAAATTTTGGAGCAACTTTTGAGCAACTTTTTGATTTATGAGCAACTTTTGAGCAACTTTCTGGGAAATTTTGAGCAACTTTTAAAAGAAATTGGAGCATCTTGTGGACAGCCTTATCGTCGGCCCGTCATCAAAATATATTAGCAAGTAATAGCAAGGCCTACATTACATACTACAGTACTTTAGTAGCTGTATAGCATGGTTCTTTTACGCTAAAAAGCTGTTTAGAACTTAAAAAATCGTTAATTTTGACAGACGTCTACAAGGAAAAATAGAAGGAAATTTAGAGATTTTTGCAAGGAATTTTGCCCGAAAATATGGAATTCTCAAGCTATAAAGAAGGATTTTATTATTTTGGATGTGGAAACACTGCCATTGAATGCGTGCGTTCCCGGTATTATATAGCTCAGTCACAGAATAGATAATAGACCAGAAGGTCCACTTAGCCAAAATTATGTCCGAGATTTTTCATGCGCAGGCGCGAGCCAGCAAGTGTAATCACGACGCCATCAAACGCGAGCAATACGCCATCAATTGCCATCACTAGCTGTTCCCATAGCAATACACTCGAAATTGACGTGTATTGACGTGTATTGACGTGTATTGACGTGATGACGCGTGTATTGACGCTGACGTGATGTTCGCAGCAAGTGTCACACACGTCATCTAGCGTGCGCAATTCGTGATCCACAAGGCGAAAATCGCGGACACGAAAATGTTAGGGAAAGGTATACAGTGAGACTTCTGGTCTATTATCTATTCTGTGGCTCAGTGGTGCGTTCCCTTTTTGACTACAAAAATGTCGCCATTGTTGTTGTTAGTGTATGTACCATAGAAATAAGAGACATAGAATGCGTACTCCTATCTTTTCTCAGTCAAAATTTTGTCTCCACAAAATGGCGGTTTTCTAAGGGCACTTTGACTCGTCCCAGACTCACGTCGCAAGGAATTTCGCGCGGTAAAAATACTGACAGGTTTCCCTACCAGTCTTGTCACCGCTCTTTCTATATCTACTGCTACAACCTAATGCTGAACAGGTATTTGGCATTGTTTTGCCATTCAAAATGGCGGTTTTCTAAGGGCATGCATGAAAAAAAGTGGAGACATGATTCGTGATCAAGTACGCATTCTATGTCTCTTATTTCTATGGTATGTACCTACTTCAAACCCTGTAACTTCACTTCAAATAAATTTCAAGACTTCTCATTTACATATTTTAAACAAGAATAGAAATGACGATGCAACCATCGCTTTTTCAAAGTTCTCTTGGATTTAATAAAGCAAAAATCACCTTTGAATGCATGCGTATTATTTTGAACTACAAAATAGCTGCCTTCGTTGTTGTTTCTGTACACACTTCAAACCCTGTAACTTAATTTTAAGTATATTTCAGGGTTTCTCATCTATATATATTGAACAAAAATAGAAATGTGAATGCAGCTATCGCTATTTGAAACTTCTCCTGGGTCTAACAAAACAAAAAATCACTTTCGAGTGCATGCGTATTATTTTGAAATACAAAAAGCTCGCCATTTAGGTCGTGAGCTAGTGCACCAAAAGATGGCTAGAAAACGATTTTCATTGGACACCTCGCTAAGCTAAAAGAACTTTACATATTCTTATAGATTAAAACACGCTGAATCCAAATCTAAAAAGTTCTTGTCGATATACCCTGCAGTTTTTTTGTATTTTTCGATTGAAATCTTAAAAATTCACTGTCGCGTGAATATGTTTATTAGCAGTTTCGCGAAAACACATCTTTCAAAAATCATACTTCCTGTACGAACATTCGCCGATTATCTGCCGGTTTCTATTCGACTTACAGGCGACAGCTGTTTGAGGCATGTGTTTTTTATTTTCTTATGGATTTGTCAATGTGCGAGAAAGATTATATTGCATATCTTCGGTTATTCTGCCTGTTTCACCTAAACCGCTTCGAATTTCAGATGTGTTCCATTGTATTCCTACATTTAAGCGATAGTTTTAAGTTATGACAGGACAAAAGAATGCTTTTATGGCTGCTCAACAAGTAGACAACGCGAAGGAAGTTAGCTTTCAAGATACCTATTTAACAATTAGACAACGAGTCCGAGTTGTCTATGAGCGAATAGTCAACGAAGGCGAAGCCTGAGTCGACTATTCGCTCCTAGACAACGAGGACGAGTTGTCTAATTGTTTTAGTATACACCTTGTATAGATATATTAATTTCGAGAAAATAATCCATACACCGTGTAATTTTTAAAATTATTTAATTCAGTTGTGTTATTTAACCACTCGTGAGCGGCAAGTAAAAGCAGATTTATTAATAAAATACGGTTTCTATTTCGTTCCTTGCCATTAAAAATCTTCATGCCATATTTTGTGGCCTTTTTAGTTTTCTCAGGGGTAGAATTTTCTATCAAACTCTCCAAAAATTCCTCCGAAACGTCTGCAAAACGAGTTTACTGCCATATTTTTTCAGGCTTGTTTTCATTTTTCCCAAACGTTGTCCATCACGAATGGTCAACGGTTGAGTAGCCAATCAGAATGTAGGATTTGTAATGGACAATGGTTGGGTGTATACTAATAAAGATTAGTATACACCCAACCATTGTCCATTACAAATCCTACATTCTGATTGGCTACTCAACCGTTGACCATTCGTGATGGACAACGTTTGGGAAAAATTAAAACAAACCTGAAAAAATATGGCAGTAAACTCTCGTTTTGCAGACGTTTCAGAGGAATTTTTGGAGAGTTTGATAGAAAATTCTACCCTGAGAAAACTAAAAAGGCCGCAAAATATGGCATGAAGATTTTTAATGGCAAGGAACGAAATAGAAACCGTATTTTATTAATAAATCTGCTTTTACTTGCCGCTCACGAGTGGTTAAATAACACAACTGAATTAAATTATTTTAAAAATTACACGGTGTATGGATTATTTTCTCGAAATTAATATATCTATACAAGGTGTATACTAAAACAATTAGACAACTCGTCCTCGTTGTCTATGAGCGAATAGTCGACTCAGGCTTCGCCTTCGTTGACTATTCGCTCATAGACAACTCGGACTCGTTGTCTAATTGTTAATTAGTATAAACTTAGTAATAGACTATCACTTTTCCTGCGTTCTGATTGGCTACGCTACTCGTAGACTATTAGTGATAGTCTACTAGTAGCAAAATTCAAAACAATGGCGTGAAAATTCACGTTTAAAATTAATATTAATACTTTTGTTTACTTTTGTATTGTGTTCCCTAGTTCTCAATAAATGCTATAGTTTATACTAAAACAATTAGACAACTCGGCCTCGTTGGCTATGAGCGAATAGTCAACTCGGCTTTAGGCTAACTCGGCTTCGCCTCGTTGACTATTCGCTCATAGCCAACTCGGCCTCGTTGTCTAATTGTTAAATGGTTCTGCTGCTCTTGAGGTCAAGAATAATGACAATATCTTGCTGTTCTACCGTCATTTAAAGCCATTGTGTACATTTGGCGCAAGTTTTTATCTTTATAATATTATACACTTGTGCTTTGTCTAAACACTATGTCTATAAAACTCTATATATATTATTTATATTCCTCATTGTTCACTGCAATATACATACACAGTATTTATTAGTTCTAAATTATACAGCATATTTGTTTTATGTATTTTTAAGATCCCAAAAGTCTTGCTACTATGTAGATTCATATTTGTATGTAGTTTAATTAAGATTGTACTGTACAGTAAACACTCCTGGAGTAAAATATAAATGAAAGGAGATGCATTTGAGCATTGGATGTCAGCCCACTATTCCTCAAAGCACATTTAGTACATCTGTTCTGTCCAGACTGCAGAGTTGGTCAATGCTGCACCTGAGATTTCTCAATGTAAAAGTTTTAGCACACCTGGGATGTGCTTTGATATAAACAATTTTTATACTCCTAATCTATCCCCTAAATTTCATTGTTTTTAATATCTATTTGGTCAATTTTGTGACCCTGGTCAACTGCTTCTTGACATGCCCTTGGAAACAGTTTTGCGCCTTGCCCCTAGATTTGTAGCTTCTGCACCACCAAGACATCATCAAGAACAGCCCTTGAACTCTCTAGCTGCAGGTGTCTTGTACCCAGGTGTCTTGTACCATCAGTTGCTACATTGTTGTGTGACTGCATGTTCATATGATTGCTGTATTCAGAATTTTGAGGTGGCATAGCAAACCAAAGTGCCTAATTGTGAGGCAGATCTATAATATAATTTTATAATGGGTAGACTACCCCATCTATTATGCCTTTTGTTAACTTGTTAAGCAGCAATAGAAAAGCAAACCTTAATTTTGGCAAGGCCTTCAATAGTTCAATCAGTTAGCCACATATACATCAATGCAAATACTGCAAAACAATATAATGTATATTATTTGCACAGATATAGATCAGGGTTTACAGATCGAAAGCCTTGTAGAGAAAATAAACGTGGTATTTTACATAACAAAACAATGATAGGGTGTAATAATGTAATGTATTTTGTAAATACTGATTATTAATTGTAAATAAAACAATTCCAATTGAAACAAAATTGCAATATTGTCTGGTACTGATCATTTCTTGAGATAAGAACGTTCAAGGTACCAACACCTTGCACAAATCCCCTCTGTATTCAAAAGAGGAGATATATGTATATATATGTGACACGATTCACGTCTGTATTCGATCTCACGTCCATATTATGGCTATTTGTGGCTCAGTGGTGCGCTTTTGAGGAAAAAAAAAGTCGCCATTGTTGTTGTTAGTCCCAAGCACCCCCGAGCACCCCCGCGCGCTCGCTTAGCCACTGATCTCTATAAATTAGCTGAATGCGTAACTTTTCTTTTCCTTAAAAGCGCCTGGGTACGAGGCTGCTATTTTGCCCTGTTCATTGACATGCTTTCAACTGATGTTTTACTGGTGATATAAAACCTTATCAAACGCCGTGGCAGATGGCAGATATCGAGTCTTCAGATTATCTATAGTATTCTTGTGCTTTGCCAACACACAATTGCATCGTTTATTGAAGCAATGATATTTATTAAAATAGAAGATATATAAGCCAAGCTTTAGTCAATTCGTTATGTGTTTTGTCAGACCTTGTTGACCTTGTTATAGACCGTCCTTCGCAGACTTTGTCGCACAAACTACAAGGAAATAACTTCTCTCCGTCAATTTTGTTAGCGCATCAGAAAATTGGGCAATAGCCATAGATACCTGAAAGTTAAACGGATCTTCGTACTCGAAGTAGGGCAAACGCTAAGGCCACTATTTGTTAGATATTAGTTTCTCATCCACCGCCCGCATGACTTTGAAAATGGCCGCATCGGTCGTCATTATTGTCATTTTCTTGTGAAATTATATTTTTAACAAGAACGCTAGCCAAATTGCGAAATAAAACGTACGATTTAACATCGAATTCTATTCATACCCTTCTATCCGTTCATATCCCTATCAGGGGCGTAACTAGGGTTACAGCATTAGGGGGGTGAACAAATTTTGCCCGACGAAAAATAAATAAAACATTTCCCCCCCCCAAATTTTTCGGAAATATACTGTAAAAATTTCGCGACACTATTATGTTTCGCGACATGAGGAATCACAATTCGCTCAATTTTCCCCTAATTTTTAACGGTTTTTCGATTAAAAATCCCCCAAATGTTCTCAAAATATTACAACAACATTCTTGGGCCTCATTTTTGCCCGACGAATTTGGTAAATTAGCCCGAAAAAGTGGCCATTTCTACACATTGGGGGGGTGTCACACCCCCCACACTCCCCCACTATTTACGCCCCTGATCCCTATATGTTGCGCACTTTCGCTTGCACGCGCTCTAAGAAAAGCCTGGGTACGAGTCCATACTGCAATAATGACATAATGATAATGGCCGCCCGACAAACGATCCTGATGAGAAACTAATATCTAACAAATAGTGGCCTAATGTCAGGAAAGTATCCTCGTGTTGGCCTTCGTTTCCCCGTCGAAAACTACATTATCCATTGTCAATATGCCTTACAAAGCCCTCGATATCTTCACGAAGCTCTACTGTTTCTATATTACGCTTCATCGCTGTCAAAAAAACATTCAAACGATCAGAAAAAAGCTTATTTTTATCGGAAACCTGATATGAATTAGATACGTAACATTTTGTTTACAAATGTTTTGTACATCACTATTTTGTATATCTTAAAATGACCCGAGATATGCCCGAGTTGTAAGCGGTATGCAGGCTATTGGTCCGATTCTTACGAAACGCTTTTTGAACGATGAGTTTTGCACGGAATTGCTAATAAACGTAGTTCAAAACAGTGAATTTTTTAAGATTTCAATCGAGAAATACAAAAAAACTGCAGGGTATCTCGACAATAACTTTTTAGATTTGGATTCAGCGTGTTTTAATCTATAAGAATATGTAAAGTTCTTTTAGCTTAGCGAGGTGTCCAATGAAACTAAACGTTTTGGTGCACTAGCTGACGGCCTAATTGTTGTTGTTTCTGTACACACCTACTTCAAACCCTGTAACTTCACTTTAAGTATATATATTTCAGGGTTTCTTATCTATATATAATGAACAAAAATATAAATGTCAATGCAGCTATCGCTTTTTTAAACTTCTATTGGCTTTAACAAAGAAAAAAATCACCTTTGAGTGCATGCGTATTATTTTGAACTACAAAAACTAGTCATTGTTGGTGTCGTTGTACACACCTACTTCAAACCCTGTAACTTTACTTTGAATATATTTCAGGGTTTTCCATTTATATATGTTGACCAAAAATATAAATGTCAATGCAGCTATCGCCTTTTCAAAGTTCTATTGGGATTACCAAAGCCAAAAATCACCTTTGAATGCATGCGTATTATTTCGAACAACAAAAACACTCGCCATTGACATTGTTGTTCTACAGGCCGTATCACGGCAGCACGCGCAAAACAATGGTGTTTCCAGTCCCTGTCTTCTGGATAAACGTCTATGATTAGACAGACATTATTGTAAAGTCGGTACGTTTACACGCTGCGATTTGTCGGCCCGATATTAGGTTTCTCTGAATGTTAATGACGAATATTTTCAGTTGGTGATGTTGTCAGATGACGTTTGCCACGTATTTTTCAAATATCATTAACGTGCATCTGAAATCGACCCGACAAATCGCAGCGTGTAAATGTACCTTAACTACAAGTCCAACCATATACAATTACATGAATAATTATCTAACCTAATTATCATATGCAGTAAACAAGTTACAATAAGTTACACATGACAACACAAATATCGTATATCTATTTTAGACGAACAATTATCTTTAATAATGAATATATCAAGAATTCAATTTGTTTTCAATAAATCAAGGGTTAAATGTCAGAAAAATATTCTAATCTATGCTGGTCTATTATAATTCTCTTCCGTTGTAATCAATCGGTACTTCTGGAGGGACACACTGAGAACTTTGAGATCTACCAAATCTATCAACCTTTGAACCTTCATCAGTTGGCGTGATCAAAACACTATCTCTTGATGCTATTGAAGGATCTTCATTGAAGTAATTGAAAGGTCGAAGAAAGAACCCAGCATAGTTGCCAGGTGTTGATGTGTTGGGAATATCTTCAGAATGTGGGATATGCATGACGGCTACAGTTATCCATGAAACTAAATCTTCATCTACAATGCTCTCGTTATCCATAATAAACTTTTTGAAGTCCACGACTGGATTGTACACGTCATTTTGGTTATAAATAGATGAACTTCTCTCCTCAGTTTTCTTGTATTTTGTTACTGCAAGTTGATAGTGCGACCAACTGAAACCATTTGTAAACTGCCAGTTTTCTGGATATAATTGGTGTAGTATTCCATTGAGTTGAACACGATATCCTCGTCGGACACCATGGGCGTTCTTCTTCGCTGAGTTATAAAAATTCAGATAAGATGGATGTTTGAAATCAAATTTGTAAGCAGCGTCTACTTCAGTTTTCTTTAAATCGCGTATTAATCTTTTTTGAACATGATGTTTGTTTGGAAACCACAATGACGAGATGTTCTCAATTTTTGAGGTTATTGTCTCAAATCTGTTATGTCGACCTGCAATATCTAGATCAACTTTGTAATGTATGATATGATCATGTAGTGAGCCAGCGACATTTTTATACACTTGATTGCCATAGTCGTCTTCTTCAGGTGTCCAAAATGTGGATTGTATAATGCCTGTAGTGGAAACCTTCGTTTCGATGACTCCGTTAGGATAAAATATGTAATCATATATATAGTCATAGTTATATGGTGTAGATATTGTTCTTAAAACAAGCCCTGTACCTTGCATTCCTCCATAGAAACTATAACTACCTTCAAAGTCGTTTTCAAAATGGCGGCGAAGCGGGATTCCTAGATTGTGTTCAAAGACGCAAACAGCATTACGACGTTTTCCTGGTTGTGAGGAGTCGAAGAAATATACAACATCGAAGAATGTCGCAGTTTTAGGACAATCAACACCTTTCACAAGTTCAAAATTAGCACCAAGTGCCCAGGCAGTGTCAAGATAGTTACTATACGATTGCATTGGAGAAAAACCACTATAAAATGATCCAGGTTCCTGTAAGCTTAATTCGTACACAATTCTTTCTCCATTAAATCTGATATCAAACAACTGTGGACCTGATGTTGTACGAACACGAAAATCAAAACTCCATCCCATGTATTCAATATGATTGTTCTCTGCTGTGTAACGTTTACCATCCGGTTCAAATTGTTCAGGTTCACGTAATGGTAGTGAAGGTTGAAGATGTGTTCCTCGTCTTTTAAGAGTGGAGTATGTGAGATCTTTTCCTTCAGGAGCAGGAAGGTTCACTTTTGTGATGTTGCCAAGTTTATATAACTTGATGAATTCATCCACTGAATCAAAAATTCTTTTATTGTAGTAGACCTGAAATGATTGAATCGTAAAACTGTTGAATATCATGAATTTTCTTTTTCATCCGAATGTGTAAGTATGAGGTGTTGGGGAAGGTAAAAGTGGAGTCACCCTTGATTTCTTAAGTATATAGAATGCACGCCTGTATGCATGAAAGTGTAAATAATACACTATATAGCGTCTCAATGTCAGTCTCCCCGTCCAACCAAACTAATCCTCCCCCCAGCCTTTGCATATGTCTCAGCTGTCTCATTTAGTTATGCAACATGTAAGTTTCAGGCAACAGGGGCCGGTTGTATAAAAATGTAGTTAAAGTTAACTATAGTTAGCGTTAACTACCGTAGTTAAATCCTTAACTATAATTAGTTAACTATATGACTTAACTGCGTTGCACAAAACGTAGTTAGTCGGGTAGTTAACTAATCACACAGTTAACTGCGCGTGGGGTTCGCGTGGGGGGATTAAACATGAAATAACACAAAGTAAGGGCTGATTAGCAACCGCTAACAAGCATTTTGAAAACGACTGCGGACTCATATTTACCAAAAATGGCGGTATTTTTATTCAAAATATTGAAAAATATGCAAGAAAACAAGACATAAAGACCAATAAAGTCTACGAAAAAGGTGTATTTACCATCTCAGGCAGATTAATGCTTGGCTCTACTATGGCTCTACCCACGCTTGACTCGATATGTCCGTGCGAGTTGCGCGCGCGATTAAACATGTCTAGCATGTTGCCAGGAGGAATTCATCTTGACAGCTATATTAAGTATTCGAATGTGTTTTGGCGTTCGAATCAAACTGAAATTCAATAAATATGAGCTATTGAATTAGTTTAGATTATAAAAACCAGCGGGGAGGCCGGAGTAAACTTTTAGGTTTTCGCTAAAATTGGCCGTTTTATAGTTTAATATATTATATGCAATATGCGGCGACCTTTGACCTTTGATATATAAAGCTCGCTATTGCGCGTTTATGTCTGAATAATTAATTCAGCACCGATTTGTGATTCCTCTCTATAGTTTCCCACAGAAAAAAACATTTGAAATACAAATAAATACCCAGCGTATCGTTGATTCAAACTTTTGTTGGGTGATGATGTTTAAGTGTGACATATTTCTCTTAAACTCTTAAGGGAGCAATTAATGTTGTTGTTGAAATATAATATCCTATAAAGACTGCATTCCTGTCGAATATTTTGCTCAATATATAAATGAACAACAGTAATATTTGCACATTTCTTGTTCGCATTGATCTGTACTTATCATGCATGTTTTACTTATCTTGTCTCTGTTCCAAGCATATTATTTGAATGCACTTGCAAATGGTTTATTAGTCATTGTATAGTTGTATTTCATATTTTGTTTCACGGCAGGGGCCTATAATGATAATGGCGTGCGCGAATTCATCACGCGAAAAACACGTTGGACTTGTCGACGCATAAGACAACGTTAATGTGGGTCGTTAATACGTAGATTTTGCCTAGAATACAGCCAACTTTGGTCCTACAATTAGACTTGTAAACATTTTAATCTGGAACGATCGTTTTCGTGCAAATTATATTGACATTGTGCGAGGCATTGTTGTATTCACAGCAATATTTTCATACCAATGGCATAATCTTCAAGTTTCTAATTACAACATTGTAGTATAAGAGCAAAAGGTTCCGTGATAATAGTTTTGTATATATCCATGAATGTTTAGTGCGTCGACAAGCCGTGTTTTAAAACTTTAAGTTAATTTCCATTATCACCGCCTATATCTTGTCACATGACCAGTTTCCATGGAAACCAAATGGGATCATCCGAATTGAAGCGAGTGAATGATGAAGTTGATCTGGGAATCACAGTGACCAGTAATCAACCTTTCATGGACAACTCACATCAATAAAATAAAAGTCAAGGCGAACAGGTTGCTGGGTCTGCTTAGAAGAACATGTCCATTGCTTACAGACCGCAGTATCCGGCGCACTCTGTATCTCTCGCTCGTCAAGTCACAATTATGCTATGCCACAGAGGTCTGGTCTCCCTCTCAATATAATAACAAATATAATCTGGAGCAAGTTCAAAGGCGTGCAACAAGATGGATCCTTCAATCGAAGAAAGGTGACATAACCTACAGGGACAGATTGCTGGCTCTGAATCTTTTACCATTGGCGTTTGACAGGGAAATGAAGGATTTGACATTTATGTTTAAAACTTTGCACGGTTTTTATGATTTCAATGTTTTCGATTTTGTGTCATTTGTTAATCATAGTCGTACCCGTAATTGTAATAATCCTTCCCTAGTGCTTAAAGCTCCGTCATGTAAAAGTAGCACTTTTCAGGCATCGTTCTTTCACCGTATTGTTCCACTCTGGAATCACACTTGCAAAATTGCTTCTCCTGGAGATCTTCGCAGTTTGGCAACGTTTAAATGCTTCTTGTCAAGAACTTATTTCAATTTATTAAGTAGTAGTTTTGATGTTGACATGTGCTGTACGTGGTCTTTGTATCGTAGCTGTTCGTGCCATAGAAATAGTTAACTCTGATGTAAACATATACCAGCTCCTCGTGTCAGGTTTTGTTTTATCCTGATTCAGCGTACTGAATTTTTCACATGATTACATTATGCATCATAAATTAAATGTGGTGCAATAGCGTCTTTTGATATAAATCAGCTGGTATATGTTTACCTATTTATAATATTCTTGTAATTACCGAAATTAGTTGTAAACAAGATTGAAGCGGGAGAGTGCCTCGCATGGGTCTCTGAGTCCCGTTCGCACTCTTGCCGTTTGAACATCGTTCAATAAAGCTGTTAAAATAACTAGGTTTTTATACAACCGACTTAACTACGTGGTTAAAGTTAACTACCATTTAACTAGAAAATGGGTAGTTAAAACGTAGTTAAGAGTTTTATACAACCGGCCCCAGGCCACTAGGCTGGCCCTTTGACAAACAAATTACTAACAACTCTTTACTGAAACAGCGGAATGACGCAACATCTGGCGAAATGATACGAAATATTGTGCAATCCACCGTTTGCCACATGAGTTACACGCGGAGGAGTCTATGTTTTACAAGTATAGAACCTAATTAATTAGGAAAACCGTTAGAAGTACAAAGGAAACGATACATGCAGTGGAAACGATTGAACAATTTTTTAAGAATTGTGCCTGAACAATAGTGAAACATTACTGATATCCCATTGATTGATTCAACAACAATAGTGTTATTGTTAAATCTTTGACCAACATTGACTGTTCTATAAACCAATAATACACATTGCTAAAACAGAAGGCCACTTTACACTGTCACTACGCTCGAATGGTTTTGGTATAATGTCATTTTATCGATCCTCTACCAAAAAATGAGCGTATTGACTATTGTAAACTGTCAGTAAACAGGTACTTCATTCTTACTATACCTTCTCAATTTTCCACTTGCTAACATCCGTCCCTTCACGTTGTATCAAGAGTTCCAGTCCCACTGGATGCAGATATTCTCCATCCACACCTCGCAAGAACCAGATAAATGCATGATGTTCATTTGAACTGAACATAGATGTCGGTGCAGTATCGCTGTATGTTAGACAACGATCTGTACAGTTGACTATTGTATAACCATCGTAACTTTCTTTCAAAATATCATGAGCCTTTTCTCCAAAATCATTGACGATATCTCCTATTCTTGCATATTCGAGCTTGTTCGAAGGCCGGGTATGAAACGGTATGGTATGGTTAGTGAGTAGCGAGTTTAGTTCATGTCTCATCGGGGTATCAAAATAAACTAAATTTTCTTCAATTATTGGGGGCGATTCAGCTCCTTTGAATATGATAACATTTGCAACCCGGGTTGGTTTTGGTCCGTTGCCGTCAAGGTATGCAATTGCGTCGTCTTTGATGGGATTCTGTAGTTCAATCAAGAAAATGTAGTTTGAATTTACCGTGGCTTTTTCAAAACGAGTGATATTCAGTGAGGCAACGTTCAAGATGTAGTCACGCACTTGAAGAAGCTCGTCTTCAGATAAATCTCGATACAGATCCTGGGATTTCGTGTACTTCGGCTTGAGCGTCGAAGTCTGTGAACAGCTGGATATACTGTTTGAATCATTGGAATTATTCACAGATATAATGATTATAGCTATAGCTAGACCAATGACAAGTAGGACTAAGATGCATATTATAACTTTAACAGCTCGTGATTTTGTGCTATCATTCAGATCATCGTTTTCATCTTTCTCCTTTTGCTGAGCCATAATAGGCGTAAGTACTGTACCTTCGGGCTCACTGTTGCTATTTGCCATTACAGTCGATTTCAACTAACTTGTGAGTGTACCTCTGGAGTGTACCGATCGTACCGATCGATCAACAATAAAGACACTGCAAATACGATCCATATTTGGAATTTCGATCCATATTTGGTGTGTTCGCATTTCGCGACGCCTGTTCGTCGCTTTCTTTGCTCGATTCCTTGAATCCTTGATCGACCTAGTTATGTTTTGAATTTTTAAATTGCACACATCAAGTTTTGAAGTAGACTGGACTTGCTTTGAATTTAGGTTATGTTACTTTATATTTTATGTATTTTGCTGACATATTTGTGTAGCGTGCATATAATTGTCGTGTATAAACGTAGCGATAAGCGGGCTGGCTTATTTTGTATATAATTATAGTCTGTCTCTAAAACTGTGGAGCTCGTCACATTAGCATAGTTGCTTAATATATCTAAAAGCTGCTGCACATTGATTGTTTTCGTCGCCGATAAAACTGAATAATATGTATACGAGCACTTGTAAATATTATATTAAATCGAGCAAGTCCTTGTGTTTGAATTAAACTTGATTAAGACTACATTTTCATTTGCTTTCTTGCGAAATATAGCGATGAGTGCTGTTGTGCCTTCGGCTTAGTTCTTTACCGGCTGTTTAACGTCTTAGCCTTGTGTACTTTAATACCAATATGAAATGGATATAATTGAAATTGCTCCAACGATAATGTATTATATTTATGTCAAGCACAAGTTCAAATATAACTCATATTCAACTCAGTTGGTACGAGCGTCAGATTGGTACAAAATTACAGCTTAATTTTGTACAAATTTTTAAGAAAAATACTATGAACATCATGATAGACAATAATTCGATAGCGTGTATCAGGTGTCATGTCAAGGTCGAAGTGGTCGACCTTTGTCGTTTTGGTATATATTTGAATGAATGATAATAATATTTATTCAGGCAAACCACCATCACAGATTGTGTTTTTCAGGTGGTTCCTGGGAAACATTAAACATATTACATTTACGGTAAAGTTATTTACAATACATGAATTTACGATAATAATATATACTACAAAAAAGATCATGTGTATTACTTCTAGCATTGAGGGTATGGTAATTTTAGAAGTTCGCTTCTAAAAGGACCTAACTGTTCAATTTGTTTGATAGCAGAGTTTACGGAGTTATATTCCTTACAGCCTTGATAAAGTAGTTTCTGTTTTCCCCAATTTGTCTTAGGTTTGCTTAGGTAAATATCGTCCTTGCGTCTTGTGTTATATCTATGGTTAGTGGTAGGCAGTTCGAAAACGAACTCTGTTAGATTATTTTTAATTTTATGTATGGTTAGTATTCTGTGAAGATAGCGCCGGTGGGAGAGTGGATGCCAGTGTAGCTTGTTGAGGGCTTCGGTGGAGGAGGACAAGTAAGGAGCGTCAAGAATGCACTTCGCAGCTTTGTTCTGGAGGATTTGCAGCTGATCCATGAGGGACAAGTTATTCTTGTCACCCCATATGATGTCGGCGTAGTCGAATAGAGGGAGAATTAGGGCGTTGTAGATGGTAAGTCGAGATTTGGTTGGAATGAATGCTTTAACTCTTCTTAACAATCCAATACGTTGGTTAATTTTGGTTGAGATATTGTTCAAGTGGTCAGACCAAGTGAGGTTTTCTGAGAATGTTATTCCTAAGTATTTAAAAGTACGTTCCCTAGAGAGTTGGTGGTCATTGACAAATATAGAGATATTTGTAAATGACTTCAGACGGCTGCTACTACCAAAAAGGAGGAACTTGGATTTCGTATAGTTTAGTGTAAGAAGATTATCTGCAAGCCACTGAGAGATTAAGGTAAGGTCCTCATTCATATGTTTCTCAATGTCTTTGGTCGAGTTGGAGGAATAGTATAGTAGGGTGTCATCAGCGTAGAGTATAATTTTGCAGTGTTTTATAATGTTAGGCATGTCGTTGACGTAGATTGATCTATTAGACAGATTTAGATCGAGGACGCGGACGTCAAAGACGACGTGAAAATGGCGTAAAAATGGCGTGGCATATCCATACATGGGCACAACACGCCACTTTCACGTCGTATTTGACGTCCGCGTCCTCGATCTAAAACTGTCTAATGAATAACAAGGGACCCAAAATGCTTCCTTGCGGAACACCAACTGACACCGGTAAAGAGCTGGATAACGAGTCGTTAATGGATGTTACTTGTCTACGGGAGGTGAGATATGACTGAAACCAATTTAGTGAGTTGTCATCCATACCAATTGATTTCAATTTGTCTAACAGAATAGCATGGTCAACAGTGTCGAAGGCTTTGCTAAAGTCTAAGAAAACAGATGCTGTGACCATACCGTTATCAGCATTATCAAGGACATTGTCTGTGAAAAAAGCCAAAGCAGTACTGGTCGATAGTTTAGGCCTGAAGCCAAATTGTTGAGAGGAGAGGATGTTGTTTGCGGTTAGATGTGCATAGATCTGCGTGTGAACGAAACGTTCCAGGATTTTGCTTAAGATGGGCAGAACGGTAATGGGTCTGTAATTGGACATATTCGAGCGATTTCCTGATTTAAAAATAGGTGTTACTTTACCGTCTTTCCAAATCTGAGGGAAGGTAGAGGATTTGAGTGATTGGTTAAATATTAGGGTTATAATTGGGGCAATAACTGTGGCAGCATCTTTCAGAAGTCGAGCGCTGATACGATCGAGACCGGTGGATTTGTTAGTTTTTAAAGTCAACAGTTGTTTGACTACAGACGAAACTTCGATCTCGTTGAATTTAAATTCTATTTTCACTAATAATAATAAATAACAAAGACTGAATATCTGTACTTAAAATAATTCTGGTTACAAAATCTTAAAATTTGGTGCAAATTATTCATTCAAACAAAAGCATATGGACTTCAGCATTAAAAGCGATGCACAATCACCATCATTTCAAACGCAAATTAACCTGCGTTTTAGTGTTATTAAATTAAATTAACCTGCGTTAATTAAATGTCCAAATAACGAACCAAAAATATGCGAAATTGTCGAGATATTGCTTATTGTCGAGATACGTGAAGTATGTAATATAATGCCGTCTAAACGTGCAATGTTAATGTCTATGAAAATGGGTTATATACTGATGTATTCAGTCTAATTAAGAAACATAATTATGTTGTTTTGTAATATTCCAAATAAAATTGTTGTATTTCATTTTCATCCTTTTTATCCGCATTTAGCATCTGTGTCCTCAAACTTACAATCCCAGTAGACGCATGTAGCGTACCTATTTTTTATATTTAGCCTTTAGAAGTTTCCCTACTATATCATTTGCTGCCGCCATAGTTTACATCGTCTATACTAACAAAAACTTGTCTAGCGCAAGGGATCACGTTAAAAGTAACTAATTAATTAATTAATTAATTCAAGTTATTGATCACTTGTTCAATCATTCTTTGCATGGATAAGGTTCCTCCCACTGACCTATACTAAATGGACTGAGCGCGCAATCTATTTTATCAGGAGCTCGGTGTCCTCACCACTGCTCACGCCATATAGGTATTTGCTCTCATGCGTAATTTCGCTGACTTACAAATGCGTTGATAAACGGCTCGGTTCTATATTTTTATATTTTTCAAACTCAAAAAAAATGTTAATTTTGTGTTTTTGAGGCGAGAAATTGCTGCGAAATCATTGTAGAAAGTAAGTCAGTACGTTTATACTAAATGTGATCTTTATGAAATTGGCGGGCTGTCAAGTATGTTTTCAACTCTCAATTAAAGCAGCTATTAAAGCCGTATACATGTTTAGAAAAAATCTCAAATAGCCGTAGAAAACTCCACAAAAACTCAGTATAATACCAGGAAATATTGTCGGCAAAAAATTTTCATGTCAACAGAAGGTTAATACTTACATAACACGACAAATTTTATGCAAAAACTATAGCATAAATACCAGCAATCATCGACGGCCCGAAGCTTGTTGTGGTCGTGTATAAAAACATACCGAAGCCATCATTTTATTTAAAATTAAAATGTTTGTTTTCAAACTTGCAACAGGAAAATATACTTCTATTTTGGAAAAGGTTGTTCAGTCTCAACTCGAAGGTAGTAAATATTTACCAGAAACAGCAAAGTTTGCAATAAAAATCACACAGAATTGAAAAAAAATTAAAAAAACAAATTCGCCCGCGAGCACAAATAACATTAAGAAAATATCCGTATGCGGTAATTTTCATCGATGCGAGGACCTATATGATGTCAGCAACGGTGAGGACACTTTTTGACCTCGAGCACTCAGTCCATTTAGTATAGGTCAGTGGTTCCTCCCCTTTGAGTGGAAGACGGCTGACGTCACTCCAATTCACAAGAAAGGCTCCAAAGAGCCAGCGGAAAACTATCGACCCATATAGTCGGCCGGCCAAGATATCAAAAAGTGCCTCTAAAAACGTTTGATGGCAACTTCGTGTTAGAAGTTGCCAAGCCGAAAAATGAATTTTTGGACCAGGTACTGGTCCCCAATTGCTGCTAATCTTGTTGTTGTTGTTGTTGTTGTTGTTAGGGGGCGACGCTCCTTGAAAAAAACCTAAGGCTCCGTCATTACTTGCTCCGTCATTACTTATAAAGAAGGATTTTATTAATTATTTTGGATGTGGAAACACTGATTCACGATTTCACGATGTAAACAACTGAGAAGACCGAGGAAGAAACTTGCAAAATCTTACGATTTCAGCGATATTTAGGTAAGATTTTTCGTGTTAAAGCCATATATATTCCGTAACATATTGACCTAGCCTCCTCCGCAGGCATCGCCTTAAAATTGGCGGGCAGAAATTATTTGCTGGAAAAAAAAAATACCCCGGGATCCAAGAGATGCCTGTAGGCCTTTGTAAAAGGCCGTAGGATGAGCATCCAAAAGATGCTTAGAAAACGGATTCCGTTGTACCCCTCGTGGAACTACATAATTTTCACATGAATCAATAGATAAAAACTTACTTTATCAGAATCCGTTGCTCCCCAAGCAAAACAGGTGCACAATTGGGAAAAAAATCCCTCCAAAGTTTGCTATTTTCGCGCTTCGAAATATTCGAACCAATACGAACCGCCATTGTTTTGGTAGCAAATACGCATGCGCAGTCAGCAAAACTCGCACTGCGCACGCGCACAAACACGCACATGCTTCGAAGTGGAAACACGCTTAGTTATGCAAAACAATCATGGCTGAAGATATTTATAAAACTCGAATATCCTCATGTTTTATGCATTTTTATGGCGTTACGGAGCAACTTTGCAAAGTTACACGCCAAAAGCCTTAAGAGATTTCTTGAGTGTAGGTCTAAATAGGCCAAACTTAAATGTCAACAAGCTGAAATAGCTAAGAAATCGTACGAGAACATCGATGACGGATCTGTCAATTCATAGAATGGTACAATCATGAAATGCTCGAAGAGATTTTGTGATGAAGAGAAGATCCGTAGACAACAGAGAAAAGAAGAAAAAGGAGAAGGAACTAGCTCTAAAACTGTAACTTCTACCGAAGAACCACATGTGGAAGTGGAGCCAAATAGCCAATAGAACCAAGGCGAAAAATTACATGTCAATCAGTCGTAGAACCTAATAAGACCCTGCCTAAAAGAAACGAGCATGTACTCCCAGAGATATGTATTATTTGTGGAAGAGACGCCTCTTGGTTCTCACTAGACAAGGTATGGTCATTTTGACAGGTATATACTAGCGCAATGTGCACAACATTCTCGGGTTTGGTTTTAAAATATCTTGAATTGTGATCAATTAAAGGTAGGTTACAGTCGATTCTGCGCATGCGCGGGCTGTGTTTACATTTTTTGTTTTTGTTTTGAACCACATTGACTATATAACATGAAGTATATAACAGGTGTTCGGAACACGATTCAGTACATTCGATATAATTTGCGACGTAAGGAGTGCAATGTTTCACAATTTGTACTTCACTGAATTTTTTCTACACTTTTAAATCTTTATACGACTTTTAATTGAAAAATCGTGAATAAAGAGAACGCTTTGAACCTTGTGTGGTCAGCTAGATCAAAAGGCAACAGCCAGAGCGGCGAAATCCCGAAAGTGCGAGTTCGATCATTGAAATATGATAAATATTTGTGTTTACTTTTGGAAATTAATGACTTGGAAGTGTTATAAATGTGTATAATCATGAAAATATTTCATGTGGTATCTCTCGTTCGAAACATGTTGCCAGAGTTGTTGTTGCAGTGATGGCAGAAGTACTGGAAGAAAGCCTCTCGCTTGACGAATTCGAAACAAGTGTGATCGAAAGTGTTGCTGCAGTGCCCAATGTAGACAAACAATATCACTACATGTTCTTATTGCGGGGCCTGTCTTCGCGAAAAAGGGCGGAATTATTGTCCGTAGCGCGTGCCATGGAGACGATTTTGGATGCTGCATGAAGTGCCATGAACAACAGAAGGACCCAAGACAGTGACAGTGAAGACACAGTAAGTATTCAAATCTTTTGTGTATATTATATACAAAAATTATGTATGATTTGCAATTATCGCCTGGAAATATCTGAAATATGTAACTCACTGATGTCACCCTCAGATCGATAGAAGAATAAAATACTTTTTTTTTTCTTTGCATTAATATAATAACAGTTTTATTCACTTTCACACTATACTTTTTTAGGATTCTGATTTCTCAATGCAAGAACTGGAAAGCGAGGTAGAGGAGGAGTTGATAGAAAGTGAAGAGATAGGAGAGGACGTGGCAGAGGAAGAGCTAGAATTGGTGCTAGGGGAAGAGGTAGAGCGAGAGGTCAAACAAGAGGAGAGCGTGGAAGAGGAGGGCGTGGAAGAGGTGGTCGTGGAAGAGGAGGTCGTGTAAGAGGAGGTCGTGTAAGAGGAAGTCGTGGAACTGGAAGGGGGCGTTTAAATGAAGAGCCAGATGCTGCTGAAAATCAAGCCAACCACAAACAGCAGTTGGTGGTAAGAAAACTATGTCGGCTTTTATTATATTTATATAAGTTGAGTTGGCAGGCATGGATCAACCACAACCACCAAGCCCAGATCCCGACAACGAAACCCCTGAGTGGTGCAATTGTGGCCACTGCATTGTTATGCCAACACAGGATGAGAACAAATGCTGTGCAACAGTAAGACGTCCATGCATTTACAGAACAAATGTATTTAGACAAGTAGTTGGCAATGTTCTGGAGATTGCAATGAGATACAGGGAGGATGTTCTCGTTCTGAACAATGTCAGAGATAATCGAAGTTTTCGCCATGCTGCATATAGACAATACGTACTATGGCAACATGGAAGGTTGGGAAGGGGTACCAGAAGGGTTGTTCCAAGCTGCTGTGTTGTTGCCATATGTGCTCGTTACCCTTCACCCAATGGTGTGTACACAGGATATAGGCCTGCACGCTTGTAGATATTAAGCATATGATCCTTTATTTATGTTCTATTTTGTCTAAAAGCAGACAATTTAACTTGCCTGCATTATGGAATTAGTAGTAGCCTGTGCACAGTGTACACAGAAATTTTGTTTCCTGTGTATAGACTGCGAATCGACAAACAAAAGATAATTGTTCTGTCACATCTACATATTATTAGTGCATAATTTCGGATTTATAGTCTATCGTGTCATATTATTATATATAATTATTGTTTATCACAATTTCCCCCTGATTCTCACATGATCAGAACAAGTTATTGTTTGCCAATTCACAGTCAATACAGGTAACAAAATTTATGTAGACTGTTCACAGGCTATATCGTTAGGGTTTACTTCCATTATTTGCTGGATATGGAATTATAAATAAGAGGAGAGCCTTTGTGTTAACAAATTCTTGCATGTGGTTATTAACAAGAAGTTCTAGCAGGCAGTTTTGTTATTTACTAGTGGCTCAGTTCAATACTAAAAATAGTATGGGAACAATTAACTTATTGGGTTGAGCTGCCCATCTCCCACCAACATGGCCAGACTGACACCCCCAGGATACCACAAGACAGGTTCCCCGACACATCTTTCTATAAATCAATAAACGGCCACAATCTGGTCGTGTACAAACACTCCCATGTATAGATGTAATCAATGACATAAGAGTGTCTGTAAATACAATACACTTTTCCATCTTTATGGCTTCTTGTGGGGTAACCTCTTCTAAGGTAGAGATGTACTCTGATGATGTCGTTGTCTTGGTTCCTCCTTCGCTATTTCCACCTTCGCTATTTCCACCTTCAGGCTCATCTCCATCTTCATGCTCATCTCCATCATGCCCATTTATAGTTACATTTAATACGTCCTCTATTAACGGTTCATCAAAAGCAGGATCCAATCTAAATTGTGCATTAAGTATGTATTACTTGCATGCATGTACAGTAATACTGTACATACATAAATCATATGGTATATAAAGACAAGTTTTTTAAAACATGTACCCAAAAATGGGGAATATTTGCTGTGTTAAAGGCTAATTACATTATAGACTAACTCTTTATCAGTTTATGCCACTTTAATAATACCCTAACAGTCTCTGTTCAGCAGACACTAACCTGCTCCCTGAGGGTGCAGGTGTTTAATACAGGTTTGACAACAAATACTTACTGAGGAAAATCATCAGTAGGAGACAGTATGTTTGGTGGCTGGATAGTCAGATCCAATATGTCATCAGCAAAGTCATCATCACTTTCTCCACTACTGGCAGACATGGTTTCTTCGCCAATAGGATTTTGATCAAATCTGGTAAATTGTAAATACTTCATATATAAAAATCTTAATACTGTATATCATACCGAACAATGCAATTTATTACTAAATCTGCAAGACTGAATTGAGTCTCAAATCAGCTTCTTAATTGCTTAGGCTAAATTTATTTGCGATAAAAAGAAAGCACCATGTGCCAGAAAATGAATGAGACTGGAAAACATGCGTATAATGGGTAGACAATATTACACAATAAGCTCACATGTTAATATTTAGATTCTCACTTATCATAGTACTTTATTTATTTATTTTTGTAGCTAGCCTGCAAGCCACAAAAGCTTGCCACAGAAATAAATAAACAACACAAAATTTGACATAAATGATACAGTATGTATAACAAACTCAAAGATTCAACAACTTCATTACCTGGCGAACACATGCTGCTTTTTGAGCGTCTTCTAGTAAGGAGAACAAATACAATGTACCCCACATCTTCAGTGCCAGACAATGGCCACATTGTCGTTGTGCTCTCTGTTTGAGTTTCTACGTTGCTAAAACATTACAGAATACGTAAAAGAAAGTAAATAAAAAGCGTAAAATCGTCATAAAATGTCAAAGGTTTATTTGCATCATCAATATGCTTACCATAACATGTTTCTCAATGCGTAATAATCGAGCAGAAACTCTGCGACATGCTGATCGGTTTTGAGGTTGTGATCTTCTTTGAACGCTCTCCACCTCTCGAAAGCATCAAATAACGACACTTTAGATGCGTCTCTTTTCTTGTCGTATTCTTTTCTAGCCTCAGATCTGCTACGATGGCTTATACTTCAAGGATCTACATCCGAACGTATACTTGATGTGCCAGAATCAGCCATCACTCCTTCCAATGGCGACAGTCGAATGAATATTGATTATAAGGCGGCCGCGCGTGTGTTTATTATGCTTTAGGACTGGAAACGTGTTATGATTGTAATATGAGTAGGCTACTCATAACAAACTCACCGCACATGCGCAGAATCGACTGTAATTTAGGGTAAAGTAGTTTCTAATGCTACAAACATCCAACCTTGTTATTAGCAGATATTTAGTTTAATAATTTTGTTTTACACCAGGTAACTAAGAAGAGAAGAACCCCACTCATGTTGGCAGAAACAATTGATGCTGGTCGTCTACGTACAGCTGCAGAGAGAAAGAATGATGAACGGATACTTGTGCAAATCCAGGGGAAAGACTGTGCGCTATCACAAAGTTTGCTACTGCAATTATACAAAATTTCTCACCAGAGAGACGAAGAAGCAATCGGAGACTGAAAGATCTACATCAGTGTACGAGAAGTCTTATGATGTCTTCTGTAATGCATCAGTCAAATCCAAGCGTGCCCATCCCCCCCGGGCCACCGTGGGGCATTTGACACTTTGGCTCCTCCCTGGGGTGGGGGATTTGAAAGCTAATGTTAGCCCGGGGGTAGGGCATTCTATTTTGAACCTAATAAAACCATTTGGCCAAATAGAAAGACTTCGGCTTTGTGGTGCCAGTGTAGGTAAGTTTCGAACCGGGGGCCCTTCGTCTGGAAGCGTAGGCCCTTTGTCTGGAGCGGACGAAGGGTCTCCCGTTTGAAACGTCGTAGTTCTCGTTGCTCAAAGCTTAGACTTAATTTGGCTGCAATGTTCCGCATTATTTTGCACCTAACAAAGCATGGTTTGTTCATACGGACACAATGCCAATTTGATATAGCTTTTTAACATACAGTACATGTGTAAAAAATTATTAATATTTGCTATGTAGTTGTTTTGCCTTGTACCAACATTAACATACTTATATTTTGTAATAATATCTGCTTTCAAAAGTGGAATAAGGTTCCCCGGGGTGGGGAATTTGCCACTGACTTGTGGCCCCACCATGGGGCATTTTCACTTGTTTGTCACCCCACCGGGGGGCATTAGCACCATTTTTACAAAATTTGTCAAATTCCCGGGGGGGGATGGGCACGCTTGGATTTGACTGATGCATAAGAAAGTAATCGAGACGGAGGTCATCGGAAATAAGCAAATAAAGTATATGAAAGATTTGCTGGAGAAATTTGTTATCATTGCTAAGGACACTGAGAATGTGGATGCATCTAAATATAGAGCTTTTAAACTCAAGCAACGACTGATGAAAAGTTATCCCCAACTTGTGTTCTGTGTATCGAAAATGAGAAATGTTAGTGAGATTGTATAATTATGTGGAAAATTTGGATTCTTCTGAATTGGTTGAGGAACATATGTCAAATAAGTCTGAAAACAACGATGAAGAGAGCTGTACCATTGATGATGATGATCTGAATTCCAACACAGAAACTGAGGGAAATTCTAAATCGTTCCTTGCTATTCTAGATAGTGGCTAAATACCAACTTATGTCACAATATAATATATGTAATAGTTCAAATACGAGAAGTAGAACTTTACCAGACAAAAGCCAGGACAGCTTATTGTAGAATACATGCAATCTCGTTTTGAGCGTAGGCCCTTGGCCAGGATCCAATAAGTGGGATTTTATTGCACTGATGAAAATCTGGGCTCAAGGATGAAAACATTTCTTTCAATTATAGATAGTTATGATGAAATTATGGATTTTATATTTCCTCCCAATTGATCTTTTTTTATGATGAATTTCGAGTTGGTGCCTGGGACATGTTTCTTTCAATTAGAGGTTTTCCTAGGAGTTTATATAAATATCCCTTAAAGCCCGGGACCAACTGGGAAACATTGTTGCGCAAAGATATTTGTCATATTATTTGTCTTACCAATGTTTCGGTTTGTCATATTGTCCTACCAGCGTCAGCAAACGGAGAAAGAGTGTTTCATCAAATGTTTCTGAATTTGGTAGGAAATATTTTTGCTTTCTGGGAAGCAAATTTTGTTTCTGCAATAAAAGCCAATGTTTCCAGATGTGGGAGACAGGGAAACATTTGAGCAAACATTGAAAATCACAAATATTTCCGCGACAATGTTTCTTACGTTTGGCCAAGACTTTAGTTTAGTGAAATATTTAATTTGTTCCTTGATCGTGTGAATTGTATGTATATTTATATATTCTCCGTCCTATTTGATACAGGTGGGTTTTTTACCTCACACAAATTTGTGTTGAATTAGGATGTTGATAAGTAGAATTAAACGTTAAAACGGTATTTTGAAACAACAGCCAATGAATTGAAGTGATTTAGCATATGGGCAAGCAAAATGTACAATGTGTTTTAAACAATATTTAATGTGTGCGTTTTATTCGTCAATATTACAAGGTTTGATCTCTATTCCGTGATTTTATTTTGTTGTTTTTACGGGGGAATCGGGGAAAACCCACAGGGAAAATCAATTTTTCTGTCTGCGCGTGCGCAGTGCGAGTTTTGCTGACAAGCGCATGCGTATTTGCTACCAAAACAATGGCGGTTCGAATATTTCGAAGCGCGAAAATAGCAAACTTTGGAGGGATTTTTTTCCCAATTGTGCACCTGTTTCGCTTGGGGAGCAACGGATTCTGATAAAGTAAGTTTTTATCTATTGATTCATGTGAAAATTACGTAGTTCCACGAGGGGTGCAACGGAATTGCATCTTTTGGATGCTCATCCTACGGCCCGACAATTTCATAAAGATCACATTTAGTATAAACTGACTTACTTTCTACAATGATTTCGCAGCAATTTCTCGCCTCAAAAACACAAAATTAACAATTTTTTTGAGTTTGAAACATATAAAAATATAGAACCGAGCCGTTTATCAACGCATTTGTAAGTCAGCGAATTTACGCATGAGAGCAAAGACCTATATGACGTGAGCAGTGGTGAGAACACCCAAGGAGAACACCGAGCTCCTGATAAAATAGATTGTGCGCTCAGTCCATTTAGTATAGGTCAGTGGTCGCGACTCGCGCCAATTAGACTATCTCTCTATATACATATAACGAGCAACACACAAGTTGACACAACATATAGGCCACAGAAAAGGTTGCATAAACCGCTCTAAATAAGCTCATGGAGTAATTAAAAGAATGTAAAGGCATTATACTATCATGTCAACTATATTTTATTGTTAAAGTGTAGTTATTTGACTAATTTAAGAATGTTTTTAAAATAGTTTTGCTTGAGTATAAAATTTGTTTATAAAAGCCGTTAAAAACCCGCAACTCCTGATCATTCACCCTGAAATTGGGCCGCCTGTGGTCAATACAACATTGATTAATCTTAAAAGGTATTTTAGTATTAATTCAAATACGTTATAGAATAAGAAACAACATATTAAATC